>JAOXXN010000446.1:106139897-106209897 GCA_026770055.1 Myrmophylax atrothorax | reverse complement strand
TCAGCTCTGCAAGTTATCACTAGTTATTTTTAACAGGGTTTGTTGTGGGGATTTGTTTGCTTGTTTACTTGCTTTTGTGAAACATTAGAATACTTACACTTTCCCTTTTCCCATATTTATTTTGTAATGATGCATCCAAAAAGAAAAGGAAGTATCAGCTGGTGTTCTTTAGCTCAAATAATATACTTCTTGTAACAACTTCACAGGCAATTCATATCTGATTAAAGCTGGGCAAAACATTTTTTTCCCCAAACTTCAGACCTGCCTTTCTATTATGATTCTCATGAAGGAAAATGTTTGTTGTGAACAATAAAAGGAAAGTCCCACTTTCCTGTGAATAGCTGTAACATCAAACCTCAGCCTTTCATATAATGGGTTCCTATTCTCTCCCTGGACTAAAGGGCGGCCTAAGTGAAACATTCCCAAGAAGAGAAGTGGAAAAAAAATTCCCCAGAAACAATAAAAAAATTTCCCAAACAACCAAACACTCAGACTCTGCCTTGTACCAAAGCTCTTTGCTTTGCTTTCTACCTGACTGTCTGCCAAGAAATGAAGAGATTATCCAAGAGCAAGACACAGGATCCTTTCCCCTGCGCCAGAGCTTTCACAGTGAAAGAAGAGACCAAACAGATGGAAAAAAAAGAAACAGAATTTCTTTTGTAAAAAGAAGAGAAAGATGTGTAATATAGATGAGCAAATGTGAAAGAGATGGAAGACTCATTGACTGAAGAGAAAGATGCAGCCATTTTTACCACCATGTAAAGATTAATTAAATCATGTTCTGAATGAGGGCACTGATGGTGAATCCCTCTGCGCCTCTTTAACTCACTGTATCGCTTTGTCTCTTCCTGCCAGGCAGGAAGAAAGAACTTTACCTGCATTGCTGAACTGTGAGAAACCAGTTAATGACTGAAGAGGATTTTAAGGATGGGAAGTGTGCAGCAGTAAAACCGGTGGTGGGTAAATACCAGGAGGCTCAAGCTTTGCCCTCAGTTCCCCAAGGCAGCCAAGCATCTGGCCTTTTACATTTTTGTTCATTTTAGAACAGGCTCACTTTGTGCTTTGAACCATGCTTAGAGAAATGCTAAAAAAATTACTCTCAAAACTCTCAATTCTGATTAAGTAAAAACATTCAACAGTAGAAACAAAAAAGAACAGAGAAAAACAGTATTATGGAAACGCTTCAGAACTGCCAAAATACTGTTTCCTGGTTACTGTGGGACACATTCAGAAAATATTCAGAAAATATTTGAGTTTGGGTTTATCCAACCTTGACTAGAGACTGTTTAATCATATTTTAAGTTTCAGTTATTCAAGCAGAATAAAATGTGCCTTCAGTAGTCAAAATGTTGCTTTCCTGCTTGTCTATTAATAAACAGGAATATGGAAGAGATTGCAAAAAAGCTGTGGTATATTGCTTAAAAGGTAGGTGCTTACTGTTATCGATCAGACAAAAGCTAAGCTGGTGCCCAGTGTGACAGAAATCCTGAATCAACTGGATTTGGGCATAATGAATTCCTTTGACTGGTATAATCATAGTGACAAAAATAAGATACAACAAGGAAATGGAATGAAAAATAACATGAGGACACTCTCCAAAGACATGAAAAATGATTCAGTCCAACTTGTGATGGGAAGGGAAAAATAATAATGGGCGACAGGTCTAAGGCCTTTTTTCCTTCAGTAGTCACTTAAGAAAAAGGAAGTTTATTTAAAATGTTTAAGTAGCTGCTGTAAGCAGGATGAGATGTCAGTGATTCTCCTTGAGAAAGTGAGGAGGACAGATGAGCTCCAGGGTATTGGAGAAGAGCAATCATGGTGACTATTCTTGGAAAAGAAGGAAGGGAGGTACATCAGAATTGTCACTGATGGATCTGATTGCATTTTCTGAAAAGGAAACAAAACAGTGCTTGCCAAACACTGAAACATCTTATTAACAATAATCAGGACAGATTTGTAAAGAATGAATTTGTTCCACCAGTGTATGTATGGCATGCAAGACGCTGAAATAACCTTTCCAATCTAGATGGCATTGGTAAGGCTGCAGATAGAATACATGGGCTTGGTTTGGGGCAAAAACACTTCAGAAAAATGTAGCCAATTAATCAATGTATAGAAACTTGTAGGCAATTCTAGAAAAGAGACCAGCTGGAGAAAATTGTAGCAATCTTTACAAGCACAAAAAGAGTCCTGAAAAGAGAAAAAAATAACTGTTCTTCCTGTACACTGCCAAGAGACATATCAGCTTAAATTACAGAAATTACACTTGCACTAATGTTTTGAAGTCCCAAGTGACTGAACTGTTCCAGATTGTGTTCAGTGTAGTAAGTTCTGTCCTCTCTCGCAATGCAAGTTAGTCCTGCTCCACAATAAGTGATCTGTTTACACTAAATGCTGTCCTTTGTGGGAAGTCGATCTGGAAAAAATCATTATGTTATACCTCAAACAGTGACTCACTGAGCTTCCTCTGCAGCAGGACAAATGAGACATGGATCACAATCAACTACAAATAATCCCTGTGAATCATGAGTTCTGATTGTTGGAAATCCTTGCAGACAATTATTATAAAATTTCCATCTTCTGTACAGAGGCTCTTTCTGCATAATAGAAAGTGTAAGAAAATGAGGGTAACCATACAGTTATTGCTCCTGGTCAAAGAATATCTTCCTACAAGCACTCCACCATCTGTGGAAAAGCCTTTTTCTGTGCAATAGAGAGTTGAGAATGGCAGAAATAGGAGCAAGGTAACCTAAAAATCTTGGCTTCCTTTCCACAGCATGTTCCTAAAGCAGATCTGCAAAGGTAGGTGGTACCAACTAATGCTACAGGAGCAGAATTCACAATGTCCAAATTCTCTGTGGGCTGAATGGGGAAGTTCCCCGATTAATGTCAGGATGGTGCCCATCTGCAGGATACTCACAAGGAGAGTAGGGGCTGCCTGAAGGTCTCTCCTTGTTCTTTAACAAATGGTGGCTTTACAGTCACATAAAAATCCAGCAGAAAGTTCCCTAAGGTGCTCCAGTCTCAAGTAAAGACCCCTCCCAGTCAGAAAAAGGGTTGCATGTTCTGTATATTTATGGTCCAATAAAGGCCTTATACCTTAACAGAGGTGGAGGCAGAATTTCTGCTGGGACGATCTAGTTCATTAGAGCACAGTAAGGTGGGAATTCAAAGCATTTCAGCAAAAACTGCAAGTGTGATGGGAAGTCTTCCTCCTGGGCAAGAGATCAGGGCAGCAGGGTTCCTACAAAAAGTAGGCATTGCCTCTGGCTCTGTGGGTGGGATCATAACATTGTAGTGTATGTTAACCAGCCAGAGAGAATCAGCCCTGCCAAGGGTTGCTCAATTTCTAAATTTTGAGTAGCCAGCTGGCCAAAAATTAAGTCCAGAGAGGTTTAATCCAGACAAGTGTTTACTGTAAAACATGTGAGTAACCCTGGGATTCACATATGCCAGGTTCCCACTGAAAACACTAGAAGCTCTGAGACAGGCTGTGTGTGTGCTTCAGATGTCCTTTCAGGGCTCATGAGGCTCTTCATTTTTTAAACACCATAATATTAACTGAGCTTTCTGTGGTATGGAGCTCCTGGTAGTTAATTTTAGGTTGTGCCTCAGTGAACAGAAATGTGCTATTCTGTTGCACCAAGTGTGCAGTGTAGATACGAGGCAATTACTGCTGTGGCCTGTTGCCATATCACCATATTATTATCCCTTAAGAGGAGAAACAATGTAGTTTTATGTCTTGTTTGAGTTCTTTGTTTTTGTTATTTTTTCCTGCCTAGTTATTTTTAGTGCAAAATTGTTCCAAATTATGTCAAGGACAGGAGAAGTTGAAGTAAAGTCATGATCAGAAACCTGCTGTCTATGAGGGATGTTTCTGTAGACAAGAGCCAGGGATACCTTGTATTTCATACCCCTAAAGTGATCTTCAGAAAGCAAAATCCTACCTCTGTTATCTCCAGACAGCTCCCAACACAACCTGCCCTGGTGTGAATCAGCAACTCCATTGGTTGTCACTTTTATCAGCTGCAGGATCAGAGGCTTTGAAGTGAGACAGCCCCTTTCACAAAAAACACCTCTCTGTGTAAGGACACGGCTGGCTGACACAGTCCCTCCTCTCCCACTGCTTTTGAAGAATACACAATATTCAAACCCTTAAATCACTTGCAGGCTTGTGTTCTCTGCTCAAGACATTTTACATGTCCCTGGGCTATTTGCTTTCAGAGTCACATCCGTGGTGTTTCCCAGAAATTAATTAACAAATTTACAACCTCTTTTGGGTGGCTTGGGAAACAGCAGCATGGATGAATGCTCTGCTGATAAGGTTTTAATGCTGAGCTGTCAGAGGTACAGGTACCTCACAGTCCTTGAAGACTAATTATGCAGCACAGCTTTCACTGTTCATGTCTGCCTGCTCCAAAGAGACAACTGTGTTTTCTTCTCCTTAATGAGAGTGTGCTGCAATAATAGCTTGCAAATATTTTATCTCTGGAAGCAATTACTAAGTTTGTTTTAAAAGCTGAGCTAACACTGAAGACATGTTTACTCTACTAGTAGACACCCTGTATTTGAGCTATTACATTTGCTGTTGCTACTTTTAAACCGGTGTTGTGCAGCTGTGAATGCAAATTTCTTCATCTGCTACAGAAAACACCCTAATTTGTTAATAAATTAACAAAAGGGGAATTAAGGGAGATGTTTCAAGTGCAGAACAATGTGTTGGGAAATCAGCTTGATTCCAAATTAAATTAGAAAAGTGTGATGCTGCCAGACACTATCACAGTCATAATGAGCTGTGTAATGCTCACAGCCCCTCTGCTCCCCTCCCACTGAGTGTCCTCTGCTGTTGGTCTCCAGTCCTTGGTGCCTGCAGCCTCCTGCTTGGGACATTTTACGTCTCCCTGGGCTCCTTGTTCTGTAGCCAGGAGCTTTCTCTCTCCTGTGGGACAACGATGGCAGCAGACCCACGTTGGCCTCCACTGGCACTTTCTAATCCTTGCTGTAGCACTGCCAACCTTAATCTGAAGTGATCTGTACAGACTGGGGCCAATCTGTCAGTCTGCTCTTGTGAGTGGCCTCAGCAGGAGTTTGTCCTTGGTTAATTGTGGCCCCAGGTTCTTATGTGAGGGATGGCTCATTTGGTGGGGGCCACCTTTGGAAGTGGCTGCTGGCAGGGGTCTGAGTCACAGAAAGTCATATTCAAAGGAAGTTGTTCTTTTCTGAATGTGAGAGAGCAGAGGAAGATGCAAGCTGGACAAGGTAAGTTATTTCCATTTTTCCAAGACTACAGTTATTTTTCCTTCCTTTCCTGGGGGAAGCTTGGTGTCAAAATCCTTCTCCAGCAATTAGGAATCACACATCTTGTGTTTGTGGTTATCTGTATGAGAAGCAATAACACACCTTTGAGAAGAAGCAGGCACCCTTATATCCACACTGGGTGACACTGAATTTTGGGAAGTGATATCCCATTCCCCATCAAAAATACTGTGCTGCAACTGTGGCAGTGTGGGAAGCGTCAGGGCCACCTCCTCTCTGCCACCACCTTTACACATTTGAGGACATGTTGAATGGGGCTTTCAGCAACTTAAACTAGTCCAGGATGTCCCTGCTCATTTCAAGGGGGGTGTTGGACTTTAAAGGTCCCAACCTGAACCATTCTAAGATTCTATGGTTTATATCAACCAAGTACAGCCCTCTCCCTCCATTCATGTGCTTTTCCCACTTCTACCTACACTGATCCTGTTTTGCTCCTTTGCTCTTGTCTACTTTGGCTTTTTGGTGATGAGAGGAAAAAGGACAGAAGATGGAAAATGGGGATGGAGTTCCTCTCCCAACTCTGGGAGCAGAAAGCCAGTGCAACACAGCCTTGGTTCTGTTTTCTTCCTCCACTGTGAGAGCTTTGGATCCCATCACACAATAAAACATAAAAAACTCCTTTATTGTTCCAAAAATCTAAAGTCAGTTTCTTGTACAATCAAAGTAAATGAGCAATCTTCCCACTAAATTCAAAGGCAGCAGGATCAAGTCTGCAGGAATAAAATGGGAGCTCCAACATCAAAGGCAGGAAAAGAAAGAGCACAGCACGAGCTCATGGGATTGTTTACCATGCAATGGGTTCTCCACATTTTTTATACCTTTTACTTGGATCTCATTTTCCTTTGAACTCCAGGCAATGTGCATGTTTAGGCCCACTAAAATAAGTGAAGTTTTATAAAGAACTACAATGTAGATTAGTTCAATTCTTTAATCTCATGTTTTCATCTTGAATACTAGAATCAACCATTTAATGCTCTATTAGATATAAAATTAACCCAGGCACATTAGCTACATTTCAGAATTTTCTGTAGTCTAAATTATCTAATTTTGCTGGTAATATGCCAGGATTTCATCCCTAAAGGTGAACATGGTCCAGATCTAAAGAGAAAGCTGCACAGCTACTTTTATGTGAAAATACTGAGTGAGGTGGGAGCATACAATGTTTTGATGGATACTAAAGAAAGGCCACAATCACAGGCACTTCTGTCCAGGAAAAAATCAACAGCACAACACAGGGTATGCTGGTGAGGAAAATCTGCTCAGTAAGTTATTTGAAAGATCTGTAAAACCCAACAACAAAACCACCAGTCACAACACAAACGGCTCACAGTCAGTATTCCAGTTGCTCTTGCCTGTGAGTGTCTGCTCCAGCCTTCTCTCATGGGCAAGTGTTTTCCTTGAGCATGTGGATAGCATATGGTAACATATCTATCTACCCTGTAAAATAAAGGTCTCAAAAGTAATAGGAAGCTTTTGAACAGGTCCTAGTGATACTGGGAGACAGACCTTTATGTAATTTACAGGAAGTGGTTTTAGCAGCTTTGTGACTATAATTTCTATAAATATCTGCTGTAGAAAACCACAGAGACACAAAAGAAGTTTTGTCAGAAAACCAATATATTGTCATAAGGCAATTACACTATTGCCCTTTGCAGGAAGTATACTCTGAGGCTGTTGGTCTATCCTTTTAAGGAAAAACCTACAGCTTCTAGATCTTACTGGGCTAAACTCTGTTTTTCTGAAATCTACCAGTGGCTGGATTCCTCTTGTTCCATTAAGTCCTTTTGATTCTCTACCTGAGCTGAACTAACACTGTTTTCTCGTACTTCTTGGAATAAAGTTTAATTCTGGGCAGAATTGTGGCCATGTATCATTTCCCAAAATTTGGATTTTAGGGGCAGTTTTTTGGGGGACAGGTATTGCTTTCACAGCTCTTCACACAGCTACAGCCTTTTCTTCTGGAAGGCCCTGGTTGGCAGCTGTAAGGGCTGGCTTTGATTATCTGTGAAGGTCTGTTGTGAAGATTAGTTTGAGCCCCAGTTCAGACACCGGGGAGAATTTCCTTTCCAATCCCACAAATGAATCACAGTGTTTAAAATGATAGCAGCTTGTTAAAGAGAGAAGATAAACAGAATAGCATGTAATGACCATGTACACGTTTCTCAAATTCAATCAATAAACGAAGTAAAGCTTCTCACTTCTGGCTTCTCTAGCAAGCTGTTCCTTTCTGACTATCACTCCTCTTCTTCAGTGATTTCTACCCCAAGACAAAAGTTTCCTAAAGGATCCTTCTCTCTTTTTTTAATATGTATTTTCATGTCCTAAAGCTAAAAGCTGTGAAAGATCAGAAAAATCTGTCACTCCAGGCCTGTTTTGGCTTGATGAATTGGCTCAGGTTTTTCTTGTGTTATAGTAACTGTGTAATTTCCTCCTCTTTCCCATGTCTGGGTTTTGTTTTTTTTTTTTCTTAACAGAAATTCTCCAAATATGAAAAACTTAAATGAAAATCCAACATCTTTCAGATGCCTGCCTTGCACATGACCATTAATCCATTTCCCTACATCCCCTCCCTACTTCCAGATTCCACCTGTTTGCTCCCTCTTTCCAGGCTGCCATCCTTTTAGAGCTTTCTGTATGGGGTTTGCTTTCTCCTTTAGACCTCAACCACTAGATTTATGTCTCAGAGGCTCAGGTCAGGTCTGTCTCGTACAAAGCCTTTGGATGAGGTAAGTTTCCTCTTGGACAGTTGTGCTCATTTCCTGGAAAAGGCATTTTTTTTGCCAGGCCTGTGTCTGCTGTATCAGCTATAACTCCTTATCAGCTTTCTCTTCCCTCTGACTTCAGGTTCCTGTCTTTTCTCCAGTTTCCCTCTCTGTCTAGAGCTCCTCTGCCTTTTTCAGACCATAGACGTCCTGTTTCCCTGCTCCAGTATTGCCCCACTGTTGCTTGGACTGGGCTCCCATGTCCGTGCTGTCTGAAATTGGTGATAGAAGTTGCTGTATGAAAACCAAGTGACTTATAAAGTTAGGCAGTCAAAAAGACAAGCAATTATAACATATTTGTGACTGTTGGGGAAATTACCTGAGTGAGGTTTTAAGGCAGGAGGTGTATAGCTGTTGCTTCAAAGACAAGTACTGTCGTTAAGCCTATTACAAAGATTATCAGTATTCCCTGCAAATGGTAAGATACACAGGTCAGACCTGTGGATTAGATACCATCTCTTTTGTAAATGGTTTTACAGAATGAAATAAAATGGATACATTTGAATTTAAACAAAAATGAATAGTGTAGGTTGAGGTGAGGAGGAGAAAAAATGGTATGGGCCAAGGGAGCATAAGTTCTTTTACAAAACCCCCAAACACATATTAAAGAAACACAGCAAAAAAATAGGAGACTGAGGACTGCACAGGACAGTGCTGTTGTACTGACAAAAATAAGTAGAAAGAATAAGGATCTTCTCATTTTCTAAGACAATAAGTCACCATGTAAAATGACATAATGGCTCTTTTTTTTTTTCTTTCTCTCTCCCTCCCAGCAAATACAGCCTGGGAGCACAGAAGAATGAGATAACTACATCTCATACATCACAATTTCTAATGGAAGCTACAATGCTGTTACCACATACACATACAGCTGTGACACCATACTCATACTACAAGTTTCTTCAAGGACCTTGTAGAGCAAAACTCCAGAGTTTCCTGAAATTAGACACATTTGGTGTCTGTTTGCTGTCTTTGGGAGAATTAAAATTCAACCCTGTGCATATTTTATGTGCCTTGTAATAATACCCCCTCATTCATTGCAGAAGAGGCATTCTGTTGTTCTCCTATGACTCTTCTTTGGGATTGCAGCTGGAAGATGTGTCATTGGGACTTCCCTTTGTTTTCTCACTATGAGCTAGACACTTGTGGCAGATGCTGGATTGGCAGCCTCACAGAAACAGATACTCCAGGCCACCAGCTTGCACAAGTGGTGACAGTTCAAGTGTCTGGCTTCTGTATGGCACCTGTCACTTTGCTGCTCAACCACACAGGTTAATCAGCAGCTGTCAAATAGCACTGTTCAAGCACTCCTGTGCTGGGGTGGTAACTCACCTGGTTAATGCTATGGGAACACAGCCAAAGCTGAGACATTTCAGTTCTTCATTTCAGTCTTTTTTTTCCCTTTTAGAGAATGAGAGATAGTTGTGTTCATTACTGCAGGTCTGTGCCTCTACCTACCCCTTTAGGGATGCCCTTCTGACAGTCTGAAACTGTCCTTCCTGAAAAAGAGAAACAGGGTGAAAGTGGGACTGTGATAACCCATTGTTAACCCCAGTCTGATGAGGAGCAGCTGAGGGAGCTGGAGGGGCTCAGCCAGAAGAGAAGGAGGCTCAGGGGGGACCTGGGACCTTGTCACTCTCTACAACCTGAAAGGAATTTATAGCCATGTGCAGGTCAGTCTCTTCTCCCAAGTAACCAGGCACAGGACAAGAGAAAATGGCCTCAAGTTGCACTAGGGTTGGTTTAGATTGGGAACAATTTCTTCACAGAAAAGGTTGCCAAGTGCTGGAACAGGCTGCCCAAAGACGTGGTTGTGTCACCATCCCTGGGGATATTTAAAAGATGAGTGGATGTGGCATGGAGGGACATCATTCAGTGGTGAACTTGGCAGTGCTGGGTTAACAGTTGGACTCAATGATCTCAGAGGTCTTTTCCAACCTAAACAGTTCCATTACTTCATTTTATGATTGCAGACAGCATTGATTTTATGATTTTTATGATTTTATGAGCATAGCTGCTCATCTCATTGTGATCTTTACAGTGACTACTGTCATCAGGACTCAGATTTAGCACTGCTAAGCTGGGTCTGGCACCTGTGTGCTGCATTGCAGTCACTCCTGAGTGTTTGGGTGTCAAAGACAAAATGGTAACAGTGATGTCCCTGCTGTGCAATGCATTGGATCGGCCCATAAATGCACACAGGTGCCCATGCCTTCTGTTTCCCATGGACTGCTAAGAACTTGACACCTTTGTGCATGGAAGTTCTGAAAGATAAACAAGTAGGTATATACATACAGAACATGTATTACATATATTGGTGTGTGTGTACAATATATACATGACCTTAGGAAATAATGTAACCAAGTCCTTTTTCCTGCTAGTAATGCAGATCACATAATAATCATCTATTACATAAAAGGATCAAGCTTTGTCCTGGGAACTGTTAATGATGCTTCTTTCCAAGCTCCTATGTGAATATTGCTCCAGAATATCATGGTAGTACTTCTGCAGTAATATTTCCTTTCTAATTTCCAGTCAAAGCACATCCACCACCATGTTGTGTCCATTATTTCTGAGCAGTGCTGTTTGTAAGCTTTAGTCATTTCCTTTCCCTCAGATCTGCCCATGGATGTACTTACAGAGAGCAAATCCCTCCCTTCTCAAACTTTGTTTTGTGAGACTAAACTTTTAGACTGCTCTTTTAGACACCCCTATATGGTTCGAAGAGACCTTGTCTGTACCTTGTCCAGCCTCAGTTGGAGTCGATGATCTCAGAGGTGTTTTCCAACTTAATTGATTCTGTGATTCTATTCCAAGTTGAATTTACTTTTCCTGAATGGCTTTGCATTCCTTTTTCAAGAGTAGGTCTTACTAGTTAAACAACGACATCAACATTTTCATATATAATGGAAACACCTCTCCTGATAAGCAGAATAATCATATTTGTAATTTTTGTAGCGGCATCTTGTTAATGAAAACAGCCAGCTACTAGTTTGATTTCTCTCCTCAGGACATATCAATAGTTTCAAATAAGTGATTTCTCACCACTGGCTAAAATGCAGGACCAGTGCAGGACCTTGCTCTTTGAACTGTCATCTTTCCCACCAAAAGGCATAAAATAGTAAGAGCATAGCTGGGTTAGGCCAGTATTTTATTAGTTTCTTCCCATTTCAAGACTTCCTCTTTAGGCAGCCATGTCTAGGGCTTGTCTCACTTTCTGAAGAAGTCTCTAGAAACATGAACCAAATCTAACTCTGCATTGTCCAAACTGCACTGTTAATCTTGTTTGCAAGGAAAACATTTCAACAGTAGAACATAAAGGCAGAAATAACAGTGATGCTGCAAGAGGAACTTGTATGATGACATTGGTTTTCTCAAACTTTAATCATCAAAATCTAAGCTAGTTGTGTGGTTTCCCTCCACAACCACCAAAAAGATGCTGGCACCTGTCCAGGGTTTTTATCACTCAGGCATTTATTTTAAGGTCTGATGAACTGTTTCCCATCAGTGCCTTCTTCTTCCTTTTCACAGGTTGTCAAGTGAATCTGCATCAGCAGAGTAGCTGAAGCATGCAGCTAAACAGGTGAAATGACCCTCCCTTCACTGCTTATCTTAAAATTCAAAAGCATAGTCCAGACAATGACACTTGGATTTTTCATGCCTTGAGAAGAAAAGAGATCACAGAGCAGTCATCTGGGATGTCAGAGAACTGTTTTTAAAAAACTAAACTCCCTAATTCTGGTCTTTATCACCATGTCATGAGGCAAATATAAACACTGAAAGAAAAACATGGGATGTTTAAAAACTTTTCTTTTTTTTTACAGAAGCAAGTGTTTTTTAGAATGTTCTTTGCATGAATTGCTTTAATGACAAATTAAAACAAGAATAAGTTTCTGAATTCTGATTTCCTACCACAGAGCTTTACTTCTACAGTGGACAAAGTGGCTGAGATGGATAATTTCCTATGTGTTTCCATCTGCCCATATATCAATCTGATTCTGTTTCTAGGAGCTCACGCTGAAAAAATATGGTCTTTTACCAGACTGTTGAGTTTAAACAAAACTATTGTTCTCCCTCTTGTTTGTGACAAAAGGTAATGAAGACAGATTGGGGAGTTCCTGAGTACAGCAGGATCTCTGGAATAACTATTAATGGGAGTTTCTCAAAAGGAAAGAATTGTGATGTGAAGGGCCAAGTCATAAGGATTAATTAGACAGAAGAAAGGATGCTGACTTTCAAGTAGTCTGGGCTGGAATAACACAGATGGAGAAGTGAAAAGGAATAGAAAATATCATGTCTGCAAAATATTCTCTGAGTGGGTGTTTTTGGGAGAGTACCAGCTAAAGGATTCAACTTTTAGTAGGAAAAGTATGCATTATCCATGCCCACATTCATGGGTAGTCAATTCAGAAATCAGCTGATGAATTATTTAAATGTTGCTTTCTTAGGAAAAAACACTCAGGTTTCAAAGTATCTTTGATAACACACTTTTGGCAACTCAGGGAGTTGCTGGAGCACATTCCCCTTGTCTGTCACACCCCCTCTCTGCACTTTCCGGTGGGCAAATACAAGTCTAAACATCTCAACAAACTGTTCCATATTTAATTGCACTGTGGTGTTTTCCTCTGCACAAAAAGCTTACAGGTCTTTGTACCTTTATTGGGAAAAGTAGCAATAATCTCAGTTCACTGTCACACTTAAAATGGGAACTGAAAAACCTTTTACTTGTCAGGACATAAACCCAACCTTCTGTTTGCTTCTCTAACTTTATTGTCTCTGAAAGCAGAATAGGAGCTGCTACTCCTACTTCAGATTGAGATGTTGGTACCTGTTAAAGTGGAAATACAGAGTCAAAATTTCCACTTGTAGCCAGTGAGTGAAACAGAATACTGTTTTTATTCTGCTGTTTTTACGGGAATAAGCTGTGGTAAAATGAATAATCATCAATAATTTAACTTCTTAGGAGGAAAAACATGAAGCCATCAAGTGTTTCTGACATGCTCAGTCTGTGTCAGGCTGAGCTTGGTGTCTCTCTAGAAAACCTGGTGTCTATTCTTGGCAGCAGACATTAGTGCCCCGAGGGAGAGGATATACAAGCCTGCAGGAATGTAGATAAACATCTAAGTTCTTACTCTGCATAAGAAAAACAAAATAATCAGTGAAAGCTTCCATGGAGCTGCCAAGGGGCCCTTCTTCACAGTCACAAGCACCTTACTAAGAGGAAAGTAACCCCTTCTAAATGAAAATAGTTCATATTTATTAGATCTAATCACAATTCTGACTTTTTTAACAAAAAAAAATAAATGTTAGGATTTCATTTTTCCAGGGAGAGGGAGGGAGAAATGTGAGTCCTTTCTAGCAATAATTGTTTTGTCAGTTATTATTTATGTGATAACTTTCAGAACCAAAAATGCAGGAAACCATTATTTTGCAAAATTTAGTAGCTTGCTGGAAATACTTATACACCTCACAGAAGCATCTACTGACTCTAGCAACACATAGAGTTCAGTCAGTATAACTGAAGGTGAGGGAATGTGATTGTCTGGGGAAATAGTATTTTATTATGGAATTTTCTAAACAGTCGGTCAACCCTGGAAATTTCACAGACATACAGACTGCCCCTTGGGAATGCTATTTATAAACTCAAAAGTGGCTGAACAGCACTCACAAAAAGGCTGCCAGTTTTGAGAAAATTAATGACAATCTGACATGGTTTGAGAATGAAGGGAGAAGAGGCTTTGTGCTAAGCTTAAGGCATGAAGTGTTTGCACTCCTTTGTCTTGTCCTCTCTGTAGAAACCTGGGATGTTGATGAGAACACACTGCTCATGGCATTGTCAGCTGAGACAAATAAAAAAACCAACACACAACAAACCCACAAACCCCTCCCCCAAGACAATCACACTCAAAATGGTTCCTGAGTGCAAGCAATATGTGCAGAGTTTCTGCATCTAATCAGTCCTGTTGGTGATAGATGAGATTTATTTGGAATTTTAAATGTTCCAGTTGAACATAGTTTAATTACAAGTCCATACCGCTTTAAAGACTAACAGTTCCCTGTTTTAAAAGTTTTCTGGTGGATTTAGAAGCTGAACTTACTGAGCAAAACCATCAGATGAGCACTAGAATTAGCACAGGACTGAGAGAGCCAGAAAGAGACGTTCCATGTCAGAGTGACACGTTCCAGTTGGTGTGTCAGTGACTCAGCTGCTGTTGGCACCACACTTTGAGCACAAAGGGCTTATATGGGTATCAGTGACCCTCCTTTGAACACAAAAGCACTTCCAGTTGGCACCAATCCTCTTACCTGTGGCACAGCCAAGCACCCTAATATGTAACGTGTGTGCCTTTACCATGATACAAGTATTTATGAGGATGTATCAAGTGCTTTAATAAAACTCATTACCTTTTGGGCAAACTTTCTGTCTCATTGCAATTAGGGCTACACTGCTGTTACTGATGGAGTAAGGGAAAGATTACATTCCTAATACTGTATGTTTTGTGTGAAGTCATCTCTGCAGAGAAAAGGCTTCATATCCCATGCTCAGAGCGTGTGTGAGAACTGTTACAACAACAAGCAGCTTTCTGTTACTTTTATTTTGGAAAGACAAAATGGCTGAAGGCCACAGCTGTTGATTTATTCAGATGCCGAAGGAAACCATTAGCCCATTGGACCCTGAAGATGAGATTTCTTTGTGCTAGATGTTAATAAAAGGAAATCCCAAACAGCGGCTGCCAAAAGGAACTTAATACAAATGCAAAATGCTAAATGTACCTAAAAAGGAAGGAGGAAGGTGGTTGCTTATTAGAGAAAAAAAAACCAAACAAACCAAAAAAGCCAGTGAAATGCATAGCTTGCTTTTTTCCTACTTCTTCTTAAGTACAGTGTGATGTACAGCCAAACTGTGAGATGAAAACTCTCCTGCATTAAAATCAAACAGAAGACCTTCGAAGCATACAGCCACACATATGGCTGCACCGTTAACGGCTACATGTCCATGTGGATTGGGTTTTTATCAGAATAACGTGGATGGAGCTTCTCCACAAACTCCCTGCTGTTTGCAGCTTTGTTTTCGTTAGTTGTAAGAGCCCAAGATAAATGAACCGCATCCTCAGAAGAGATGTCAAGGAAAAAACATAATAGCCATCAGGGTAGGTGATTACTGCTATAGTGGCCTCATCGCAGAAACATGATTAATCTTTGCCTGTACTTAGCCTGAATTTCAGATACACCTCCCTCTCCCCCTCAATTCTTTTCTTTGAAGATTCAACAGTTACAAGTACTTTATTTCACACACGTGCAACAGAAGTGACATTTCTGATATTTCATTCAGGACTTCAAAAGTATTTAGTACTGGTCACGCTGTCATCTATAACAAGGTTTTAATCAACACTGGGCCCTATTTGAAGGATGTATTTCTATATGACACAAGGAGGCCACAGAACTGAAGCTTGTCCTAGCTCTCTGTCTTGTCCTCAGCCCAGCAAAATGGAGTAAGGTACAGGAGGTTGTGCCATGTGGCAAAGGAATAACACAAGGAAAAGGAACAGTACTTGCTACTGAAGGCTAGAACTGATTATAGAGAAGAGAATGGGATCAACTGAAGAGGTTGATAACAATGGAGGAAACAGATCAAAAGTGGCTAAACCTGAAATAAAGGAATTTGTTTCTGCTGACTGATGTTCCTCAACCTTTTCAACCAAGAGTTTAACCAATAAACAACAAACCATGTTTGTGGTGCTGCAGGACAGTTTCCAGCTAAAGACAGATTAGGACAAGCTTCCACTGTCCATTTAATTTCCCTCATTTTGGTTGATTGCTCATTCAGTGTGGGAGAATGCAAAGTGTTTACAAAGTTGGTTTACAAAGCCATTTCCAGTTATTTTGCCAACCAGATCCTGAGTGCTTATAGATCAGCATTGATCCACACTCCATAGTTTGAAAAATACAAGACTAGAGCACGACTCATTCAATAGCCTGAAAACTGGCACCCCAAATTCCTTACTGGCTGTGTGTAGTAACACAGTATTTCATCCTCCTTTAGCAACCCTCTGCAAGACAGATGACCAGGAACTCTTCACCTACATGGAGGGAGCTGAGCTGTAGTTGCAAAGGGTCCAGCCTGTGAGCCCTGCATAGCTGCTAATAATAGAGTGTCTGTAAGGGGTAGGGAAAGAAAGACAAAGTTCCTCTTGCTTTTTAAAATAATGCCACCTTCCCAATAGTTAAAAGGAATAGTAGGTTAAATGTTAGTGTGCAAGCTTAATTTTCCTCCTCCTTTAAAATCTACATTTTGATACCATTTTAATGTCCAAAACAATAAAACAACTGCTCTGCCTTTTTATATTTTCTCTCTCTCATGTTTTTTTTAAAATTATTATTTCATTTTTAAGGAGTCGTGCCTTATTCTGTGAAATAAGCAGATTCACTCTCCACTGCGTATACAGTGAAGACAAAAATATTGTGTATGCTGAATGAGTATTTTCCCACAGTTTGTGTGTTTTTAAATGAAATATATCTGCTGATTCTTCAAACCAGCAGAGGGAGTTTTCTCATCCAAATAATTTTTAAACTTCTGACACACAAACTTGTCTATTTTTTCGCTAATGTTATGTTACCTAGTAGGAACTGCTGCTGAAAACAAAAGGTGCAATTTTACAATTCACACTGTTCAACTTAGTGTAAGAGGCTGTTTGCTTCCAACCAATTTTTATGGGTATTATTGTGCAGAAAATTGCTGCAGTGAAAAATGCAATAGAGAATTAAAAGCATGAAAAATTGACTCAGCTGGAATGTTTGGGAGCAAACTATTTGGTTAAAGGGGAATGTAGAACTATTGCAGCACATGTGCCACTCAAATGTGCATGAAACCACAACGTGGTAACAGCTGACACGTGATTTTTTTTTTTAAAGAAGTCAGTTCCTTTGTTTTTTTGTGCTCTAGAGAGAAGCTTTCAAAGTTTCAGGTTTAGGTTTCCTTATTTGGAAAAATGGGAGTAATTTCAAGATGACCACAGTGGCAAAAAAGTTCTAGTGAAATGTTCACTGTAGCACTACTAGGGAAGGAGTCTCTTATTATTCCTAGATGTTTTATGAGGGAAAAAAATCAGCTCCAGTGGTCACAAATCATATCATTCTTATTTTGTGTTTTAAACCTGCAAGCCACACTATATACAATGATTTCTCTTGTAAAATAAAATTATAGCAGTTACTGACATCAACAGTGAATATTATCTTGATGTGCAAACTTATCACAACTCTTCCTCTCCCAAATGCAAGCAAGAAATTCAGATATTCCATTTAGCTCAGTCACAAAGGATTTAAATAGCTAAGATTTCATTTAAAAAGTTTTATTGAACAAATTAGTGAGGAAATAATGTGGTTCTGTGTGGTCTAATTGGATTTGAAAACACTTTGAAACAAATATGCATCAGAACATGAATGCTCTACATTCTGCTTGAACTAAAAGAAAAGATTAAACAAAAATCAAGACCCAGTGTCTCCTGTATATCTATCAGTACAAGAGCAAAACTGTATTTTCAAAGGACTGCATAAATACCAATCATTGCCTAATATCCAAGGGAAAATGGCTTGGTAAATGTTTTCAGCTTTTACTGAAGTGGAAAGTGAGGAAGGAACTCACCACCGCTAATTTAGAAGGCAACTCTTGGTGAACAAGCATTTAGCACATGACAACAAACACAGAGTGTATAGAAAAGAAATGAAGTAGTCACGTGGCTTAAGAGTTTAGCCAAAATAGTAAATAATCTGGCACAGATGTATCTTTCTTACTTACAGCTATCAACTTGTATGAGGATGCTAAATACAGGTCCCCATGCTGCTCTGAGTCACCCATGAGCAGATTCTGAGTGCAGTGAAGCCTTGTCAGACTCAATGAAGCACGAGGCAGACGCAACTGTCAGTGCCACACACCTCATGGACCACAGCCCCAGCCTCAGACTGAAAACTGTTCAGGGCTGCAGGTGATGGATTCAGAAGCATCAGCCAGTCATCCACAGAGGAAGAGGCTTTTGGACTCAGCAGCCACAGGGACTCCCTCAAGAAATATCCCATTTCTACCTCACTGGTACTGGAAGGGGATGGAGACTAAAGTACAGGACTCCAGTGGGATGCTCGTGCATTATGATCTGAGCTGATGGTCTTGGAGTAAAATTGAGGGTTTGTACTGCTAAGAAGCTTTGATAACTGGCCACGGTTACCAAGGCATGTTGAAATAAAACAGAAATTCAAAAAGCCAGTGTCTGGCTAGTCCACAGCATAAGAACCAAGAACCAGGGCTTTGCTCTCCAGCGTGTTCTAGGATGAGGGAAAAGCAAAGCTAGTTTCTGTCAGCGTGAGTGAATGTGAACTGGAATGAGATTTTGCCCCAGTTCAGACCAGCTTCCAGAAAGAAGACTGCATGGAGCTCCTTCAACACACCATTTAACATGTTCACTGCACACATTTTATGTTTCACCTCTTATTCTTGCACACTTAGCTTTGTGGCAGGTTTAAAAAAGTTAAAAAATTGCTACATCAGTTGAAATTTATAATTCCTCTCATCCTTGATCCCTTTTTTTTTTGGCATGTAGCTCTACAAAGGAAGTGGAAAAAAATGATACAGCAGGCAGATGAGAACAATTCATCTTCATGGAACTTATTTTCTGAATTTTGTAAATTATTAAGTACTGTAAACCTGGGCATGCAGGAAGGTTTTGTTTTTATAAAAAATAGATTCTCCTTTAAAGGGGGAATCATGGGACCATTTATCAGCATCAAACACTGCACCTGCTTCAAGGAAATTCTCATTATGACTTGTACATTACCAGTTCTGCTGTCAGAAAAAATGGAAGCAGCCTGCCTCTAAGTATGGTGAAACAGATAAAATATCATAATACAATGTGGTATATGCTTGTTTATACACAGACTTCACGTTTTGTCTTCAGTGCTCATTATCTGACTCATTTTCTGTTTATGCTCCATGAGAAGGATGCTAAGCAAAAGCTGACTCCTGGAAATACTTGACATTCTTTTCAGTCTAATTTTGTCCTGAGCTTGGCTGAAATGGCTCATTTTGAACCACTCATAAAAGGATGTCTGCAGCAAGGAAGACAGAATATTTTCATTTCAGAGCCCTGCTGTGTTATATTCCCTGATTTTCATCAAACCCAGACCATGTTTACTTGTCCCTTTGGCCTCAGGGTGAGGGTTTTTTCTTTAAATTACTTCAGTTCCAAGTAGTCGTTTCACCCATTCCTGAGTTTCCCACAAAACCCGAAACAGTGGCAGCCTGATATAGCTTGGAGCACTTTCCTAAGTACATCTGAAGTTAAAAAAAAATCCACCAAAAAAAATACACTTCAAAACTCTTCAAAAGCAATGCACAAACCCATAAACATATGCAATGAGATTCATGAGGTTGGGCAAGGGGATGTGGCTGTTCTCCTCCCCAGGTCTCCCTGCATGTCACCTTCCATGGTCCAGGGGAATGGCCTGGCCCCCCCACAGCCACAACAGACCCCAAATCTTGACTGCTCTGCCCAAAAGACGCTTACCAGGGTGGTGTTTTCGGATAAGGCCAGAGACTGGAGACTGCTGGGGACGAAGATGAGGAAGTCCCAGCGTGCAGGGGGCAGCTTGAGGGTCTCAGCCCTGTGGAGGGCTGAGACCAGGGAACCCATCCCTGGGTGGGCAGGGGCATCATCCCTGAAGTGGGGGTGACTCCATGGCTCCTGTGTGTGTGCCTCTGTGTGTGTGTGTGTCTGTGTCTGTGTGTGTCTGTGTGTGTCTGTGTGTTTCTGTGTGTTTCTGTGTGTGTCTGTGTCTGTGTGTCTGTGTGTCTGTGTGTGTGTCTGTGTGTCTGTGTGTGTGTGTGTATGCACCCATGTTTGCAAAGGTAAAACTCGGCTTCTAATAATATTTAAGTGCAATTTCTGCTCAGCCAAGTCAGCCAACTGTTTTAGCTACTATGGCCACAGACTTAATGGCCTTTAGGTATCCAGAATCTCTTCTATCTCCCTAGTCTAAATTGTTCATGGTATAGATATATTGTTACTCCGATCTCTTCCACTGTGCCTAAAGATAAGAAAACTCAATACAAAGATCTGACATTCTACATCTTTCCTTTTTCTGACATGATCTGAGCTAGAGGTGATTGGATTTTCTCCTGTAAGAGCTCTGATACTGGAATTACCGAGAGGACCCTCTTTAATTTTTTTTTCCATGTCTTGCATCTGAAAAGTCTTACAGAAAGATTCAGAGTCTCATAAAACCACCATCAGGTAGTGCAAATTGTTATAGCTCCAACCAAGCTAGATATGGTCAACATTTTTTTTCCCAGCATTTCTGAGACATGAGTTCCCCCAATTAATGCAAATGTTAACCCATTTTTTCTATCCATGTACACTGGGGTGAGAGAGTTGCATCCATATTCTGAGTAGTGTTTTTAGCAACCAGCTGGCAAGTAACTGACTGCACAATTTTTCTTCATGTGTTTTGAAGCTTTGTCCTGAATGTAGAAATTTAGCAATACTGAATGCCTTCAATATATGTCATCTGTGTCCCTTTTTACCTGGGAAAACAGTGATATGAAATAATTTCTTTACCTATTTAAATATGAGTGAAAATTAATTTGTATTTGTCCATTAGTTGAAAGTTATTCATCTGGACACATTCTCATCACAAATCCCTTTCACATACGAATTCTTTAATGAAAGAAGTGAGCCAGAGGTTAATCAAAATAAGTGATGCATGCATCTAAAATTGCACAAAATAAACAATAAAAATTATTTCTAAGATTTTCAGTTTATTTTATTTCAGCACTCTGTTTTGAACTTGTACCTCACAATTAGTTTTAAATCCAAAATAGAGATGAAGAATATGCAAAATACAAGAAATGGGGAGTATTCACATGGTTTTTTGGCAAAACAACATAAGGGACTACTGTCAGAGTTACAGAATTTGCCCTTGGGACCATAGATCTAGGAGCTGAGTTGAAACTCATCTTTTTAGGCAAAAAATGTGTCAATTCATTTCCACATCAATGTGCCAGGTATGTTGAGATAGTTTCTTGAGGATCACTCTGAAGATAAATTTTCCATCAAACTTGCAAATGACCAAACTTGACCAGCCATGGCCAGAAGATGCCTTCTGAATGCGTGTGCCAGAGCATATCCAAGGCCTGGCATATCTGATATACCACCAGGCAGTTAAAACAAGTTCTCATAATTCACCTAGGTACTTAAAATAAAAATCACAGATTGTGATGTGCTTATGCCATGTGTCCTGGAGCCTGTCAGCTCTGATGGAGACAATGTTTCAGCTTCCCTGCTGTGAAATGAGTAGCTTTATGGCTCTGAAAAGGTCCATGAGCTGCACAAAGACTAAAAATACCATGACATTGTTGCTGTTACTTTGAAGAAAAAAAAAAGGGAAAAAAAGAAGAGAGATTGGTTTGAAAGGGAAAAGCATCTTCTCCTCAGGACTTACCTTCCTTCTTCAGATCTTCTGCAGAAGGTAAAGAGGCTCCTGAAAACCTGCTTGGGTTAGTTGGGTTGAATTAGACAGGTAATGTCAGTAAAAACATGTAAGAGTCAGCAGCAGCTAATGT
The DNA here is from genome assembly GCA_026770055.1 of Myrmophylax atrothorax. NCBI lineage: Eukaryota > Metazoa > Chordata > Aves > Passeriformes > Thamnophilidae > Myrmophylax > Myrmophylax atrothorax. Next base: position 106,188,210 of record JAOXXN010000446.1, on the reverse strand, counting down.
TGAAGGAAGGAAACTGCTTATGCTGACGAGTAGTATAAACATTCTGCTATATACCTTGTCATGTATGATAAAATGTTACAGAGATTGTGCTGCAGGCAGTCGTTCTAAGGCACAACAGTCAGTGAAGTTGCCAAATATTACTGCTTTGTGAGAACATCCTAAGCATTTCTGTTTAATTACTACAGTTATGGCGTTACTATCAAGCAATTGCAGTCATGTGGATGCTTTCAGCACCTTTTAATATCTTTTTTAAAAGCATTTGCACAAACTTGTTGCTTAGAGAAATACACTGGGGCTTCTGCTACAAATACTTATTTTTAGGTCAGACATGCTAGTACCTGCAGGGAACATCAACAGTTCTTACTAAGCTTTAGTACGGTTCTTCCCCTCTGTCAAGAGTTTCCCCTGCTTGCTGATGATTTGATGGACAGAGGAAAGGACACATTTACTGTTTGCAGCCTGTCAGAAGGAGGACAGTTGTAGCAACAGCAAGGTGAAATTTTGGAGATGGGATGAAAAGAAACTTCTGGCCTAAAATCAATATTTAATATTAATTTTTTAAGTGGAGCTCATTCAGCATGTTGAGAAGCAAAAATGCTGATTCACTGTTTCTTAGTCCTTTTGAAGTTATGTTGATACTTTCAATGCAAAATTAATTTAAAAGCATACCTCCAAGATATGTGTTTGAAATTATGCCTGCCTTACTTTTCCCCACGTTAAGTGAAGGAGATGTAAATTAAGATATCTTCTTTGTAGCACCCGATTTCTATTGCTATGCCAACAGTAGAAGTCAGTTTTCATGCCCATACCAATGGAAAGTAAAACTGGAGAAGAGTTACAGCAGCACAAACCAACAGATTCTCTAATTCCTTTATAGGGGGGAAGAAAGACAGGAAAGATTTGTGGCCAGGGCCCTGGGGAACCACTACAGGATGTCTTGTTTAGATCCACGAGGCTAAATCCCCAACTGCAGCTTGTATGAAGGCATCACAAAAGTTGCTGCAGCCTCCAGTGCCACAGATCTGTGCTTACAGGAATGAGTCAAATCCACTGTTTGAAAAATGCTTTTTAATGTTTTGGTTTGAGTTTGGTTTTTTTTAGTAGATAACTCTTATGAAAATACTTTATTTACTTTACATCAGTTTCCCTGCAGACATTCTGCTTTGAAATGATAAAGGAGATACTTCCAGTGCATGAGTTCTTGCCCTCACAGGCACTCTTTGGACAGTCAGAAGAACTCTGTAAACTCAAGGGTAATATCCATAACAACACGTGTGCCTTGTTATATCTTGCAGCTTAATCAACCATAAAGTGATTTGAATATATTCCATTTTAATTGGCAATTGTCTTGCTAACTGTGCCTACAAATAGAAGTCAGAATAGTCATGTTAACTTCTGTCATGTTGGTCTGCAGACTAATTTGAGCTATCTTAAAGGATTTTGATTATTCAAAGTTAAAATAATTGCTTAGGTGTAAATGTAGTATCAGAGCGTGGGTTTCTGGTTTTGATAGTAGAAGGAGTAGAGGAAAAGGAATAAAAGTACGTGAAAGTGGAAAAACAAGAAAATTTAAAATTTTGGTTGGTTTTCTCTTCAAGTACATTGACAAATACAACTCAAGGTATTATCTGACCTTATATCTGATTCTGCTCTGAGAAGGACGCTGGACTAGACCTCCTTAAGTCCCTTACAATCTGAATTGTCCCACTTTTATAAATGCCAAAACCATAATAAAGGCCAGAAAAATTCCATTTTTTCAGTATGATTTTGTTTTCTGCTTGTTAGCTATGCCATAGCACAGAATTTCTCATTTTCATTATAGTTAACATAATTGCACTGTCACATTTTGTGCATATTATACTTGGTACGCTTGAGCAAAGTACAATGCAATTTAAAATTCTTGATCTGCTACATTCCTGGGCAAGATGTTTCTTATGCTGGAGGAGAGGATGGAGTTCAGGAAAGACAAGTATGGAAACTGTCTGTCTGGCCTCTTCAGACTTTACTTCTCCTTCAATCAAAGTGCTTAATTCACTACAACGATGTAAGATCACCAACACCATCAAACTACAAAGGAAAACATGATATTTGATACACATGATTAAAATTTTCTTGCACAATTAACCTCATTTTCTTACCCAACATTCTGGAGTGAATGCAAGAAAAATGTTAATGTAGACACTGTGAAAATCATTCTATTTACCAGATGTTTTTTACTTCTTACTACTTTGTCACCAGTTATCGTATTGCCTTGATGCTTATGATACAAAACCAGAGTTTATAAAAAAAAAAAAAAGAGAGAGAGGAGAGAAATGAACCATTCCTCCCCAATGTGCATTATTGTAGTTTCATTACAGCAGTAATGGAATCAAGTCAGCCATCTCTTCATCTGAGACTGCCATAAAAATAAAATATACTTTTTACATTCTAATTAGAGAGAGAAATCTTGGGCTATCTGTGTGAAAAATGCTTTTTAGGGCATCTTAGTCAGATACTTTCTGAACTTTTCTTTGCATGAAAGCAGAAGTCTGGGAAGGTCAGAGCAGTCGGACACCAGACTGCAGAGAAGGAACATGGTGAGTCAACCAACATCGTGATTTTGTCTTGAAAGCAGCAAGGGTGAACTTTAAAGAGAGGTAGCTACATACAGAGTAGTAAAACAGGATCATTGCATTCAAGTAATAATAATTTGCATGTCAAATAAGAACCTTTACAGAAGAATCATCTGCATTTACAAGATAACACTTATCTTTAAGTATTTAAATTAGGGTACAAGATCGAGAGCTGGTAAGTCACTGTGCCTTCAGCACCCCCTGAGTATTTCAGAACTCCATAGTTCACTACTCCTTTTCTGCTCTTGCTATGAAAACCAAAGGTGCTCCTCTCAATTTTTGGAACTCCACTGGTAAAACTATTTATCCACACTGCATATCTCCACTGTGTCTTTAGATTACCTTCCATATATTTTTATTTCATTATATTGAGGATCACTTCCAGAGCAAAATCTCATTTTTTTTCATGAAAAGGAGATGTTGCATAAAAAGTTACTGTATAAACAAGTACTGGTACTAGCTATTTAAATTCTGAATGTTAATAACAATCAAAGTAAAAGAAAAGATATATATCTCCAAAATGAAAGTTTCTTATGCAGCAATGCCCATCTGACAGAACTATTGTCTATCCAATACCAAAGTACCACAATTATGCTGCATGTCCAGTAGTGCTTTTGTGTAGACACTCTGAAATCAGAAATTCTTTCCAAGCTTGTCAAAAAGCTAACAACCTCCTTCCAATGATGCAGCACCTGGTGAAATCAGTCTCCAAACTGATGACTGCATGAGAGGTAGGCTCTGAACACAGTCACCATGTAGAGCATTCAGGTGATCCATCTCTTTTTATGCAGACCCAGGCGACTGCAAGGCTGTTCCTACTAATAAGGTAAAGAAAAGGAGGCTGGATAGGATAAACAGGGCAAAAGAGGATTTTACAGTGGAGATCAGAGGCATATGGGGTTCTCTCTCAGTTTCATGCAACCACACATACACGCAAGGAAGCAGAAGAGGCAGTGACTGCTCTTGCATAGTCATGGACTGTTAAATTTGTGGTTTCTCAGTAGTTTCCTTGAACAGTAATCACCATCCAGCACCTGTGGTCCATCATTTAGGAGTCACCAGTCAGCGAGCAGAAAGAAGGAACAGATAATGCAAGAAGAAAAGGGAATAAATTGAGGGAACATGGTAGAAAGAGAGCAGGCTGGCAGGCTGCACACCAGAACCTCCATACCACACTATAACGTGGGCAGTTCTAGAAATCATAAGAACTATGTGTACTCAAAAACCACAATTCAGTTCCCTCAGCTTTAGGTCCTCACATCAAGTCAACTATTAACAGTAGCGGTCACACCACACATACATTCAGCTCAGGCTTTGAACTATTTACTTTTTGTTCTTGTCGCTATTGGAAGACTTGTGTCAAAGGCCAAAAAGGACCTTCTGATTTCCTAGTGTATTCACAGCCACAGCTTATTTGTCCAGGTGCCAGCCTTTCCTTTATGCTTTCATGGCATTTGCCAGTGAACATTTTAGAGAGCACTTATGTCCCCTCTTCACCTTCTTCTGACTAAGCCTGTAAAACCAAGCTGTTGCAACACAACAAATTCTCTCTTCTTATTGATTATCTAAATAACACCTGACCACAATTGCAGGTAATTCCTACAATTTTAGGAAAAAAGTTCCTTTGACTGTGTCCATATCTGTGCATTCCAGCTGCTCTCAAGGTACGGTCATTTCATCATTAACAGCTTCATGAACTGATGTGGTACTGGAGGGAGGTGATACTTCTGTCCTGTCCCTGATAAAACTTTATGTTTGCCTGGACTAAGAGGTAGTCAAGGAAACTGGATGATCCCGGGGTAATTTTTTTTCACCCATTCAGCTCATTCACCAGGTCCTGAAGAAAGCTTTTCAGCAGAGTCTCTAGCCCATAAGGACAGCAGCGGTTTCTGCACTAGATTAATACTTTGTAGTATCCTAAGCTGCTTTAGCTTTTCCTGACACTTCAGGGAAGTGGATGAGGTAGACCAGATTGTTTCTTTTGCCCTCTATTACCATAATGATTTGCAGGTAAAGGAGTCCTTCTTGTCCCTTTCCCTGTATGATGTGGATGTGGCAACATCCCCAGAATGCTCTTAACCTGCTGCTTCTTACCCTAATCTGAAGCATGTCTTCGTAACATTATAACAAGTAAGTTGTCACAGAGACTTTGTGCTCCAACCTTTTTTTTCCACCTTGGCTATGTCACAACTAGCAATGTGATTCTGTGACTACAGATTCCTCACACATGGGAAAGTAGTTCAGTGGCTTACAGAATGATATTAATAGTCATGAATCAAAATACGTGTCCATCTTGTGATACAATTAAATTGTACCTTCTTGCTTCTAGACTGTCCTTTTCCTAACTCAGAATCAACCTGACTGTTGTGCACACATCTTAAGCTACAACATGCCTTTTTTATTTCTGCATCATTTTGCCTTCTAATTTGCTGTAAGATGTTCCAGAAGGTAGCTATTTCTGATGACTGTGAAGAATTCAGCACTCAACATATCTTCCTTTCCTCTAATGTGCGATAAAAATGCATTGATTTGAACCTTTTGCAAAATATAGGCTTGTTAAAAGGCACATTGTCTGCAAATCTGGCATGCTAATTTCCCATGTGTGATTAGTTCAACATTCAGATACTCAATGGTAAATAAAACCCAAGGTTTGCAGAAAAGAATTTCTGAGTAAGTTTATTAGGTTAAAAACTGTTTTGTTTTGGTGTGCCGCTGTTGTTGTTTTTTCTTGGTCCCACATGGAGAGCAAACATGGCCTGGAAGAGTGTTATGTCAAGTACCTCCCATCATGCATTGTCGCTGCTCAGTGAACTGGAGTCTAAAAAAAGTAATTCCTCATTTTCATCTTGACTAGGATTCCTCTTTTCTTTGCTGTGAAGCTGCACTAATCCTTCATTCAGCGCAACCCACACCCTCTGGTTCCACTCGGAGTTCTCCCTTTCTAACATCATTGTATTCTTTATCTGGGCCTTCTTCTTCCAATAGTACTCCTTGAAAGCTCTTTCACAGACAAGAAAGGACCAGCTCCATAATGGCCAAGTTGGCCCTTTTCTTTTCTCTCTCTTTTTTTTAAGCTTCCGACTGAGCTTTGCTATTTAATCTTCTTGAGGCGTTCAAGATGTCACTTGCCTCTGATGACTATAGACAAAAGGGAAATCCATCCAACTTGAATGCAGTGTATACTTGAATACATAGGGTTGCTTTGAAGAGAGTTTCTTGAAGTCTCTGTGTTTCATTGGCTGTCCTGGTGGCCTTCGTGCAGGTCTTTATGTGAAAACATATGCCCTTTCACAGATCACATTTCTTGGAAAGCTTACCTGAGTTTATACACCATTAAATGTTAGCAGGTGAGACATAAATCAGAAGAGATTGTTTCAATCAGGTATTTTTAATAAGCTAATGAGAATTCCTTCCTCTCCAAAAGTATAGATGAACACTTGATGTTTTGGGGATGCTTTGACTGCTTGGTTTGCACATATTTTACAGGTAACAGTGTCATATTCCCCCTTCTCACTGCTGCAAGCCGAGAAAATGGAGAATAAATACAGGACAGGGTGCAGCAACCATTCCCTCTGGGCCCTCCACTCCCTTTTTGAGCACTAAGACCTTTGTCTCACCACAATGCATTACCTCAAGATTAATTTTAGACTTCTTGTATTTTAAGAAACATAAAACATTAATGCAAGATATTTTAATAACTGCCAATATAGGTAAAATGCATTTATTTTAATAAAATCTCTTGAAAGTTCTACATTGCACATACTCTCTGAAGCACCTTGGTTTTCCTGAAGTGCTGTATGACCCAAGACAAGTAACTCTTTAGCTGCTGGTTGCCCATGAATATTTACACAGACACAACAGGCTGATGGCATGGAGGATGTGGATGAACAGGTATTTGCCCATATAGGTTATCAGGAGTATAGATTGCATAGTCTTTGTATAGATTCAGTTTTGTGAACTTATTTTTATGTTTCATCTATTGCTAAAATTCTAGTAAAAGAACAAATTGGTAATGTTCATGGCAGTGCGGATGGAAGTGTCAGAGCTTTTACTAAATGGGTATAAAGAACAGGAATTTCTGCATTAAAATATGAATCTATCAATTCCTAGCATTGGTCAGGGGAAGAAAATTCACAGTCTTTGTAGAGATATATACAACTTTTCATTTCCCATATCAATCATGAGAACAAGTTGAAGTTCAGATAATGGCCAGTTCCATTTACCCTAATTGTGAAGGACTTAGCCTGACTGTTTGCATTACAGACTGTGGCCACTGGGTTCTCAGTAGGGGTTTTCGGCCTACTCCATCCCGTAACAAACCCATGTTCATGCGTCGATTCAGATCCATCACCCTGAGATAAACTGTGAATATTGCCCTTTGTCCTGCGCTGCATTCTTTCATGCATTGTGTAGTGACTATTTAAGGATTTAAAGGCTCATTTGCACAATTCTTTTGTCAGCAGCCTGGGTGCAGAATGGAAAACTGATGGCTTCTCTGTCTGGGTTATGCCCTGAAGCTCTTGTGAGAGGAATCTACATACATAAGTTTTTCTTACACATGCAGAATGTCAACACTAAAAAAAAAATGACCTGTCTGTTTCTGTAGCTTAAAAGGTTATGGGTTAATATAAGATGTGATTTGTTTTCCTCTTTTGTGGCATTTTAAAAAAATCAACACTTGAAAACAAACAGTAAAGGAACACAGAAACACTGGGTATTTAAAAATTCAGCTGATTAGAGTTGCTGGAATTTGCAAAATAAATCTCCTTTGCTGAAGGAAATTGATAACACTAATAATTTAGATGCTCTCAATTGCTCAGGAAATGTATGAGAAGATAATATTTCAAAGGTCTATCTCATCTGCCTATTATGTATGTCTGCTTGTTAGTACATGTTTATTTAAACAAAACATCTTTGAAATGACAGTAATTTTGCATATACATATATATGTGTGTGAAAATGTATATACATCTATTTATTTATTCTCAAAAAAGATTTTGCTATTCTTCCCCTCAGAGCAAAGTTGGTTGGAAGGTTACAGGAATGGTTAGATTTTGGTAAAATCACCTCCTTGCACTCTGAGAACTTGGAAGGCTGTGCTCACTCCATCTGAATGATTTACGTGCCTTATTTACTATATCAAAGATTTTTATTTGACAGACATGGCTGTGTCATTATATTAATGAAATTTACAGTAATTTTTCACAAATAAGTATTTCAAATCAGGTAGCAAAGTAATATCTCAGCAAACTCAAGCTGCTTAGCTAGTACACCTACATTGTGGAGGAATGGCATTGCCTTTTTCTATACAGCATTTTTCATTGACATTTATGACTTAGAGTGCTTAGGAATTGGCTACACTTCTTTTTCAATGTTTTCAAAATAAATTGTTTTGTAATGTGTCTCACATCATTTGGTCTGAATAAGATGTGTGATGCAAGTGACCCTTGGAGTTGCTACCAACCTTGAAATATGCAAGATTGGAGCCTTCAAAATAAATCTGATTGATATTTTTAGACAATTATACCCTTAAAAATATGATTATAAAAATTAAATACTCCATAGACTGTATTATTGATCTACCTATTTTCTACCTACAAGTTATTAACATTAAACTGAATACTGAATTCTGTCCAGACTGGCCTTAATCATACTTGTCTGATTTTAATCAAACTCCAGAAGTTGTCATTTAAAAATACTCAGTTGGGGTATTCCTATTTTTATATCACTCCTCCATTCCCTCTGATCTACAAACATTATAATTTTTTATCTCCCAAATATTCACTTTTCCCAGATTTATTAAACTGTTTTTTTAATCTAATGTGTGTGGTCAAAGTCTCTAAAGCTACCATATTCATCAAATTTCCCCTTAAAGCTTATCTTTGCTGGAGTCCAGGTACCATCTGGTAACAAATGCTGTAAGTGATATGTTCCAAATTATGTTGTTAATAGCAACAGTCAGTTTAATCAATCTACAACTAAGGCTTATAACCAGTATAGCTCTTGAAAAAGCTTCTGACTATTGTGGTGACCATGTCTTTCCCCTGTCTCTTTGCCTAACTGCATGGTTTTGGTTCATGTTTCACCTTGTGTTGCAGACTACAGGTTGTGTAGCATATGAGCAGCTGGCAGTTCTGCAGGATCCCTAGGACTATGAAGCCTTGACATGGAAAAAATGTGTAAGTGCCTTAACAACCAGCTTTAAATCCATTCCACTGAAAAATCTGCCTATTTCATCTTAACATAGAGATCATTAGGCTTTTTCTGTTGAACCAGTAAAGACAAGAATTTGAATGCTTTGAAAACTAAGAATGAAAAATTGGTAGATATGTATTATATGAAACATATTAAAACTACATTTACAATATAGACTTTTTTCCCCCTTCTATTTGCTAAGCTTTAAGGAGAATGTTGAGAAACGGAAAATAGAGAAATCTTAAACTGGATACTTCTGACCGGATTACAGATCCTTAGAAGTTACGTAGATCTTGGTCTCTGTATATCTGAAGATTTGTCTGTCATCCTTAAGCATAATGTCAACCATTGGTCTTCCCTCCAGGGAATTCCATGAAATTTTATGCTATGATACATGTCTCGTTTAAACATTTGTATTAGTCTTCTTTTTTATTACATTTCTTAGCCTGAAGATATGCAAAATCATGTGAGCCCTAATATAATGTGCTGTCTGTGACAGACTGATGTCCCTGACATGAGAGAGCCTTTGAACTCTGGCTCGTGGTCCTGCCTATGAGAAATGGCTGTACCAGACAGGATTCTAAATGTTGCCACAATTTCAGAATAATGGGGGCTGAGCTCTGTCTTGACCCCACTACTTCAGTTAAATGGAAACGACCGTTTGAAAAATCTTTGTATCCAATGTGTATCAATGGAACATACAACACATGGAGGATTCTGGTGTTCAGGACAGTGATAAACATTTATTCCTAATGGCAACAATGTGTAAGAGTCCAGGTGAAGGCCTGAACCAGATCACTACGGGCCATTTAGCTGGTTGTATTTGTTATCATCATAGGATAAAATATGGTCCATAGTCTTCCTGAGTCATAGACATGGAAAGAGTTGTCTCTCTCCACATGTGTTTTGCCATTCTTTGACACCATGAAACAGGCCAGATTCAAATCCAGAAATGTGCAGGAATGGTGTCCAGGAAGTCTCATCAGTCCAGAAATTCAGGTTTGTAGTGCCAACTTGTTCCAGCCCACATGAAATATCATCTCACCCATTTCTTCACGTTGCTAAATTTTCATCATTGTCTGAAACAGTGGGAAAAAAGTGTATGACAGACAGAAAGTGGGTGCAACAGTCTTTCAAAGTGTTAAGGAGAATTTCAAGGAAACATCCAATGAACGCTGTTAAATGCATGGGCAATACATCTACTAGCAGACCTTCCTGTCAGATGTTTGCCTAAAACGTTCCAAAAAATCTCTCACCTATAAGATTTTTAGGTTCTTTTCCTGACTAAGTTTGGAGTTTTATATCAGTAAAAGACTTGTATTTCACACTTCTAAAACTTGGTACTGTCTGGGTTTTGTTCCTGTGTTCAGATATATAGGAAATACAGAATCATAGAATCATCAAGGTCACAAGAGATCTTAAAGACCATCCAGTCCAACCATCCACCTAGCACTACCACTGCAACCCCTAAACCACTAAACCATATGACCAGATCCAGACACCTCTTGAACACTTCCAGGGGTAAAATATACAGGAAAAAACTCCAAGATTATTTTTTCGGTACCTTTTATAATGTTGTATATGAATTTTTGTGGGTCTCTTGTCTAGCTTTGGTACGGCATAATATAGCAGCAGATTTAAATTAGATTTTAGAAAGATGAGTGATGGCTTTACACATGAACGACATGAAAACACATATCAAATATGTAGTGTATATAGGAAGTTATATGACAATCCAAATCAATTGAAACATATTCAGGCCAAGTAAGGTCATAATAATATATTCCAGTGTGTTACTATTCATTATACTTATATTAATGATGATTATGATGAACAGCCTTTTTTTCATCTGAAGACAGACTTTCAAATTTGTATCTATAAAATTTATAGTACTTAACAGCATTTTTCTAAATCTTTTATGGCAAGTTAAATATCAACCACAGTGATGACACTTTTCTACCACCTTGATTATTTGCTTAGCTCTTAGCACTCAGTCATAAATTTTATTCGGCTTACACTGGAACTATCTTTAAACATCAAGCTCTTTGAAGACAAGAATATCTGTATTGGAATGCCATGCTTCTGTATCTGGATAGTTGGAATGGATTTTTTTACCAGAATTTACTAACAAGAAGAGTGTGTTTTAATCTGAGTCCAGTTAACCAGAGATGAAACAAGTACAACACAATTGCAAATCAAACAGTTGAATGTTGTTTTTCACATAAGTAAAAACACAACTGTGTTCTCTCTCTTTGCTAAAAAACATCTGCTTGATACCATCAGCCATTGTCTTATTGAACATTTAGATAGTCAGCATAAATATCCAACATTGTGGTTTGAGAAATTTATAGAAGTTTTTTTATTATTATTATTTTGTTGCAGGTTTTTTCTTAGAAAAAAAACATTTTCTTCTAAGGAAATAATTTACAGTTTTAAATTGGAAGCCTCCTATTTTACATGCAATAGCAAGTTCTGCATTTTACAATGGTGTCAAAAATTTCCTTTAGGAACAAGATAGACACAATCTGCCATGTATTGCATCTTTAAATGAATGGAAGCTGCCCTCCCACGACAGAGAAAATAAAATTAGCCCACTAACTACTAAGAAAATGCCAACATCATGTGACACAAAATTAATTCAGTTCTTTATAGGGGCGGTTAATTCTCTTTCTAAGTTGGATGCAGACCTAGCCATCACCTGGAAATTTCAAGGGGACTTGGATACAATGATTCAACAGTAAAATAGCAGCTGGTAACAGGAAACAGATTTGAAACACAAAATTTAAAAGCAAAATACAAAAACTGAAGAATATACAAGCTACTGAACAAACAATGCTACAGTCCAGCACCTAGAAAGATGCATTTGGGAAACAGTGGTGAGAAACTGGGATCCAACATAGAGGAGTTTCTGCAGCCATAGAAGGGAGGCAGGTACAGTCAGAGAAGAAGCTGTTTATAGGCCCTGGAGAGGAGGTTTCCAGCAAAGGGAGGAATCTTATTCTGTCTTCACCTGTGTAGGTTGAGAACAGTGCACTTGGAAGCTTTAAAGAGAGTCACATATTAATGCCTTCAAATACACTGGAGCTACCAAGATTTAGCCCATCATGGCACTGCTAAAGCAGTGGCAAGGAATATGTTAAGTTCTGAATCCAGTGCAAATTCTGGAACTATATTTACCACCCTACCAGGAATTCTCAAGGAGTAACACTGACCCTCAAAGACCAATAAGCCTGAGTCTTTTGCTCCATTTCCACACTATTAAACTTATTTCCAGCTCATTTTGATCATATGCAAGCTGCCAATAAGAAATAGTGCCTAGACTCTGCTGGCACCTGAACTGTGCCTGGCATAGGTCTGTGAGAGCGCGCATTGGCTGACCAAAATAATGTCAAGGTCGCTGCTAACGATATTATGACACGAGTGATGAAGTTCCAGAGGCTTGGGTCTGGTACATTTACCTACGCTAGTATGTCTAGGGCCTGAGAAACATCTTCCAGGGTGCAAAATAGATGGTCAGGTGGAGGATAATGAAGTCTACAAATTCGTTACAGTGCTATCATATTGCCCCTAAGGTTCATCTGCCACAGCTGAGCGAGCTTGGATGGTGACAGTGAAGTCCTCAGAACTAGAACTTACAGCCCGCGGTATTCCCAGGAAGTCTCCCATCCAGGTACTAACCAGGCAGTGGCAGATGAACCTTAGGAGTAAAGGGTGGGGCCAGTTTCACATGTGCTGTGCCTCACCTAAAAAATCCACTGCACAGGCTCGAAGGACACACCCACGTGGGTAGAGCCTGTTCCAAATCTTCGTTCACAAAGCCGAGCCATACATACACATCATATTGCTGATGGGAGCAGGGATCCAAGCAATGAACTCACAAAATGTAAAACAAAGAGCAGAAAAGACAACATCATAAATTAAATATCATGAGGTTAACTTTTTATTTTCCCTGATTACCTTAGGCAGATCCCAATCAATGACTCAGTCAAAAGTCCATAATCCTCAGGGAATCTTGGACCATGCCTAAACAACAAACTGCGTTGTGTACTCCTGTGCCCTCCTCCCACTGTCATCTGAAATATTCACCTGTTATGGATCCCTGTCCCTCACACAAAATGCTCAGAGCACCTTCTCAAAAAGTTCATGCATATTGCCCGGGGATGCGTGTTTCCAACAGGTACTTGGATGTGGCCTGCTTGTTTTAGAGCAAGGGAATGTCCAGTCTCCATCAATGCTGGGCCATGCCATACCAGTTGGCCACTCTAGTGCACGACTGCACATAAGTCATTTTAATTTTCAGCACACACATAACCTAGGTGTCAGATTCAAGGCTGTGAATTCCCAGAGCTATGAATTTTAGTGAATCCCTTTACAGTTCTTGCCCTGTCTAATCCCATTGACTTTGATAGGAGTTATATGCTTAGACACTTGCACAAAGGGCTCTTAGTAGAATTTTTAGATGTTTATATATAAACATATATGGGTTTAAGAACAAGAAACTGTATAGCTTTGGTCTATAGCTGTGGTTTAATTTGTCTTAAAAACTACAGTATTGTTGACACTGTAGAAATTATGTCAGGATAAAATATAGAGAATGACATTTCTTACCCATGGTAGTTTACTTCATTGTTCTTATACAGCTATGCCTTTAGTGTAAAAGAAGTTAGCTAGAGGCATTAGTATTCATAAATATGTGTTTTGAGGGCCTTATTTACTTTTTTTTATGTTATCTCTTCCCTTTGCCCTTGGAAATTTTGTTTTGTTTTTATTCTCACTTTGGCACTTTTAACTGATAATATAACAACATTTGCATTTAATAATTTGCATAATATAATTGTAACAAACTTTAAAATAAATGAAAGCTTGCAGATTAAAAAACTGCAGAGCTCAGCAATACTTAAGTACACACAGAAAAGAATGATGCTGATAAGGCAGTCTGCCTTGCTAATAAGTGTAGTAAAATCTGGTTCCTTAAGCCACAAAACAAAGCTAATTAAGACAGAAGAATTCTAACACAAATTGAAAGTGATCTTTTTTTTTCCCCTTCAGCTGTAAAGAGTTTTCCACTAAAAGTGGCATATATAATACAGTGTATCTTGGATTTATTCCAAGAAGAATTGTGAGCCAGTGCAGAAGGCCATGCTGGGATTAACAAATACATAAAAGAGTTTGCACCAGGAGTACAGCTGGAAATAAACAGTGTAAGATGACCTAAAACTTAATTTATGTTTACAAGAGAAAGAGAAATATACTCAAATTTGAAATGGAAGATGCCTGACTCTGTTCTGCTTGAAACTGCAAGAGGGAATTGAAGAATTTTCATCCTTGGTGCAAAAGACTGCTGTGAGCATGACTAAGTCCTGCAGCCCTGATTTTAAAATTTAAACTTCTCCATGAAAGGAAGAGTATTTCTTACCTGGAGAAAAGCTATTTTATGGCTCTGTCTTTGAAATACAGTAATCTTGTCTTTCCTTCTTGCGTGAGTCTTCACACTTAGTATGCTTCTAGTCACCTCCTGCCTTTGACAACCAAACTCCTGGCCTGTTCAATCCTCTGTTACACTTTGCCTTATTTGTCTTGAGTCATCCCTTAGTTCTCTCCATCCTTCATCCTGCCATGTGCCCTCTCTCTGTTCCTGGGTGCCATATTTTCTATGAACATTCCTCCCATTAAGTCTTTTTCTAGAAAGTCCCTTTATTCTTTCCTGGACATCCTTACTGCCGCTTGTCCACTTCTGCTCCTCGTTCAGTCTCAGCTCTGTCCCTTCATAGTCACCTGCCTTCTAACATTGCATCTTCCTGTAGTCCAGGGAGGCCTAGTATTTTCCTAGGAAAGTCTTGGAATTAGTAAACCTAACTAGTCCTGCCAACACTGCAAAACAGTGAATCCTCTACCCAACGTAACACTGATCTCCAAACACCCACAAGGTAGAGGAAAACCAAACCCATCTTCCTTTCAGTGAAAAAACATATGGATAAAGTTCAGCATTTGGACACAATTTGTTGACTTTTGATCATCCCTATGTTAATTTATATGGCTACAACCAGAAAGTTTGAAGAATGAATGCCTGGGGCAATTTCAGTGGAGATTACTGTACATTTTCATTGTCACAGTTATTCTGGGGACAGACAGAAGTTGTGGCTAGCTTGGGATCTCTTTACATTACCAGAGAAGTGAATTTTAAAATGAATAAAGAGAGTCAGCACAGCCACAGATAATTGCGTTACAATAATAGGATAAATAATACTTAAGAGGGCACTCATTGGGCAGGACACAACAGTTCTTCAGCCTTAATTCTGTAGCTTACCAAATGAGTTAGCAAAGACCCAAAGTGACCTGAACTTTAGACACACATGCGTTCCATTCTGAAACAGCAGTGTTTCCTCTTGCACCACAGATTTACAGGGGAAAGGATGATGGGACTTTTACCCACTGTTTCAAAATGTACAGTAAAGAAAGCAACATGTGGAGATCTTCATTCTTCTGTACCACGGAAGCGTAACTCAGAGTAATAAGAAGTGAAAAGTCAAGGTTTGACTTCTCATGCTTATTCTGTGGTTGTACAGCTGTAGCATTCAAGATCACCAGCTTTTGTCAAAGTAAAATCAGCTAGTTCAAAATCTGCAATATATATATTTGTCCCATTCTTGATCTTTCAATCACACAGGCCATTTATGGCAGTAATGTCCATAAAATATTTGTGGAGCAAACAAAGTTCTCCATCATCATCTTGACCCCTAAACCTACTCCTCTAAAAGTCGATAGAGATTCTTTTATTTATTTCCCTCAAAAGTTATTGTGAGAGTCCTAACAAGCAATATAAAGTCTTTCAATGGTAGTGATTAGGTGAACGACAGATAGCATGACGAAAGGATAATCTTGGAAGGAACCTTAAACGACTGTGAATATCTGAACTTATATTCCATTTATTTGATATTCTATCCGACCAGATACCACTATAATGTGTTTTCAAAAAGGAAAGTCACGAGAAAGATGAATATTACTGACAGGTATTATGTTTTTAATTAAAGATATACTCTCAGACATAGCTGCAAAATGTGTACCATGAATCAGTGCCTATTTACTTCTCCTGTCTCACTATTTATGATTTTAAAAGGAAAATTACTCCATGTTTTCTAACAACATATCCACAGCCTTGCCTTTTCCCAATAATTCGCATGGAATGTGAGTTCCAACAACAAAGAGGAACTGTCTGAAATATTTTATCATAAAATGTTACTGCTGTTTGAAAGATATTTTTAAACTCCTGTCCTCTCCAAAGACCTTATGGGAATTTTTTCTGACTTTCACAACATATTATTTCAAGTCACCTTTTGAAAACAAAAAGGCCACGTGTTCTTGGAAACACGCAGTCTAGCAAAAGAATGCTGGACTGCATTCATAAATAGTATGTAGGACAGGAGTAACCCCAGGGGCCAGTTTGCAGTGAGCGTGTGCTGCCCTGGAACCAAACAAGCAGTAGCAGCACTGCAGCTGAACAGAGGTCTTGTCAGAGCCACAGAGTAAATCCCTGGAATAGTCTGACTGTGGCTGACTTGAATTTGTTGATTTATATTCTGTGAGACAATGTGTGGTTTCTTCTAATAATTACATGGCCAGTTCTCTTAACTATTCATCATGTTTAGCATGTGTCATTATGATCCATTTCTAAATGAGTCTTAAACATAAACATAATACTTTGTTTATTTTCCTCTTTCAAATGTGATCCAAAAATAGACACTTGAAAGCACCTGCAACTTCCCTTGTTTTAAAGGCAATTTCTTTCCAAATTGATTAAATTACTCCCATGAAAAAAGGCCCAAGATTAAAAAAACTTGAAACATACCACTTCAGATCGCCATTTGTGTACACCTTGGGGAGCTGCCATGGGAAATGTTTACATAATTTACTTGAGTCCCAGCTAAATGAGCTGAGGAGAAACATCCTTAGCAATGAATATCATCATCTTGTTAGACTGTGCCTGAAGTCTGGAAATACTTGTAAAAGTCAGTATAAAAGAAAATAGGGCTAAATTCATCTTTGACATACATTTAAGAATATTAAATACATGGACCCAGCAGAGATAAAATAAACTCTGGATCTGATACAAATTTTCTTCAACTCTGGTAGCAGGCTACAGGTAGCATAAAACCATCTCCCTTATCTTTAGTCATATGATAAAAGAACATTATATCAAGAATAAGTACCCAGTTAAGGACCATTTGAATAGTTCAAGTACACTGTTTGAATAGTATAAGAATCAATTCTATAGACTGAAAAGCATAATATTTAAGACTTGCAAAATAAATTTTTGTATAGTAAAATGCCATAGGAAAAATTATAATAAAACTCAAGGAAAAAAAGAAAATATTACAGACATGAAAAATTAGGTCATCTACAGCTATGCTAGTTTTCAAATATTTTTATCTAATAACTTGCAGCAGTGTAAAGAGTTTTGTCCATACAGGTGTAAGTCAAAAAAAATGTTAACACACTAGGAGGATCGTTGCTATGACAAGTTCTGTCTCTAAGGTAGAGATGTCAACAAGGTAGTGATAGTTGATATTGTTCCTGCTTTTGATATTGCCTTTAATTTTGTGAGAACTGCTAAGCAAAACTGACATTGAAAGAGACCTTGCCAAGTCAAGTCAACATTTTTCTCCTCAGTCTACATGCAGAACAAGCAGCAAGTTCTTTCTATCTGGCCACTTCATGCTAACATGACCAACATGCCGAGGAGCCACAGTACCACTGTCTCTTACAGTCTGAGCATATGGAAGTACAATAAGGAGTGCACTCAGATGACATGAGGAGAAATGGAAGCACCACAGGGGCACTGCTGAACATTAACTTACCTGGCCAGCATCAGGATTCTTTCAAGTCGGGAGGACATTTGAGAAGCCAAAGATGCATCTCTTATAAACTCTATCTGGCTGGTAGATTTCAATGGACACTTAATAAAATCATTCATTCCTTGGCCAAGAAAATAAATATGGAAGTGAATGCATGCTGAGGTTGAACACTCATGCTTAGTCAGAGGGTAGCAACAACCTCTAGACCCCCTATTTTTCCACCAGTGAACAGTTAGGAATCTGCTAGACAAAAAGACAATTTGGTGGTGCCAAGTGTTTTTTGAGAATTCCCTTCCCACACATGAGTGAACAAGACATACAAATCAGAGCAACTTCTGCTCTTCTCGACTTTCCCAGCTGCATTGGGATCAGTGATGGGATGTCACCCTGCCTGTTCCTTCTTTTCCTCACTTGGTCCTGCTTTGATAAGAACAGATTGTTCTCCATCAGGCTGCAAGACACTGTGTACAAACTCAGTTGCTCTAATTCATAATTTTATGTCTTCTTCATGGCCCAAGACATGCCAGAAAGGCAGTATCCCACATCCTGGACTCACTAAATTCACTACCCTTTTATTCCATCCCTGTAGCTTGGCAAAACCTCACAGTGCCTGGTTCCACAAGCCTTGACAGTCCTGACTAGGTTATGTTTTCCTGAGTGGTTCTCAAGTCCCAGTGAAGAACAAGAAGACATGAATGCACCTGTCTGAAGGCAAGTTCTGATCTCTTATGATCAAGAGCCCAGCATCAATTCCCTTTCTTGACTATTGCCTCTTCAGAGCATATTGGTTAAACTTTTTTCTGGAAAAAGTTACATTATGCAGTTCAACTCCTCATGTTTTATGAGTATGACTCTTCTAACTTTGTAGTAAATCACCTGAAACTGAACTACCACTACTAAGACTACTATTTTGCAGCTGAACACTATGGCTGAAAGTGATCAAGTTGACTTACAACTCATTCTGTTGCTATTAGTCTTTGCTGTTTGATCCTTTACTTCTGTTGTGTGTCTCTGTTCATGCTTGCATTGTCCTCTCTTTTGTTGTTTTATGCTCCTCCTAAAATGCATTTTAAAAGCTCTTCTGTTCACTGTGTTTCTCAGAGTCCATAAGTATAATATGTATTAAGATGTAGGACTGCACAACTTACGGCAACTCTTAAAGATAACTGAAAACAAACGAACAAAAAAGACAAATTGCAAACTGCAGAAATTGTAACCGAATGAGCATTTTAACAGCTATCCATTTTGCTTCATACACTGGGAAAAAAATGCAGAACAACTAACAAACACTTACTAAGACTACAACAAGTTTAGTCTTGAGCTTTTTGAAGTTAATAGATTCCTAGTATTTGGGCTCTCACATATGTTTTACAGCTACATTATAGTGACAATCTATTTTGTCAGTTCCATCCCTGTTCCTCATGCCCCAATAAGAAAAAATTGGTTTATGTTTATGGATACATGTTTACAGTCATGTAGTCTGTAATACTGACTAAGGCTCTGTAAAGCAAAATATACACAGGTATTCCCTCAAAAATGTGCCAAAGCACTGGAGAGGATTCAAAAGGTTTATTTCAGCAGCAAGGATGCTGAAAACTTACAAAACAAAACCTAGCAGTGCTGTGAGCAGCACTGGGCCTGCAGAAAGGCAAACCTTCTGTTTGTTCCCTGGGTTTATCATTGCTTCCCCCTCCTTGGTTCCCCCACTGGCTGCTAAGACCCTGTAGCATGTCTGGGAGCATTATCTCACTCATACCTGGAGAGGCAACTTCTGTGGAATGCATGCGGAGAAACACCTAAAACTGTCTCTGGGAAAGATGCCTCATTCCAGGCAGGAAAGCTTCCTTAGCAAAAATAATGGCTCCTCGGTAGCAATATCTTCCGGAAAAGAGTTATTTACCCCTATACCCCCTTTTTAGGCATCATTAAAAACAAAACTAAGCAAACCAGTCAAAATGATCGGTTAGCAAAATGTTATAGAGTGTAGACAAGCTGTTATACGCTGGAAAAGCATTTGTTGACACAGGCTTTCACTACACTTGCGATATGATGACTCGTAGCAGTAAGTTAATAGTTTTTATAGCTGTTTATTAATGTGGCTATGGTATGGTGACTACTGGGAAAACAAACATAAACAACATTTATAAATATATGCATAGCTTCATCAGAGAGCCATAGGCAGGTTTTAGACAAAGTTACCTAGTTCACTGAATTCAACATTAATAAAATTTCTCAGGGGAGCAATAGCTTCTTCAATGCCAATTTCTTCCTGTTATTAAATTCAAAGGGAAAGCTATTAAATTAAGCAGTGGCAGGGGGAACTGCAGGGGAAGGTCCTGCCCTGGAAAATTTGTGGAACCATGTCACTCAGACTGCATAACGTAGATCAAGCAAAAATTTAGAAACATAAAAAATAAAAAATTCCAGCAAAACACAGGTGTGTTACAGAACCACTGATACATGGGTCTATCAAAGACCTTCTCATAGTCAAGAATTTTTTAATTTCTAGTCAGACGTGAAGGTCTGCTAACTGTTCTGAAGAGGCCTGTGGGAGGTGACTAAGATGACCAAGGTTCTGTATATTATTCTTCAGTCTGTGACATTTCTGCATGTCCAGTGGAATGTTTTAGAAGGCACAAATAAAACAAAATAGTTGAAAATTTGTAGTTTCCCAACATTCTGAGTTGTGTCATGGTCCAATTTTGTCCCATCATTCACACGTTTGTCTAATCTATTCTTACAAAGCTTTGACAGGTAGGATTCTGCAACAAGTTTTGAAAAATGTTATAGACAAACATCTGTTATTCACAACTTCTATGTGTTTCTGATATTTATATAATCATATCTCATAAGATATCCCACTCAAACCTATTAATTCCCTCCAAATCTACAATAACTCAAAGAAAATGGAAGCATTATCTGACCTGGAAGGCTGCAAAGTGAATATGTTAAAGTCTATGTGACTGCAATGCTCTCAAGCATATGGTAAAATGTTAATTATAATGAACATTTCATAGGAAAGTCTCCCACTGGCCTTGGGAGAAAACCTGGTGCAAAGCAGATGTTGAGGCATGCCTATGTATAAAGTGGGGGCTGAAGCCAGTTCCATAATTACAATAGCATGAAATGACACCCATGTATGCCAGATGCTGGGATAAATATTTTCCTGGGGTGACATTGGAATTCAAGCTAGCTTGTTTAAAGGAAATATGGTTATCTAATCAGCAGCAACTTTTCCTTGCAGTGCCCTGATATAGTTTGGTGGTCGGGTCCATTCTTCTAAAATGTGGAGGTTTTAAGATTTTGCTACAGATTAGTTCAGACAGAAAATAGAACTTCACCCCACTTCCTCCTACTCCAAGGGAAGCTGTTCAGTTGTTGAACTCTCTTAGCCAATTTCTTCTTGTTTCCTATAATGGGACAGAAATAAATTCCAGGCATTTTTCAGGCATATATTTTTTGTTTTCCAGCCAGTTCTACTAAAATATGATAACTCCTGTCTTCCTTTGGTCTGAAACCTTGTAACTTTAGGAATTCTGCAGTCACATGTCTCTGGTCTAGGTGTGTACTGAGTTAGTAAATGCATAGCCCATACTACAATTTGGGTATGTATAACACTAACACATCCCTGCATCATAATTCCTGAGGAAAACAGCAGCCAAGTCTGATCTTAACACACTTGAACTCCAAATAGGATCAGAGTTTATAGTTTTGTACAACTCGGTGGATCATTCAGATCCTAAATTAACATGCATAATACCCAGAAATTGATCCTATTATTAAAGTTAGTAATTTTAGTAGTTTTTGTGTTTTCCACTTCTTTTCTTTACTTTGTCATCACCTCAATACTGGTCCAAAACACTCTTTGGCAGAGAAAGAAAAAAATCCAGTGAGCCGAAAATGTAAATATATTTACCTGTTGTACAGTAAAGCAGAAGTACATAGACCAATTAGTTAATATATGTGTAGTTCTTTGAAGATTTAACATTGATGTATTATTTAAGAATTTTTTGCAAATAACCATAAAATGTTGCTGTTAATTTTGCACCTACAGAAAAATTTGTCTGTGTTGTAGACCTTCTTCCCACAACTGACTTGTTTTAGTAGCTAAATCTCGATAGCAGAAACTTCAATTATTCACATGTGAACATCCATATGTAAATAGTGGAGGAATCTTGAAAATATTCAAAATGTTTAACTCATAGATAATATTTTTTCATGGGACTAAGAATCTTGCAGCTGTTATCACACAAACTACATCTTGAATGAATAACTCTTCATTATATACAATATACTTTCTAGTTTTTATTTTTGTTACTCATTTTTTTCTGTATGCTTTGCATTTTCATGGTGGCTCAAATGGTCAACATAGATCATGGATTAAATTAAATCCATCAAGTATATTTCAATCTCTCAACATAAAAGGCCTAGTATGTATTGGGGGGAGCGTATGATTGTACAAAGTGATTTCATTTGAAGTGGATTTGGCTAATTTCCATAATTAGAAAGGGCATAAACAGATCATGTGTAAACAGACAGTTCCGTGGAGTGTGATATAAACACCTTCTTTTCAAATCAATGCAGTTTATTTAATGCAGTTTATTCAATTAGTAGCTTTGAACAAACCGTGTTTCGGGCAAGTTTCACATGACAAATGACTGATAGAACATTCTGACTTACAAAACCAGGTCTACTGCTTTCTAACATTTTCCAGTTTGCTTTCTGTAACCCAGCCCTGAAAATATGGTGGACATTATTTGTTTCTTTGAAGTGAAAGTTAAATATAGCATATTGCTTTTTGTCCGGCCCTTTTATTTTCCCTTTCATAATGCTCACTTTATTTTTTTATTCACCTTACCCCTAAGACAATAGTAGCTTGTCATTGTATTTGTGTTGGTTAAGTAATGTATCTAGGAGCTCAATTATTAAATAAAGCCATCTTTAGCATCTGAAAGTCACAATGACATGGAAGCATCCATCTAAGTATATATCATAGATAGACAGATGAATAGATAGATAGATAGATAGATAGATAGATAGATAGATAGATAGACAGATTGACAGACAGACAGACAGACAGACAGACAGATAGATAGATAGATAGATAGATAGATAGATAGATAGATGATAGATAGATAGATAGATAGATAGATAGATAGATAGATAGATAGATAGATAGATGTGTGTGTGAAACAATCAGCATGACTTCATTGTGATATGTTTAATAGGCAATGTTTCAGAAGGTTTTCCTTTTACTTCAGGAATTAGCCAGCCATGAGTCTTGTTCTATCCACAATTTGTTTGAAGTCAAGCAAAACTTTTTCAGCAGTACCAGTTAACTAAATTCAGGTGACCTCCATCATACATTCTCAGTGAGTACAGAAATGACTTGTTTAGCCTGTTCTCATTATGCTGTAATGTATTCAGATATTCTGGGGCTCATTTATTCAAGAACAGACTTTAGATTGTTCTGAATTTGTGGGAAGTTTAAACTACGTGAAAGAAATTCATATGTATTGTGCTTTGATGAATGTTTCCAGTTGGTCATATGTACAGTCAACACAAGTATGGTTTGATCCTTTTTCTCTTGCCCTGTGAATGCTTGATATTTTCTCTTTGAATTACAAGTGATCTCTTTTCCAGAGAAGAGGCTCAGATGCATATAAATTATAGTGGCAGTTGTTTGCTGCTTTCAGAACTCTTTGGGTGGCACACTCTGCATGTAAGCATGCCATTCTTCAGTGAAAACATGCTGTTCCAATAATTCTGAGCTGTTTATTTTACCTTCTAACTTTTGAATTCCACCTGCAATTATAATTCAGAGTTCATCTTATCATACTCGATTAGAACCGTAGAATCATAAACCCACAGAATCTCAGAATGCCCAGGGCTGTGAAGGACCTTGAAGATCATCTAGTTCCATCCCCTCCACCATGGACAGGGATACCTTTCTCTAGAGCAGGTTGCTCAAAACCCCATCCAACCTGGCCTTGAATATTTTGAGGGACAGGGTATCCAGAACTCTTCTGGGAAAAATGTTCCTGTGCCTCACCAGCCTCACAGTAAATAATTTCTTTCTTATATCTAATCTAAATTTCTTTCAGTTTAGAGACATTCCCACCCATTCTATTACTCCATGCCCATGTAAAAAGTCACTCTTGAGTTCTCTTGTAGCCCTTTTAGGTACTGGAAGGTTCTCTGAGGTGTCCCCAGAGCCTTCTCTTCTCCAGGCAGCACAGCCCCAACTCTCTCAGCCTGACTTCATAGTAAGTGGATGTTTCATCCTGGGCTTTTCAGTTGCAGGCTTTATTCTCATTTTATTTTTAAACCTGTAAATCTAGTAAGGGTCTCTTGATTCCTAAAATGAAATTACTTCAATTCCAAATGACACAACTGAGACAGCCCTGCTGCTTTGTGCATCCCCAGAGCATTTAGATAACAAAATATCTCGCTCTTATCAGAAAAACTGTTGTTGCTTTATGCTGATCATTAGAAATGATTTAGAGAGGAAGTGAGATGCTTGTGGCTTAGTAGCTATATTCAGCCCCTGAGCTGGGTCACAACTTCCTATGTGACTTTCTCAAAGTCACTTCATCTTTGTTCTTAGCTCACTAACCAAGACAGAGAAGCAATACCAACATCTCATACAGGGCTCACAAGAATAACTTCATTAATATTTGAAGTACCGATACACCTATTTTAGAGGATTTATTTCAGATGATATTAACCGCATAGAATTTTGCATGCTTTACAGAGACATATTAGGACATTGTGATTAAAACACAAGGATTGGAGGGTCACTCAGACATAATATGCATAGTATGAGAAAATTATTGGCCTAATGCAGCAACAGTTAATACTGCTCCCAAGAGTTATTTGTCTAACTAGTTCTTTAAAGCTATAGCAGCTTCTGACAAATTCTATTTCAGTGCTCACAAATCCTTATAAAATTCTTTCCAAACTACATTTTCCTTGCTGCATTTTACACTATTTACAATAGATGTAGTGAATAACATGCAACCATTTTACTACTTACTACCTTTAACATAGAAAAACTCTTCAGTCTTCATTACTTTATGCTACACAATTTCAGTCTTTTCAGACTTTTCTCATAAGTGATGTTTTTGCCAACTTCCCTGTTCTCTGAACTCTTTGGCTTGTCCACATCTCCCTTGAAAAGCACTTGAAACTAGGTTAAGATTAGATATCAGGCAGGAACTCTTTATTTTGATGCTAGTGGCACTGGAACAGGTTGCCCAGGCAAGTTGTTTATGCCCCAACCCTGGAAGTGTTGGGGCATAAACAAGGCCAGGTTGGATGGGGCTCTGAGCAACCTGGCCTAGTGGAAGCTGTCCCTGCCCATGACAGGAGAGCTGGAGCAAGATGATCTTTAATGTCTCTTCCAACCAGAGCCATTCTATGATTCTATGATGCCATGTCTCACCTCCAATGCGCTTAAGCTCTATGAGTGAAGTGCCTTGTGGATAAAGAAATTCTGCAGCAAAATGTGGTAGTGACAATACTGAACTAATGCTGTTGTGATATCTCACTGCACTTCCAAAATGCATCCTGTGTCACCCAAGACTGTATCCTGCTGCCACGGGGGTTGACTAAGAGGCCATACAGAAGAAGTTCATCTCATTTGTGTGCATGGAGATGTGAACAGAACACAAATCTCCCACATCCAGGGTCAGTGCCCTGATCATCAGTTACAGACTAACGGTAGGACTTCTCCTGTTTTGTGCAGTCTGATTGAATTGACAGGCTCTCAGACCAACCTCACCATTCTAAGCATCCTCAGGGTGCTCAGCATAGCAGGACCAGTGAGGCATGTAGAGGAACAACTTAACCATAAGACAGGTAGGGGATTAATTTATCTGTGAATTCTGCCAAGCTTTTAAGTTTAAGAATGACAGAAAACTGCTAAAAATCTTTCTAACACAGACAGAAATAGAGATGCAGGTGCCTAGGGACTGCCAAAGGCTAAAACTCAGACTCTGTGTAGGTTACATAATGCAATGCCACTCATATTTATCACTGTATAAACTGGTGTATTATAGGCATTAAAGTAAGAAATTCAGTAATTTAACTCTGAGAATCAGACCCATCACACTCAAATCTATTTTCTGTAAAGAAAGGTGCTCCATGCAGAAGATGAAGACTGGAAAACTCATGGCTTAAATTCGTATCAGTAAAACATTTCACAAGGCAATCTACAAATTCCATTCCCTTCAATGAATGTTTATGGTTAAAGTGATTTTCATTATAGAATTGCTGGATAACTTTATCACAAATTTACAATTTATGTTCATATTGCAAATTAAGATCAAGTTATAGATGCTGTTAAAAACCAAAGAGCAGATCAGCCAACATTAAATTACCATAGTTCCAGAGCATGGCCTTTCTATAATGTTGACCTAACTTGACTGAGATGAACAGGTACCTCTGTCAGCTCCTGTAAGCTTTTTACTATGTTACAGGCTTGTATAAAAATTACCCATGTGGAAATTAATTCTGCATTTGACACAAAAGTTCTAACTGTAGGCTAAGGAGCATTACAATAGTTATGGGCTACAGCAGAGGGAATTCTGGAAATTCTCTTCAGAGACAGGTTTTCGCACTTCTCCTGGTTTATTTAGGACCACATCATGGTATTCATTCACCTGACAAAGGACAAAAGGGAACAAACTATTTTTTCATGTAAATTCAATTTTGTTGACAGACAAGATTATTTGGATCATATATTTGAATATGCTGATCACCGTCCCATTGTGCTTTCTATCTGAGCAACCACAAAGGTCCATTTCAGGCTGCACAAGATGCAAAGACAATGTCTACCGGAGTTTGATTTTGAAAAGACTCAAACATTTTTCTAAAATGTGCTGCTTTTGGATAAATTATTTAGATTGCTGTTGTTGCATCTAACCACTGTTTTTGAACCCTTAGGTTAAAAACATAGTTAAGCAGCATTTTACCCCTATCCCTCAATCTGATATTTTACCACTGACAGTGCTCACAGCATGACACTGGGGACTGCCAGCTTATCAAGGAGGCCCCTTGTCATTATCTGCAGAGGTTGCTCTTGACTGACTCCCTTCATACCTACTCCCCCCCTGCCAGCTGGCAGAAATATTCTGCTAGGAATAATTTAGCCAAAGGATGGGTTGTAAAAGGTCACTAATGGGAAACAGTGTTTTTCAACTTAATGTTTTTAATATATCATAGATTATTAATTATCACAGAGTCATGAGCTTTACTCAAAAGAGATTTGATTGGTTCAAAACAAGAAGTCACTGTAAGATTACCAAGGAATTTATAATACCAGAACATTATCTGGTATTACAAAGGGACCACAGGCATAAGTACCAAGGCCTTTGGGAGGTTTCATTTTCAGTCTGCTCATTCTCAAAAGAGAATCACTCTGCTAATATTGCTGAGCTTCTCTGGAAAATGTGTTCATCAAATAAATAATTTACATTATAAGACATAGGACAGTAGATACATAAAAGCCATCAAAGGCAACATTTTAATATAGATTAAATGTCCCATTTAAAAAATGGAGAAAATAAGTATAGCAGTTTTCACTCTCTCAAAGCCTGTGTTAATTCCTATGCAAACATCCAAAACTACCTGTGATAGCAAAGTGTTCTGGAATACAATGAGCCTGTGAACTGTGCATCAGGAAAAAATGTGCTTGGAACAAAGTTATAGTCAGTTCATGGGGACATTTCTGTTAGCTGCTAACCAAGACAGTATTCACCCCGACAGTCCCAGTTATGTCATCTGTGAGCCAGTATGACACCAAATACTCAGTGGGCTGAATGATTAATTTGTGCTGTAAGTCACAGTCACTGCACAATACTATTTTGAATATAATATTTCAGAGGAGGAAAGAAGATGTCACTGATGCTATAAATGTCCTTAACTGCATTAGTTCACTCACACCCTCTTTCATCATTTGCACTGCCTGTAGCTTTAGTAAAAGACAGATACTGAATAAATTACTAGACCCAGATAGGTCTATGCAGAAGTTGAACCCTAACCTTTCTTCTGAACCTGTAAGAGCAGTGTCTTCCTGAAGCATGTTTAGGACCAGATTTTGTAATGTTTTACTCTCTCTAGAATCACAAGCATTATTATGAGCCTGCATTACAATACCAGTACTGAGTGAGATGTACTCTGCTACTTTCAAACTAGGTCTAGGCAAATTTCAGACCCCCTAGTATAACACATCCTGTCTTTCAGAGCACCAGCTTACCACTTTCAAAGACTTTCAAAATTCTTAGCCACCATGTTCATTGCTTTCATCCTCTATCACATCACACAACATCCACTTCTTCCTCCTTTCTCCTGTGGATGTCAGCCAGAATTGCCTGTCAGTTATGTTCTTTAATAAGCTTCACACTTGCATGTCTGTCTGTTCATGGATTAGCTCACTTAAAGAAAACAGTAATCAGCTTTTTCATAGCATCTTTTCATAAATACATAATTTTTTTAACACTGTAGTAGAGTTCTTGCACAGGGTGGGGAAATATATTTGTTGAGGTTTTTCTGTCAGAAAAACACATTTCATATTTCAAGAGAGAACTCTAAATGATAAACTAGAGCCAGATTCCCTTCTCCCTGTCTTTTAGTTCATAACTTTTTAAATACTCACTGTTTCATTTCCTGGCTCCAGGAGGAAAGATGGAATGGAGGAAAGATGATATAGAGCAGGAGCATGCCTTAGTTCAGGACATTTAAAACCATACTGGTAAGGATGGTCTCTTGAATTATAGCACAAAACTCACAAAACTGAAGATCCTAATGATCACATTTTATAGGAATGTGTTATAACCAGCAGGCTATTAAAAATATAGATAAGGGAATT
Source organism: Myrmophylax atrothorax (assembly GCA_026770055.1). NCBI lineage: Eukaryota > Metazoa > Chordata > Aves > Passeriformes > Thamnophilidae > Myrmophylax > Myrmophylax atrothorax. The sequence continues at coordinate 106,159,681 of JAOXXN010000446.1, read as the reverse complement.
ATCTTTCTATAACTTACTACCCAGGTAAAACAGGGGATTCTTATAATAAATCCAGGGATTGGCAAATTTTGTATGGAGGCAGGTCTATTTCCAAGAGCAAGATGACTCATTAGGAGTTGTTCTGTGAGTGTGTACCTTCAACTAGCTGCTCTGGGAATGTTAAGACCAAAAGGAAGAAATTAAAGTGAATTTAAACAATCAGAATAAGCCACTTAGCAATCTACCAGGGGAAAACCAGTTTGCTGAATGTCTACAGGGTGGATGTCTGTAACTGTTCTAGTCACCAGGTCCATTTTTAAGAAAAGATTGATCTAACCTAGTTTATACATCTATTTTAGGTAATGGATTGCAACTTGAAGGTGTCTATTTTGCTCAGTTTTTTATTTTTATTTTTTTTTAAGGATAAGAAAATTAGCGGAGATGTAAATATCTACCTGAAGTCAAATACATAAATATATTCAGAATAATGGAGAGTATGCTGTATCACTGTCTAAAAATTTTTAAGAGTTTTAGTTAAGTTTGTTATCTTCAACCAGGAGCTGTTACTTTCATACAGAAATTGCCAAAGTACAATTATGTAGATGATGCTTGATGGCCCATTCTGACCTCATCGTTTATGAATCTAAGACTCAATAAAAAAACTCAAAGAAGTAATGCAGAAAATTAGTATAGCAGCACAATGAAAAGTGTCAAACAGAAAAAGATGAGAAGTTGATGCTAGTCTGATGGCTGATATTTACAGACTAGTAATCAGTGTTGTTTTCCTATATACTACATCTTTCATATAATTAGGCAGATGACTTGTATTTCCAGTGCCTTAATTTTGGCACACTTCTCCAAGTTAATATTTTTTTTAAAGTTGCAGCAGTAATAATAGCAGTAACAATAACAACAACAATAATGATAACCCAAAAGCTGTTTCTCCTTGCCCTGGTGCCATTAAAAATAAATGGACCTACAAAACTTTGTTATTGTTAGCAATGTCAACAGAATTTTGTAGTAGTTCTTAGATTGAAATGGGTGGGTGTGTTTGTTTGCTTTTTTATTGCAGGAATGAGAGCTGAAAAATTCAGAGCCCCTTTCTGATTGAAAATTCTGTGACACTGACAAGTCATTTTAGCACTGAACATTGAGTATTTTTGCGCTCCTGCAAGACAGCTGTAAGAGTTCCAGTTATCATTGTCTAGAAACTGCTCTAAGCTCCACACACGGGACCTGCTGCAAAACACCTGGTCGACTTTGGCAAACATCTGCTGGAATTTATCATTGCTTATTTATCATCTTTATTTACAATTAGGATGTGGTTGTTTTGCCTTCTTAGCAAGCTTTTCAACAACACTGGAGCATGGTAGAGACGTATGAACAGTTTAAAACATATTCATAGAAATGCATCCACATCATAGGATTGTATGCTAACCCCAGCTGGAAAGGATCTCAGAGGTCTTTAGTCCAACCTCCTCTACAAAGTAGGGTCAGGTACAAGGTTAGACCAAGTTGTTCAGGCTTTAATTTATTTATTAAGTTGTTTATTAGGTTTCCTGGCTTGAGGAAGAATTCTTGAGAAATATGGGCTTCATTCACGTCTCTTTTTGAATTTTTTTCCAGTCTGTCTGTCAGCTGCTGAGGTGTACTGAAATTCCTCTTTTGCCTGTAGGCATGGTAATAACTTTAGCAGTGAATTATTGAAAATATTTCCTGTTTCTTTGCATTCACTGTTTATTATATCAGAGCTATTGTTAGTATTAACAACAAGCATAAGAAAAATAATAAAAATACTGAGAAACAATATATAACATATTAATAACAGCATTCGGAAAACAAGTGGGTGTACTTATTTCTTTGTGGCATTTTTAGAAGATCCTAAAGGCAGTCCAGGAACCTAAGGTGGTAATTTTTTGTTCCAATTTGTAAATATCCAGTTGAAACCAAACCAAACCAAAACAACAACAACAAAAAACCCCACAAGAATTCTATGTGGAAAACATTTTTTAGAACATACAAGGCAAAGGCTGTCATACCTGTGATGCTAAAAGTGCCACTTGTAGTCCTTATTGTTAAAGTGGTTATTACACACCCTAAGGTTGTCCTGAGAGAAAGGAATCAGGGATTATATAAGGTACATTAAATCTTCATATTAGAAGAAAGATATTTATATAACTGCAAAAGGAACTACTGCTGCTCACCATTTTTTATAATTATAATTAATTTTCATTTAAAGGTACACTATTTTATCCAAAACACCTACAGTTCTTTGCTAACCATCAAGCCGCATGCCTTGATTAGGGACACTGCATAGAGCTGAAGTGTGTTTATGGTATTTAATAAAGACAGACCCTTTCATTTGCATATTTAGTGGAGTATTTCATTCATTAAACATTGTGCAATACAAACTTCCCCATTTTACTGTATACTTATAGTTCATCACAAAGAAGATGAGACTTAGAGTGTATTGTGTATCATTAAGCTGATCTTGGATAGGTAGGGGGAAGTTTAACCTTGGCCTTTTCATATTCTTTCGAGCCATGGGTAAATCTAACTCCTTACTCTTAATAGCTGTCAAACCACTTTTTCAATTACCACTAAACTTACCTTTAAAGTGTAAGTATGCTTTATATAATTTGCAAGGTTAAAACCCACCAGAAAAAGCGTTATCATGCAACTATACATAAATGCTGGTTTTATTCATCAGAGTATTTAAATTGGAAGTGCCTGTTGTAACTTCATAAGAAAGACTTTCGCCAATACATTTTACGTATTCTGTATCAAGGGTGATTTGTTGTTAAGAAAGATAAAAGCTTTCTCAAAGCTTTGAAGACAGTCAGATATCTCTTCTCAAACTCCTCAATATTGTGAGGAGGGTCTTGTGCAGAAAACTTGTGGGATGGTGCAGTGTAGATGCTACCAGGACAGCACTATTGGGCTTACTTCTTTTTCAGTCTCAATTTGCTTTTTAGAAGGTGATTCCCATGAACATAAACCAACCTAGGTCAAATATCAAATACTGAATATAATGAATAAACTTGGCTTGATAAATGAGTAAGGACAGCTTTATAAAGGTTGACAATATTCAGCATATATTATTGTTCAATAATATATTATTGTTCTGTTCAAGCCAAAAAAAAAAACCAGAAAAAACCCAAACACACACACACACACACACACACACACACACGCACAAAAAAACCCCAACCAAACAAAAAAAACCAAAAGAAACCAAACCAAACCAAACTAAAAAAAAAAAAAAGTAAAGAACTTCAAGTGTATGACACTAATTTAGTGTTCATTTTACAACACTAATCATTCTTTAGGTAACTGAGAGTAAAGTGGGAGACAATGAAGTGTCACTTTGTACACAATGAAGGTAATATTAACTGCAGATAAAGAAAAACAGTGGACAATGGAAAGAAAAAGCATAAATTAAACCATCTTTATATTTTTTACAGAGAATACTAGTTAACTTGAATTAAATTTTAAATTTTCTATAAGGAACAGTCATTACCACTACTTGAGGACTGAGACTACAGTGAAAAATATCCATTTTCCATGCACTATTGTCTTGACCTCCTTCAACTTTTTCCTATTTCAAGATTTGTCAGTAACAATTACTTTTAGTAGTATAAATGAAGTAACTCTAACTCTGTAGCTCAACAGATGAAGTAGCTCACTTAACCCTACTCTTTTATGTCAGATGTGTCCCATAGATGCCACTTTTTTGAAGAGCCACTCACACAGGAAAGATGTTTTCTGATAGTTTCTAAAGTACATCTATGGCAAAATCAGAGAAAGAGCAGGATGATGAAAAAAGTACACGGAGAAAAGAGAAGAAAGTCAGAGTAAAAGCCAAAAGGTCAAAGAAATGTAGAATGTTTTACAAGATGAAATGGATTTGAGGCAGTTGCCAAGAGCTGGAGTGAAAAATAGGTAAACAACAACAAAAATAACAAACAAATGAATATTCAAATTACTGTGCTCCAGCGGTTTAGTTTAGGCTGTTTTTCAAAAGTGTTTTATCAATTCAAAGCAGTTGAAAATTCATGTCTACAAGTCCACTGCCCATGGGTTCCTATACTGCAGACTTTTCCATGTTTATACTTTTTGTCCTTATGCTTTTGCATAAGTTGTACAAAGAGAACTAAATTCAATTTTTATGTGTTTACATGAAGGCATTACCAAGAGGACCTGGTTTATTTCTGCACCGATATCAAGGAGCATTGTTCCATCCTGGTAGTCACCTGTTTTGTATTAGCCACGAGCAGTTTCCGTGTTTACAAGTGTCCAGTTGTGAGATTTTCATCCCTTCCAGCAGCTATAGCAAATTTCTCTCTGATTTAAGTAAGACTTATTTTGTACTCATCACTGTTTTTTCAAACAAGCAAAACATACTTTAGCCATGAAGAGTTTAAATAAACTGTAGTATCAGAAATGGCCAGAATTTAAGACTGCAATGTGACAACTGGTTTTAAGTTCTATCCACATACACAGTCCTTCTGGTATAATAAAAATAGCAGTTCCTAACTTGTATTTGCATGGGAAATTGCAACACAAGTGGGAAGAAAAACAATTACAGATCCTTGTTAATTAAAGTTCTAAAAATGAATTATGCAAATAAACCTCAAAAGGCTTTTTAAGCTCTTTCCAAGATTTCTTTACAGCTTTTAATGAGAATGTTTGAATTACTATATTTGCATGAAAGGCAGAACTTTAAAATAATTCAGCATATGTATTGTCATACTAACAAGATAATAATTCATTTTGCTCCAGCATAGAAAAATAAAATAACTTCTTGGTATTCTAACTCAAGATTATATATTTTACATTCTGTGTAGTAGACAAGGAGAATAAATAAATAAAATCAAACTTAGGAAGTTAAGTTTCATGATCAGCTGGGAAATATCAGCAATAAAGATCAGAGCACAAGTTTTAATCAAACTGTTCCAAAAAAGTAGGCAATGAATTAAATCCTTTCAGGAAATCTTGTCAATCTCAGCAAATATGTTTAATTTAAAAGTAAATTCTAGGGAGTAAATGTATGTTCATGTATAGATCGAAGTGTTCTTTCTCTTTATGTTCAGAATGTGTTACTTGCTCATATTGTTTGATATAATTGACATAATTTATGATGATGGAATTTAAAAATTCAAGGAAACTCAAAACCAAACCAGAAGATGTTTTAAATGGCTTTGAATATTTCTGTTCACAGCTCTGACCCTCAAAAAATTCTGAAAAATATTTTCTAATAATTCCAATATATCTTAGTTATTGCCAAAGAACTGATAATATATTTTCTACCCTGATTATGTCAGAGATTCAACAGGGTATCTAACAATGTAATGGAGTAATAGTGTATTTCATAAACAATTTATCTAAGGGCATTCAATTAAAGTTCACTGGTAGCTTTAATTAATTAAGCTTACAGCCCATAGATAAGATGGGCAAGGTGCATCAGGTTACTCCATGTTCCTACTATAAGATGTAGAGGAAACTTTTATTAGAGTTGGGAATATAACAGAATAGAGCATTTTAAATGAGCCTCAGCATGGTGCTCTCCAGGGCAGCCTGTACAAGGCTGTACAGGAGCTTGGGTCTCAAATGACAGCAGGAAGAGAGGAAGTTCCTAGAGAAAGCAGTAACTTTAAAGAAAGAAGAGTAAGATTTGAACTGAAAAATGCTGGAAACTGTTATCTATATGTACTTCTAGATTTGTGGGAAGTTAGCATGTATATGTCTCTATGCTTGAGTTCTCTGAAAAAGTGTAAGACAAACATACTAAGGAAAAGGACAATACTTCCACTGAAATGACTCACTGTGAATAATTGTGCATCTTGATGAATTGCAATTTCTCTTCTTTTACATACCCCAGATAGTCCTGTGTCATTTAAGGAACTAAACAAATATGAACAGCCCTGAAAATCTGAAGGACACAAAGGCAGCACCTTTTGAACCGACTGCAATAACATTGTGTCTTACTAATAAGATTCTTGATTTTATTCCTGTGTATGATGCTCATCATGTAAACAAGGACATGGGGATAAGTGAACAACTTGTGTCAAGTTTCTGAAATAAACCCTGAATTATTGAATTGGAGTATTCATAATTTCCTCCTAAATAGTCCAGTTTTCTAGACAGGTATGATATACACATCAACTTTTTTTTCCTGGTAATTTTTTTAAACATTATATTTCATAGGATAATTTGCAAACAGCATCTGTGCAGGATAGAATCACAATAACATCTGACATGAAACATTCCCAGTTCAAAGAAAAGGCATGTATTTTTTACTCTGACCTTTTATTTTGACTGTAGCAGTCATACAGCTAAGAGATAAAACAACATGAAATATTTACTGGCATTATTTTTTTAATACATATTTTGTGTAAAACCTAGCTCTGTTTGAAAGAGCTTCATCGAGATCCAGAAAGCAAATGTATAACAGCTACTATGGAATGCTCTACATATATATGTCTAATTGTCTATCTTGTAGAATAAAAATTATTTCTAAAGCACCTTCTTAAAAAATTGTCAGTTTGGCCCTCTGACTTTTGTTTCTTCAGTAATTAGCAACTGCTTACAGAGCAATTTGTGGTATAGTTCAAAAGTGTTCAGTTAGATACTACAGAAATTTCCTTTTTTCTACATATATAATTCTACTTTAAGGATAATCTTCCAACTAAAACATTGCATTATCTCCAAAATCAGAAAAAACCATATATATATATATATATATAAGAAAGTAGATGAAGTCTCCATGAACTTCATGAGATCATTGGCAGAACAAATAAATAAAAACACCGTTTTCATTAGCTACCATATTGTCCCACAGTATGATTTCCCATTTCTGCCATCTCTGCAGTGATTTGGCATTTAAAGTACAAAATTACACCCACCCTTAAACTGGCAAACAAGTAAGAATGGCCTCCACAGAGAGGTAGTTGTTATTTTAATTCTACATTTACAAGACAATAAAATGCCAAGTCAGCGCTGGCCACTCCCTTTTTTGACCATTACCTGTCAGCTTTTTGTGGGTTTATCACATGGTCTCCAGTTTCATTAAAAACAAAACAAAACAAAGAAAACCAACAACAAAAAGCCTAAAACAATGCACAACACAACAAGCCTACACATCAGCAGCTAAAGGGAAGTTATTCATCCCATAATTGCCCTGGCCTCAAACAAGCCATGAAGTAGTGAACACAATAAAGGCAATCTGTCCTCCTTTAAAGGGAAGTTCAAACAGCTGCCTTGAGTTTTCTATTGCATATTCAAAGTGGTAATGTATGAAATTATTAACTTCTGCACTGGGGTTTATGGCTAAGAACCCCCCATCAAGCAAACAAACGAATGATGTGGCTGGTTTTAAGGATTGCTTTGTTAGAGACTTCTGGGTCAATTGGGCTTTCAAAAAGAGCCTGGACACTTGAAACATTTCGGAAGCTAACTTAATTGAAGACGGATGGTGTCTGACATCAGAAATGCCGGTTTTCCTTTCTTTGCGTGTCATTCCCCATGTTGATTTGTAAGGATACCTAAGGGTTATATGCCCAGCTACCCAGGGGAGAGACTTTCTGGTTGTTTGACAGCTAGTGTTGCTCAGCTATAAGCCAGTCAGCTGCACAATTCATCAGGGGCTTGATCCAAAGCTTGTTAGAGTTAATGGGGGCACTTTCTTCGACTTTTTTACTTCGGGTCAGAACCACTGCAAGTATCCCTGCAACCATATCTTGAACCTGCCCAAAGGAGCATGCATTGGACTGCCTAAGACTGCTCATCCTCTGTGTTGTTTTAAATAATATATTTGCTGCAATTTTTCTTTACTTTCTAAAGTAAACAACACTGCTTACTGTCTTTTTTGTGCTTCTCTTGTACCCTGTCAGCCACCATACAAATATTATCTTATTGCTCAAAGGTGGTGATCTCTTCTTTGCTCCTCCTCCACCCTCCCAATTGTTTCCCCAAAGGATTTGAAATCATTCAAGGAAAAAGAAAACCTTTTCCTCTCCCAAATCAAGGTTCACTGGATTTTCCTGTCATCCTTTTTTCCCTGTGTGACATAGAACAGAGCTTTCTACTGAGATTTCTGACTTCCCAGCATCTGTGCAAAGCTTCATGGAGCAAATGTTGCCATTTTTAATATTTGGAAAAAATTTTTTCTCTGCAAAGGCAGGAAGCTGATAAAAGATGAAAAAGTTCATGAGCTGAGTTGACCCAGTAAGGACAATGACATCCCAGGGACCAAAATCTGAGTGAACATACCAGTTCCAGTCCCACAAAGACCCATAAATGTCCAGCACAACTTAGAAAATCCACAGTCCAGAGTAAAGTGTGATTGTGGAGGAGCCTTAAGTAACTTACTGGGAAACTGGGAGTCACCAAGAACAAAGCAGAGAGTTGCCCAAGATAACCAGAATGAAATCCTGAGAATAAAAATGGGCATCTGAAATCCTACTGCTTTAGAGATACTCATATGTTCCCCATTTTCCACTTTTATTGTGTTTGAAAGTCCAACTCTATTTCCCACCTGTGAGGCATCCTCTCTCCTAACTTTGAAAGGAATAATTTGACTTTTAATTCCACGTAGTAACTGAAGCCCTACACTTTGCTGACTCATGAATCATATCCAATGGCAATTAAATTAGTCCTGCCTGTAGTTCCCTGAATACTTCAGAACACATCACTTCCCACTAGAATCATAGAATCACTTAGATAAAGTACAACTCACATATCTGCAAAAAATTTTGAAGTAATACTTGAAGAAAAATAGAGCATCCACTTTATACCATTATTGTTATCAATGGTATTCTGAAAGAATACACACATTATTTGCCATATTCAGGTAGCCTACATATTTAAACAAACATATGCTAAGACTGTAACTTCTGAGGCAGAGTGTCTCCTTGATACTATTGCCTACTTATTCTGGCACAACAGCTGGGGGAATCTCTAGGCACTAGCCTAATATAAGCATTACTTAAAGTATATTTGATGGAGAAACAACCCATTTAATTTGCTTAATAAAGATTTTATTGATGAATAAACTTTTACATTCTCCTTTGCTGGTCCTGACTTCTCTTCAGTGGACAGCTGAAAACAATGCATTATTCTGGTTGACATAACAGGCAGTGTGAAATCTGTTCTTGGGAGATTTAAATTATAGGAACTTAGGGGCAACTCAATAATTTTAAGGCATATTTCTTCACAAAGTGACTTACACTTGCAGTGATATAATGTCCAATGTATGGCAGAAGCTACAGAAAAAGCAACACAGTCATATCCATATTATTGGGTCCTTGTGCCAGGGGGTTGTACCGCTTCAGCCTGGCAAATGAAAATTCACTCAGCTCCGGACTTAGAGCCATCTGACTGAGCACTACCCACAGAATGAGCCTAATTGTCTGTGTGAAACAGGCAGGGACATTTGCAGATGTAAATGAACAGTGTTGAAGGTAGCAGTAGAGTTGTAACGTTCTATAAATTACTTTCGCTGGCCTGGCTCAGCACCCCTCACCGAGCTTTCAGCTTGATACAACAGGGCTCTAAGCAACCAGGGAAGAAAATTTCTTTTAAAGAAATTTAATGCAGCAGAACTGATTAACTGGGGAACAGCCTACAAACAGGCAGCTGAGAGAATGTTCTCGGCAAGCCAAACAGCCCTGTTATGTTGGTTTTATTAATTAACATCTGGCTTCCTGCCTCTAAATCGGGTCCCCTTCTTTGCTGCTTTAATGCCATGTTTTCACCACTTTTACTATGAAATGTACCCCGAGAATGTGGGATTAAATCCTTTGGCTGTTCAGCTTCTGAAGCACAAGTCAATCCCCTCTAAATAGCATACAGCAACACAGCTCTAGTGGTCTCAGCAAACCTCATTTTCTTTCAGGGACTTGGTAAAGAATGGTAAAAAGGAAGAGACAAAGTCCTGCACCAAAGAAAGAAAAACAATTAGTGGAGTAGACAGGGTGTATAGGAGACAGCTTTTAACTAAAGAAACATTCTCCATCATTAGGAGAGCTTGGGTAGGCATACCAGGGCAGCATTATCTCCATGGGCTGGATTGGTCCTAAGCTGCAAAAAAAATAGTTATATGTTATGGTTGTGGTTTTGAATAAAAACAACACCAAACCTTCATACATGTTACAAGGCAGTGCTGGTCACTGCAAGCTGCTCCTTCAGTTTCTGAATGCTACAGTCCAACCTGCAAAACTAAAGCATACTACTCAAAGTAAAGCATATATCCTGAAACACATAGACTATCTAATATAGACCTCTTTTTAGTAGATGGTTTTCAGAACACAATGCAGAAATCATACATGTAATTGAAAGCTATAGCTTAATCTGAATGGGCTAGAAAGTTCTGCATTTTACAGCTTCACAGTTGGTAGTCTCTTTTACACTGTGTTCCCTACACACTGATAATTTTTAGTATCCATATTGGCTAACACCCATGTGGTTTTTTTGCTAATTACGTTACAAGTCTTACAAGACAGCCCTTATTTTTAATTTATAATTGATCATTTTTTATTTCTCTGACCACTTTTTCTGTCATTTAGTTTGTCAGAGATGTGTATGTCAGTTCCTGGAGAATAACTTCCTTGGAAGTGACTCTCTTATAATGTATTTATTGTTCCTCATAATAAGCTGCCTCTTTTTGAATTTCAGTTAACCTTTAGACTGCCTCAAATTTCAAAAAAATGCTTTAGTGTTCAGCTTTTCTATAGTTTCTGCTCTCTCACCACATCTTCTGTCACCCAACAAACCATAAAATTAGTGACCAGCTGGACAATAAATTACATCTTTATTTTCAAATAGCTTTCCTTAACATGTGCAATTGCATCAAGCGATAGAACATGATTGTCAATAGGTTCACATAACTTGTCCCTGAGTGACATGTTTGTTTACTTACTGCTGAGCCACCAGTTCATCTGCTGTAAGATTAGTGGAGATTTACAGAAAGAAAAATATATCCTGTTAATGCTTCACAAGTTAAGTTTTGTAGTTCAGTGTTACTAAATCAACTGTTTTTACAGTGTTAATGCACAAGTTGAAGCACCTTATTAAGTGTCAGGGGGCTGATTTTATTTGGTGTGTAACTGTACACTCCACTGACTTCTACACATACAAAGGTTTAAAACTCTGCATTGGTAAGACCTGAGCTGATCCCACTTTTTAAAGCGGTGTGTGTATACGTCATGGCTTTAGTCCGCTTACTGCATTGCCTAAAGCAGCAGCTGATGTCATCTTATGAAAAGGGTCATGTGTTCAAGGCTGTGCTTTGCGGTGACCAGGACTGTAACAGTGATAATCTCCTGCTATAACAGATAAGACATCTATTCCTGGCAACCGTACATGAATGTAGAAATCAAGGGCCAGCACAGGCACTCACTTCAACTGGTAGAAATTTTTCTAGTGATTTTAGTGAGCACTAGATCTAATCAAGAGGAAAATAGTTAAATATTCTTATGAATGGAGATGTGGCATTTTCAGCTTACAGAACCCAAAGGGGGAGGATCATTTCATCTGTCTTTGGCACCTCAGTGTTATGTTTACAATCTAAGTCAGTCTTTGTTTCCCCTGCAATCAGTGGGGAAAAGTGAGTAATGAAGATGAGCCCATTTCCCACATGATTTGACTAGAGAAGGAACCCAGAGCACCTGCTTATATTGGTGGCACAAGATTTGGACTGCTGACGTTGAGATTAATTTCATCTAGTATTATGGATTTCTAGGAGAATGAATGAGATAATGAAATGGAGTTGAGAGGGATGCCTTGCTTCTCTGTTATTTTCCTTTCTGCTGACTTCCTTCATGTCATTAAAACCTATGCATTTTCAGATGGCCCTACTTTTTCGGTAACTAATCTTTATGTGGAAGGCCTATGTCAGACAGTACTGCATGTAGCATCTAAAATTACTTTTCTTTTAATGAATATACAGTGAAAGAAGGCCTGTACTTCCAGTAATCTTCCATGTATGACTATTAATTACATTTCATAGCCAGACAGAGGTTTGATTTCAATGGTAAGCATGTTGGGGGAGCCATATACATTAGCCTATGAAGACAATGAACTTTCCTCAGTTGTCTAACAACAATTTCAGATTTGTCAAACAAGCATTGCTACGACATCTGCTGCATAACGTAAACTACTAGCAATAACTTTATTTTAAGTAAATAAGGAATTTTATACCATTCCTGAGCTCAGTGAAACTAGTGGCAAAACCCATTTGACTTCAGTGGTGCTCAGGCAAATTTTATAGTACCTTGTAATTTTAAAAGTGAAAGGAAGTTATTCTGTGGGTTTGGTCAATATTTTCTATCAAAATCTTTTCATGGATGTTGTTGTTGTTGAATTTGGCTGAGCATTCAAAGTTTTCTGAATTTCTAAGAGGCTCTGAGATATTTTGTCCTTTAAGACATACCTACCATCAAAGAGAAACTGTTACCAAATTCTATTTTGTTAGACACAACTACTGAAAAAGTAATCCTACTTACTAGTTGATGAAAGCAATTTTCTTTGATTTTCCAAATGATATTCCAGTGAGATTCAATAGTTTTCAGAAAGTTAGAAATACCTCTCCATTCCTTTAAGCAGAGGGATTCAAAGCACCCAACACTGCTGCCTGCAGCAAGACCTTTATACAGCACAGGTATCTTGAAGGGCTAGATTTCCTCATGTAGATAAGGTAAACAATGTTATTTTTTTCTATTTGCTCATGCAAGCTAAGTAAGATAACACAATTTTAAATATTATATTGTACTTTGTGTATACAAGGCCTCCTCACTGCAGTGTTGGCCAGAGATCTAGTAACTAAGAGAATGCTCACATTAGACATAAAGTGAGGTATTAAATAAGCCTGTTCAAGTTGCTTCATTCTGTGTGCTCAGACAAAATGCTCTAGGAATCAGCACAGTGTAGAAATAGACCCAGAACTAGTAAAATAAATGTTCTTGCAGATTTAATTACCTGCTTAGATATGTCCAACTTTTCACAGCTGTGGATGGGTTGGCAGTTTTGGAGCAGTCTAAAAAACTTCCATGCCCTCTGAAGTCATACAATAGCAAGTCCTTAAATACCCAGATAAGAGCAGCTGCACAAGGAGGAATCCAGCAGCTGTTCAGTTTATCTGTCTTGCCAGCTGCAAGCCAACACCACTGAGAAAAGGTGCTGGACTGGAGGAGCTCATCCCAGATAGCACAGTTGCTTCATGCAACTTAACCAGTATGTGGATAATCTGGCTACAGTCATTCAGAGGACCAAGCACTGAGCAAGGCCAGGAGGGCATCTGTACTTGTCAGACACCAGCAATTAAGTCACTTTTATTTTTTTTCTCCTACTCTTTGTCCATTATACATCTTAGATCACAAGGTTTCCAGGGTAAATTTTCTTATTATTATGTGCCCACTGCAGCAGAATATCCTTGTCTCTGTGGCACTATTCAAACCTAAAATTTGTACATCTCTTTTGGGAAGGTGAAACGTCTAACTTCTTCCACTTTGAAAAATCCCTCCTGGGATCATCCATCATGTTCTTAAAGACTGATCTGCCTTAATTCATAGATTTTTGATGTACCACTCCGCTCCTTTCCTTTCCCTAATGGAAAATGCCTCATGTTCATCAAAATGCTATGTATTTTTAGAATATAAGAATAATATTATTTGGATTTGTTTGGGGTTTTTAATTTTATTTATTTTTTTGCTAAAAGTCATGTTCTACAGGGGGGTGGGGAGAACAGAGGATTTGTTAATTTTTTGCTATTTCTCTTTCCATATTTTGATATTATAAAAATATTGCCTTGTTTCAAAATTTAAAATTTCTGCCTTTGTTACTACATAGTGAAAATATACACAGGCTGTTGCTTTCCTCAGCAACAGGTTCAGACTTTCAACATACACCATCAGACATCACTGAGCATGATTCCCCTTCTGCAAAGAATTCCCAAGAACAAGCAGCATGTGACTAAAGATATTAACAGAACCAGGAACTCTGCAGAATAGCTGTCTCTCACTATCCCTGTGATGGGATGTGTGTCCCATCATTGCAAAATGTTATCTTTGTACAAGAAGTATGTATTCTGATATTCCTTCCCATTCTCCACTTTTCTAAGTTTTTTGTTTCTTAAAAATTGGAATTTCATTTAAAGGAATAAAATGGAACCATAGTTTTTCAATATCATAAAATGGAATATTCACCAAAGAAGTGAAAACAAATGATCAAGGAAAAATGTAAATATTTTCTTTCTAGGAAAAGAGCAAAATTTTTAGTGCAGAATGGGGTTTCTTTTGAGAGAGGAAAAGCAGAAGAGTGTGGTAGTTTTTTGGTGCAGCTTGACCTGATGCTCAAGAATATAAAGACCTTTCAAATATTTGTTTTCCACTACTCTTTATATAGCACATCCAGTATATAAAGTGGTGTCTACAACGGGAACTGGAGAGACACTTTTCACAAGGGCATGGAGGGACAGAACATGTGAGAATGGCTTTAAGCTGAAAGAGGCCAGGTTTAGGTTGGATATTAGGAAGGAATTTTTTACTATGAGGATGGTGAGACACTGGACATGTTGCCCAGAGAAGTTGTGGATGTCACATTCCCAGAAGTGTTCAAGGCCAGGCCAGATGGGGCTTTGAGCAACCTGGTCTAGTGAAAGATGTCCTGCCCACAGCAGAGGAGTTGGAACCAGATGATCTATAAGATCCCTTTTAATCCAAGTCATCCTATGATTCTCCTCTTTGATAACTCTTATCTAAGGGACAGGGGGAATGACAAAGAAGTTGTCATTCAAAGTCTCATTGTTGCCCATTGTGTCCAAATCTGAAAGTGCAAAACTGTTCTGCTAACCAATGCACTTTTTTTTTAATTCCAGAATGAAAAAAAAAAAAGGAAATGTCTGGAACTGGAGATCATCTACATCAGTGGGTTGATGGGGAGATCCATGTTTTATTTTAAATATGGAAATGTGATGAGGGTTCAGTGTAACTGGTTATTGAATGTCGGCACAGCCCAAGCCATCTACCACACACCCACAACTATACACACTCACTTCAGTTCTGGCATAAAACACAGTAAACTAAAATCCTGTTCTTCAAAAAGATCAAGAACATGAATATGAATATTTATCAATGAATCAGGTTTTATAATAGTTCCTTACATCATCATAACCTCCTTTTTCCATCAGTCAATTCACAGCTTTGATCCTGTAGTTCCCTGCTAGCAATGAGCTAAATTCTTGCATCTCTTCTACTAGACTCCTCTTGAATAAGGACTAAAAAGTGTTACCTAGGTTTAAAAACCTGAGATCTCTTTCAAAATATGGTTGTTCAGAACTCCTATGCAGTTCTATAAGACACATATCAAACCAGTAAGCGGGATGAGTAACCTTTTAACAGCCAGATAAGACAAATACCTCTTTCCAGTAAGCCCTCTGTTGACATGAACTTAGATCACTGACACCACAGAGAGCTCATCACTGCTTCAAAGGATAGAGAATCCACCCCTGAATTTTTCAAATACTTCCCCTCTCACCTTGTTAATTTAGTAACTATGGTTCAAAGAAAATTATTCTTCCTATAAGAAAAGTATGCTCATTTTTAAAGCTGCATATTGCAGCAAAACTGCAAGGATCAAAATGCAACAGTGAGTATAGAGGAAGAATGAAAAGAACACTCATTGCTGTTCCCTGCACAAAAACAGGAGGCTTTTGTGCTTAGAAAGAGGAATTTAGAAATTCATTAAACTGGAAGTGATACAGTGGGTTAATTCACTGCCCTTTGGAGACTTGAAATGTATTTGTGCAGAGAATGTGTTTTTCCAAATCCAAAAACCACCATCACACAACTTGGCACAGAGAGGAACAGCTGCAATGCTGCAGGTCGAGGGGGCGTGCATTGGCAGAGGCCGAGCTGGGGAAGCTCATTCAGCACCTGCCTGCATCGTGCCTGGCTTGAGTCAGTGTTATCAGCTTCTGACTTTGTTAAAATCCCTCAAATCCAGCACACGCACAAATCTTTCTACAAGATAACCATTGCCAATAGGAGACTGCATTTGCCTTCATGCCTACAATTTCTCTGCTCTGCATATATTTTCCATTTTATAAGAGCAATGGAGGAAATAGAAATGTATGTTGTTGTGCAATTCAAGTAGTAGAAAATACTTTAATACATTACATTGTAACAAGCATTTAAAAACTAAAAAACATGCACTGCATCAATAAACTAGATCATGCAACTGGTCTCATCAAAGACAAAACCCATTTAATTCATCTTGGACTGTTAAGGAAATCCTATTAGAAAGAAATATTTACATGAATCTAAATGATCATAGAATCATAGAATATCTTGGGTTGGAAGTCACCTTAAAGGTCATCTAACTCCAACCCCCCCATCACAGGCAGAGACACCTTCTATAGATCAGGCTTCCCAGGACCACATCCTACTTGACGATAAACAATTCCAGGGATGGGGCATCCACAAGTTCTCTGGATAGCCTGTTGCAGTGCCTCATTACACTGAGTAAAGAATTTTCCCCCTAACACTTAATCTAAAATCTTTTAATTTAAAATGGTTTCTCCTTGTCCCACCACTATCTGCCCATGTAAAAGTCCCATATTTTTTATAAGCTCCCTTTAAGTACTAAAAGGCCACAATGAGGTCTTCATAGAGCCTTCTCTTCTCCAGGCTGAACCACCCCAGTTCTGTCAGCCTGTCTTTATGAGAGGTGCTCTGGCACTCTGATCATCTCCATGCCCTTCTCTGGACTCACAAGTCCATGTCTCATGCTAAGGACTGCAGACTTTTCAGACCTGATCTGCCAAACTTAGCTAGCCCCTTAAGTTACTGTGGTTAAAACACATGAGACTCTGAGACTACACATCAGAAGAGGTGAAGTGACCATCTCGTACCACCCACAACTGACTCGCACAGCGTATGTGTCTTTACAAGTGAACTTGAAAGGGCTATTCATCTTCACTTCTGTATAGCAAGGGGATAATGCACGTGACTAATTTTAAAGATTCAAGTAGATTGGTGTATAAACTGTGTATAAAACATTTGATTGCATGCTTTGCTGAACAGGAGCAAAAGTGAGTGCAACATTTCTTCTACAGACATTATGAGGTGATCCCTGCCCTCCATTAAACTCATCCCCTTACTGGTGTGTTAAGTATTCTGGTTCTACTTGTGTACTAGGTGCCTGGGAAATGTTTGGACTTCTTGGTATAAGAAGTGCAAAATTAACAGAAAAAATGCAATTTCGTACCTCTATTCTCATTATCCTGTAGATCAAAGGTATTAGACACCAGAATGGCAATATTATTAACTCATCAACACAATATTCTTATTCATGAGTTCTTTCTTCCTATAAGACTTCCTTTGTATATGAAGCACTGATTTAGGAAACAAAAGGCATAAGATTGACAACATGATCTTGGAGGAGATTATTAAATATTTGACTGTTAATAGTTGTGTACAATTTCACAGTCATAATCCTTAGCCATGACTTGCACGAGCAGTGCTCAGGGAGTGGCTGATGTAAAATCTTCTCAGGTCAAGATGATCCTCAATACAGAGTTTCACTTTCTGAATAAGTATGTTAGAAAATCAGCTATTGCACAGAAGAAAATAAGGAAACTACTAACCCTGTGTTCTCCAGCAAAAGTTCTTCCGCAATGGCAATGAACATTTAACTGGACTTATATTTATATGTGCTGTTTCCTGTACAATATGGGTCTTCTGAGTAGACCTGGTGAATAGGACTTCTCTGGAAATTTTGACTAAGCCTAGGATGATTCTTTATTACTAAAAAGCTAACATAGGTAGCTAATGTGGCAAAAGGGTAATGTGGGATTCAGAAATATTGAGGCTGAGTAAATGGATGCACCCAAAAGTCCAGGTGATGCTCCATCTTACATTTAGAACCTACATTCAGCATTTATCTAGCCATGTGCAGGAAACAAGGTAACAGACAGTCTGACTCTGCTCCTGGACAATTCAGCAGACCCAAAAATTCTTATTAATAACTTCCTGTATCTGGGGTTCAACTCCCTTTTTACTATGTAGGCATAATCCCTCTCCATTTCACCAGCCTCCTTTGAGTGACTGTATACAGAAGGTGGTAAGAACAAAATATATGAACTTTTGCTTTTTAAGTCATCTACCAGTTAATCAGCTCAGCTCAGAGCAAGGTATTGGTCTATGTATTATAAAAGTGGAGAAAATTGCAGGAAAGGATGGTAAGTTATCTAAGGGCTAACTGAGCAGTAGTTTTTCACGCACAGAACATCAATTAAAGAGCATTAAAGGCAGTGTTATACTTCATACAAAAAAAGAGGTATATCTTCTAACTTAATTTCAAACAGCTAACATAGACTTCATATGTTAAAAAAAAGGTAAGAAAAAAATTGTCTCAAACAGGACAATATTTTTGTAAGTTTAACATGTGTAATGGAAATTTTATATGAATTTTACATACATGAAACTTACCTATATATGAAACTTACATAATGCAACAACTAGCAGTTAAAATGGTCAAATGACTGTGTTCATGCCATAATATTTTTTACAAGCCATAGCCCACAGCTGCTGCAGTTGTACATGTCACTTTTCTCAGCTGCACTAAAAAGAGTAAAGTAATAATTTTGCGGTTTAAGTGTTTATTTGGCCCACTGTTTCTGGGAACAAGAACTTCACAAATATGAATTTCATACTTATAGCATTCATTATACATGAAATAATGCATGCATTTAATGGGGAGAAAGTGGTCATTTGGTTGGTACAGCTAGTACTTCTGTATACTTTGCAAAATAAATATTGTTTTCCCTCTTTAGAGCAGATTCTAATAACTTTGTTCATGTCCACCAGTATATTACCATATAACTAATTCCAATGAAGTCTATATAATTGCTTTTAAAGTGTTATTCATTGAAAATGGATCAACATTTTATCCTTCATTTAGATCTTACAAATCACTAAAATTTGAGAATGCAATGTTATATAATTTAGCACCACTATAATTTTTGTATCATAACCACCATTACATTGAAGTAAATGTGAAATGGATTGGGGTTGTAACCTACGCCAACTTAGTCATTGTCTGACATTTTCAAAATAACTCAGCTTTCTTCCTAAGCCTGCTCCAAATTCTGTCAAAATAAAAAAACCTTGTAATTTCAGAGGAAACGTGTAACTAATATGAAGGGGGTTTGAAAACCTTACATATAGTTAATATTTCAAATTTTGCGCCTCAGCTACATCTGACTATGCATATTCACAGGAAATATATATTGAGACTAAAGCTGTTTCTGTTAATGATCTTTCAAGTGTTCATTGATACAAATGCTAATACAAAGGAGTAGGAAGAGGAGTAGAATAGCCTTGCTGCATTTGTTTGAAAGAAGGCATTAAACAAGAAAGGTGATATTCTGCTCCTGTTTAAGTCAGTAGTACAATTTCTGCTGACTTCAGCAGCTCCAGGATTTCCTCCTCAATATATTTCAAGTTACTTAAAAGCTTCAGAGCATTCCTTCAACGAAGTAGCTTAAAAAAAAATCCTATTTGGTTATTAATAGATCACTGTTGCAAAAATATCATATGTCACAAAAAATGTAGCAAAAGTGTATACAGTCTTGAAAGCATATTTCCCTGAAAACACATTGGAAGTGTATTTCTGACAGCTAATTAAAGCTATAAGTTACCTAATCTCTGACAGTGTGAACATAAAATGTTGGAAGTAGTAGGAAAATTAAGGTAAGATAACTCCAGGGACACACTTTGGTAAAAAAAAACACAACAACAAAATTTCCC
>JAOXXN010000446.1:106099412-106130643 GCA_026770055.1 Myrmophylax atrothorax | reverse complement strand
ATTTTATTGTGCTATAATTTCATCTATTCCAAAAGAGTCATCTCTGAGATACACAAGGAAAATGAGAAAGCAAAAAGACCCAGTTGCTGGAGACTCATGGACTTTGGTTCCTTGTCATTATGAAGCTCTTTGCATCCCTGCTTCTTGTCAGAAATCCCAATAATTCAAACAAATATTTTAGAATTTTAAACAAACATTTTTCAACTAGGTGACTTTTCCCTTCAAATCCATGATTCTACAATTTTCTTTATTCATGGAAGCAGAGTGACCATCAGAAGCTATCAGAACACATCAGAAGCTCTTAGGTACTTATCTGCCTGTTACAGTGGATATTCTATCTAGCTTTATATTTTCACAGACTTCCTAATACTTGAATTAAGTATTTTTCTTACTACTATTTGACATCCAGGAAGTGAAAAAACATGGGCAGAAGTGGAAGGGACAACATGGACAAACTCTAAATCCATCTTTGGGTATTATAAACTGCCTGGCTGCAAAAATAATATTCTGGACATTGTAAGAAGTTAAATGTGCCTCAAAGACAAAAATTTTAAGGCATGAGATCACTCATGGATAAAAGTGCATTTTAAAACAAACGTGTTTTCCTGACAAATATTTTTATGAGACAATTAGCAGCCCTTCCCCTTACAGTTCCCTTAGAAAATAAGCAGACACTGATTCATTTCCAAGCTGCTGATGAAAAAATAAGGACCCAGAGGAAAACAAAGCAGATAGGGACAATACTGTTGATATAAATGAATGAATACATTCCATTGACAATTCAGTTTGTCAGCGAGACTCTAAATAGCCAAAAAGCCCAGACATGTAGGGAAAGTAAGTTTCCGGCTGAACTCTGGCATGTGATAGAGAATGAAGATTAACATCTCAAAATACTTTTCAGAAGGCAAAATTACTTAAACATTTTGCTTCAAAAAGGCAAAGGGACTTTATTAAACATATTTTTTTTACAATGTTGAAATAAACTATTTTGAAATTATTATTGTTGTATATTACATCTAAGAAGACCAAAACAAAAAATGTAAAAATCAAATATCATATAACATGAGGTTTTAAGTTATTAAATAACCTTCTTTAAATGAAACACAAAATTTAATGTCTTCATTAGCTCTGATTTAAAATAAAATGCCCATAAAATCCTATATGCTAATCTATATGCTAATATTATAGCAGTTTGAAATAATACCATTAGAAGTACATATTGACATAATCACTGGAAATGTTTTTATTTTGGCAGAACAGAATTTCACCTCAAAGAGTGTTGACTAACTCATGCTAAGAAAACAACCTAATGCTGGGTTATGCATCATGGTAACTCAAATTCATGGGAAATCTCATTTTATACACACTACAGACAGCTTAGGACTCTGTTCTGCCTTTGGAAGTGACTCACTGTGACACACACAGAGACACATCTGGTATTTATAGTTTCTTTTGTCCCAGCTTTGGTTGCCTTTGCTCTCATTTCAAGTCATAAAGATCCTAGGGCAATATAGAATTTCCTGAAAATAGTTTAATTGCTCACTGACATTATCTTGTGTGAAATCTAATTTAAAATGAAGACTTTACAGGTCTTGCCAACTTGTGAAACATGCAACACTACATTTATTACTGAGTAAGAGAATATCTGTCATGACATTTAATCCACTTGACATGAAACAAAAGGGTAGTATTCTTCATTTCCAGCTTCAACCATATAAAAGTTAGATGTCTCAGTGTAAGCTATTGACCTTAAATTGCCTCTGTGGTCAGTAGAGAGAAAGAGCCATTTCACATGACAATTCATCTGACCTTTCTTAGGTACATATTTTAAGATGAGATGAACAGTCCTCTAGGGAATTAAAATGAGATAAACTGCCATCTAGAAATTTGATATCTATATCTAACCTAATCACTGGAGGCTTCCTCTCCCGTCAGTGGAGAGAGATAGGCTTCCTCACATGACCTCCATCATCCCCAAGGAATCTAACCTCCTGAAATATGTCTCAGCCAAGCTGCAGAGCTGGGGAGTCTGGTAGCAGGCTGAAATCACTGAACCCCTGCATGCAGCATAACTTTGTAACCCATCTGTCAGAGAGTGCAGCCCCATGTCATTCATTTCAAGCAATCTCCCTGTTCAGGCCCAACACCTTACTCTGTAATTGCATCTGGGCATCGCTGTACTTGCTCGTGCTGTTCCAAATGCTCACACACATACTGCAGCAATGATACAACAAAGCATCATTAAAGACACTCTGTTAGTAAGGAGCTAGGAAACATCCCATCTGGTTTTTGTACTGGATTAAAACTTAATGTTACAGTGGTGTAGTTCTGAATTAATCACATCAACTTCAGCACAGTTATTGTGGCCTGGAGCCAGTAGGAGAGCACAAAAGCAGTGTTTGTGAGGCTTTCTTCAGCTTATGGCAGCTGTTTAGCTCATCTTTGATCATACTTACTTTTTTTGCAGTTAAGCTTTTTGGTCACACTATCTTTGCAGAGGTAGCTGTTCCAAACAATACCCGTGTTCACATGCCAGCAAAGGTATTTGTGCATGTGGATTAGCCGGTTTTTGCTTGTCATGCACATAGTCGCTTTTGTGTTGTTTTTGTTTTATTTACAAAAAGATATTCAGCTACTCAAGGAACATAAGCAGCAGCATATGACACAGCTGAGCAGCTGTACACGAGAGTTAACATTGGTGCAAATGTTCTGCTGTAGGAAGAGCTATGCCATCCTAGGTCAAGGCAAGGCTGGTAGCTAATATAATACAACAATGAGCAGCAGATGCTCTTAGGAAAGAGTAGCAAAACAGGGTATGCCTGTGGCAATGCATCCCTAGAATACACTTCCAGTTTTCAGTACTTTGTGGCTCAAAGACTTCCTGAGCTTCTGTGAATGTCTTTGCGTTTAACAGCCCTGAAAGGATTTGCTTCTACCTGAATTTGTTACTTTTTTAATCCATGAAGACTTTCAGCGTTGCAAGAATCCAGCAGCACAGTTTTCCAGCTTGATTATACACTTCCCTATTTTCACTTTCTAGTTGTTAGTTTTATTTGATACTGCCTGTCTTTTTATGGTCAAAAAGATATAGAATGGTTGTTCCTTATTAACCTTCTCCAGCTCCTACATGATTTTGTGGACCTGCACCCTCTCATTCATCTGTTCACAAGGCTGAGTGCCAGTCAACTGAGTCATTTCTCATTTTGAAAGGTTTCATATTATTGAACATTTTGCCAGGTTTTTTTTACCCTTTCCTGTTCTACTCAAGTGTTTGCAAGTAAAAAATCAACCTGGAGAAACATCAGGATGAATGATGAATAAACAAGTATATATTTTTAAGAAGGGTATATTTTTGGGAACATACACTGAGAATAAATAGAAGTCTAACTATATTTTTTTTCTTCCTAGGTGCAGGTAGTAACAGCAATTGAAAGAGTTCAATACACCAACATTTTTAACAAAAGTTTCCATCTTATTTGTTTAGAATCTAAATGAGCAGATTTCTCATAGGCGATACTAAAACACTTCCATAGAAATTCAAGAAGTTTTTACTTAACAAGTATGAATTTTAATCCTCTCTAAATCACATTTCAGTAATAAGGCTACCTCAGGTCTTTTTTTATGCTTTTCGATAGAAGTTCCAGAAGGTAAGGTAATAAAATATTCTGTAAGGATTTGAAAAGGGTAGCAAGAAGACTGTTGTAATAATAAGCTGTCAAGCTGACACTGAACTCAGGCAAAACAACCATTGAGTGCCAGCTGATACAGGACTACATAAAGAACCAAATGAAAGAATTATAACTGATGACAATCTAGAATAAACTACAGAAAATAAATTCTGTCAATGTAGGAATATATTTTTATGGGATTATGGGTCAACTGATGAAGAAAATTTTATTAACCCTGTCTACCCTCCTCGACTTTGAACTTTAAATTACCTTACATTTACTTAGATGACACTAAATTAGTGTGACACATTAAAACTTAACAGGAAATAAACCCATGGATTAGAACCAGAAAACAGGTATCCTTCCAAATATTATTATGAAATGAGACCATTTCAATGGAATTGTTCTGGACTGTATTTTACCAAATGTTTCATTTAAAAAATCCGTAGTAAACCACAAAACAATCAATTAAACTTTGTAAGTGGTCATTGAGGAATTCAGGTCTGTGGTACACAGCTTGGAGGACTGCATGCAAATTTTATTTTAACATGATCAAGTGTGAATCATAATTTTGATCAAAGCTCCCTTGTGTCAATGTTTCAGGAGAGCAAATACAATCTTCCTATACGGAAAACATCCTCAATAGGTGCTCAGAGTTCATGTTATCTCAGCATTTGACCTTCATGAAACTGCTCCCATAGTATTCTATTTCTTGTGTCATTGTTTAAAAAGTTTTCAATGGACTGAAGAGACTCTGAGAAAAATCACTAAAAAAGCTTTCTTTGCACCAAAAGATTCCAGAAAATATCTGAGAGGGAAAGTAAAGCTTATAAGTACACAAAGTAAAACTTTGATTGTGATTTCTTTGGTTAAAGGCATAGAATACAGTGGCTAAAAGATGAAGCTAGAAAACCTAAGGCTAGAAATTAAGAACAATTTTTTTTAACTGTGAGGGCAATTAGCCAATGAAGCACCTAACAAATATTATCATCAAGACCAAATGTTTTCATACTCAGGTTCAAACTGAAAATATGTATCTCAAGCTAGATGATTACAAAGATCCTTTGTGACTTCATAATCTGCAGCTTTATGGACCTATGCACATCTGAAGCCTAAATCAGAAAACAAACACAAAATAAACAATGTATGAGTACTTTTAAATAGCATGCTGTTCACAGTAACTAGAATTACTTCAGAAATAATTCAGAAACAGAGATAATCATTCTTTAGTACTTAGTTATTAACAAGTAATTTTGCTCTGCTCTGAACTTTTGTTTTGTTTTTGTTTTTTATTTTGTCAGTGGAAGCTGGATAATGCCCATTGAATGCCTATAAGAGTTCAGTAAAATAAGAAAAACAGAAAATGCACTAGTGACTTTCTGAAGTTATTTTTACATCATTCCTGACATTTTCATTTGAGTGTCACTTGGTTTTTCCTAATCAAGTAAAAATGTCTAGGTATTGATAACATATAGGACTGTAATGATGTTTTCTGTCTGTTACAGTTTAATCTTTATACCCTCGTGAAAATTTTTGCATTTGAAACTATCTGCTGATTGCTTACTAGAAAGATAGTGCATGTGAGCTAGGGGATTTCTAACACAGAAATATTATTTTCCATATTTTTCTATTCAGGCAATTTTCATTAACACTTTATCTTGGTTTAAATAAGACCCATCTCCCTTACGGTCAGAAAGGAACAAACGATGTTTTTCCAAACTTTAGATAAACTGCAATCCTTACATAATGGTGGGCATTTCCTTTTTGGAGCTCACCACTGAATCGGGACATTCAAACAAACTCACCGCTAAGCTCTTCCCTGGGGCCAGGCTCAGTGTGTCCAAAGCTGTGCTTATTCCGTGTGCTTTGGTCAGCAGATATGCAATCTTAGACAATAGCTTCTTTCTGCAAACAATACCCAGTATTAAGAATGTCATCAGATATAATGGCTATGAGTGGGACAATTCTGCTTTCTTATGAAAGCTTTCATAATGGAGCAGTCATAGCGTGCGTGTGTGTGTCTGTGTGTCTGTGCATGTTTTAAGAAAGATCCACCAGCACACTGCAGAAGCAGCCTGCTGGTCTCAGAAGAGCTGGTTCATGAAAGGTGCCATTTATAGTGCTTTCATAGTACCATAGAATGGAAACATTAGGTAATAGTAAAATCCCAGAGCTAGACTTACTAAATTCTGAAAACTCTCACATTACCATACTTTATAGGGCTTTAGGGACTTCATAACAACAATCTGTGCAACTGCAGACTTTGTTTAATGAAAAAATAAATAGAAATAGTTACCCAAAAATTAACCTAAAGACTGGTATTCCCTTGTTAGTGCCCTTTAATAATTTTCACTGTGCCTCCATTTGCACTCTGCCTAGAAAATAAAAGGCTTATTCATGCACAAAAACACAGATCTGCCTCCTCAGTGAGAAATTTTGTAACATTTCTGAGGTAGAATCAACTGCAGCAGCTCAAGGTCTTTTTCTGAAAGAGGAAAAGCAGTTAGCTGGATACTACATTACTTTCAGGAGATTTCTTCACTGTTGTGTAATTTATCTGACAGTTGCCACAGGGCTTGCATGCCACTTTAGTTATCCTACTGATTTTTAAGGGATGGATATACTGTGGAAATTAGGGGAGCATTCATTTTTCCTCTTAATTTCATCAAATTACATGCACTGTGATTTTAGATAAATCACACTATTACACTGTTTCCCTTTCTACATTTACAGAGAATTGTGGGTTCACTTTGGTTTGCCTTTAAGCAGTCAACATTTGCATCAACATGCCACCCGGCTGGGTTAGTCTGATATGTCCTCTAACTGGTGTCCTCTCAACTGCTCTCCTTAATGCTCTGTCATGAATTTGTTTGGGTTTTTCTTATCGGGAGGTATCAGAGCCAAAGCTCCAGAATGTCTCACTTTCATACAAGGCTTCCTGTGTATTTTAAATTGAAAGAATATAACAAAGAAAGCAATGTGAATTTATGCAGCTCCAGTGTGACAGAAACAAAGAAGTTGGTTGAAAAGACAGACAGAAATATAACAGCTTTGCAATCTCAAGTGACCCTCAGGCAGGTACAGCACATATGCCTTCTGGCTTTAGTGCAGACAGAACTCAATAGATGAGCCTTTTTCTGACCCCAGATATGAGCATCTGGCAAAGACCAGCATCCTTCACAATTTTGGCAGTTTGCAAAGACACAGACTGGCCTGGATTACAAATCGGAAGCACTCATCTCAGCTGCAAGTGTATTTTTGCCATTGGGGTAGAAGAAAGAGAGAGACACATTTGGGAGAGGAGGAGGCAAAGAAACACTGCTTTTTCTCTGTTCTTGAAACCTATGATGCAAATATTTATGCATGAGGCTGAGAGGAATTCTTGGGTCATCCTTCTACCCTGTCTAACAACATACATCTGAAAGGAGAGCTCACAACAGCGCCTAAGTTTGAAAACGTGCTGATGTCAGAATTTTGCTCTATTTACATGCCTTTGGCAAAGAGGAGCCAACTACCTGCTTATCATAAATCTCTCTCTCCTCTCCCTCCCTTCATGCTCTCCACTGAAACCCCTATGATTCTGAGTAAAGAGCACCAAGCACAAGAAGGTTATTCTGTGTATGAAAGCAGTGCTTGTGAAGGATGCTGAATGCACAGTCCCAGAGATCCACGTCCTCTGCAGTATAGCAAAGGGATAAACAGATACATCATGGACAGCAGCACTGTCAGCTCCCTCACGGACTTACCAGCTTCACTGGCTTTAAAGAAACATTCACTGGGGAAGAAGGATCCTTCGTCCTTTATAGTCAAGTTGTTGTTCTAACTGCTAAAATTTCCATGTAGGATGCTAATTAAACCCAGTTATGGTTATGGCTTTTGCAATGCTGAGAAATATGAACTGGTCACCCAAAGCTTACCCTGAAGGTTATGCCACTTATAAAAGGTATCGCATGTAACAATCTGCTACACTCTGGTACATTTATACCTGCCTAAGGATGAAATCAGAGCTGAAAACCCCCTCCAGAAATTGCTAGATACATCTCCCTACACCAGACAATCATGTCTAATTAATTTCTGGGAGCTGTTTGTCTAATGTCCTTTTATAGACCTCTTCTAATGGAGACTCCAGAGCCTCAACATGCAATTCATTACAGTCATTTGTGAGAATTTCCAAGAGAAGAGTTGTTTTCATGGTTAGCCTAAACTGTCCCCATACTTCCTATTCGTCATATTCCTTTCCTCTGCACAGTCCTGCCATACACCAGATAAACTTATCTCTTTCATCTTTTCTCAGTTTATGATTTTTTTCCTATCTTTCTCCAAGTGTGACATTTCCTGGACTATTCTCTTCTATTATTTTCTTTGAATTCCCTCCAGCTGGGTTACATCTTCCCTGTAACACACAGTCCAAAGCAGACTGGACACTGTTGCAGCTGAGATTTTGCAAACCTGAATAATGCAGGAGCATAATTGCAGCGTCTTACAGGTAATGCTCCTGCCTATACATCCCAGACTACATTCATGGGAATGTAGAAACAAGATGCAGTTCATCCATGTGTGTCATGTGAGTCAAATGACTCATTGCTGTCACTCTGTTTCTTCTTCTCCTTTGTCTGACTCCTCCTCCTCCTCAATAAGGAGATACTCTGGCTGCACTCCAAAATCTATACAGAAGCACTGCGAAGCATGAAGTATCCTTCAACGGTGATATTAAGGAGAGCAATAAATAAAAGGCAAGAAGAAACCTTCATAAAACTTCTACTTCTCACCAGGGCCACTGGGTGGGAGGTGGGTAAGTCTCCCTTTAGTGATATATTTACCAGCATAGGAATAATCCTAGCTGCTTTCTAGTCACCATCTAATTCTTGCCTCAGTCCTATGATAAAAAAATTATGTGTCATCTGGAAAACAGTCACATGTTCTAAAACAGTTTGTAGCAATAGAAATATCCATAGGTTTGGGAGCTGATTTTTTTTCTTAAACCTGATCTCTGAATACAGACAACACTCAAACTGCATTAAAACTGTTATTTTCATTACAGCAAATATCTCTGAGCTCGTTTATTAATCTGGAACTTTCATGTATCACAATGCCCCAAACACATAGCTGTCAAACAGATTATTTCTGTGATTGATATAAGATGTATGGATATGACGTCAAGAAAAGGCTGCATTGTGGGACAAACGTCCCTGAGCCTTTGGTACTATAGTTCCCAGAGAACTGGTATACATTTGAATTGCTTTATCTTGGTATAATATAATGCAGAATTTCAGTAAAAGCCATATTAATTCCCTTATTAGAAAATCACAAAAATCCCTCAATACAGCATTTACAAATAATGTAATTCATATTTTTTTATTACCCATGTAAATAAATATATACCAAACACAAGCACATGCATAGAAAGGCATAAAATTATGTCTTAGCCACAGTACAGCAGTCATATACCATGTATTCTACTAGGAGCAAAGGGTTTCTATTAAATTAAGATATTTCAATATGTATGCCCTTTGGGAATTTCCCTGTTTAAATATTTGCTTTTAGTAAGAAAATGTTGAAGAAATTTAAGAATCAACATTCCATTTAATGAGGTTCCTGTATTTAAAAAAATCACAACAAAATCTATCACACATCTCAAAAATTTCCCATGACAAAAGTAGGCTATAATAGCCTAGGTTCTCCTTTAGAATAAGAAATACATATGTACCACTATCAACTTATATTAGCTTTATATCACATTCACATCAGTTTCCTGATGAAATAAAGGAAACTTTATTTTGCCATCAGAGCTGAGCAGTGCCCTTCCTCACAATTTGTTCCACTGAAATGAAGAGTTATTTTGCTAGAAAGTGTTTTACGCTGCCATAGTCTGGATCTATATGGTGAGTGGAAAGAAATAGTTTGCTTTTCTATTGATTCCTTCACAATGCTGTCACTCAATTTCAATGTCATTAAGAATATATAATTGTGTGCAATTTTAGATGATGAAGATACTTGTTGCTTTTCACAACATTCATCTGTAATTTCACATTTTCTATGGCATTATAGCTTAAAATAGTACAAAGATACATGATATTTAAGACTTAGAAAGACCTTTGGCCTTTGACCTTAAAAGATCTTTATGTGGAGGCCCATGGTGGATTGATTTTTGACAGTACAGTGACAGAGCCTTACAAAAAAGGTATTCATATTCACCAAGCCAGTGGATATTTCAGGTCAAAATGTCAACAGTTATCTTTTTCAGCTGACATCCTGGTCTGAGAAAGTTGGATTTAAGGTTTGCTTGACTCTCATATTTTGATTTCTTGCCATACGTGGCTGTGCCATTAGCTCCCTGGAACACCTTTCACTTCCTTCCTTGAAAAATGCTAAATAAGTTCTCACTTTACCTACTGACTTGAATAAGAATACAAAAACAACAGACAGCTGTGAGGCATCTGTGTGTCACACAAACACTGTTGGCACAGTTTCTGCATTCAAGAGATCAGCAAGAGGCTAGTAAATAAGCTTTCTTCATTAAAGACCACTTTTGTCCATGATCATTGAAGCTGTGCTTTACTCATACATCCTCTGAATTCTTTTCTTCAGTAATCACACATGCCTAGCATGATGGCTGATTCTATTCTACAGTCCTGGGCCATGTAATTATGTGAGTAATTGGCAGACAAGATGTGAATACCTGAATCCCAGGTTAATTGAAACTAACACCTGCCTGAACTGTGCTGTTGTAATGGATGCAATAATACAACAAGATCAGGTCCTATTGAGTTGCATAATCTTTTCAAGACAGAGTTTTTGATCTCACTCCTTTGATTTGAGGGCAGTGGTAAACTAAAATATTATGTCTTTGTTGCAGCTTATAAAAGGTGAATCTGAGGCTGAAAATGAAGATCCTTCCAGTTAATCTGTATTGAGAAAAATCAGTGAGCACATACCTTTTGCATCTTTCAGCTAGAAAAGAAACAACAGATTTAGCTGTCAACACAACTGTGGTCAGTAACGATGTTACAATTCACCTTAGAGTAACCCAAGGTGTCACCCAGGTAGTACAAACTGCAAATTTGGATTAATGAGCTTCAGAGTACCCAAAATTCCCACTACCATCACTGAACACCCCAAACTGGGCAAGCCTTATAAGCACTGCTCAGAAGCAGTTGTTCTAGTCAGTGTGAGGCTGATTTTCTGTTGCCTTGTTTGCCTTACCGTCAACTCACAGGCAGTGAGTTTCAGTGTTTCCTGTCTAACTTTCTCACCAGCAAAATGGTGATCCCTACCGTCCTAGAAATGTACATCCCTACAGCACAGACAGACTGCCATATCTGTCAGCAGTTCAGACAAAGTATTATGACAAAGACTTCCAAGCCATAGAAAGATCTCAAGAACAAGTGTGCTTCACTTGATAAAACCTGTCAAGAGAACACAGCTTTTCTTGTTCTTTAAGTGAAACCACGGCAATTTCTTTTAAATCAAATCTTATAGACTATTTTAAACATAGCTTTTATCTGACATAACTAGATTCTAGGAAGTATTTCAGTTCAAACAGACCTTTGTTACGAGAGAATACTGGATCAGAGCAGAAAATGGAAGTAGTTTGGCAATAGAACCTGATAGATATATATATAGATATATAGGAACAAAATAATATCATGCAGTTGCTTGTAAAAGCAGAAGACAGGATTTGATGATCCAGAAGGTCCTGCTATTCTAAGGTAAACTAGACATATTTCTATGTCAGAACACATGTTGGTTTTACTTAAAATGGTGTAAGATGTATAAAACTACTATATCCATTGTAAAGGGAAAGCAAATGAAAAAAAATTAAAAAGCCAATAAGTAGCCAGAAGACTTGGGATTTTCAAAAGCCCACGGTCCTCAGATTACTTACACAAGTAATCTGATTACAGACTTCTCTGGGAACTGCTTGACCACCCCAGTAGCCTCTGAAAATCACAATCAATTTATTTGTCTCGAGACTAATGGGGGGAAAAAGATTTCAGGAATGAAAAGATTTTACTGTAATGATCTGAAGCAAATGCGAGAACAAAACACCTGCTTTAGAAGTCATGAGAGGCACAAACTCAACAATTAAAGGCAAAAAAGAGAAGTGAGGAGGAGGGAGTTGGAAAAGTGGAGTTCCCGAATTTCAGCACTTACATAGGCCTCTGCTTAAATGTAATATGACTGCAAAAGAAAGGCAATTTACTTTGGCTGACACCTTTGCAGAGACATTTTGACATGAAAAACCTGATAGTCTTAAACAGGGACAGGTAGTTAAAGGCAGGATATTGTGTTTGTCTCTGAGAATCATATAAGTATAGAAAGGCTGTAATAAAATATTTCATGATAGAAATCAGTGCACTTTTAGAAACTCAGCAGCAAGTCTGAACATGTTTATCAGCCCAGTGTTTTCAAAATCTTTCAGTAAAAGGCTGTATCCTCTATACATCTTACTGTATCATTTTTTCCACCTAACTGCCTGATATTTTTTCAAGCTGAGCACTGTCTGAATAGCTTCCCTAACGTCTTTGTTTGGGTCTGGTCTATAGATCCCACCTTACTCCCACTGACGTTAGAAGGAAACTCTCTTAGCAGACATCCTGTGGGATGACAATACCTAATTCTGTCTTTGCTTCCAACATCTCACATCCACCTCATCAGAAGCTGGGAATAATTCTTATATATTTGTGAGCACAAAGGCTAGTAAAGACATTCTTAATACCTTTTTAAAGGTGTTTTTCTACAAGAATGTTGCCAAATCTGAGTTAGCTACTCCAGTGTTAAACTTGTGGGTATGAAACACGCAAATAAATAGCAAATTAGATGAAAGCTGTTTATGAATGGAGGGTTAATCTGTGTCAGCTGTATCATAGTACAACTGGCAAGTATCCTGTCCACATTGGATTTCACTGAATAATATCTATGGTACATAAATACTATCTTATCAAGTATGCCATCCTCTCATATTGTCACCTCTCCTGTAGTAAAGACAGAAGTATGATCATCCTTTCCATCACACATCTTCTGGCAGAAAGCACAGAGAGCAGTGGAAATTAAGTACTGTTAATTGGCTAAGATACTAATGAAACCACTAGGTAACTCCCTGAAAGATTGCAAATGCCGGTGTGACAGGCAGCGGCTCTGAGGCAGGGATGGGGAGGGTGGGGAAAGACACTGCACTGCTGGGAGAGAGCCATAGCTATGCTTCAGTCAAATCTGACCTACTTTAATGAAATCAGGTCATCTGTGAGCTCTTCATTACTCCCAGACTAAACAGTGCAAAACATAGCAGCCAATGTCTCTGCCTTTTCAGAGTACCGCTAATTCTCATTACAACATTGTTATGTATTCCTTAATATATATTGACTTAGTCATCTCACCACACCAAAGCTGGTAAACAGCGCTGGGGAAGGAAGGAAACCAAACATGATTACTGACTTTGTAAAAAAATAAATAAAAAATTGCAGGGTAAACACAGCTATGCCTCCAGAAAGTGTCCTCTAGGGAATATGGAAACAAAAGGAGTCACAACTGTCTCAGGACATTAGCCATGACAGATGAAGCTCACCTATCACACCAGCAAACTCTTAACTGTTCCCAGCCGCCTTTACAGACAAAGAGGAGGCTGGAGTCAAGCGGAAGCTGGTACTGTAGGCTTACACTCAAATTCTTCTTAGTGTTCAGTCTTCTATAAACTAGGAAGGTGACAGATCCATAACAAAAACCACAAAGCTGCAAAGCTTTAGAGTGATGCCCATGTCTGCATTTCAGTTCATACAGAGGTAGACTGTAGATATATACGTGCAGGTATGGGTGCATCCCTATATGTATTTTATTATGTTTGTTTATATATATGTACAAAAACATATTCAGCAACAGACACATCCTGGTGAACATCACATTAAACCTACACTGTTTACAGTATGTGCATGTGTCTATAGGGAATGGGGTACATGCATTAAATGCTACTGTATTCCAAAGTGAAACTTGTCTCTTATTAAAAGAATTAACATGTTTTATTCTTATTTCTATTTCTTATCACAGAAGCGTGCTCTTTACAATTTCTGTTCAGCATTAGTTAGAAGAGCATTTATGTTCCTTTTGTTTTGGAGACCAAAGGCTCCACTCTTTTGTCAAAATGAGGGCATCTGGTATCATGTGAGATCCGACATCTGGTGCCATAAGGAATGACACCCAATCTCCTGTTGCTGCTTCAATAAGCTGTAGGTCAGCATAGGTCCCATGCCATACCTGCAGCCTTGTGTGGCCATCTCTGACAACTTAGGTAATCTCAAAAGGCACTATACAGTAATTCATGGGTAACTGCATTGGACCCTTGAGTTCCTTGTAGGCAACTACCACTAAAACATTTTCAATGCATCTCAATTATTTTCTGGATTTTTTCCTAACCTGTGTTTAACTGGGAAATCTATTTGGTACTTACTACAGAATTATCTTTCTTCCCCTACTATCTCATTGTCCAAATTACTTCTCAGACTGTCACTGTCATCCATTTGTGGGTGGCTAACTGTACTCCACCTGGATCAATGGATCAGTGAAGGGATCTACAGTGTAGAAGTCCACATGTGCCAATGCTTTGAACAGAAGTATTTAGGTGAAATAAAGATTTACAGAGATGACAACCTAGGTAGCGCAGTCCTGAGGTCATGCTAAACTTTCTTTGACAATGCCAATGTAAGATAATTCCAAGAGTTCTTTCCACTTTACCATTTATCCATTTGTTTCAGTTTCTATTTCATTACCTGCCTTGTGTTGGGAGAAATGACTGTACAGCTATGTGGATGAAGCAATGACCCAGGTCTTGGCTAAGTATGCGACTAATTCTCAGTATTATTCATAGAACTACCCCTCAAGTTCTGAACTTTCATGGTATAGAGTCATTATATTCTTGAATCATAACTTTGATGTCTGGAACTACAAGAAGGGGCAGCTCTAGGGAGTCCAGCTGGCTGTGACAGACTCAGTGTTTACTGACTATGGCAAAATAGATTAGCTATATTTTGATTTCTTGCAACATCTGGAAACTTATTCCCCTCTATCTTCTATTTTTTTACAGCACTTACTGCTTCTCAAACTGCTCATTTCTTCTCATTCTAGCTAGCTGAATCTTCTCTGTCCTCCATATGGTGGTTTTAAACTGCCAGAGAAACGGGACTGAGAGAAGCAAGGGAAAGATGACACGCAGAGGAACAGATAATCCCATGCACTTTTAATACAGAACGTATGGCAGTAATAAAATATTGCAAAATTATACGTCTTGTAGGAAATTCAAAAATTTTTAAATAAACATAATTAACAACTGTGTACAAACAAAAGTCTTTAGTCACTTTTCAAAAAAACCTTGCTGATTTAAACTGCTGAGTCCCCTTTATAGGCTGCAGTGATCCTTTCTCTGAAGGAGGCAGTAGTAGGGTAGGGAAGGCTTAGAAGGTGTGTAAGACAGTAATTATTATCTGTAAAGCCCAGCTTTAACCAGCATACTTAATGGTGGGATATGGGGAGACAAATGTTGACAGCGTGCTAATGTTGCTAAGCCAGCAGTGCCCTGCTGAAGGGCTGGAATGTGCAGTCACACAAAAGCCTGCCATGGGATAAGTCCCAGCACCACTGAGCTAGCAGCACCTATTGGTGCTAGCAAGTGCATCAAAGCAGCTGGCTTTCTTGGTCCTTCCAGAGGGATAAGTCTTTACTCAGTTTTGTTTGTGGTTGTTTGGGTTTGTTTCCTGAAGAAGGAGCTGAGAACTGGACTCAGTGATTTTTTTTTCTCTTAAAGGAAGCTGAGGCTGAGCTGCATTCTTCTCTGCCACAGGGAAATGCCTAACATGCTGCTAACCTCTGCAGGAGCAGACCTCACACTGGCCCCTGCCTGTGCTGCAGCTCCAACAGAGACTGAATCTGGATCCTCCTTGTACCCAGACTCATATCCCACTTCAGTGTCACCTCATTTACAGCGGAATTTTACCCCTGCAACCTGCAACTCTAAATATGTGTTGGTGAGGTCATTAACAGAGTTTTGTCTTGTTACCAAGGTTGTGAGAAAAAAACTGATGCAAGATAACTGTTGGTGTCTGAATATCATGTCTGAAACTTCACCTGGTAACTCAGTGGTCTCTTTTACTTCCCATGGCTAAATTTGAGATATGCTTTCCATGCTTTCCATGCACTGTCACTGATATTAAACATAGCTCAGGGTTAGCCTACTTGTATCTATACTTTTCCATTAGAGGTTTCAGCCTTCAGAAGTTTACTCAAAATCAGTACATTTATTTCAGTTTGTACACTATTTTGAAGTAAATAATTAGTTGAGAAAATCAGGATTTTAGCACTGAGTAATCCCATTATTGCTTTTCCTGAAAAGCTGTTTGTCTTATATCCCAGTACCAAATTTATATCCAATTACATGCTCCTTTGGACCACAGAGAGGTTGATCCAACACTGAAAAGTGTATAGAAAGGTTCCCATCAAGTTCCAGTGGCCTAGCCAATGTTTATATCAGTGGTCAGAATTGGTAGCTAGATCTGGTTTCCTTAAAAACTTGCAGGAAAATGTCTTTGTGAAGCTTCACACCCTCAGTTACAGTTCACTAATCCCTCAAGCACAGTTTGGTGTGTCTCCCCAGAATGCAATTCCAGCCATGTAATGCTACTTCAAATTACGGAAAAAGAAAATGCAATGGTCTTCAGATATATCTTCTGACAAATTAATCATGCACTGTTGGTTCAGAGATACCAACAGTCAGAGATTTTTTTTTTCATTTTACTAAACCCCAGGTATGTGCAAACATTTCTATAAAAGCCAATGTATCACTACGGAGACTAGACAAGGCTGCATGTACAACTCTATTCACAACAAAAGCCAGACAAACCAAAAGAACCATTTCTATCTAGGCAAATGTTCATAATCATAATTTTATTATCTCCAACCTGCAGTATTTTGTTCAAAACATGAAAAGCAATAAATCAGGAAATGTCATGATGATGAAACATTAAAAAAGAAACATGGAAAAAATCTGGGAAAAACACTTCTGATTTAGCTTATCTGTGGCTTTCCTGACTTGTGCCTCAGAGATATTCTGACTGGGGTATGGCATGGCATGGGTTTGAAGTGCTGTATCATGTTATTGAGCACGAGTGGGTTAGCTAACTGGGAAGAAGAGAAAGAAGTCAGAACTCTATAGTCTGGCAGTTTTCTGAAGGCAAGAAGCATTTGATACCATTGAATTACAAAGTGACCACACCAGATAGATTATCTATTCATATATAGGAGCATCAACCCATACTTAAAGGTGTTTGATACAGTCTTCTTCATTTTTTCATAAATTATTTTACTGCTTTGACTATGTGTGGAGAACTTATACATTTGCTGAACTGATCTAAGGCCAAAGAAGAGCCACATCATTTCTATTGTAATTTGTTGTTCAAATCTCTCTAGCTATATTTATAGCTTTACATCCACATTAATTCAGAAACTTTCATAGGAATTAGGTTTAACTGATTATATATGCTAGCAGCAGTACTAAGCATACGCATGAAGTTAATGTATACTCCACATCATTTACAGCATGTATCATTCTCAGCAGTAATGTGTAAACTTTTTCACACATCGTTAGTGTGGACCAGGTCTGCACTCCATCCAACAATTCCCATGAAACTGCTTCTATGTTGCTTCTGTAGAAAACATGAAAGAACATCATAATATATCATGGAATGATGCATTGGCTGATGTTATTTCGTCCAGGCAAATGGAGGCGAAGGAGGCTGAGAGGGAAGAAACACCAAACCCTGTGCAGACTCAGGCAGACATTATTTACAGGGATAACTTTGCTCAAGATGATGAGTCTTCCTGAGCTCTGGAAACAATGGTGGAAGCCTTGAGAGCTCCAGACATTGCTCAGAACATGAACTGTAAATGCTATTAATTGCTTTCAAAGGGTGTTCTCTATACTGACTTCAAGATACATTCAGCTTCTGCCAATATGTTCCACAGTTCATACAGAACTACCTTGAAATGAAACTCTTCAATCTTGTTCAACAAACTAAAATATTGAACTAAAATATTGAACTAAAATATTGAATTAAAACCTGAATAGATCTGACCCCAAATGAAATATTTTGATTGTGCTAATATGAATATTTGATTTTTGGATTAAACATTTTGGTTTTCAGGTTAAAAGTGGAAATAGAGAAAAATTTAACATAGATCTTTCTGCAATGAAAACATGTATTTTTCTTCTAAAAAATTTCTAGATTTTCTTTCTGTCTGAATGTTTCTGATAAATACACAGCAGTGGTGTATACACGTATCCACATATACAAGGGAATATATTGTTAGATGCATGCACATAATCTCATACTTATTCATTTTTTGGAAAGATAACAATCTGCCAGCTGATAGGTCAGTATTCTCTATTTCAGCTAGCTGAGAAAGATGTTACAATATGAGAAAGTTGGAAAAATTCTTAGAAAGGAGCACAAAAAAAGACCTCTTCCTTTCCTGGTATGCAAAGAAAATGCTAAATAAACAATTTGCAAACTCAGTAACAAAAGTCAACACTTAAGTCCATGCGAGTTCTCCCTTTGTGTATTTATTTTTCTGTCTCCAAATATTAAATGCAAACTTCACTACAAAGCCAAGAATTAGGTTCCATACGTGGAAGTGCCTTGGTGATTGTCAAAAATAATGCTCTGGTGTCTCTAGTTGGGAGGTTTGGAAGAAAGAGAACCAAAAAAAAAAAAGAGAAAAAAAGAAACTGTTCCACTTCATCTAGCAGTGCTGCAATACATCACTCCAATTAAATCCCAGCCAATAAGCAAAGGGACGTGTTAAGTAAAATTCATGAGCTTTGAATGCATGTGAATGAATATGCCAATCAGAATCAATGCCACCCATTCATCTGGTGTAACACCATGGTGATGACAATGAGCTTGAAACCAGCCTTTGTTGTCATCAGCTGTGCAGTAGTTGCTACAGCCCCAGCCTGGATCAAATGTGTGGGACATTTAAATCTTCAGCATGGCACCAACACACAGAACATCTTATTCATGCCAAAAAAGGAGCTATAATCAGCCTCTGAGTAAATAATTCAGGATCAGTTCCTTAAGGGGCATGAATTGACATCTTTTAAAATGACCAAAATACTGCTCTTCTACTTACTCGATTTTACTCCCTGGACACAAGCACAGCTTTTTGTAACCATGTAGTATATTTTTCCCTTTAGAAAATCTGTTGCTATATTAATGTCTGTAACTGAGCCTTCTGTGGGTCTTAACTGATACTGCACTAAGGAATATCTTCGCAGAGACCCTACATCTCGGCCCTTTTGAGTGCTGCAGTGGCAGATGGCTAGCTCTCACTGCTTTTACAATAACCATTTCATTTGTGATGCTTGACCTGAATTCCATTCCTTGTTTAAAAGTGTGTCTCAGTTCCCAAATGGTATTTCACAGAATTGCCATTTCCATAGTGTTTCCACATGCTGTTCTCCAAATAACATATTTGCCCATAAAACAGGGTGGAAAAAAAGAATATGGAACAAAGTGTCACAATTGAAAATGTTTAGTCTAAGAATATGAGTCCACATACTGATGACAGCTTCATTTTTATTGGATTTAAATTATCCCACTGATATTTTCTTATATGTCAGCTTATAGCACTTACATATCATGCTGTATTTTTAGTGCTTTGTGCTATGAGTTAGTTCTCTTTCTTCCACTGAGTTGTCAGTAGTTATAACATTGTAAATGTGAAATGCTCTGCTAGAAAAAAACAGGCCTGTGAGTGGTGACATACACTCAGCTTCTCTGAATAAATTAAGCATGCATGCTTTCAGTAATAGATCCACCCATTAATCAGTCTGTTTAAAAAGATGCAACAATCACTGCGATAGTCCTCCAGTTTACCAGCTGATATTACTCACTGCTGAATACTTTCTCTACACATTTCTCATCTTATTTCTCAGTTTCTATATAGGAAATTAATCTTAAGAAGAAGAACAAGTGATCTTAAAGAACTTTATTTGGAAAGAGATTCTTTCTGAGGTTTCTTCTGCAACCAAATAAAATCCCAATCAGAGTGAGGTGAAGACATCATTCAAGTACACATTAGCTTAAGAAATATTTAACATGAAGCCTACATTTGCTTATAAAAACATATATTCTTTGGTCATTCCCTTCAATTCTCTGTGCCTTAATCCATAAGGAGAAAAATAAACTTAATAGAGGGAATAAATCTGAGGACCAGAAAGAGCTAGATGAAATGATGCTGCAGAAAATATGCTGTCTACCCACTAAGATTATCTTCAACCCTGTATTGTGATCCTTCTGGTAAGGACCTAGTCTTTTCCTACTGAAAGTGACCTGATTTTCTTCTACTGCAATTCTGCAATGCATTTCTTAAAAAAAAAAAAGAAAAAAAAAGAAAAAAATAGTTACCTTGCCCAAGCTTTTTGAAGTGATCCACAACAATTTTATGCAAGTTCATGCAACAGGCCCATGTATAACTGAGAGACACACAGCAAAGATAAGTTACACCTTATAGCAAAAGACATATTTGTTTAAACTTAAAGTGAATGGCAGATTATTTCCAGCTCTAACTAAACCCCTACTTTATGGCATTATGCAGTCCATAATAATTCACATTTAAACAAATGATTTATCTCTGAACATACAGCCATTTAGTTCTTTGAAAAAGAGTGATAAGTGGATGTTTTCATAATTTGGGACAAACATTGCAAGTGATCTGCAATAACATGAAAGCGTGAGAAAATCCTCTGTTGATACTTCAATCCTTTAGGGTTTTCACCTGTGTGTTGAACTGGCCTGTAGCAAAAACAATGTGGCCAGCAGAAGTAAGGAAATGATTGCCCTTCTGTACTCAGCACTGGTGACGCTGCACTTCAAAACCTGTGTCCAGTTCTGTGCCCCTCACAACAAGACATTGAGGTGCTGGAGTGAGTCCAGAGAAGGGCAATGGAGCTGGTGAAGGGTCTGGAGCACAAGTCTGATGAAGAGCAGCTGAAGGAGATGGGGGTATTTAGCCTGGAGTAAAGGAGGTTCAGAGGGGGCCGTATTGCTCTCTACAGCTGCCTGAAAGGGGGTTGTATCCAGGTGGAGGTCGGTCTTCTGTCCCAAGCAACCAGCAACAGGACATGAAGAAATGGCCTCAAGTTTTACCAGGAGAGGTTCAGGTTGGACATCAGGAAGAATTTCTTCAGTAAAAGGGTTGCTGAGCATAGGCATGCCCAGGGAGGTGGTGGAGTCACCATTCCTGGAAGTGTTCGAGAAATGACTGCATGTGGCACTTAGTGCTATGGTTTAGTTGTCGTGATGCTGTTCAAAGGTTGAACTGGATGATCTTGGAGGTCTTTTCCAGCCTTAATGATTCTATGATTCTATAACTTTATGACCTTCAAAGACCCAGAAAGCTCTCTGTTGTTCCAGGGAGTATAAAGTAAAAGGAGACCCAGAACCATGATTTTTTTCCTCAGGTTTATTCTCAGGCAGCCACTAAGCAAAACGAAAAGCTGACAAAAAATCAAGTGTTGTCAAGAAGTAACATATATTTCTCCAGCTATTCTTCATGATATCAACTATGTCACTACACAAAGGCAAAACCAGTTCACAAATGTTTTAAGTTGATCAAAGAGAATGCAGGTACTTACCCTCAGGGTGAAGAGGTTCTGAAATTCATTGCCTTGTGGAATGTATGGTGAAGAGTACATATACACCTTTCATAAACTTGGAAAGCTCTTGGAAAGCTCAGGGTCTCTTTACTTGCAACTAGTTATCACAGTAAATGTATGAAAAGTACTTTCTCCCAGTAGTTACTTTGAGGACAGAATTTCATCCCAGAGGTGATTGTACCATTCCTATACACCTGAATAACAGCAGCACAATCAATGAAGCTATCAACTCCAAAAATGTTCCAGGTCACCTGGACTCTTTGGTTCCTCTCCACTCTGTGCCACAAGCTGCCAAAAGCTCCTTAAACCTGTCATCTATTTTATTCCACCAAATAAATCTCAAGGTTTTGCTTATTTTCAAGACAGTACTGAG
Source organism: Myrmophylax atrothorax (assembly GCA_026770055.1). NCBI lineage: Eukaryota > Metazoa > Chordata > Aves > Passeriformes > Thamnophilidae > Myrmophylax > Myrmophylax atrothorax. The sequence continues at coordinate 106,108,904 of JAOXXN010000446.1, read as the reverse complement.
CTCACACAACCTAAATGATTTTACAAAGTCTCTGACTACAGCTCTTCTATGAGGAAATGCTAGACAAAATTTGTTTCTGTATTCAGAAAGCTTTGTGGAAACTAATTTTTTATGCTATTCTATTTGGGTTTTACAATAATAGACTTTGGCCTGAGAGGCAATTACTTTCGGTTATACATAAGAGGACCAATGGGAAATAAGTCACAAACTTTGCTGCTTTTTGTGTGTTGCTATGTTTTAAATGTCCATTCAATGAACTGTGAACCTTCTTGTATTTGAAAATATATGACTAATAAGATAGAAAATTACATGGAATCTGTCTTTCTACAAACATATATAAAAAATGCACACATTCATACAGAGGACTTGAACAGTTTCAGATGTCATAATTTTCACACTTAATCTTACTTCCAGACAGTCGGTCAAAGAAATATCTTTGCATTAAATAAAACAGATTTCACACAAAACTTAGTAAGAAGTTGCTTCATGTGTATGCAGAGGCAAATTATAAACCAAAAAAACCCAAAAAACTGACAAAACAAAAAGGTCTCAATAGCTTTTCAAATTTGCCATAATTATATCATTAACTTTCTTCAGCAAAGGCGACATTATAGGTACAGTTCCTACAGTTAAAGGTAGAGATCCATCTTATAGAATACAATTAGCATTGATTATAGTGGTGTTTTCTGGATGTTTGGGATACCTGTCTGTTGGTACTAATGAGAAAGCCCAAACTCATCTCTACTAGCCCACTAATTAGCTGCAGTTTTAATTGTTAATGACTCAAGCTGGAATTTTTGGATAGTTTCTAAAGGAAATACATAGATTTATACTGTTTTAAAACCTGAGCTTCTTTTGCTCCTTTGGGATTTGAACTGGGACTGAATCTGAAGCTATAGCTGAGAAGGACTGCATTTTATTTTTAGTATAACTGTTTCAACATTAGAATAAATGTGATATATCTTATAAATTAAGAACTACTGTTGGAATATTTCTTTTATGGGCAATTCAATCACAAAATATGTTCACATCACATTTGCAGGATGTTCCTTAAGATCACAAATATGCTTTATTAGATCAGAAGATTTGGAATCAATATTCCTTACAATCACAGTAGCATGCATGCATATATGAAGAATTAGAAAATAAAATTGTATTATTTAAAAAACTTAAAAAGTCACCAATTATTTCAGATTTAGGGGGCTGCTTATGGGCTAACTTGAGATGTAAGCAAGTAAGTGCCAATTAATTAGAGTCTGTGACAGTGTTCAGTACCATCTCTTTGATCTTTCACTAGTAGCTGACAACAAAGCACACACACTCACAATGCTTTAGTTTCAGTCAAGTGATCAGCAAAACATGTTCAGCTCATTTAAATAACAGAAGCTGGTAAAATACAGCTATCTTTTATAGCACTAAGCCAAGATTTGAGTTCAATTGACAGCATCTGGCATTTATAGAACAGATAACTTGCAACCATTTGCATCAGATAGATAACTTGAGTTAAACTTAAAAATGGATGAAACCACAAGCCAGAGGCTAGAATTAATTCCACAGTAACTTTCCTAATCAACCATTGGTATTCTGTCTATCTAACCACAGATATACCATTGCTCTGTGAACAGTGGCACACAAACATCTGGGCAGAAAGAAACACTGTGGATAGTTCACAAACAGAAGATGCATTTGTTTCAACTATATCAAAATTCAGAGGAAGCGTAGAGCAAAAAAATAAGTGATGTATACAGGCGAGAATCTAGAGTTCTGCATATACAGCTATTGCACCTTTTTTGAGCTGGAGTGTTAGGATTTTTTCTCTGCATGTGTATTTTTGAGACTTATTAAGAGGAATAGATATTTGTCTGTTAAAATGGGAGATGTTTATAATATAATCAACAATATGTACAATGCCATGATTAGTGGAAAAATTTAGATTTTTCAGTACAATTTTAGAATGCCATCATTATATACACACATTAAAAAAAGTCTGTTCTAACAGTGTCATATTTTAACCTACAAAGACAAAGCAGTCTTGCTTCTCTATTTTAGTCTTTATTGCTCCAAGTATTTTGGCTTAGTAGGATTATGTGGTTCTCTTCTAGGAGCCAAACAGTTGAGAGGAAGCAGAAATTTAACTATACTAATGTTCTAGTTCAATGGAGCACTTGGAGTTAAATCCTACCTCCAATTAACAACCCAAGTTGAAGCCATGCCAAGTACTCTGTGGATTCAAGACTCAGTGAAGACAACTGTGGGCAGACACTCCAATTTTATCAGGTGCTATGGACCAGATGCTGGTGAGGGCCACAGCAGCCTCACTCCCTGCAGCTGGGTGCTGCAGCAGCCGTGGTCTTTGCCTCTGCTGACTCTCAGACTGTTCTCTGGGTTTGTGTCTGTGCCAGTGATGGTTCAGCTGACACGACAGCGACAGCAGAGATTAGCAAGCACCAGTGCTCAGGCCTGACCGGTGGCACTGCTTAATTTGCTCAAATAGACATAGCTCATGTGCATCCCTGTGCCCTATGAGAAAAGGACTTGAAACTGGCAGGTATTTTTTGACACCCCAAAGTTTTAAGGCTTTTAGAACTAAATAAAGTCTAATAATTTGTGTGTCTGCTACTTACAGGAAACAAGCATATTCTCCAGAGTGAAAAAAACATCAAGAAGCTCTGAGATTTGGCTGTCTAGAGATTCATAAAGGTGTTTAGCTTTCCTGCTTAATTCTATGGGATGTCTTTATTTTTTTCCTTTTATTTTTTTCCATGATTCCGTGTGCCACTCTAACATCCCAGAAATAAGCATACTCCTCTCCTTAAGCAGTAGCCTGTAACTTAGAGGCCATGAGATCTCTCCACAAGTCCAATTTTGTTTGTGAACTGGTTAATATTCTGCATTAAAACCATGATTTATCATATCTTACCTCACGCAGACTGTGACAGCTCCAAGGACAGGACACAGCTGCTCCTGGGGACATCAACTCACCTGCCCCTGATGTAACATGAGAAATGGTAGCATGAATCCTGTGTGCTGTCTCGTCCCACTGTGGCCATGGCCAGCCCTGAATTCCTCCCAAGATCATATACAGCACACATGTCACACAGTGTATGTGCAGGAGAAACACTGGGTGGACAAGGACTACTGATGCATAAGCTGAGGCCTTACAGGGTTCAGAAACACGTGGAAGCTCCATGGCATAGGGTGGGGGTTCTGAAAGTGCCCCCATCTCCCTTCAGGAAATGTCTCCCCCATGTTCTCTTCCCATTTGAATTCAACCAAACTTAGACAATTTTTGTGAAGGGAGAGATCATTTCAGGAAAAATATTCTTCCCGTGTGCTCTCCTGTGGCCTGGGAAGTGGAGCCCAAAGATTACATTTTCTATGCAGTGTGTAAGAGTGTCTGCACCATGTCAAATCAAAAGTTCCTCTTGCCCAGCACCCCATTCCCATCAGTGACCAACAGTGATGTCACAGAAAGACACAGTAGTGCAAAATATATCTAATTTCCTACAACAAAAGTTTACAGACATCAGTGGTTTTGTAACTCATTGAGACCAAACATCTCTGAAATGGTAAGACTGCAGCTTGCAAGAAGGATACAAAATCACTTCATGTATTAGGCTTAGATGTAGCTCAGGGCATTATCACTTATGTGTAGACCCAGGAGAACGGGTGACAGGAGGGGGCAGGTGTCCTGTGCAAACACAATCCCCAATTTTGTTAAGCTTCTCCAGTTAAAATCATGTATTTTGACACTTGTTTCAAGAATTTCTTATCATCTGTTCTAGGTTAAAATATTGTAAGCTTAACCTAAGCAAAAGGAATTTAAATGGATTTTTTCACATTGGATTAACCAAACTAGCTGGAAATTATAATTTAACTTAAACTGCTGTAGCATGTAGATGTAGATGTGTAACTGAGAGAACATGGCCTCAGGCCCATGTTAAAATTTCCAGTTAATCACAGTAGTAAGATGACTAGCCCAGCCCTGAGCCATAACAAGAATAAGTCTATCAGCTCACACACTATTTTTTTCAGCCACAGAATATAACATAATATAACATACAGCCTCAAACTACCCACTAGCAATAGACCAAGGAAACAACTACCCTTCTTAGCTTGTTCTGAAAACACTGAGACCACCCTGTTGAAGAAATCTGTGGAAGTTAAACATGTACCATCAGTGCAGGTGAACTTTCCATTTCCTTACAATAATGTATTTATTAGAGGAAAAAAAGGAAACAGAATCTTCCAGAAGGAAGACTGAAGCTTGTTGCAGCAGTCCTGTACACCACTTCAGTCTCCCCTACGAAAAGTCCTTTGTTTACTGTTAATGCATGTAACAATTCACTGGAATAAACCAACTTAGATGAAGCCACAGAGGCTAATTCCCACTTCAGAGACCTGCCACATCAGTTAAGAGATGGCTTATGCTTGCATTCTGAAATGTGAAATGCCATGCTGAAAAACTAAGCATTCTCATCATTACATTAACATTCAATTCTGCTCATATGGCCCTTCTGACAAGCCTTAAGGTCATTTACAGCAGTAATAATAACAATGCTAGACATTCAACCAAGCCAATGTTCAGCTAAAACTACACTGCAGAATCCACTGCTCTGTACCATCACAAGCAATACAGTTTTTCCTTTCTGGAAAAGGCCAAAACATTTAAGAAATTGGTTTGATACTCAGGAATCAATGTTGAAATTGTACTACTGTACTTCACTTCTAGTGAAGTAACTAAAAAAACCATTTTAACTTTTCATTTATGATAAAATCATTTTCACTCTCTCTACCAGTTACTAAATTTAAGTATGTAGGTGTTAAGTGATTTAAATTTCTTGATCTCAAGGATTTTAGTTCAAAGCAAATATAGCAAAAATTCATTTGATGTTTAAAGACATTCATTTTCAATGATTTCATGCATATTTTATATTTTGTTTTGGCGAACACTGAAATGAATGCCTTGAGAGGCAATAATACCAAGAATTTAAAGAAATTACATTTTTAAACACAGAATTAGTTGGAAACTTAAGTTTAGAAGTTATATTCACTCCATAAGGAAAGGATCACACATTCAGTCTTTCATTCATATAAAGTAAATACAGTTCCAAATCCTAGACACTGAAAATTTATAACAAGCATCTACAGACAGACCTGCTAAATGAAATTTGTTCCTACAGCTTTCAGAGTTAAATCTATCAACACCACTTGACAAAGTTTCGATACTCTTTCTTTTTCAAATTTGTGAATAAAAAAAAGGCTTTGAGTAGTTTTTCAGGGTTTGGTTTTTTCTGCGATATTCATAATTCTTTAAATAAGATTGCCTTTTACACATTGCCTGTGCTTATACAGCATAGTATAGAATTTGAATGGTTTTTAATGGCTTTTATGATTATAGCTCACCTTTGAATTAAGGAAGTACTTCTTAAAAGTAACTGACCCTACAGAAAATAATTTGAACATCATAGAACAAGTCTATGCTGCAATAGAAACAAGTGTAGGACACTTGTCCCCTGGCTCAAAACCAAGACATAAACACATCTTTCCACTGATAACTGGACACAAGGAAGGATCAGTCCCTGTCCCACAGTGTTTACACACTTGTAAACCAAGCTGGATAAAGGAAAGGAGGAAAGAAAAGTCAAAGAAAAGAGACTGGCATAACCTGTGTCACTTCCTGAAGAACAGGGAAAAGACAGAATTGAACTGATACTTCAAAAAGCGCAATGCTTCTCACTAAATATGGTTATGTGCAATAGTTATGCAAGCTCTTCTCTCCAGGTTCCTTTTACAGTCAGTCAAGGGCTAGTCATTACCGACCACTCAAGAGACAGTCAGCATAAGGCAAGCACATACATCATGGATTGCACCCACTAGACAGTAAGAAAATCCAAAGGTGATTAGCTGAAGAGTGTGTATGACTCTTCCAGAGAATGCAATTTAAGTGAGACGAACCTTACCCAGAGTGCTGTACGGTCTATCCTTTAATCCACATTGTCTTTCAAATACAGAAATCTGTAGTAGATGCACTACAGGCACAAAATGCTAACACACCTGGAGATTTCTGTTATCAGCTGGCAAATATGGGCACTTCTGCTGCACCACCAGGCTTTAAACCAACAGATAACAGAAGAGGTGCAGCAGGCAGTTAGAACTTGGAGGACTTTCATGGAACTGGCAAGGTAAACATTTTCTGTACAGAAAAAGGTAAAATAATTAGGAGAATTCTGATAAATGATCACCCCAAATGTGGCCAGTGAGGATGTGTATCTGAGCAGGGTTTAAAAAGACAGCTGTTCCTCCACCACACCTTCTGGCAAGGTTTGTCTCAGAGTTACTGCCTCCATCTAGTCTCTTCCAAAAAACTCTAGTGCAGAGACATATCCAAGTCTTGTGAATAGTTTGCTCAAGATTGATCAAGTTAGTTTTTAACACAGAGAGCATTAGAGTTGCCTGACAAAAGGAATCCCTGGCAATCTTGGTGGAAACGGGTGCACTTTCCATTTGCTTCTGCGTGTTGAGCTTCTTGAAATGCTCAGGTACAGCAGCTGTGGCTGAAGGTAAGCTAAGCAGCTGCCAACAGCTTTGCTGTACTCATAAAAAATCAACAGCTTATCACATTAGCCGTTGTGAGTCACACTCCTAATGTTGCATTTGCATTTGCTGTTACTGGTAGAGTATGAACTTACTTTCACATCACATTAGTATATTAATACAGCACTGGTCAAATGTGTTCACACTGATCAAGTTATCTGTGCTATATAATACTGTGAAGCATCCCCTAGTACATTATGTGAACCCATTTTGACCTAAATCATACCCTTTTCATGAGGCAAGAAAATTAAAAAAGAAGAAAACCCACTGTACGTAAAAAGAATTGGATGGAGCACATTCAGAGAAACTGGATAGCTTAGTGGACAAGATGGTTACATAAAAGAATGGTTAAATGGCCTAGAGCCCTTCCACTTGAAAAAAGAGAGAACTAAACTGGGAACATGATGGAGGTCTGAAAGTCCAGAGTAGTTGTAGGTGAGAGTTTTTCTGCTGTGTTCCTTCCTTCCTGAGTCCCAACAACCAAAATTTAATATTTTTGTAAAGTTTCATAAAAGAGTTTATATCTCCTTTTGAAGAAGGTGTAATGGATGTTAAATAAATCACATCATGTTTCAAATTGAAATTGAATGGAAACAAATCTTTCAGGTATGATCACTATACACATGCACTCTCATACATAATCCCCATGTTTTTGCCTTCAGAAGCTCCTGACTATCAAAGTGATGGAGGGTGAAAGAACATCCTAAGGAAATATCACCATGGGATTATTCTGTTCTTTCAACTTTTTTCAAAACCAACTATTTTTGATCTCTGAAGGAGAAAGGAAGGCTTTAGACTGATCTAGAATGACCAATGTTTGTTGAAGTGCACTGCAGCAAGATACAACAGCCGTAAGTCCCAATATCTGTCTTTCTCACATATATCCAATGTGACCTGGCAAAACTTTTAGCAGATGCTTTCACAGGCAAAAATTGTGTCTACTGTCATACTGAAGTCTTTGGGAATGAAATGGCTGCTCTCTATTTGCAAATCTGAAAATCAGTCACCATTGCCCCAGCTGCAAGTTTTGCAATAAAAAACTTCCTTAGCTGCCTGACATATTGTTGAACTACAGTCTAGAAAGCCCTTAGAAACACCAAGATTTCAGACCTTGGACAGAAAAACATAAACTTTACAAAACAGGAGTATTGGGTTCTGCTTCATCCCATCCCATGCTCCCTGTGCCCAATCTGAAAATGGACAAGCCACAAGTGCTATGAATGACTTTTGGATCACTTGGTATATGTGTGACAAGGGGCATAGATATCTGTGTTCAGATAGCAATATCTTGGGCTAGGAAATACTATATTCACTCCTGACAGTATTTACAAGATACGAGTGGCAGAAGATTATTCATTTCAGCCAGTTAACATGATTCTGCAAGGAATTTGCCATATCAGATATTGAGCATTTTGGTTCTGGTCAGGGCAATTTCTGAAGGATATGCTTTAAATATTACAGATATTCAGTTACTTAGGTTATAAGTGGCAATCTGAAAGTAGATAAGCACCCAGTAAACAGTCCTTAGTTTTAAGTGATAGGTAGACTGACTTTCACCACAAGGGTAATTACTTATCCACCTCTTTGGCTACAAAAGCTCTTAGGCAAGTCTTGATCTTTTTGTATGCTCTTAGAGTTCAGAAGATCTTAATCTCTTGCCTTCCAGCAGCTTCCTTGAATTATCTGTAATGAATGAATCAGTTTTGTATTTCTAAGTCAGGAAAGACCTGCTCTTCTTCAAAGGCTACAGTTACAGTGACTACTTCCACATCCCCTAGGCTCTGACTAGATGAAGAATGTTTTACACCTTTTAGCTCTATCAAGCATCACTTCTATCAGATCTTGCATTGACAACAGCCAGTAAGAAGAGGAGAGATGTGCTAAAGACTTTGTAAATCCCTAGGGAAATGACTGAGTTAAACATATCTAAAACAGAGACTGTGCAATATGTAATCATATAGCTCAAGAATTAGAATTGAAGTAGTTTATTTTAAAGTATGTATGCAACACACAATATCCACATCCTGTTTGCAAAACCATTTGACTAAATAGACACAGTCATCTTAACATATTGTGGGCCCTATAGAAATGGCCATTCTTACTACCAGAGCTGCAGTAGACAGTGTTTTGCCTACAAGCACCAAAGAAATAAGAACTTATGATGCTAATTATGCCAAAGGATACTCAGCCATTAAACTATTTCTGGTAGACCCAGACTATACTATTCAGTGTAATTATGTAAAATAGTGAAATGGTAATTAGCGACAAAGCGTGGTACATGTTAGCCTAACAACATGACTCACATATCTGGAAATAAGATTTCATTAGTCTGTAATTGACCATTAAAGCATGAAATTTTTGCACACTTTAACCTTACTGGGATTACTCTTGTCATTTTAGTAGCAAAAATCAGTTCCTGAAGCTATAATCTTGCAACACTATGTTAGAAAAACTGCAGTAAGAGTCTTCACAGCAGTCAACCAGATCAGGCTTAAGGTTAAAACACTATACAGTGATGTTAGATGCTTCCATTTCAAAATACGTTTGCATGCAGTTGTATGGAGTCATTGTGGATGGAGATATTCACCTTAAACAAAAACTAAACCCAGCAAACAATTTAAACCCAAATAGCTTGAGAAAAGAAACAGATGAATGAAAAAGGAATGAAGAAAGGGACAGAGAATAGAAGGAAAGGAAGAGAGGAGGGAGAAAAAAGAAGTAAGGTAGGAAAAGAGGAAGGTCGGACAGGAGGAAGGCAGGAAGGAAGGAAGGCAGGCCGGAAGGCAGGCAGGCAGGAAGGCAGGAAGGCAGGAAGTCAGGAAGGCAGGCAGGAAGGCAGGAAGGCAGGCAGGAAGGCAGGAAGGCAGGCAGGCAGGAAGGCAGGCAGGAAGGCAG
>JAOXXN010000446.1:106078500-106099312 GCA_026770055.1 Myrmophylax atrothorax | reverse complement strand
GGAAGGAAGGAAGGAAGGAAGGAAGGAAGGAAGGAAGGAAGGAAGGAAGGAAGGAAGGAAGGAAGGAAGGAAGGAATCATATTTTAGGAAAAAAAACAAATATAATTTGACAAATATTCAAGTTTTGATCATAACCATGTGCAAATGGTGTTTACCTGGCTATTTGTATACATTTAGTTGGGGAAGCAAGTAGTTGACACCAGCAAGTTTTACAGTCGTTCTCCTTACAGGTTTTACACAGGAATCTTAGTCTGGTAGTAAAGCTGTGTTTTACTACACATCTTTGCACTGAGTAGTGCCTTGTCCTCTGCAAATTAAAAGTGGTTAATCTGTGGAAATGTTCAAAAGGCTTTGAATGGACTTTGGGTTTGGCCCTCAACAAAAATGTCACTAACACCAATGAGATTTTTTTACATAGAAAGGTTTTACTTCATACAAAAAACACTGAAATTTGTCATTATTGATACATTATTTTTGTATTTACACATTCAGTCAGAAAATACTAAGCTTACATGAGTATGTGCTATTCCTAATGGGACTTCTTCCCTCCACCTCTGCTTCTTTTCTGTATCCTTCCTACCTGGTACAAGGTCTGGTTTTGCTTAGCTGCTGCTGTTGAACAAGAGTTGTGCTTCACACTGACTTATAATTCTGTGTCCATGCAAAATATACCACAATAGGTGGCTCACAAAAAGTCTGTGGTTTGAAGTTACCATCCATACTAGAAAGGGTGAGTGAGGCCAGAAATGGCCTCCAGAATAAAGGGACTCTTTCCTTGGAATACCTGAGGAGTGGTATGCTCAGTTACTTACCTTGTTCTGACTCTGGCCAATGACTAGTTGAGTGTAGTGTCAAAATCTTTCTAATATACACCACTTGTAGATGAAAATGCAAATGAGAATGCTCCCATGAGGCAGTTTGACAATTTTTTTTCAAAATGGCATGCACAGTATTGCATGTGTGGAGGTGTTGCCCTAAAACACGTGGATTCTGTGATTCTGTGATCCCATCATGCATAAATGGAGGTTCACTTCCACAGTTCCTTTTAAGTCTGTTCTCTACAGCTCAGCCAGTGTTAAGTTTTACTGGACTGACTTTCATGAGCCAAGCAGAACTTTGTTTCACGCGTAGGCTCAGAGGTGGAAGTTGTATCCATGTTTAGCTTCAGCACAAATTGCAGAACAGCAGCAGAACCTGGTCCAGTTCTGCTTTGCTCAGACAAGCTACAGACAAACTTCATCATAGTAGGAAGCTTCATCATAGTAGGATCAGTGATTCGCTTTGCTTGTGGTCTTGCTTAGAGTAGCATTTTTATTGACAGACAAAAGTGCATTTAAAAAAAACAAACAACTGACTCAAATGTACAGGAGAGACAAAAGTATTATAAAGAGTCAACAGACAATAATTAGGAAAAGGTGCTATAAATATTATTATTATTATTAATATAGGGGTTTTCCCACTATAATTAATTTGGTTTCAGGATAGCAAAATACGCTTTCAGTGATGCTCTTTCAAAGAATAGATATACAAATCTGTACTTGCTACAGGTTAAACAAATATACATATATGTAGAAAACAAACAAACTAACTAAATAAATAAATAAATAAAGGAGAATTCCTTGGTGCTTTTGAAATAAAACTGCAATATATAACAATTCATGTGTGCAACCAAAAAGAAAAAGATGAATGACAGCCAGTTGGAGGAAGATTTATAATGATACCTGGCAAGGACTAATCTTAGCTACCATGTCATTAAAAATCTTCATTAATGCTCTCAAACAAAAAGAAAACAGCATGTTGATAAACTCATGATTCATTTCACACTAGAAGGTACATGTTAGCACAGAGGAACAATGCACAAGACCCACAGAGAACAAAAAAACATTAGTGACTTTGATAAATACATGTTAACACTTCTTAGGGGAAAGAATCAGAAATCTAAACTATTCAGTGGGAATAGAAATCTGGGAAATAATGCTGTCAACAAGCTAGAGAACAGCAATTAAATACAAAATTTCATTACAAAAAGTCATGCATGTCCTGCAGTTTGGCATGGTGTGCAAAGGTGTCTGATCACAGAATACAGCACTTCCATGTGGCTCCTGTCCAACCATACATACAGGTTGTTATTATACCCTCATCCCACCATAAACAATGAAAATTTGTCTTCTGTTGGGTTTTTCACAACAAAAGGAATTGAGGACACTGTGAAGTGTTTCTTTAACGCAGTCCTGTTTTTCAGATCTGATGTGCAGAGCCTTCTTTCCTTGAGCACCATGGAATCAAACTATAAACCACTAATCAAATGTTAAAGACAATTTTGAGGCCAGCACCTGTTTGAGGACTGCCTAAAAAATTCTGTAGGCACAGCTCCCCAGCTGTGCCTATGCTAGTAAATTTAGCAACACCAAGTTGCACATCTGCAGTGGTCCATATCTCAGCCATAGCATTACAAAATCTTGGAATGGTTACGACTGAAAGGGACAGCTAGAGGTCATCTAGTCCAACCTCCCTGCTGCTGCAGGGTCCCCTTGAGCACATTACTCAAGGTTGTATCAAGACAGTGTTTGCATATCACCAGGGAAGGAGCCTCCACCACCTCTCTGGGCAACCTGTTCCAGTGCTCGGTCACCCTCACAGAAAATCAGTTCTTCCTTATGCATTGTATCTATGGCTCAAGTTGTGACAACTAAAGGTCTTGCAGCCAACACCAAGGTATAGCTCAGGAGGTAGCACAGTCCAGGGACCATTCCCAATAGAGAACTTTGATACAGCCAGTGTATTTGGGGAAGGTAGGAGTGTATTTAGTATATATGTAGACACATGCTCAAAGGTTTTCTGCTTCAGATTGCTGGTATTTCCCCTGCTTCCTCTTTCTTCCAAACAAATCTGTTCAGCTGTACACTTTCTCTCTCTGTCGCTACCTTGTCTTCCATTCAGCTCTGCCAGGCATGTTTTGCTTAGGACACAATAGTTACATCAGATCTTTGTCACCAATCATCTATTTGCTTGTTCCTTCATTTTATCCCCATTGTCTTGGGTTGAGCTGGCAAAATGCCAACTGCCCAACACAGAGAGAGAGTTTCTTTCCCCCCCGCTGAGAAAAGAGAGGAAAGGAAAAAATACTTCAAACTACGTTTACACTTAAACTAACTATATATATTTATACCGAAAAGAGAAAATTAAGAGCAAGTACAGTATAGCACAGACTTACACAAGTTAGAAATAACAAGAAATAACTTCCTACTCCCCATCAAAAAGAGATTCTATCACTCTAGATCTAGAAGCACCCTAAAACACACCAAGCAAGAAACAGAAAGGATAACAATAAAATGTTTCTATTTCCCTGAATTCAAACAAAATGCAAGTAGCGGCAGCAGCAGCAGGGCCCAGACAGCAGGGCAGCTGGTGCATGTCCTGTCTCTACTTCGGCCATGATGGAACTGAGTGAATACCTCCCACTCTTGTATTCATATCTCAGGTTTGAGTCATCTGGTATGAAATATTTCCTTGGTTACCCAGTCAGGTGAGAGCTGTCTCTCTCAATCCACGTATATTCTCTGAGCCTGCTAATTTGAGGCCTAGACAAAACCACTACACCCATGTATGCATAGGGTTCCTACCTTTCCTTGACACAAATCCATTATTTTCAAAAAGAATGAAATTCCAAATACATATTTCTAAAACTCTCTTTCAAACAGATAGAAATGGTTAATTACACATGTATACAAAAAAATGTCCTTTTATCAGGCATTTCCAGACACCAAGTCAAACCAGACTCTATCCTAAACTCTTTAGCATTATTCCAGTCCATGCCCCACTTTTCTCTAACTACTGGGAGGGGTAGGAGTGAGGGACTGCTTCCTTTAAGCCACTAGAGCTCCTGTTCTTTCCTGCAGAATTTGTCTGTGATAAACAAGTCCAGAATATTTGGGTTTCCCTCTGCAATGTCCTGCAGAATCACTTTGTCTGGGAAATTGTATTAAACTTTAGCAACATGGTGTGTAGATTACATTTTTGCATAAATTTAAGTATATTCATAAAAAAATCTTAAAAACAGCTTGGCAAGGTACTGTTATTATGGGTGATACCTTTAAAATTTCTCAAGTTCTGAGCAGTTACTTTGTGCAAGACAGCCCTAGCAACTAGACATTTTGATTTAAAACTTTCCAGTATCAAATCACAGAGACATTTTCATTTTAGAGGAGACTATACTAATTTTCTTTAATATAATATGACTTTTTTGAGTTTAAACTGAAATAATCCAATTAGTTATATTTTTCTACTCCCTTTTAGCAGCATCACAGATGAGATTGATGTAATTTTTTAGCTTTCTCTAAGTATAACTAATACTAAGCATATACCAACATGGTACTTTTTTATACCCTTTCTAACTCACATTCTAAACCCATCAAAAGAAATGTATTTAGGGTTTTTTTGGAGACACTAAATGGCTGTCAGTATCATGGATACTTGTTCCAGAGCTATTACTCTGAGCTGAGTCTTCATAATCCTGTCAACTTAAAAACTTGGTTTTCCATGTTCTCTGGCATGTTTCGTATATTATTTGGTTTCCCTGTGTTTCAGATTGATATTCCTTGCTGAGGTATTAACATAAGGAACAGAATACATAGCAGCTTTTATTTAAGCCCATCTGATTTCCTATTAGCAGACACAGCTAAGGGTTAAGATCTGAACCCATTATTATAAATTCAAGCTTTATGGACACCATTAAATCAGGCAAAAAATTTGCCATACTTTTACCAGAAAGGTATGAGGTAAATGGTTGTACCGGGCTATTGGCCAGCAAATATTAAAAATTTTAAAAGGAATCTCTTTTAAAAACATATTTTGAACAGAACATTGAGCTCCCTCAGGTCATAAATCCTCTGGTTCCTTCTGTGTGGTCCCCAGCATAAATTAATCACTTCTTATAAAATCACCTATGAATTAAAGAAATTATTAAAGCAATTTTAATTATAAAACATAGGTTTGATTAGTAGTTCTTGACATCTTAGTCACACCAGCAATGTAGGTTACATTGACAGTTTTGGTAATATTTTCTTGGACTAATTAAAGCCTTGAATTATTTAACTGTCTAACATAAACAGGTCACATTAGTTTTCTCTTATTATTACAACTTGTATCTGTTATAAAACTTTTCCTCTCAAAAACTGAGCAAAGCCTTTTCTGTGGAAGTTAGTGTATGTCAATATAACTTCTGACCACAAATCAGGAAACAAAAGTACCTTACAAAATCCCCAAATAGATGGATAGCTCTTATATTGCTGATTTCTGAAGATTTCTTCGGAAAATAACCCACAACTGTAAACCTGCATTATAATTTGCAAAAGGTGGTTCATCAGTTCAGGTTGTCCTTTCTGCAGTGGTATTAGTTATTATTTTGGAATATAGATTTAATTTTAAATTGACTCAGCATTAATTTTGAACTTGTACAAGCCACCAGTGAGCTCCACAGGAATTCCGATTTCTGCACTTTTATGTCATGTGATGACTTTCTGAATCATGAACTTTAGATGTCTGGACAAGATGTTCCAGTCTCTCCTACACATGAAGTTTTGCAGTTGAATATTTTTGTGATGAAATTACAGATTTTTTTTTTTAACACCACCTGCCTCATTAAAACAAAAACAGGATTGGGACTAGAAGCATATATCTGTCACTCTGCTGGAAAAAAAATACTTTTCCTTGCGCTCAACGGTTTCTGCTGTGCTAAAAGCCGAAGGCATTTGTTGAAAATTCTGCAATGCACTCCTTAGTTATTACAATGATGCTTTTTAAAGGTATGTTTCCACTCAGGAAGAGTTTTTCTAAACAGAAAACTGTATTTTGCCTGAGGAGAGGACCTTCTATTAGATTTGTACTGTCCTTTATCACTCTTTTCTTACCTTGCACATTCAAGAGCTAAAAGCCACAGGTCCTTGTTCTCTTGTTCTAATAGACTACCATCAGAAAAATCTACTCTAAGCAATCACTCTTCTTTCAGTTAACCTGTGGAGGTGGGGAGGGGACCAGAGCTGCCAACTTTGACCCCAAATTCTCTAGTTTCTGAAGGCTGCTGGGGATACTGCCTCTGGCCCATCACATCCTTCTTCCCCTGGAAAACACTGCTTAAAAGGCATGAACCCTCATGAGAAGCTTTATAAAATGAGGCTGTACTTTCTGAAAGCACTGAAGGATTTGGTTCAGTTCTGCTCCCACTGAAATGAAAGCTAAAACTTTTGTTGACATCAAGGGGAAACAGCAACCTCTCACCAGGGGCTAACAAGCAGCATGTTTGAAAACCTGAGATCCCCAGAAGTTGCATATATTACTTATTACTGTAAAACTAAAGATCTGAGGCATTTCTTTCAACACATTCATATTCTTCCATTCACATGTATGTCTTGCAAAATGGGAATGCAGTCCCTTATGCTTGTAGCTAAAACACTGTGTATTTTGTCAGCTCAGCAGCTGAAGAGTGGGGCAATAACAGGTAAGATCAAAGGGCTTAAATAGCCTCTGTGGTCAGAATGACAAAATGCTTACAGCCTCGAATAGGATATAGTCATTAGACTGGGGAAATGAACGATTTTGCTGAATGGGCACAATGGCAACTGATTTGGTGTGAAACAATGGGCCTTCACCTCATTGTAAGATCAGGAAGATTTGCTAGGTACACAGGAACACTACAGCTTCGTTTTGAAGTTAATACGGGATGAATAAAACAATGGGAGAAATGATCCAAGCGGGGCAACATTAGAGCAAGAACATTGATGGGGTCAGGCTAGTTTGACCTTTAGGGTTAACCAGATCAAAGGGTTTGCTGATTAGCAAAGTTGCTTTTTTTCTTTTTTTAATTACCGTAAAATTGGCGTCTCCATGGTTATTCTTTTAGTTACCTTTGCAGGTAGACACTGTCTATATGAAGCAGAAAAAATAATTCATGACAAGGTCTTTGTAGTTTGAGAAGAAAAAGTGCATCCACTACAGGAAAATAAGTTCTGTGGAATGTGTTTTCTTAAGGATGGTACTAATTCCTGTTATAACATAAATGCCCAATCAAGTGCTCTCTGCACTCAAAGGAAACGCTGCTTAATGGCTTCAGAGAAGTTTGTCTCAGCCTCAAAAAAAAGTTACCTAGCTTATTTTAGCAAGAAAGTAGATTTTCTTTTCTATTTTCACTCTGTATTTTGAATGTGTAAGAAAGTAATTGTTTTGATTGCAAATATGGTGCCATAACAATAGGAGAGAGGAGGGCTAAGAAGGTGCATTTTTACAAATGAATGAGTGTCCTTCTATATCAATAGGTCATACATCTGTAGCCCTTTTTTGCTTCCGAAGTATTAGAACAGACTCACATTGTAGTCTGCTCCTTTTGCAAGATGAGATGGTAGATTTAAAAAATTCACTTACTAGAATTAGGCACCTCAGTCCACATTTGGGTAAATGGATTTAAAAGTGTGGCACTAATGAATGACATGACTCTGGCCATCAAAGTATTCCATGTTACTCTGCCTCTTCAGAATTGTTTCAATTGTCTTATATGAAGAAATTGTCCAAGTATAGACTTCAGGCCTCCCTCTGACTCCAAAAGCAAAGGAAAATTAGTGCAACTAAGGCATTGAAAATAATAATCTGTTACCTCTGAGTATTGCATTTTCTCACTGGATTTTTGGAAGCTGTTTCAAGTTAGGACAAGTTGTTTATGAGAACAGAGAGAAGATTTAGATGTAAAAACCCAGATACCACTTAAGAAAATTCTGGGAGCTCTGCAGTCCTTCCTCCACTGTCTTGTTTTCTGGTAACTTGTTATCCTGATCACATACAATTTCCTAATACCTTTGTGAAAGATATAGAACCTTATTCTGTCTACATCTCCAAATGACTTGTTCTCCTTCAGAAAATCCTGTCCATCAGTTAAAGATCTGGTCCAAGGGAATTGATTATGGGTCCTAGTCTTTCTAACTATAAACTTTGGGATGGAAATATCAAATACCTAAACAAATTTAATTTGCTTTTGCTATTGCTTGGTTGATAAGCTCAGCTTTGTTTCTTAAGGCAGTCCACAAAAACATGTGCCAAAGTCAGACAAGGACTGCATCTTCATGTCTCCCAGATGTTAATCCACATGTTTTGTGCATATTTTGTAAACAGCGGCATCTGTGCTCACCTGCTGCAAGAGGTGTTTTCCAAGTCATATTTGTATCTTAAAAGTAGCAGAGCATAAATTTTTCATATGAGAAAAGGGATGTGATTTGTCAGAGGGTTATAATGCACTCAGATTACCTTTGAAATAACACTGTTAAAACACCACATACCTTTGTCTTTCACTTTGGTAGTGTGCTATTTAGAGGGAGACAGACACTTAGTTCAAAAGACTGATCCATTCTACTAACCCATTGATTTCAGATCTATACATGCTCTCATACAATTAGGGCCTATTAGTGGTCATGTGTGGGGTATTTTTAAAGATTCCTTATTAGAAATATCCTCCAAATAAATATCTTTATATTTGGATGGGCTGACTTACTATGAAAATGCATTTCAAACTGGTATCTCTCAAGTAATTTCTCTTTGCAAATTACATGTTTACAGATCAAAATGGAAGTCTGGAGGGAAGTTATGAAATAGAGAAGACATGAAAGTGTAATAAATCTGGATTCACATATCAAATGGTTTTTAGATAGGTCCTATACATTTTCAAGAAAATTATTTATTTTTAACAGAGTTCCATTACAATGTAAGAAGAAGTGACAGAAATAAAGCTTTATCCTGTATTTGTTAAACATTCTTACTAACTGCATTTTAAGAAGCAGGCAACCATACTGCAAACATCTATGTTTATGAATTCTAGAACATTTTGTGAACTCAGTGCAAGTCATCTCCAAGACAATTTGGTTTTACAACTGGTCAGATTTGAACAAATTCAGCATCAACAGATGGCATCAAAACATGCTCTGAACTGAGAAGTGTATATACACATTAAGAATCACCACAGCCTTTCTGCATTAAACCAAAAGAGAAAGCAGACGTTTTTCCAAAGATAGGAGAGCAAGCACAAAATTGCATGGAAGTATCTTTAATGCATTGGTCCTGAAGTAAGAAAATTACATTACTTCAGCTCTAGAGAAAGAGAACTGAGCACAGAAGTAGAAATTCTAATTCTGTAGCTGTCACTGGCCACCTTACTACCCTCACTGTTTTGAGTGAGGTCAAGGTTTCACTTAGAGGCATTGAACAGGAGCCTGCTTCAACTTCAGTAATTTAATTTCTAAGCTCTAAGTCACAAAGTTTAAATACAGATTCTGGATTTTACCAGTGACATAAAACTTTTTTGGGAGCTGAGTCTTAAAACTTTTATGGCTTTTAATTACTTGCAATAAACATTTGCTTTACAATGATTTCCACATTAGCTCTGTGATACTAAAGTCATTGCAGTTGACCAAAGCAACTCAGACCTACCATTATGGGGGAGCAATCAGGAGGACACTCCTCTTGGACACTCTCTTAACCACTGTCCTCCTGCTGCTCAGGAGGACAGTGGTTAGGACATTCTTGGACATCCAGTGATTGGTTTGAAAGATTTTAGAAAGCAGCTTTATGGAAAATATCTGGAACTCCCTCAGACTGGCATAATTTCAGACCTCATAGACCAAGAAGGCATTCAAAGCAAAACTCAGCTCCTGAAGGGATAATTTATATGGAAATTTTGCAGTGTTTGGTATTTAGGAACCTGGATTATATCCATTGCTAACTTACTATTTTTTTCCTAATTTACCCAGAAGGCTTATGAAATGCATTAGAAATTCTAAATTTAAGAAAAGAGATACTGTTTTGCTCTCCCATAGGCATTAAGTACATGGCTCCGAAAAAGATTTCTCCTTGTACCCATCCTTGTTCTAACTAGGATTTATATGGTATTCCTATACAAAAGGAACTACATGTTCAAGGAAAAGATCAAGTTATATGTGTAACTAAGGCTCCAGCTTGGCATCCACTGTCTTAGATCCTAAATCAGCTGCTAGAACATACCTAGTGAGCAGCTGCAGACTGCTGCTGAGTTATTGGAGACCTCCCACTTGGTTGCTCTCTGTCTGCTGCATCTACCTCTACACCCTAATTGTACATGAAGTGTCATGAAAGGGGAATTCCAGTGCTGCGAGGGGAGAGGTGGAGGTTTGCTTTGGGAAAAGACAATATGACTTGCTGTGCAGGCATAATGCCTTAAGAAAGCACGATGTCATGAGTGCAGGTCAAATGAAAATCCCTCACACGGGGCAAATAAGAAAATTGAAGCATTGGTGGGTTTAGTGCATGAAAATATTTCAGGTTTATTTTGCCTTTTAAAGTTGCAATTTTATATGACTGATTATTTATTTATTTCAAAGGATGGATATGTGAACACAATAACCAAGTGTAGACTCAGAGAATCTTTTGCATGACACAAAATCTGAGCTAAAGCATTTGAGACAGAAAAATCTCACATTTCTCCCCGCAGTTCATGTATGATTACAATTCCCTCTAGTGCTCACTTTCACAAGCCCACAGGAAGCTGCACTTGTGACAGAACCAGTATTAAAAGGGCAGAACTGCAAATCTCAGGCCTCCTGGCAATTTAAAGAAGAACAGAGGCAATGAGCACCCCAAGCTCTGCCCCGGAGAAGCTGATGCAGTGTAAAGGCTAAAGGAACATACTGTGGCTGAAGTAGCCACAAGGTGAGCACAAGGAGAGACAAGGGGGAAGCACCTACTCGTGCAGTAATCAAAACTCTGGAAAAGCTTCTCCACTGCTGCCCTTTTCATCCTGCCCCAGACTTCAGGCCCACATTCTGCAGGAGACAAACAGCCCTGAAAATCAGGCCCCTTTAAAGAGCTCATGCTAAGCAGTCAAAATCAATTAGCACTCTCAAAGTAGGATGAATGATAATGGTACAGAATTGCCTTGGTACTCAGGGGACTAGGATTCAATTCTTACCTCTCTTAGACTTCCTCTGTGACCTTGGGGAAACCTATCTGTTGCTCTTTTCCTCTAAATCACATTTTATATATTTCATATCACAGAGGTTTTGCAAGGTTTTTGAATCCATTGATTGCAAAGTACTCAAATTCTATATGTCACGAATCTATACAGGGTTTTGAAAATGTAATATTGTGTGATTTTCACTTTTAGACACACTGAGCTATTTACAGTATCAGTTGAAACTGTATTACTGTTTTCTGAATGGACCTTTAAAAAAATTAAAGATGCAAAAAAAATAGCATGTGCAATATTTTTTTTCCAAGACTCTCTGATAAGAGACAGGAAGAAAACAGATAGATTAATTATTTTTCATTGAGACAAGTGAACGGCCTAGACAACTAATGCTCTTTTCTTTCAGAATCACAAACTGATTCACAGGTGTGATGAAATCACCAGGCTGCAAACAGCAAGAAAAAAACTGAACCACATCTAGGATAGTGAACTGTTTCAAAGGCAGAACTGATAGTTAGCTATACTTGAAAATCCATAAAAGATGAGCACCTTTGAAAATCACCCTCTATTCACACACAATGTGTGCAAAGGTACCTACTATAGTAGTAATTAAATATTGACACCTGCCATAAGTATTCTACACAAGGTAGCATCTTTCTGGATTTTGTGGTCAGTAAGTCCTGGATGTTTTATAGGGGGGGAAAAATGTGTTCCATAAATTCATGACAAATTAACTCTTACAGCAATTATTTCAAATTTAAAATATCTAAATATATTAGAAGGCATGTACACATTTGTATGTATGCACACATATGTACACTTTCAGATTCACACATACACAAAAGAAATGCACTAAATTCAGAGTTTGTGTCTTCGTGCTCTTAGTTGAAGAGAAATTTCTTGCTGCTTAACCTTTGGGTTTGTTTTATTTTAAGACAGTTACACTTTGCTTTATACTTTAAAAATTAGGGTGCTTTTTCTTCCCCCTATCCTTGTTTCATGCAGATGATGAACCCTTTGAAATGTGCTTGCTCTTGTTGCCCGCTAGGAGAGGGGTGAATGCCACATATCTAATTGTGTGTCTCCACAGAAACTTTCCTCTAATTCCTGGTTGCTAACCCACATTCTTTAAGTCCTCTGGCCTCTTTCCCAACACTCCTCCTCTGTCTCACAAAGAAAAGAATTTGCTTTTTTTCCCCCCCTATCCAAGGTCTTTTCTCATTTCAAAGCAGGCTACTTGAATGACTATTCAGTGTGTGCAGAATGAGGTCTCTCCACAACACTATGCTATAGTAAAAGCCGTGTGTGCTTATAAAGGCTGCTTGAAGGCAGCCCTACCCCACAGTGGCCCAGGCGGCATACACAGCACCCTGACCTAGCCATCTGTATGCAAATCTCCACAGACTAAGTAAACTTTCATAAAAATGTTCTGGCCTCTCTTTCTGTGTGTTTAGCAATTATTAGTGCACATTGGTCCTTTGTGTTATATTATTATGCTTTGTGTGCAGAGGAGACTCCCTGGCACCTGCACTTGTAGGTGGCAGATGGCAGTTCTTGGCAGCAATACGGAAGTTTTCCTGTATGCAGCTAAGCCACAAACTGGCATCTTTTATTTCTTTATGCATGTACTGAGGAGAAAGGATTAGTGGTAGATTACCAGTAGTCTATCAAGGTATTTAACCAAAAAAAAAAAAAATCGTGGGGGGAAGAAAATCTAGTGAATGTTTTGAAAAAGAAAAGGAGAGAAAAAGAGTAGACTGTTCAGCAATAACTTGCGTTAAAAACTGCCAACAAACAGCTCCGTATTAATTCAGTCTCTTACATACAGAGGTTATAATTTTACCCTTCTCACAAGGGTGAAAAATGAATGCCTTGCTGTTAAATTCATGTTTCTGGAATATTTACTATGTTTTGGTCCTGTGTACTTCTGTGTAGGTTTAATATGACTGCTACGTTATTGATAAAGCATCCATGATCATAAAGGATCACAAGGTGTCCAACAATCAGATAACACACAGAGCAATCAAAATGCAGCTGGTGTTGGGGTGTGGAGAGACACTAAATCAACCACTGCACCTCAGGGTGCAAAACAGAAATGTTGGCTAATAACACTTACTTGTGCATACTTAGAATTAGAGAATCATACAGTATGCTGAGTTGGAAGTGACCCATCAGGATCATCAAGTCCACTGTACAGAACACCACAAGAATTACACCATGTGCCTGAGTCTATTGTCCAAACACTTCTTGAACTCTGTCAGGCTTGATGCTGTGACCACTTCCCTGGGGAGCCTGTTCCAGTGGCCAACCACTCTGGGTGAAAAACCTTTTCCTGATATGCAACCTAAACCTCCCCCGACACAGCTTCATGCAATTTCCTCAAGTCCTGTCACAGGTCATGAGAGTGAAGGGACCAGTGCCTGCCCCTCCTCTTCCCCTCACAAGGAAGTTGCAACTGCAGTGAGGTCTTCCCTCAGTCTCCTCTTCTCTAGCCTGAACAGAACAAGTGACCTCAGCCACTCCTCCTAAGGCTTCCCCTCCAGACCCTTTACCATCCTTGTGGTGCTCCTTTGAATGCTCTCTAAGATATTATCTTTTTTGTGTTGTGGCCCCATAACTGCACACAATATTGAAGCTGAGGTCACCCCAGTGCAGAGCAGAGTGGGACAATCCCCTCCCTCAACCAGCTGGTGATGCTGTGCCTGATGCCGCCCAGAATACGGTTGCCCCTCCTGGCTGTCAGGGCACTGCTGACTCCTTCCTATTCAGCTTGTCATCAACAAGGACACCCTGGTTCCATTCTTCAGCTCTGCTCTTCAGCCTCTTGTTCCCCAGTCTGTACACACAGCCAGGGTTGCCCCTCCTACTTAAAGGCGGAAGCAGTTTCTCACTGAAATCAGATACTAAAGAAATCAAGAAATCAATGAAGTGCATATAAAACTTCCAGATGCTAAAAGAGGATATACATTATTGATGAGTATGAGCTAGGACTGGTGGGCCCAGTAAAACAGAAGAGAAAATTATTTCTGTGGAAAGAAATAATTGAAGGATGAGGATCTGGGAAGTTGTTCTTGGTTGTTTTCTAGCTCTGTCAGCTCCTGAGGTAGGTGGCCAGCTGTCATTTCTATGAATGGGTGTTTCTATGACTTATCTTCTTCAGTAACCACATTCGCAGGACTACAAACAGCATCTTAAAAGAGCCTTTTTCTGTATGTTTCATTTTTATAGCATATTTCCATGGCTCATGATTTCTGCCTTTTAAACCATTTTTAATAAATGCTATCATTCTCTTTGACAACATCCAGTGTTAGACTTCTCTGAAGATCACACAGAAGCATAATACTCAAGGGACAAATAGTCTGCTGTGGATAGAGCGGTTCTCACCCCATTAGGTGGGCAAAAGAGAGAGTGTTTGAACCACAGACCTCAGAGCACAGAGAAAATATTGTCTCACTCCATGGCAAGCCAGGCAAACTGTACCACAGCAGTGCAACCTTAGGTGGCCTTTTTAGAGCAAAGATATAGGAAAATATATGAAAAGAGAACAAGGCACATAAAGCAGGAAACAGGATGGAGAGAAAAAAGAAGGGGCACAGAAAGGGGGAGGGAAAATAAAAATAAAATATCAAAATATTAAGGGAAAAAATAGTAAAAACAAGCAAAGAAAATGCATACACATTCAAAAAAGCCTACACCACACAAACCTAACCAAATAAATAAAAAAATCACCAAACCCCAAGTTGTATGAAAACACACAGAGAGAGAAGAAGAATTGAAGGAAAACAGAGACAGAATGAAACATACATTGATGATGTTTTACCCAGACAAGGAAAAGAATGATGGGATTCACCCTCAAAAAGAGTAGGAACAATTGTTGTTGGAATACAAAGAGTCTACCCATGCACACTTTAGGTAGACACTCTAAAATGACTGGGTTGATCCTTGGAAAGGGCAAGGAAGTCCAGGACCTATCAGGATTAGCCAGTACAGAGCACACTCCTGCATGTTATACACAACGGTGTGCAGACGCCTTCAAAACCCCCATTCAAGAACACATTTAACCTTGATCCATATGTATGTTCCATACTTGTGGCTCAATGTGGTTAATGTTGTTGCACATTTCTTATTACCTTTCTGAAGACATGTGTAGTCCAGGAAATGCAGGGATGGAGCCACTGTGAAGGCACAGCACCCACCTTTCTGTTACTTCCATCCCTTCACAAAGCACATAGCTCTAATAGTACAGGTTAAACCAGTTAATTTGTCTTTCAAAACCTCTTTCTGACTATGGAAGACAGCATAGTCTTGAAAACACTTGGACAATATTCCAGCAATGTTAATTATAGGAAAGGCTGAGAAGTGACCAAAAAAATGTAGGTATTTTTCAATTAGACTAAAAGGAGAGAGATACCTAGATTCAGCTTACTTGCTACAGAGCGAAATAGTGTACAAAACTTGGAAAATTACTTTGATTTGCTATGTACAGGCAATAAAACTTTTCCAGAAGCTAAACTAAGGCATGTATTTTAAAATGCAAAATTTATTTTAAGGACACAAGGCACTAGTATAAGCCTACAAAAGGAAACTATGCATTGTTCAGAAAGAAAGTGTTGGCTTTCTTGCAGTTCAGTTCATTTTTAAAGACAGAGAATCCCCTCCAGGGCAGATAGGACAGTAAATGGCTTTCCTTAACTCAGAGAATTACTTATAATTATTTTTTTGGAATAGAATTTATTTTTGTTCTGTTTTAGAGCTAGTAAATAGAATACATACATGTATATACATATATACAAATACACATGTACATACAGAGAGATTTTCATAAAAAGACCTTCTGGTGTAACATTTAGGAGAAATTTAGTTGAAAAACTTTACAAATGAAAGCCCTAAGGCACTAGCAGAAATTGAGGAGATTGTGATCCCTGATGGACCAAGCTGTTATAAATGTAATATACACTGTAAAGCAGATGTCCGGACTCAGAAGTGCCTCAGGTGCATCATTCTTCCTCAAACATACGGCAGAGACATTGAGCTTACACCATCTGAACTTTTGAGTTTAGTATTAATTCTCCCTCCCAATAACAGTTGTCTTATGCAGCTGTCAGAAATTACAGCAGAACTGAAAGGAAGAGTTTTATTTCTGTTTCCATTTATTTTCTTTTCAGTGGTAAGAGTGTGAAGGGATTTTACAGAGCATGGAACTGTATTCATTAAGGACGAGTGCTCACCATTGTTATCTGAGTGTAATGCTCTAGAAGTTAATAAAAAAACAGGCAGACAGTCTCCTTTGGAAGGCTCAAAAGACATCTGCTTCTCTCCAGAGGACAACAGGGCACCAAGTCACTTACTTAAGTTTATCAAGAATTTAAACTCTAAGTTCAAATAATGTGCAAATTCAAAGCAATCTCAAAACATTCAATGAGTACTAAAATGTCACTTTGATTTCAAATTTTTGTTTATCCAAAGACATAGAAACTGAAGTTCTGCTAGTTCTCTTGGAAAACTGTTCAATATGTTGGTTGACATCACTTTAGTATCTTTTCAGAAGGTGCCTACAGCTGTGCTGCATGATTGCATCTTCCTCTGCTCTGATCTACCTGACAAACCCATGGTTTCTGGAACTTGTAATTACAGAAGAAAAAGCATCCTTTTGCAAAGTGCCAAAACAACATGGTACTCATTAAAATTTGTAAGAACACACAATGTTTGATGTCCCACACAGAGCCATCCAAAGGGTCTCTGCTCTCCCCCTGTTCACATCTCTCACCTCTTTTGTGTACCAGGTTGTGGAGACACCTGAACTAAACGCTCACTTCTGCACAAAGGCAAGGGCTGGTAGTGTCACCTGTGGAGCTCCATCAGCTTTGAAGTCTTGCCCCCTGTCCTGAAATGCATGAGGCCATACTGAAAAGTACATTCATTTTTTTGATTTAAGGGCTGGAAGTTGCTGGCATTGGACAAATTAGTTTTTAAACGCTCTATTGAGGTTCAAATGAGTAAAATTACTTCTGTGTAAAAGATGCTGTTGCACCCAGATTATCAGGTCACTTGAAAAATACCATTACAAAGGAAAGGGTTTTTTTTTACCTGGGAATATGTGAATTTATATAAACAGTCATATATAAACTCCTCATCTTTTTGCCATAATTGTATTTTTACTATTCCTCTAAAGGAAAGAAGTTATAAAGGCATTGGAAGAAATTAAAC
Source organism: Myrmophylax atrothorax (assembly GCA_026770055.1). Taxonomy (NCBI): domain Eukaryota; kingdom Metazoa; phylum Chordata; class Aves; order Passeriformes; family Thamnophilidae; genus Myrmophylax; species Myrmophylax atrothorax. The sequence continues at coordinate 106,082,130 of JAOXXN010000446.1, read as the reverse complement.
AAACAAACAAAACCAAAACAAACCAAAACAAAAAAACAAACTAAAACCTCAGTTCTATTTCTTGTAATATTTATATTCTGGAGCCAAGGAAAAATTTTTCGCAGGTCATGGACACTCAGGTCACAGCACACTCTGCCCCAGGAAATGACTGGGAACATCCCTACTGATAAATTAAACCCTGTCAAGGCTCATTCCTCAGCCCGTAGGCCAAATGGTGTGGTCTCATCAGGTCTATGCTATTAAACTTTCTTAATTTACAGAACAAGATGGCCACATCCAAAATATGCTTTGAGAGTGGTCCCTGGCCTGTTCAAACTCCTGAACTTTGCCCAGGAGTTGACTGTTGATTGGCTTTGAACAAAGTTGTGCCAGGGAGACATTTGTCAGCAGAATCAATTACTGAGCTTCAGTTATGGCTCTGGCTCCTGTTAGTTCACTAGTGTAGATAGAACCAACAAGAATAGAATATGAATTGGTCTCTACATGTTCAAGTGATGCATTTTTTCACTCATCCAAGCATATAAACACAAACACATAAAGTGAGAACATTCTTTTTTATGGTTTCATTTTCCATTTCAATCCACCATCTCAGACATTCTTGATGGCGAACATCCCAAAAATCTGAGTCAGTATAATAAGGCTTGTCCCTTATGTTTGCCTGCAAAATTCTATTTCTAAATTCTCTGTAGTCCATCAAAGATCAAGATCTGATCATTAATGAAGTTTTAACTTGCCATGTGCCCTAACTCAGTGAGATTTGCATGGGTACAATGCTATTCAATAGTTAGGTTACTTCAGACTTTCCCAGAAAATTATTTGAAGCACTGCAGACAGGATGCCTAAAGTAATTCTTTTTTTAAATTAAGTAAGGTATCCTCATGAAGTAGTGTAATAGCAGCTTCACTCAAATACCACTAAAACCATTGGAATTTTTCCACTGACTTTGTGAGGTTTGGTTCTGGTTCAGGCTTTATGTAATCTCATCCAGATATTGTCTGATGAGAAAATACGGGTGTGCTTCTAAATTCTCCCACACCTTGCAAAAGGGATAGGAGTGGGATGAAAAAGCTGTGGGAAAAAAATAATCAGAACACTAATCTGGGCAAGTAAACTTTGAAACTGATCACCATAAGATAAAAGTCAACATCTCACCAGAAAAGTGAAACATTTCCAAATCTCAACTGAATAATTTTGGTCCAGGCTATAAAGATGCTGCATTCCTTTAATGAAATAGTCATGAAAGTCAATACAGTGAGGTCTTACTGAACTGAAGTAATTCAGAAAGCACTCAGAACCTTGCAGAACTGAAGGAAAACACCCTTTGAGGGAAGACATCATCTCACAAGTATGTTTACAGAACAATTAGGTTGGAAAGGAGTGTTAAGATCATATAGTCCAATGATTAACCCAGCACTATCAAGTCCATCACTAAATCATGTCAAGTGCCACATCTACATATCTCTGAAATAACTCCAAGGATGGTGACTCAACCACTTCCCTGGAAAGCCTGTTCCAATGCTTGACAACCCTTTCTATGAATAAATTTTCCTATATACAATCTAAATCTCTCCTGACACATATTAAGGCTGTTCCTTCTTGTCCTATCACTTGCTACCTGGGAGAAGAGTCCAGCCCCCACAGTGCTACAACCTCCTTTCAGGACTCTGTAGAGACCAATAAGGTCTCCCCTGAGCCTTCCCTTCTCCAGGCTAAACACCTCCAGCTCCCTCAGCTGCTGCTCATCAGACTTGTGCTCCAGACCCTTCACCAGCTCCATTGCCCTTCTCTAGAGACACTTCAGCATCTCAATGTCTTTCCTGTAGTGCAGGGCTCAAAACTAAACACAGGATTTCAGGTGGAGCCTCACGAGTGTTGAGTACAGGGGAATGATCCCTTTTCTAGACCCACTGGCCAAAGAATGCTTATTTTCAGACATTCAGTTGAAATGGGTGGTGTTGGTCTCATCTTACCGCAATCACTGAGAAGTTAGGCATTATTCACCTTGGAACTCCTTTTTGTCAACGGAGAAATGACTTGCTTTGGTATGAGATGAATTGTCTTCTAGGGGTGCCCATCTCTCACCATGGGCTGCCAGGACACCCTAGATTTTCCTGGAATATACATATAACTGGAGTTAATTGAGATGGAGCAAAGTCTGGGATTTCTGCATGCTATATAAATTACTGCCTGCTTTACTATGCAGATATGATCATTTGTGCCAGCTTTTCAGGGTTGACAGGACTGTCCATTTACCATCCTACTACCATTTGTGATTTTCACATGGGACTTGATCCACCTCTGTAAAATCAATGACAGCTGAACCAAGTATTGGGTCAAAAACAGAGCTCCAGAAACTTATGAGAAATCTTGTCCTGGGAATCTCTCTCTGCCAGGATAAGAAATTAAAATAAGTAAATTTCAAAGAGAAGAAAAAACACAACCATAAACATCAATTTCCTGCAGAACTAGTGAAAACATAATGATCCTGGATTGTACATCCAAAAAGAAAATTTTAGCAACTAAGAGCAGTGAATGGTAAGGAAATTTCTGGGGACAAGATCAGAAAGGAGAATGAATTGAGGAATATGATATAAGTTTATCTTTCGAGAAAACGATGAATGATTCATTTTGTCCCCTTTGCAGTGAACATGAACACACCTTGTGCCACAATATGCTCTGAAATAGGCGTAGTGTGCAACACTTAAAAACGCTAAGATTACAGGTCAAACCTAGTTCCTAAAAACTGATAACTTGCAATAAAACTTGATAGGCTAGTTAAAACAAACAAACAAACAAAAAACCAAACACCACCACCACCCCTCCCCCAAAAAAACACCTTCATTTTTACATAAATCATACTGCATTATATCCATAAACTTGAGACTTATAAAATGTGAAAGATTTTTAACTGTTGCTTGGCATTCATTCATTGGGAGGAATTAACTCCACTGGACTTGAGACAGATTGAGGGCAACAGGAGGATGTAAAAGGCGGGGCTCAGAGTCACTGGAGGTTCATGGTGTTCACAGTGTTTTAAACAATCATATTCTAAAGTTGATTTTGCAGCCTGTCTTAGTCACTATCTACAGTCAAGGCTCTTGTGTAAATGGGGTTTGTTCTACCCTGACAGTGTGCCTATTGTAACTTGGGGCCACCTGTTAGCATGAAGTGTTGCCTAAAAAAATACACAATAAGCAGATTGTTTGTTACACTTGTGCACAGACAACTGTATTAGTGTTCTTCTCACCATATGTCTATATAAACAGAGCTGCAGTGAGCTATTCACCAGCGACTCAAACACTGATGAAGACGTTTTTCTTAAAAGATCCAGGGCTTACAAGCATTGGTTCACCTGTTAGGCTTACATCAGGGTTTCAAATGCTTGGCTTCAAAGAAGAAATAGTCCTCAGAAGTTTCTGCAGGAAGTTTTATGCTAGAAGCACAAAAATCCCTTGCACAAACAAAAAACTCCACCCCAAACCAACATAATAATCCACATTTGGTAGTTTTAGTAGTTCTGTGCAAAGGGAAGGGGAGGGAAATTGGATTCATAGAAGCAGCTTGACTACCTTCCAAAGTAAAAGTAATACTAGATCATTTTAATTGCTGTTGTTGCTATTATTGCTATTA
>JAOXXN010000446.1:106054188-106065013 GCA_026770055.1 Myrmophylax atrothorax | reverse complement strand
CTCTGGATAAGTCTTGAGGTTCAATTCAGTATAAGGGTGAAGTGAGGCAATGTTCTAGGTGTTTGCATGTTGGAGTTTGCCTTGTTTTGTAAGCACTATAGAATTTCCTGTCTCGAGATTGTCGGTTTGCTTTCATCTTCTCATCTCTGATTACATTTATTAAATTGCAGAAAACTAGAAAAACACTAAATTTTATGCTAACCCGGAACTTAAGAGCAGAGGATGACAATTAGGGCAGAGAATTTGTTTAGGTTTCATCTAAGGCAGATCAAACCCAAACAAAATTGTTGGGGCCTGAAAAATTAATCTATGGACTCTCAAAATTCCCTCATCCACTCAAATCTTCTCCCTTGGACTAGAGCTAAAATATTTTAGCATTGAGCTACAAGAAATTGGCTGGGTTTAGACCTTTCTTTTGCTCCCTTGCAGTTTTCTGTCGGTCAGTGAGCTGTACAGCAACCTCTGTGGTCTGTGTGGCCCAGGAAATTGCAAATATTTTCAGCTGTGTCAGGTTCTGCATATGCAAGTTAGGAGGTTCAAAGGGAAGTTTAATTGACACTAATCCTCATCTTGACTTTTGCTCACCTCCTCCTCTTTTCCCACTAAGTCTTTCCACCTTCCCACCTCAAAGCCACAGAAGCTTTACAATTTTTTCTTATAAAAATATATATATTTAACCCTTTGGCAATCTCTTAATGCCCTTTTATTAAATCCCTTAAGTCTTTTTATTAAGTCCAGGGTAATTAAAATGATTAAAAACCTCTCTTGAGAGATTACACCCTTTAATCACAGTGCATATTTGCTGAAATGTAGGTGACAATTGTGGTATATCAAATACAAAAATACTTTGGGCAAAGATGTAATAATTTTTAAAACTAAGGTCTTGATTAAGGAGGTTGAGGGCATTAAAAATCATATCTACATGTGGTCACAATGAAACACTGAAGGACTTCAAATAGTTTTCCAGATATACAATAGCACAGTTATAATCAGGTTTCTCAATTTATTTCAACTCCAGCTCCTCAAATGGCATAATCCATTGACTCCCAAGGTGCTTTACAGCAGAACAGTTTTCTGAGCAACCAAAACAAACACACAAATAAAATCATTCTTTGGGTCATTATTCCCCAGTCAATGAAAGAAAAGGCAAGGATTTTTCTTCAGGAGGGAGTTTGGATCTCCTGTCTGGGAGTGGAAGTGATAATGTACGCCGTATAGACCAAAGGCACTCTTGGACAGCTGTAGAATGACACAGATCAGTATAAAAAGTATTTATTTACTCTGACACTTGGTACTAGACTGATCCCTGAAATTTCAAAATTAAAGACTTCTGATAAGAAATAAACGAGCCATCCAATAATTGTTTTTTATTGTCACTCCTTATTAACAGTGAATAAAAAGATTTACATGGGGTGGTTTAATGTAAATCTAAAAAATTTACAGTAGGATAGATGCCCAAATGCCTTACTCTTGACCACCTCTAGTTGGTATTTATTTTCACTGGTGTTTACATAACCAAAGCTTCCAGTTTATTGCATATTGTCAACACCAGAAGCAGAAAAGAAAGGTATAATTTTCATTACCAAAGGGGTTCCCGGTAACTTAACTGCTCCTAGGTTAATAGTGAATGGGAAAAAATATAAAATACAGCACAATTTAACTTGGCATACCTACAATTTTCATTTAAAAGTCTTGGAAGGTCTGAACTTCTTGCTTTATACACTCCTACTGAAGTCAACAGACCTATAGCCACTCAGCAAGTGTTCAAACACCTCACAGAATGGGACTCTGTATTTTAGAATTAAATTAAAAAATACATTGAGACATAATTGAGACTAGCAGGAGAGGTGAGACTGTAAAGCCTGAAAAAAGATGTGACTCATTTAAGTGCTTGAATGAAAGGAGGAATTGGCATAGGGCGATGTGGAACAGTTATTGAAGACCACAGGAGCTGTGAAAAGAAGTTAATTTTCTAAAGGAATAAAGAAATGTAAGAATACTGGAGTAAGGTTATAGAAATAAGTGAAGGGAAACACTGAAATAGTTAGCACTTTAAGAGGTCCAATAACAGATCTAGATGCAAAAGTTGCTAGTGATTTTTCTAAATGTTCATCTACTTTGTTTTTCTCCTGTGTTGTTTTGGGGGTTTTTTACATTGAAAAAAATGTGATATGTGCTATCATTGAATTTAATTTAAAATGTTGTCAGTATATCACCATCTGAAATGTATCAACATGGCCTGTAAATGAGTTTTGTGTAGGAGTAAGAAGGAGAAAATAAGGTCCTGCCCACCACGCAATATGGTAACACGAGAGATGTTTTAGGGAATTTTATCAGTAGTGCAAGCAATTTTCTGGCAATGATGAATATTGCTATACATTGATGATAAACAGGACTTGTGAGAGGATAAGAGAAAGAAATCCAAAGATGCTAAAGATATGGAGATGCTGTAACAGATGACCAAAGGAAAAAGGATAATCAGTGCTGCAGAAACAATGAACTACAGAACTGGGTTTAAGATTATTTTTGACTAGTTCAAGAAAGACCTTTAAGATGTGTAAGTGAAATAAAATGAGTGGAAGACAAAAGTAGTAGGAGTCAACTTGTACTTTAAGGCACTGAAAATAGATATTAATAGTTATTTACACATTCACTATAAACCTGGAGTGCCTTTTATAGCCAATGGAGAGCTAATCAGTGTAGTGAACTGAACCTTGAGAACTAATCCAGTTCATCCTAAAATAGCCATCTACACTGAATCCCTCTCCAGACTCCACTTACTATAATAGCACCTATGTATCAAGCTTTCAGTTAGATATCTACAATCACACATCCAAATTTATGTATCTTAAACTGAACCACACATTAGACACCTACAATGTTGGTACATGTATCTGGTCATCCAAGGCTTCTCTATAATCTGCACCAAGAATGAGTATTTCCAGGGTGAGATTAATTTGTGTTATTTTCAATATTTATTTAAGGATAAAATTAATTGTATACTAAAAAGACCTTGTTTTCTTTATTGACTAAAAAGAGTTGATATTTGGCCAGATAAGACCCCCTTGCCTCTGCATGGCTAGTTAGCTAAGGGAAGCGAAAGAAAAGACAAGCAGTAATAAATAAGATCAGCATAAAAATGTTTAAATGCTGAAGATAATAAAAAATATTGAAATACTTTACATCACTACTAGCTTCATTAACAGCATTAGCATATATTTGAAAGAAGTGTTCACAAAGATATGGCTTCACAACACTATGATATGTCCAATATTGTCTTGCACACCTGAGAAATAATACATTGGAGTTGGAGCACGTTTGGTTTACCCAGGCTTGTTTGGCCTGAAGTAGAGCTTTTAGAGAAATGTTTGTAATCGTAATTATTGAGGATGTAACTCAGGAATGTTGTCTTGGAACCTTGACCAAAACTAACCATTGTATGAGAAAAAGAGAAGCAAGAAACCCTCAGAAACACAGTTTACAGTACATTTTTGATGACCTAGTTTCTAGATAAAACTCAGTATGTTTGCTTTCCTGTTAGATTTTGTTTTACACTAAGAATTTTCTAACTCTTAGTTAAGAGTACGTGCCATTCTAAAGGGATCAACTAAATGTTCAAAATTTCTTGGAGTGGAGAATTATCAAGCATGAACCGCTAAACATCTTTTTCAAAACAAAAAAGCATTGCCACTTTCCGGGAGATGCTGTTTATATCACCTGCCTCGTTTAAGCACCTGATTTAGTAATCTAAGTATTATCTTGTAGCTCTATAGGACCAAATTCTGAGGGTGACTGAGCACTGGAACAGGGCAATTTCCTTTCTGTGACATTGTTCCTTTCCGAACATTCATGCAAATTAAAAATAAAGAGCCAAATTGCTCCAAAAAGAATAAAGTGCCAAATCTAATGACAATTTTAGAAGACAGAGATAATTTCTACACTAAAAAGCAAATTCATAACAATATTTCAGGGATAATTTAAAAGAAGTTATCTAAGTGGTTTTAAAAATGTGTTATGAGGATTCCCAGCTACCAGCCAACACTGAACTGTGTATGGGATGTTGGATAGTTCCCTCATCTCCTAAACCCTGAGTCACAATATTAAGTACACATTAGAATTAAATAGATTATGGTATTAATTACAATATACTTTTTAATAAGTCTATATCATACTGAAGAAACAAGATCATGCCTAAAGTAATTGCCATGTATTACAGAAGAAAAAAATCTATTTGTATACAGATACTAAAAATACCCATCCAAATATTCTAATTACATGGACTTGTTCTGTGAGGAAGTGAAATCACTGAATGCTAAAATACTATATATTTATTTTTGATAGTGCTAGGAAGGAAAATGGAGATAAATGCCATTGAAATATTTAATTGCAACTGAAATGACTATGCCAATTAAATTAACTACACATTCATCCACTGTTTTATTCTAAGTAACAAATCTATTAACTTGCAGATTTTTCCAGATCATTGCTTTAAATTTCATATGGTAAGATCAGCTGTGGGGTCGAGTAACCTGATGGTGCCCAGCAGCAGTAAGGCAGCCCTTAACATAGTTCACATAATCACCCCTTGCATATTGTAATCACTCTTTCCTCAAGGTAGAGAGCAGTGTTTGGGCATGTTCCAGTTAGAGCATGATGCAGATGCTCTGAACTGTCCTCAGGAAAGAGCCTGCATCTCTCTGGTGGCTACATAAGGAGAATTAGGAAGCTAAGCAGCTAGGTGCTTAAAACTCTGTAATGCTTGTAAAGCTCGTAGATTAGAAGGTGAAACTAGACAGATGTAGACAACATGACTCATCCTATCCCTAATATAAAACTAAGCTATATGTAGCTGTTAGACAACAGGACACTTGTTATAACGATTGATACAGCCACTCACAGGGACACAATCTAACCTCAGCATCAGACAGATAACATAAAAGACAGTTCTCCCTAAATGCAGAAAGCAGAAAGCAGTCAACACCTAAAGCAGACAAATGAGGTTGGGAAATTGGGAGCACAGTCTAAGAAAAATTAAATAATCTTATTTTACTGTAAAATGAAAATGTTTCTACTTACCTGAATGTCAGATGGAGGCACTATAAAATGACAAATTATATGCTCACAAATAGAGCAGCTGTAATAGCATATATGGAGCCTAAAAATGATTGTGCATATGAAATGTAACTCAACAGTTCATAGATCAGTAACAAAGAGGTCATAATAAAGTTATAAGTCTGATAAATTTAAAGTCTGCTAAGTATACACACCCATCCATTTCACAATGGAGTTAAAAAATACTTGCCACTAATTATACTTATATTGTAGGTACTTTAAATTTCTGAATTATCTATGTTTGCTTTTTCTTCAAAAGGCCAAATGGACAGCTTTGTAATTTACTCAGTTCAATATACACTTGGCTTTATTTAGCAGGGTTTGTGAACCAACAATTATGGAATCCCTTATGTGCACACAGCATGTATGTTAATCTATACATACAGCACACATACAAGGAATCTTCACAGTACAGAGATCAAGAATTCATTTTATCTTCTCCAAGTCAACTATTGCACAAAAATATCAATAATGTCATTGAAAGAAGAATCTGGCCACTAGAGACACAAAGCTGGATGAGAATCACAAGTCTGTATGCAGCAGGAATTATCACCTCCTGCAACCCAGCAGCAAAATGCCTGGTTTACTGTGGCCAAGCCTCTTTGCAGGGTCAGTATAAGCAGATACGTAGCAGAAAAATAATATAGGGCAGCAGATTGGAAGGGTAGCCCAGAAGTGAAAGCTTGTCTTGGCACAGACCAAGGGCTCTGAATTCAGACAACTGCAGAGGCAAAGCTAGTGCTCTCCTTGTCAGTGCTCCAGGAGCAGCCAGAAGTGCTAAGGAAAAACATCGTGCTGGCCCCACAATCCTTACTTAATTTAAAGGAGTTACTGTGAGACCTCCGATCCCTTTGTCTGATGGCTTTGGATTCCTGAGACAAGAGACAGGAAAGGGGAAAAGGGAAAGGAGAAATGCACATAAGGAGAAGAAAGTAATCCAGGTATATATCACGTAGCATTTGGCAATGATACATTGAAAAGTCTAACTATCTCAAAATTAATATTTTTTTTTAAATTACATCTTCTGATTTAAACCAGCCACAGGTCAAAAAAGTCAAGCTTAAGAATGGCATCCATTTAAAGTGATTGTGTTCCAGCTTGGTTTATCAGCATACTTACCAGGAGCAAATGTGCCCTCTGCAAATTAGGTACTTCATGAAATCTCAAGCAGTCCAGCCAAGATTTGGTGATAACTTGCTGCAACAGCAGCTTCGGGGTTGAGAAATGCACTTTCCTTCACACTCATGGCAACAGGTGACCAAGTGGTAATGACACTATTAACACATTTCACGTTTTTAAGCTCTCCCGCTGGTATTTCACTCATACTAGTTTATGGAGGAATAATTTCATTTTGGTGTTACAAGTCCCTTGTGTTCTTAGTGGTATTTTCAAGAAAATAAACAGAAAAGGAAAAGCAGATCATCCTCTGGGATATGATTTTGGATAAAACCACCTGATTCCACCAAAAAAAGAACTTGGGAATTTTTATAATAGATCAGGTAAGACTGAGATCAGTTAAATTCAGTTTTCCCTTCAGGAATCTGCAATATGATCAGCTATTAGGTACTTGCCACATTTTTTAACTGATTCTCTAGACAGATACATTTGCATTTGTTATGCAAATATACGTATGTATATATATATATATAAAAAAAAGGAATAGCATCTCAATTCATTATTTGGCTGAGTCCTTATGGACTCCCCACTCCAGACAGGCATGCAAAAGGTTCGTTTGTTATGATTGTGGCTAGGTTTCTATATCCTTCTCTATACAGCCTTCTGGGTACTGTACTGATTCTTTAGAAAGTATTAAACAATTAATTGTTTACTTCTTTTCAAAAGCTATCTTTCCTACCACTCTCCATTTTTTTATCATGTCATACAAAAGATATTTTCTATTTGACAACTGTAACTTATTAACATGCAACAGCTGGGTCTTTTACCAAAAACATTTGACCTTGACAACTTGCTCCCTACAGTGAAGATACCAAACCCAACGTATTAACTCCTTATTTAAAAGAAAAAAGACAACCCCAAAGTACTGCTAGTACAGCACAGCAGCAAACAATACATTATATGGAAGCATTATGGGGCCAGATTCTGTATCCATGGACTCAGTTGGACGTTTATCACTGAATTCTAAATAATCAGGCCAAGACTCCCACATTGAAGTAGAGGCTTTCAGAAGGGATTTCTGTTGAATATCCAAACAAATCTGAGTATTTGACACCTTTATTATACTCTAAATGCTTGGCTACCACAATACAAGACAGAACTGAGTTGTCTCAAGAGAAAGAAGTAATTGCTGTCTTCAATTCTCTAATGGGAGATTACAGAGAAGGTGGAGCCAGATTCTTCCAGGAAGTTAACACAAAAAGATAGGAGGCAATGGACAAGGGTTGCAACAAGGAAAATTCCAAGCAGATAGGACGAAAATTTGTGTCCGTCATGGCAGTCGAAAAACAATGTGAGTTGTCGAAGAGGCTGTGGAATCTTGGTCTTTTAAGATACTCAAGTCTTGGTTGCATGACCCTGAGCAACCAACCCAGAGTTTGCTCTGAGTAGAGCATTTAGACCAAAAGTTCTCCAGGAGTGGAAAGGGAAAGAGGGGGGAAGAGGAAGGGGTAAAGGGAAAAGGAGGGAAAAGGGAAAGGAAAAAGAGAACAGGAAAGGAAAAAGGGAAAGGGGGAGGGGAAGGAGGAGGATCCTTGCAAGTGGATCCCCAAAATACTTACCGGCTGTTTGGTCATTAATTCATACCTTCTTTGTCAGATTCAGTGTGAGGAAAAACAATGTCAAAAATACCTCTACAGGCTAGAAAATAAAACAACTCCTTGGTCCCATGGTGTTTAATACAATGATCAAAGATATTTCATGGATTTGCACATCCGGCTCCTGTCACACCAAATGCCACCTCCTGAGACAATCACCTGCCAAGTTTCATGTTCATTTGACACAGACTTCATGGCTCTGTATCTTCCCTGGAATTTTTACCAACTAAACATAAATAAACAGGATCTTCAGCTACAAACAAGAACATTAACTCCCCCATGCAATGAGGGCACAGCCTTAAACCTTTTGCAAGAACAGCAACCAAGTAAGATCTTTGTTTACCACCAGTATTTCATTTTCTATGCTTTGGCAAGTCTATCTTCACCATATACTTCTCCATGTGCGACACTGAGATGAGACCCTTAGCAGAACCATGGTGGCTGGTTATTTCCGATGCCGCACAAGTTTCTGGGTACACTGGATATTCCAGAAGGCTTTGTAAGACATGAGTCATTCCATTAACTGTGTGACATCTCCAGGACTCCTGGGATGATCCTGACATCACAACTATTTAATAATAGGAAAATTGTTCTTACTACAATTATTTTTTAACCAGAAATGGGAATGTCCTGTCTAGCTGACTTACTGTAAAGCATCATCTTTAGTTTGAGAGTTGAAATGTCCAGGGTACAGGACCATGTTTTTGTATTTCATCAGCATTGCAAAGTTAAAGATTTTATTTAAAAGAAAAATAGTAAATGGCACATCATGTAATTGCTATTTATTTTCATAAACATGAGGTATTTCAAAGTGCTATAAGACGCAGCACTAAATTTACATCCTTGGAAGAAATTAAACACAGAACTTTGCAGTTACCCAGTTCTATGCACCAAACATTAACAAATACATTAACTGGAAGAAACAGGCTAGGAAAAGGCATATATAGTAAATTTCTTTACAAAAGTTTCTTAGTTCAAAAAAGTGATAAAGTAATATCTACTCAAAACTTTCACAACTCATTTTCATACGAAAATATAAGTATCAAATTTAGTTATGTATCAGCATCATACTAAAGTATACAGGCAATGTAAGAATTAGTACAGTACATAACAGAGATTAACAATATATTTGTATACAAAAACATGCTCCTCAAACATTGAGGTATTACAGTACTTAGGTATGAACTTCCAGTCTAATACTGGCAGCAAAAGCCACCTCTCATAACCCAAGACATGTACAAAAGGCAAGTGTGTAGATGGTATTTACAGAAATTCCCACAGGGGCAGAAAATGCCAACCCCTAAAGTAACATTTGTTAGAACATAAGCACCATAAAACTTAGGAATTAACATTTAAAAACTCAGCTAGATGTCATCAGCAGCTCCAAATGCTCACAACAATTAAAAAAAAAAAATCCCCACCATCTACAGTTCTTAAGAAGAAAAAACAAAGGCAGTCCATTGTTGTTTGGTAGTCTCGCAATAAACTCCTTGCAAGAACATCCACTTGCTCCGTACCCAGATAGTATAGTTTGTTGATTACTTCAGGGACTGGATTGAAATTAAAACCAACATTCTTAACGTCAAAAAACACAACTTTTTTTTAAAGAATCAAAAATGTGCAAAGTGGCAATGACTGTCCTGGTCAGCCAAAAAAAGAAAAACCAAAACAAAAAAAAAGTTTAGCAAGTCCGTTTGTATTCTATTTTCTTTAGCAATTGTTGTTGTCTGGCTTGCAATTTTTCCTTTTCTAGCAATAACTTCTGCTCCTCCGCCTGAAGAGAATGAACATATTCAGTGGCTTTTTTCAAGATCACAACTTTTACAGCTTTCTCATTTTTAACCAGTTCTGGAACATGGTCCCTTAGTGTGAGGAAACTTGACCGTAGATCGTTCCGTCGCTGACGCTCCAGGATATTATGGTTGCGACGACGTTCACTATCCTCTGAATCAGAGTTTCGAGGACTTGAGCTCTTAGACTTTGGTTGGATCACGGGTTTTACTGGACGGGGCACCTCTGTTTTTAACTTTTTCTGCGGTGGAGCTTCTTCCGTCTCCACGTATGGAGAAGGAGCAGCATAATTATGCTGCTGGTGAATTGGTGCGCAGCGCTTTAAAATCAGTCCGTTCTGCTGTATCCTGACTGGTGGAAGAGTGGTATTATTAGCACGCATTGTAACAGTAAGGGTGGTAACAGCCTTATTTGAGGAGCGTCTTTTCTCCACTGTAACAACATCTATTTCTTCTTCCTCCTCCTCTTCCTCCTCATCTTCATCATCTTCTGGTAACAGAAAAAGGGAAAATAAAATAGACGTTATTCTCACTGAAAATACTCTGACCAAGTAGCAACCCAGATACACTTATTGACAAAATATATCCGGTAAAAGCAGTGATGAAGTACCTGAGGGCAAAAACAGGGTGTGCCCACAACATGTAGTCAGATATAGATCTGTAAAAGTATGTAATGCACACAAAATGAGCGAAGAACAGTGATTTCTGAACACTTATCAAGTTTAATGAGGTTGGTTTTTTTAAACATGCCTGATTTTCAATCAAAGCAGGGCTACCACCCACATAATCGCAGAGGCAGAAAAGAATTTTTAGACAGAATTTATGTATTTTGAATGGAATTGTCGAGCTGCGGCACAAAAGGCAAGAACAGAGCCACAACACAGCCCCTGCTTGGTAGAAAAGCAGCCGGAAAACTAAACAATCGCTGGGTTTGTTCTGAGGCAGAAGGTGAAGCTGCTCCAGCCGGGGACCCTTTAAGCCGGCGCTTGGGGCACTGCCAAGAAGACAGCTGTTGGAAGTGCTTCCTCACCCAAAGCTGTCAAACCAGACATTAAAGGGACAGCGGGGTTTGAAACCCGGGACGGATCACTGACATTACGGCGACGGTCATATGGACCAGCTCATCTACACAGGCCAAACCCCATTTCAGCC
>JAOXXN010000446.1:106026232-106040688 GCA_026770055.1 Myrmophylax atrothorax | reverse complement strand
ATATTTTTCTTTTTTTAAAGATGGTCTGTGGTACTACTTTAGTTAGCTGCTTTTACAGGGAATTTAGGATATGTCTACATGGGGCAGTGGAGCATGAAGACCATCCCCAGTTCACATGGATTGAACTGGGCTAAAAAATCTACAAAGCACATTGCTCTGTTGATAACTCAAGTACCAAAATATATATATATAAACTGTATTTGCTTGGCCCGCTGCTCAGTACAGAGTTTTCTCACTTCACAAGGCTAATAACATGGGCTCAGTAGAATTTTGAAACTGCTCTAGTGTTGCATTCTGACACTAGCCAATGCCAGCCAGGCAACTGCATCATGTTCCAGTGTGCTGTGTGGATGTACCTTGTGGTCAACAGGAATAGTATTTGTCCTAAGCTCTTAAAATAAGTATTTAGTATAATTCACTATCTATTTTATTTTTCATACTAACATTCATACTCACCTTTCAGGCCTATGATTTTGTTGAATAGTATGTAGCAGAGCTGGACTGATGGTAGATGATGATTATTCAAAGGTAGGATAAAATGCAGGATGAAAGAGTGTGTCCTGATGTTTTGATTCTAGTTTTAGTTTAACCTTTTTTGCTGTACCAGATCATGGGCAAGGTCACATTAATTTTCATGTTAACTGTCTTGTTTTCCTCTCTTGTAAAATGATAATGATGGTTAGCACCTCTGTGAAGTGTTTTGAGAACTTCAGGAAAATTGCATGTTTATAATAACTAAGACAGTGAAAAATTGCTAGAGTTTTGGCTTGTAGTATGTTTCTACTAATATGATGGAGGAACAATACTCTGCAATGAAGGTAGAGTTGCTCTGCTATGTAGAAAGTAGGAATAGATGCTGGAATGAAACAAAGGAATTAATTTCACCTTAAGGGATGGCTACAGTGCAGAAATGTACATCTCAGGTAGTCATTATAGGCTGCCTCCATAATCAGTGGGGAACATTTGCCACAATCCAGTTCACTTTCTTTAGATGTCTGCTTGAAGGTGAAATGAATAATGCCTTATGGATAATACTCATTATATAATTTAATCTTATGTCCTGCCATAGATGTATCTCCAGTTGCTCTGTATTTGTTGTGGTTGCTTTTGTTTGACTAAAGCACCAGTTTCATAAAGTCCTTTTTTAAGCCTAATTTGGACAAGCAATTTAATACTTGTAGTGATGATACTATTTTTTCCCTTTCCTTCCCACCCATATCTTATGTTAACTTTCAAAAATAGTGAGCATATAAATAGCAGTTGAAACTGCTTCTCTTAGAATATCATCACATTTGACAATAAGTGCTGAGTGTTGGTCAGCAGCTACTGTAAAAATGAAAAGTACATTTGGCATGCCACAGGGAAATGCTGATGTGGTGATTAGTATTTTGACAAATAGCTCCGTCTGGCTTGGCCAGCTATTGGGATGGTTGCATACACATTTTGCTATATTCTTCTGATTGCATTACTTTTGGATTTGAACTGACGTCAAGATAATTACATAGAAAAATGTATCACTACTTAACAAGGTTATAAAAATGTCTCCTCTGTTTCTGCAGCTGCTTCTGAGATACAATGGCATTTCTACCTGTTGTGTGAATTGTGTCATTGCAGACATTTTCTTATTAGTTGTAATATGAGTATGAGGGTTTTTCAATATATTTACAAAAATAAATGTTTCAGCCTCTTTGGAACTGGGATATTATTATATACAGATAGTAACTACGTGTTAAGACTGTGTTATTTCTGCAAGCTTGTTCTCATGAGATTAACATAGAGCTCTCATATGCACATAAATGCTGGCATTCTTTCCTGGAGCTGGCTTAGGAATCTGAGTTAAAGTAAAGGTGGATAATGAAACGTGATGTATGTGTACATTCCTTGTCCCATTATGCTGATAGCCCTGTATCTTTCATTTTGGAGATGACATAAAGAGATAATGAGTAAGCCTTTGTGCATTTCCCATGGCTCAGAAAAGGAAAAAACCTCTTCTGAGGTTTGCATGTTGTTAGCTATGAATATTGGAAAACCCCTTTCTGCTTGTCCTGCCTTGTGAGAAGTGAGACTTGAAAGAACTTTCACGTCTTTTACTGGTTTGAAAACATATTTAACCTCTGAGAAAGGAAGCCAGGGAAAGCACTGAATAACTTGATTTACCATGTCTTGAAATACCTCCTTTACTGGTTCTGTGCCAGAATCTGAAGTGCTATAGTGGCAGCAGGCAAAAGGGAGTGAGGATTTGAATAAAGGGAAAGATTAAAAAAAAGAGGTCTAAACCTATATTTGATCAAATGGTCTCATTATCTGAAGTTGGTCACTTCCAGGAGCTCTGCAAACCTTTAGTGAATAAATTGAGCCCTGTGTTATAGTGACAAATACTTCTAGGAAATCCTTAAGTCACATTAATGTCACAGTGAAAAGGTACAAACTGAATTGGATATAAAAGGTATGACTTTTTACATCTGTGATGCGTGTGAGTTATGGAGACAAAGATGACCCAAGAAAGTGGAACCTATGTGTCTGAGTTGTTGAAAAGCAGGTTTTGGAATGACATCCTAGGAACCACTGCTGCTGAGTATGCAGGACTAAGGGAGGGGTCAGTGTGCTTATCAGTAAAATGTCCAATTTTCCTTTAGTCCAAGAAAAAATGGGATTTGTGTTTCTGGCAGATTTACTATAAAACTTTTCTACTTGAGCACGATTTTAAAATTTTAGTTGACTTTTAGGTGGTTGATTTTAGTAAACGTCTACTGATTTAAACCAGCTGAGAATCTTTTTCACAATCACCACAGTATTATTCACTTGAAATATCCTCCTGTACTATAGGTTCTCTGGGCCAGAATGCTCCAAAGCTCTAAGAACAGTGGTTTAATTTCTCTTTGGATGGAGGTACTTGCCCCTAAGTAGCAGAGTTCAGCATCATATATCCTCATTTGAGGATGTCTAGTAGTCAGGCATTGCAGAGCTGAATTTAGCAGTACCTAGTCAGCCTTGTGATTATGTGTTGCCTTTGGAGATTTTGGCATTGGGTGAGCTGTGTGCTTCCTATAATTCTACTTGAATTTCATGTTCTCCTTTTTTCCTACTCCTTCATAGGAATGTCTTCTGGGTGATTAAAGGCTCACAAGGCAAATATGTAAGGCTATGTTATATGTTCACTTTTCACAGACATGACATTTTTATTCTGCCATTAGAGCTTTGTGCAGGGTACACGGTAAGTGCATCCTCACTTCCAGCTGTTTTCTCGGGTCACTTCAAAGCTGCAGCTGAACCAAGGGGACAAAGATGGACAGAGAATCCTACGCAGTGTCAGTGACAGTCTTGAGCAGTCCACAGGAATGTGCATAATGACAGTTTTGGAGAAAATTGCCACATGTTACACCGGAGCAGTCACAGCAGGAGGCCACAACTGTTTGGGGTTTTTTATTAAAGTGGAAAGTGAGGCATGGCAAAAGTGAAGACTTTGGCATGGTGTGAGGACTTGAGAAGAGATTCTGAGTAAGGCTAAAAGCAGAGAGGCTTGGCATAAGAAGTTTTTGAGAGGCTGACTTCCTTTAATTAGCAGCAATGGATTTAAAGTTCAGCATGCTGATGGGAAATAATTATCATACAGAGCCATTAGTAAGAGTTTGAGTCCTTTCCTTTTGTTGTTATTTAAATCCATTGGTGTATGAGGTTGTCATCAGAGGAATGGTTGTTGCTTCTTGTTTATTCAGGTCAGGAAAGATGTTCATGAAATATGTAGTCACACACATACACGGCTACAAAACTCTCCTCAGTGAAGAGGAATTTCCTTTATACCTGATGATAACATTTTTTAAAATAAAATATGTCAAAGATTAGAAGCTTATCTTGGCAGAGCATCACACCATTAAAGCAAGATTGAATGTATCCTATCCAAATCTCTTGCTTCGTGTAGTGGTGCCTAAGGCTGCAGTCCTCTAGATGTTGATACTACAGCATTTACATTTTGAATGAAAAAAACCCCTCTTGTTACACTGACACTTCACAGTAGAAATTATACACTTTTTTTTTCAGAACAGTTTGTGTGATGTAATGAAAAAAAAATGTGATGGGGGAAAAAAGTACAGATTTTTCTTCTCCTTCAGAATTATTTGCCTTCAGCAACAAGAATGAGAAAGAATGGGATAGCAGCTATTTCATGCTCCTTGCTTCCCAATCTAGGTTAAGATTGCACTATTTGCCCATAAATAGCTAAAAATTGTCTTGGTCTCAGGAAAGAAATAGAAGATGCTGCAGTAGAAATAATAAGCGAAAGGGCAAGCAAAACTTTCCTTGCACTAACACTGGCCAGACATCATCAGCATTAAACTTAATGAGCCTTATTTACGCTGAGTCAGCTCACAGAGCTCTAGCCTTAAAGGGACCTTAAAACAAGTGAGAATGGGAATCATTTCCTCTAAGTTTTGGTAATTATCAACTGTTCCCACAGAGGTTCAAAGGATGGTGGTAAGCCCAACATTTTCTTAGTTTTGTTGGATACCAAAAGGATCTTGCATCCTTCTTTCTGCAGTGGTGCTGTTTTACACAATTTTGTGAATGAAAGGCAGGAGCAAGCGATCAAGGGACGACCAAGGGATGAGATAAGACAGAAGAGAAATACATCTTTCTTGGTGTATATTATTAGGAAAACCATATATATATATCACCAATAATTGATGTGCTTCAACTGCAATAATATTATTTTTTCAAGTAAAACTATCACCACATGCAGATCCACATTAAGATTGCTTCATCCTGCTCTCACTTGTGAGTTTAGTTATCTTATGTGCTTACCTGTTTTTTCTGGGTTAGTAGCTGAGGCTTGAATCTGGTAAAAAGATTCATGATGCAGATGTGTTGACTGGTTTTCCAGTCTGTCGGTACTATTTCTGTCCTGTACACTCGAAATTGGAGCATACAATTGTCAGCCTGAAGAAGAGGGCTTGAAGGATTGTTGATACTTTCAGGATCAGATGTTCAGCCCCCCACCCTCCAACAAACAGGTCTTGGTCAGAGCAGAACTAACAGTTCTGAGGAAAGTCATGAATACACTCACCAAGCAGAATGTGTCTACATTACATTTGTCATATATATGTGGGTTTGCACTAGTGAAATGTATATGAAAGGAAACAACAGTGAGAAGTGAGATCCTATGTCTTTGAACAAGTGACTCATAAAGGTAAATGATTTTCCCGGCTGCTGTTTACCTCTACACAGCACCTTTGCAAGGGAACGCCTTATTAGGAAAGATAGTGGTGTTGTGATGTGTGTGGGATTGATTTACAGGTTATATTTAGTCAAAATGAGAGAGATCAATCTTCTAAGAATCACTTTAGATTTAGATTTTATATAGTAGCAGCAATATCACAGACAGTATATTCAGCAAATGCACACACACACATGTGCTTCACAATGTCATGTACTTTTTGTTTTGTTCTTGCACTTCAAATAATTTCGGTTCAACTATGATATCCTGTGGCATGGATGGATGCTTGTTTGTAGAACAAGTAACATAATTCCTGAGTTAGAAAGGTCATAGATGGGGCAATGGGACTGGGGACCTAAAGCTGGAAAATGTATTAACATAGTTTAATCAGTCATACTAAATTCCACTGTGGCATATTTCCTCAACAAATTAGTTAAAAGGATTCTGCATTCTGTCACTGGAAAAGAAAACACTTATCTTTATTCTAAAAAGATTTTTTTTTTTTTAATTATTGTGTCTGAAGGTTTTTGAGGTTTTGTTTGTTGTTTTTTGTTGGGTTTTTTTTTCATTTTTATGAGTGTTGTTATAGTTCATGCTCTAATATTTAAAACTTTATATTGGGATACTTTACTGTAGCCTTGATCAAATGACTCACTCCCTCTGTGTCTCAGTTTCACTGTATTCAGGTAATAGACTCTCCAGCACTGTCCTAAACTTCAGTGTTTCTGTAAAATAAAAAGTGGAATGTGATGTTCATACCAGATGGAATTCGAAGTATTACTGCAATTCAAAGAAGTAGTAATTATTTGGAGTTTGGCTGAATTGTCTTACCCAGCATCTTCTCTGGCGAAGAGCCATTACTTCAAATATTGAAAGAACACGTTTGCAAACCTTTGGAGAGGCAGTGTGGTTTCTGGCAGGACAGTATGTTTAGGTGAGCAATCATAGTCAAGGAGCGTGATTTAGATTCCAAATGTTCTCAAGCAAAGGAGTGCAAATGTGAAAGGATATCAGTGAGATTCATCTGAATAATAACTGCAGTTGTTTCATTTCCAAGATGACTATGTGAATTATGCAACATTAACTACCCCTTGAATAGCTTGAAGCTAAAGTTGGAAACCAATTTAGAACTGCTTTAGTGTGGCCATTCTTATGCATCCTATGCGACTGGTACCCTGCCTCCTCCTTCCCTTGAGAGGAAGGATAAGAAAGGCACTTCAGGAGGGAATACAGTTCCATTACTCTGTGGTGATTTCTGCAATCATTAACAGCACTCTTGTTGAGTTGCACTCTCAGTACATTCAAATTGAAATTCCTCCTCTCTTAGGGTGCTACCTCTTTTTCACAAGTACCTTGTAGAGCTTTATAGCTTACAAGCTTCATAATGGTGGCACCCCACCCTGAAATACAACTGTAGTATGATACGCTGTGTTGAAGAACTTATCTATTAAATAGATATGCCTAATGGAGTTTTTAAAAGTACAGAAATAATTCACAAAGTTCAGTAATTAGTGATATGGTAAAAATAGGATTCCTCTAAATCACTTAAAAAGTTGGCCTGTTTCCATCTACACCATTTAAATAGGTATTAATTTAAAGCCAGCTGCTTCTTGCCTTTTGCATATCAGTATTACTTTGTTAGCCTTTTGTTCTTCCTTCTGAGGATTAAATCTGCATCCTGCAGGCTTATCAGCCCTGACCTTTTAAATGTGACAACACTCACTGTGATCTCCTAACTCATCAATCAAATGGGACCATAGCCTTCGAAAGTGTTTTGGGGAGCCTCTTTCTTGAATAAGCCACAGTATTTCCATACTAAGGGTATACTATGCCATAAAATAATGTTTATGTTGCTTTAGGCTTAATACCATACCTTTTATGAGCACAAGTGCTGAAGCAATTTAGAAAGAGATGTTAACTTTATATCCTACTAGGGAAGTAGTTTTATTACTGTGTATGCAAAGCAACAGGAGAGCAAAGCTTTGCTTTTATATTTTATTAGCTATCATTGTCAAGTTTCAGAGCCTTTTCTGGTATCAGTATTTGCACATACATAGAAGTATTTCATTATGAGCATAATAAAAAGAAGTTAGGAAATTAATAGCGTAACTTCTGAATCTTTAGAAAAAGCACTTGCTTTAGAAAGTGAAGAATTGTTTCAGTAGTCTATGTCTCAGCAATGAGGCTTACAAATGCCAGATGTAGAAGAGTAACATTATGCTTTGGCACTGGAAAATTATATGGAGATGAAAGCAGTTAACTGCTATGCAAAGGAATATCACTGTTGGTAGCGCCAGCCATTTAAATATGAATCAAGTCCCAACATGGTCCCAGATATCCTAAAATCATTAAAATATACTTTGGGTAACTTTTTGTTTGCTCACTCATTTTATTCTTTGAAGTGGCTTTCTGAATTTTTTGTCATAACTGTGAGATCAAGAAACTGATGCTAAGATTTTTCAAATAGTCACAAGTTGTCAGAAGCATGAATTTTAATCAGATTATGAAGTATCATGAAATTCCATAGACCTGTGGCAGTTCATAATGCTGCCATAAGCGCTGTTCTGAGATGCAGCTTTTAGTCTCTAAAAATGGCTTTTGGCTAGGTTTGGTAACTGAAATTCTATGCTGAAAAAATTCACATACAATTAATGTCCTGTTTTGGTAAGGTTTAAGGATATTTTTTTTGTACATATTTTGGTTTATCTTTATGCTAGAGAAGATGTCTCAAAAACATTATATAGGATACGGAGAAGTTAGTTTCTAAAGGTGCTTGACCATGTTCAGTCCATCTTCTATGGCAGTTCTAACAGAATGGAGTTTCCTATGGAAATAAGTGTTGTCCTTGTTGTGAGAATTCACTCGATAAGAGGATATTTGCTAAACACATTCTTAATCCTAAATATTTAATACATCCAGGAAATTAATGCTCGAGTGTGGATTGCCTTTGTTTAAAAAAAGAGTCCATGACTTTACTAGGTATTCTGTAGGAATGAGAAGTCTGTTCTGTAGGACTCAATCTGGAGAGGAGCCACACAGACCTCTTGCTCATTGCAAATGAGTTATGAACGTGGAGTCCAGATGAAAGCAATTAATGATGATATAGATGAGGCACAAGCATTGCCACGTCACAGTTGCTGTTTCTAAATTTTTAAGTATTATGAGTGAGCTTTAGAAGCCCATGATCACCATGCTTCTTGATTGGATGCACCATGCTTCTGTGATTGGAAGAAAAAAAAACAACTAAAAAACCCCCCAAAACCCAACAAAAAACAACTCAGAATAACCCCCCAAACCAACCAGCCAACCAGCACCACAAAAAAAAAGCTCATAAGATGCCTTAGTTTTGTGATGGGAAATGAAATTACTGAGATAGCTTAAAATCATCTGAAAAAAAGATTATCCTGTCCAATCTGAGATGACAGCAATCATTACTCATGCTGAAGATTTAATGATTAATTAGACATCTAAATTATCATTAAAGCTCCTCTACTAAAAACTTCTTAAATGTTTTCCACTGAAATTAAATGGTTTTTTTATCATTATAACTCTTCCCTTTCTGAGGTTCATTTTCAGTCTTCTGTTCTTTACCTAGCAACAGATTTTATTTAAGTGCTGATAATAATGAGGAAGTCAAATATTAATAGAGAAAAAGTTACAGCTGCTCTTTATCCACTTTTTGCTGACATTAAATTTTTTTCAATTGATATTGCATGTAAAATCCTGGAATAAGCGGAAAAAGATGTGATTCTAACAACGAGAGAGATTTCCTTACCATTATGGTTGGGTATGTCATTCCAGAGATCAGAAGCCTCTTGCACATGGAGATAGTATCATACCATTTCTTCTCAACAAGGCAATAAGATTTTATGATTAGCAAAGTTAAGCTGGAAAGGGATCCAAAATGAAAACTGAGTATCTGCTTCCTGTACATTTTTAGTAGACCATTTCCAATGCAACTAAGGTATGTTCAGTTCTGGATCTTGATGCTAATCCAGCAAATGCCAGGTCTGCTTTCCTAGCTTCACACAGATGAACATTCATGGATTTTGGCCAGCTTCCGAATGAGCTTGTTCAGGAACGAGGGAGATTTGATATGCTTTTTGCTGGTTTGAAATCACTAAGGATCGCAAAGAATCAACTTTCTTCATTACTAGTCAAACTAGTTTGGTTTTGAAAGACAAAATTCATTTCTTTCTTTGAAATCCATATTTGTAATTTCTGTAAAAAAGCCCTTCTGTTCATAGTTCTTTCAAGAATCAGTAATAATGTGACTAAATACAGATGGTTTAGGTGGGTGATGTCTAAGTTTAATTTGCAAAAGCAAATAACCTCACCATGAAGTGTGAACTTGAGAGAGGTCATGTAGAATTATCTTTGGAGTTACCCAGTTGGTCCAGAATCGATTATTCTTCTGGCATGTACATCTTTTATTTGTACTAATTGCAGTTCCTCCAAGCAATAAACTATGTCAGTGTCAGTGATGAATGATAATTCAGGATTTGATCTCTCGTTATGTCCAAAAATCCATTTTAAAAAATATTAAATTTACAAGAAAACTTCGCATTTAAAAATAACTATGCATTTCTAGTTCAGCTGTTGCCTGTTTATGTCATGGTCTCTCTTGATGGCAACACATCCTATTTTTGCTCTAGAGTTCCATGTTTACATAGAGCAAAGGATGTCCTCCTCCAGAATCATTCTGAATAACATTTTGCCCTTTATAACATTGATCAGATTACAAAAGTTGAAAGAAGCAGAATATTACTGGAAGAGAAATAAAGATCTCAAGATCAAATAAGTAAGAAAGTGCCCTGTAAAAAATTAATTTTATACTAGTCCTCTTTCTGCTTGGCAAGTCACTTTTAAAGAGAATTTCAAAATTCGGGGGGAATTTCATGTTCTTTATTTTCAAGTAACCACAATGTTTTTGGGCGTAAACTTAAAAAAATGCTAAGCACTCCAGTTCTAACTGGAGTCTGTAGTAACACAGGTAACAAATGGTATTTTTATTGTTTTGGCATTCTTCCATAGAAAGAAGGATTGGTGATCCTTACTCACAGAAGGGGTGTGAGATAAATTCACTGACATTTGTAAAGTTCTCAGGTGCTATAATGGTGTTGAAAAGCTTAGGAGGAGTGCATAATAATGCAGTGTTTAAGTGGCCTACATAATAAATATGGGCCAGGGAATCTCAATTGTGTGTTGTATGGGAGATAGCAGAGGAACAAATATTGAATTACCTGTGGGAATATAGTCAAGTTCCTTGAGTGTTTTTGGTCATATAATAAAGCATTTACTCCAGGACCAGTGCATAAACTGAAACATCCTGTCTGTATCTTTTGCCTGTGTTTTGATTTTATATATGCTTAGTTGAGCACATTTAAACTCATTACTAAGAATAATATAAGTTTAAATACAAATTTAGTCATACTAAAATCAGTCTGTGAACAGATTCCTGATCTTAGATAAATAAATATTGAATCACTAGATCATTTGATTTAAGGTAAATGTCTAAACTGGTTCTTATTTTGGTTAGCTATATGCATTTTGTAGTGCTTGTTGATGACCATATTGCCAGGAGACGAGGAGAGAGAAACAACTGGTTAACAGCTGGTTGCATCTGGTCACAGCCAGGAAAGCACAGCAATAGAATAAACAATTCTGTTTTCAACAGCTGCGTTTGCAATTACAGTCTACTGAATCAAATAAGTGCAGTTTTCCAAGTATAATTTGTGGGCTAGAAACATAAATTATCTTTGGAAACATGTAGAAATAATGAGAAAAAAAATCCTTATTTTACTTTTTTTTCAAATTCTTATTATTGTTATCTTTAATTCCCACCTTTGTTTTAAACATTGAAAACATCAACTAATAGACAGCATGCTTAAGCATTTTAATTCTCTTCTGTGTTTTGCACCTTGATGAACATGCCTCTATTTCAATTTCCAGAGATTCCATGCTCTCCTGTTTCACTTCTAGGAACACTTAAGTGCTGTTAGATATTTCCTGATATACACCAAGGACCCTGCTGAAAGTTTTTATTGTCCCTGGAAAGACACCAGATACAATATTGATGGGTAACAGTAGAACAGTTTATTGAAGAACTAATTGGATTTGGAATGTAGTTAAGTAATGGATTGCCTGAATATGCTACTGAAAGCTGCCCAGAGAACAGGAGATGGTCATACTATTTGAAGACATCGTGCCTGGGGCCAAAAATGTTTGTATCATTTCTCCATCAAGATGTCAGCATTCTCAGATGCTCAGATTAAAGCCAGTTAAGTTAACCCAGGATATTATAATACTTCTGAGACTTGTTGCTGGTTCAGAATCTCAGGGGACACTCTAATCTGCAAAGACCAGTGTATCTGAGGCTGAAAATTCATGACAAGTGAAAAAGAGGGATTGTTTTACTCCTGTGCTGGTGGTAAATGTTTAGAAAAAATGCTCATCACAATCTGACATCTGAATGTACTGACTTATTCTGAGCTGATTTGAAAGTTCTATGTGTCAGAGTGTGTGCTGGATAAGTACAGTGCAGTCGTAAAAAAGCAATGACTGGTATTTTGGTTATTTACGAGACTGATGTTGTATCCATGAACAGGTACAACTGAGTAGTCATGCTGGCAGAGTCAGAGACATCCTAAAGGCAGGTTGCAGGTTGAAGGACAGGTGGGGAGCAAGGGCATAAATAGCTGCTTTCTGTTAGTATAGTGGGTTGACCTTGGCTGGATGCCAACTGACCACCAAGCCTCCCTATCATTCCCCTTCCCTACTGGACTGAGAATAGAGACTAAGATGGAAAGTGACTTGTAGGTTGAGATAAGAGTTGACTAAAGGAAAAAGTGAAAGTTTGCATACACACAAGTGAAAAGAAAAATAACAAGGCTTATTCTCTATGTGCCATCAGCAGCAATGACTGGTCATGTCCTGGGAAGCAGGGCTTCAGCAATATGTAATGGTTTCTCAGCAGGCAACCATTGTAAACAATGAATTCCCCCTCCTTCCTCCTCCTTTTCTTAGCTTTTATATCTCAGCTGTAATATCCCTTTGGTTAGTTTGGGTCAGCTGGCCTGGTTGTGTCCCCTCCCAGGACCTTACCCTCAGCTGAGGAAGGAATGTTATAGTAGTGATACTGTGCCAACGCTGCCCAGCAGTAGCCAAAGCACTGGTGTGTTATCAACACCTTTCTAGGTACCAATGCAAAGCACAGCACTATGAGAGCTGCTATGGGGAAATGAATTCCATCTCAGCCACACCCAATACAGTTAGGAACAGTGAATTTTCAAAACAGTCTGTGCCAGCCAGTCCTTACTGGATGAACCCTGGATGACTTGCACTGTAGTTCGCCCTGTCTCCAGTCCAGTCTTTGGTCCTGCCTCCTGCTGTTCCTGGCTGGATGAACCCCAAACATGACTTTCTTCCTCACTATGTCTGGGACTGCTGATGGGACCAGTCACTGACCAACCTGATCTGGTTCAGATACTGTGGGACTGTGCCCTTGTGAGCAGGGTCACTGCCCTCCCTATGCTGTGATCACGGCCAGCTCCTGACTCATCTCCCTTGTGCACCCGTCCTGCTCTTGCTGCTACCTGACAGCTGTGTCCAGTAGAATCCATCATCTGGTTTATTTTCAATAACATTTGTATTAAAGTTTGAAATAACTAGCTGGCAGATGTATCACAGGTACTAAAGGCTTGAGTTGTTTCATGTTAATAGTCACTATTGTCAAAGAATTTGTAGCCCGAAGCCTGACCAAAATAGGTTCTGTAGGACAGACAGAATGAAAAGACAAACTCTCTTCTAGCCAGCTTGAACTATATATATATAAATATAAACGAAATACAAGAAAGACCAAATTGCAAGTGATCAATGGACTTGTAACTCAAAGAGCATCTCAATTGCAAGATGACATTTGGGATGAACTGTGCACACTGGGAAAATAGTAATTTGTTAGGGAGATTTAGTGTCTGAGTATCACTGAGCTTAGTACATCTCACAGTGCAACTCAAACTGAATAATCAGAATTTATTGTGAAAATCAAACCAGAATTGCAAGAGCACTGCCTCAGTCTTTATAGCCGTGACAATCTGTATTATCTACCTGTCTTGGAAAATAGTAGGTTGTGAACAACAAAAAGAACCATAAGACCACATATATAGCAGATTGTTAAATTGAGGCATACCAAGTTTAGGTGAGATTTTGGCAGATCAAAAATCCTTTCAGGTTACCTTTTGAGCCACATAGCACTGTAGCTGCAGTTGCTGTTATGTAGTGCCTTTCCCTGCACTACACAAAAAGCTATTTCCAAAGTAGACAGGCAGTAGACGGAAAAGTTTGTCTAAGTTACCAAAGAGCCTTAACAGTTTCTTCAACCTGTTCTTATCTCCTGAGTAAATAAAAACCTGCCTAATTATATATTTTCTTGGGAGACTAAAAGGCTTTCTTCAAAGTCATTAGTACTACTTGCATAGCTAATCCATATTTTATGGCATTCAGGACTTTTTATTCACTTTTTCTCATAAAATGGACCAACATTTGGGGTCTGATTTCATAATCTTTTATTTAAGCTATATTGATTACAGTACCATTTGTCTGAATAAGCACAAGAAGAGTGAGCCCAAGAGTATACTGTAAAACTTACATGATGCTAAAATTATGTTGAGTTTTTTAAAAACAATTTTTTCTATTTCAGATTGATGTGAATCAATAAAAGAATTAAAAAATCATTGCACTTGCAAGTAAAAAAACCATACTAATATAAGTGTTAGCATACTTGTCCTAATAGTGCATCTTATTCAATAGAGCATGCATGATGTTTTGTTTACTTATTTATCTGAACTTTGCTATGAAAAGAACTTCATGCCACAGCAAGAAGAGACAGGGATTTCCTAACTAGGAGTGTCATATAGCTAATAGACACCTAAAAAAAAAGAAAACAAAAGACAATAACTGAGCCATTTAACTTTACACTCGCCTCTACATATGTATGGCTTTGGTTCATAAAGGTCATCAATCAGATGCCTGAAAACATCCCTTGGTTAGTGTCTTGGTTTGAATTGGCAAAACGCCAACTGTTGAAGACAGAAAAAAAGTGTTCCTCTTCCCCCCCCCACCAGCCAAGAGAAAAGGAAGGAGAGAGAGAGAGGGAAAAAAAAACTTCAACTCTAGGTTTATGCTGAAATTAACTATATATTTATACAGAAAAGAGAAAACTAAAAGAAAACTACAATATAACACACAC
>JAOXXN010000446.1:105985715-106024035 GCA_026770055.1 Myrmophylax atrothorax | reverse complement strand
TTCACTGATTACAACATCACTGATAAATCATACACATTTTTACTGCAACTATTTCTATTTCTTGGTGTCAGTAACCATGTGCACAGGTATGATGAATGAATGACTGGTGGTAAAAGTGAGTGGAAGTAAATACAATTATTGGGTTAGTCACAAGGTACAATCCTACTACATGTTAGTGAAGCATGGCACAGTCTCATACAATATTTTGATCTTCCAAGAAAGCAAACCAATGTAAGGGACATCTCCTAGAGCAGTGCCACTTTAATGGTAGCTAAATCTAAGCTCACTGTCATCAGTAGCAACTTCTGATGTCAAACACTGGCTACTTAGAGAACTGCCTTTCAGAGAAGAAATGCAATTATTAGAAAGAATTCTTTCTGTTTCCATTATCCTGTTGACTATATTCTTTCCACTCGTATAATTTACCGTGTCAGCACTGAACCTGGTCCTGCTGCAAACACAGAAGGGTGGAAATTTTTAAATGCTAGCCATCTGTTTGCTTCTTAAAGGAATGCTGCTCAGCTACTAAAGTCACTGTCAGTGGCAGGTAGAGGAATGCGAATAATGCTTAGAAAAAATCCATTAAATGTATCTCTTGTTTTCTTATCTCTTCCCTCACACAACAAGAAGACAGTTACCATCACCCTGTAATTGTCTTTTGGCAAATTATTTCATCACTATTTCCTGCCACAGACAGAACAAATTGTTATTCCTCTGCCCTAATTTTCTCTTTGTCTAGCTAAATAAACGTGATTTAGCCATGAAAGGTACCTTTATAAAGTATGAACAACTGTCTGCTGTACTGTTATACCGTTATGCTTTGAGCCTTTCAAACAGGTTTTTGCTAATACCAAGAAAATAATTTTGGAAGTGATTATTCAATACCATAGTTGTTCATGAAATAAGTTGTTTAATTTTTTTCTCCATTGCTGTGGGTTTTTTGAGAACAGCAAAAGGAGAAAACAGCAAATAAATGAAGGTGTAAGATACATATGAGCAGAATCCTTGAAGGCAATAGAAATGACAGAAAAGTTTTGTATTCTTATTCCAGGAAAAATCCAAGCCATAGCTTTGCATATGATTTAGTGTATTATTTGTGCCATTTTCTATGGCTTATTTCATCTGTGATGACCTTGAGGAGTAATATCTATTTCTACTACAGCACTTCACCTTTTTCGAACACAAAATTTTAAGTTTGAGGCCAGTCTGGAAAATGTTTAGTTTCCTAAACCGTGGGTGAGTTTGGAATTAGAACCATTAGTTCCTAAATGGTTGTTCCTTTAGAGAGCAGTGGAGCATTGCAGTACCAGAATGAAAGCTGTCATTTCAGTGTGGAGAAGCCAGGTGATCCCATGGGGAATGCTGTGCATTGCTCTGCTGCAAATACAGCAACTCGGCTTATGGAAAAGGCGTGCTTCTGTCAGGCTGGTGGACACTGCGTGTGCTTTTTGGAAGGCAGCAGACATGAAAAAGAGAGTCAGCACTGAAAAAAAATGGCTATGTGGGCTTTCAGCTAATGTATCTTGGTACAGTGCCATGGAGCTATGCAGGTTTATTAAATGTAAGAGCTGCTGCTTATGTGCAAATTAGGACTGCCACCTGGCTGTTTTCCAGCTGTCTTGCCTGGTTTTATTCTGAACTTGCTGGCTGCTGTTGGAGCTACTGTACAGATTGATCTGGACATTCTCAGCAGACTTCTCTTTGGAAGGCGGCTGGCCTTTTCTGTGGTGAAGATGACTGCATTTTACCTGTGTTTTAGCAACAAAGAGGTGATTATTCTGAAACTTTGATGGTAGTGATCATACTGACAAAAAACCCCCACAACAAACAGTAACTTAAATTGTAGTAAAACAGGATAACTTCATCCAAATAAAATTATGGTGAGAAGACATGCAGTCTGTTACTGTTTTTGTAGCCTTTTCAAATTATGTTAGGTAGATGAATGTAGATAATGAGTTATAATAGAAACATATTTCGACACTTACTGCATTATAGGCCATCAGAAGCTAGTAGATAGAAGCTTCACTTCCTAAGAATTTTAAAAATATGTCTCTTTGTTATGTCTTTCTGGGGTTTTGTTTTCTGTCTGGCTCTAGAGATATTCCAATTAACAAACTTTTGATGCTTAATTCAGTTACTGATAGGGACCATTTTCTCTGTTAAGAGAAGGTGCTCAGTGCATTTCTAGATCAGTCAGCAGCCTTTCTTTCACAGCGACCAGTAAAAGCCACGAGACAAGACTGAGTGCAAGTGCGGGATGTTGTAGTTAATTTTGTGTTCAAAGTGTCTGAAGAATCATTTTATGATCTCACTCAACTACCATTTTTAAGACAGAAGTGACACTTCCGAAGTTCAGGTTGGTGCCCAAGTTTGCCTGCACATTTCAAAGGCAACATTTGTATTCTGAACATGTATAGAAATGTACAGCGGTGCTACACAATATGAAACCTAACCAAGGTGTGTGTGGTCAATGGATCTCCTTGGCTGCCTGTTCTTGCATTTTTGAAATTGTATTATCTTTCTTATGCAACCTGTAGCAGGCTACAGAAGATTTGTATTCTCCTGTATAGATGAGAAAAAAGTGTGAACATTAATTCCAAGTAAGCCATCAACCTTTTTTTTCCCCATGTATACCAGTATCCGGATGTTTTACATCTGCTAGAAACAACTCACTAGCACCTAATACTTAACAATATGTGTATTAAACAGAGAGGTCTTGTTTACATGCCAACTGCTTGCACTCACCCTTCTGTCCGGTGTCAGGAATAGAGTTGTGTGGCTGTAAGTGGTTCTGGTCCTTCGTAGACTTTTTTGTTCTACAAAATGACTATTCAGATCATCATAGGTATTCCTAAGATGGGAGGGAGGAAATGGAGATGGGTAGCATGGCCATAATTAAAGGAAAATATGAGCACTCTTTTCCAGATCCGAGTCATTCTTGCCTCTGAGCACAATACAAGTGTTGAAAGGACCCCCAAATAGAAAAAGAACCCCTGTTTTCTGCTTCTCTTAGCATTTGGTAATCTGCTGTGATCAGATATCCAACACATCACAATATACTGCTCTCATTTCAAAAACTTCGGAACAAACAGCAGAGAAAATTAGGTGAGACATCCACCTATTTTTCAGGATGAAGATATTGTGTTCAGATTAGATTTTGAATTAGTAAGGGCTTATTATCATCTTATATCCTAACAATTTGTACAAAAAAGTATAGCAATGTAAAGATTTGTGTATTCTTAACACAGATTCCTAACAATTCGGATAACATCACATTTGTCACCTTTACAATATCTTAATTTGATGTCTCTGGCATTTCTGTGTGTGGGGAAAGAATCCCAAAGATGCTAAAATTTATGAATCCACTTTGCCTTCAGGAGCACCAACAGTTCACAACCTGTGATGTATCAGCAACCCCCCAACAATTACAACTTTTTAAATTTTGTAACGTTAAGACAGTTTGAAAGCACAAGTTCTCTTAAAAGTATGCGCTTACTGTTTATGCCTGTTGAAATTATCTGGAAAGATAATTTTAGCTAATGGATTTTAAATATTCTACAACTTCTGTACACTCTTAATATATATGTTGTTTTACTCTTCCATCACTGAAAGCCATGCAGTCTAGCTGACCTTCGTTATTATAAACATTTAACTACCAACATAGCCAGTTCTGCTGGCACCTCATATCAGATTCCTGAAAACATTTTCAGAACAGTTTCAGATTCCAGGGAAGTTACAACAGCTTAGCATGTAGATCCATCTTCTTGCTTGCCGTTCAGCAGCCTTCTCCTTCCTTTTTTTCTGTAGGACAAATCCTTCTTTACAATTTTTTTCACAGCTGCAAGCAGCTGAGTGATTTTAGTCTTGGTCTTGGCAATAACACTATGAACTCCAGAGGGGAACCATGTATTAGGATATAACTCTGCTCTATTTCCCATTTAGGACAATGTCAAAATTTCTACTAACCAAAATAAAGGCAAAGAAGGAGGCAGTGTCTTCTGCTTACCTGGCATGATGCTTAAACGTGAAAGAGCAATTGTAATTGCATTTCTGGTTTGTCCCAATTAGATCACACATATTTCTGTTTAGCTACTCTGCATGCAATCTAGTTGTGTGATGAATGTGAGTTAGAGCCCATATTTAAATGTCTAATATTTAAATTTGAAGGTATTTACTGCTGCAGATCATCTCATCTTATCTTTGGCTTCAAGATATCACTTACGTGTCTTTCTAATACTTCTACACTTTTCATGTGGTTTTGACAGTGGTTTGTGTCAAGGTTTTTAATCTATAGAAAGTACAGTGGAAGACTGTTGGAACTTTGGAAAGTGAGCAAGGACAGGAAGGAGGCAGAAAAGTTTGTGCAGTAGTTTTATTTTAGGAGACCATTGGGCTATTTTCCAGTGTGAGAGAGAGCTGGAAAAATAGGATGTTATGTGACTCAGCGTTAAGAGATCAAATATTCTCACTATAATGCAAATACAATGTACAATCAAACTAAAGGACACGTGAACAGACTTAATTGATATTTGATAAGGAAAATGAGGAGTCAAAGAGCTGCATACTCATGCTAGGAACCCAGATGAAAAGCAGAAAGAATTGGAATTTCTAATGGTGAAGCGCTTGGGCATGAACAAGACATTAATTAGAAGGAAAATACAGAATTGCTCAGTATATATTGGGAGGAGGTGGGGCACAGTTTGCATTTGAACAATGATCTATGAGTTTATATCATCATCCATTCTCCAGCCAACTGGACATAAAAAGGATTTGAGTAAACATCTTCTAAATATAGTAATTTTTAAATAATTTTCTGACATCAAAAACTCCTTAAAGAATTGGTTCCTCCTATATCTTGCCTGATGTTATTTACTTGTTTACTTCCAGGGAAAATGTGACAACTTCGTGAAACTGCCAGTGTTTGTGTAGTACCACTATTCATTAAAGGAAACTGAGAATGCTGGAGTAATCACAGGCTGAATCATGTAGTACAAATCCTAGGAGGGAGGGGCTGAGAGGAACTCACATGGGATTCAGCTAAAAAGGAGTGAAGGGTGAGGAGCATAATTAATCAAGATCATTCTTTGAAAATTAGTTTTTCTCAAAGAATTTGATGTGATACTTTGACAAGATTACGATTGTTTGAGAAAACAGTTGTGTAGTTATATTTGGACTCCTGTAGGGTGAATGACTTCACATTGCCTTACAGTATTATTCAAAATGCAGCACAGTACTCTAACAATAAAGCATAATACCAGATTAAGAGATGGCTAACTGACAGATCACAAAAATAGCTGTCAATAGAGAAACCTCATGCAGGTTTCTGTATTTCTGCATTAGATATATTTTTTTTCTGCATTTTCATCAATGCCATAAAAGTTGGTAAAACCTCTATCAGTGAGATTTCCAAAAAATATAATAAAGAGTGCCCTGCAAACTACTGAGGTGAGCAATACAGTCAGAAAGAGAAATTGAAACTTTTAATGAAGCTGGCCCGTGCCAGAATGTTTCTAGAGTCAAGTACTCAGTTTGAAGGTCTCTGAAGATTTTTTCATCTTTCTTCTTCAGTTTCTCTGATCCCTCTGTATCGCATCTTTGGGTACTCTTGTTGACACAGAGTGGTTCAGTTGTCTGCTAGATGCCTTATGAGTTCTCTGTATTCAAAAATATACCAGTCTACTCCAGACATTACTTGGCTACATCAGCACAAAAAAAAAAAAAACAAACCACCAAAAAACAAAAACCTAGCCACTGTCTCATTTTGAGGGCAACTATCAAGGTCTGAACACTTCCATAGTTTTCATTTTCTTTCCTTTCACATCAGGATAGTCTCATATAATTTGCCCTTTGGGAGTGGTCCCTGAACTCTGCTGGTTACCAGGCTATTTTCTGGAGTAGTGGCAAGGTCAAAATGCTGGCAGGGACTGCTGAGTGTTCTGACAGTGTGGGAGGATGAGTTCCAGGGATGGAATCTGTGCCTGGGTCTGCACCATATTAGTGCGGATACAACCTTTCTGTGCAAATTGATGTCCTGCCTTCTCTCTCTGACATCTTTTAATGTATACTCATCTGACAAATCAAATTCAGCACAGATGAAGTGAAACATGTATTTCCCTGCCTATGATCACCACTTCTAACAAATAACCCTTCACAGCTACTGCTTTTCCTGAACTCTATGATTCATGTAGAATGATAACCTGAAGATCACCTTCAGCCCTAGACTCTCCTCAAGCCTTGTATCCTGCCTTGGTCTATCAATAGTCCTACACAGTTTGCACTCAGAGTACAAAAAAATACCAAAATAAATAATGAATAATTATAAGCATAATATTATCTGGGAGCTGGGAATTTGAAAGGCACTTTCAAAGTGGGGAAGGGACTTGGAGCACAGGGAGAGTCATAATAGAACACATGATATGGTTTTATAAACCATAACTAACATACACTTAAACATGAACTTCTAGAAAGATATGTGGATAGACAGCCAAAAAATACAGACAGAGCACTGATTTTCTCTTTGCAAGTGACCCTGCTCATTGTATGTAACCACCCATCCGTTTCTTTTGTGCTTGAGAAAATAACGTAGACGTGTTTCTGATGTCCACGTTTGCAAAAGAGATGATGAACAATTGGAAACAGTGTAGAAAAGACTCGTAATAATATTCAAGGACTGAAGAGAGTACTATAAAACAATGTGTTTATCAAAGCTGACTGATAAAAACATGTAAATACCTTCTTGTTACCCTACACTGAATGAAAAATGCTCTCACCCTCAACAACAGCTGAGACATGAATAGGAAGAACCTGTTCCAGTTAGAAAAATGTTAGAATGGAATGGAGTGTTAAGATATTTGCTTCTTTTCTTTTTAATTGTTACGGCTTTTATATACTAGAATATATTTTCACTGAAAGTACATAGTGTCACATAAATTGGTTGTGTAGGCAACTGTAAAAGAAATGGTACTTTTATCACTGAAACGGTAATGCAAAATTAGTTCATAAATACTGAACAGCCTTTGTTTCTGACTACTGATGAGTTGTTGAAAACAGAGCCTAAATAACTAATATAACTTTAATGTGGTACATTGCTTCTACCTGCAGCTTGTTTCTACTATTTGTTTATCCTTTCAGGTGTCCAAAAATGGGTATAAAACACAAGGAAAGCGTACATTATGCGGAAAGATTGCTGAAGATCTGGAATGTAAAGCCCTTAAACCAATTGCTGTGTGCTGTCACTCCATTTAATGCAACCAAGGTGAACAAAATTTCACCAGTGATTAATTTGGATCAAGCTGTTAATTTACGAAAAAACATGGAGAAGGAAGTAAATAGCACTTTTTCTGAAGGTATTTCCTAAAGCTATGTATTAAATGTCAATGTGCACCATACAGAAGACTGCCTCACTGATTCATTAAGACCTTATAAGAGCACATTGTGAAGAGACACTGCAAAAATGAAGGATTTTTAGATGTTTCATTTAGTTATTTCAGTATGAGATTTTTTCCATTGAGAAAGGCTCTGCATCATACTGAGTGCAATATTGATGACTACTGATTAATAGCATATAGTCATCACACCATTAGGTGTATGGCACTCTGCAATAAGTTTCACTATAAAGCTGGTTTCCACTCTTAAAAAAAAAAAAATCTGCCTTAATTTTATCCATTGGATCTGCCATTTGTGCCACTTGTCCAGGTCTTTCAAGGACAAATATCCCCTACTTCCTTACCGAGAATAGATGAAAGGTAGGCAGTGTCTTAACATCCCAGTTAAGTGCCTAGACACAAGGAGGATGAAGCCTGGCCTTTATTTGTTCTCCAATAAGTGCCTGTAATGCACATTCAGAATGGAATAATGAAGGGAAATGTTAACTTGGATTCACTCTACTGAAAGTCAATAAATTCTGTGGGTACAGTATCTTACCCTTTTAAAAGTGTGGCTCCACTGATTCACAGCACGAGAAGGATCTCTCCCTGTATATCATCATAGGGATTGAATAGTCTACAGCTTTAGGGGAACTGAATGACAGAACTCCAGTTTAAAATCAACACTGTAAAAAAGCTTTGTCCTATTCACGTTGTCTGGCAGCAGCAGCAAGCACAAATGTGTTTATTGAAAATCATTCCAAGACATTGTAATTGTTCTTATTTAGGCAGTCTTAAAAAGGGAGAAATATATAATTCATGGCAATCTTTAAAAACTGGCTGACCAGGGCTCATGACAAATGCTTTCAAATGGGGATTAAAACCTGAGCTGTCAGTGAGATAATTAGTTTATTCTAGCACACTGAAAGGCTGTGGTTGTGGTGATGATGGGTGCCATCTGATGAGTAAGGAGTCATGTTACAACACAAGCACAGGCTCCCTCTTCCCCTCCCCTCTCCTCCAGTGTAGACCTTATTTAGCCAGCTATGATACTGCTTTTCACAAGGGGAAAAAAAGGAATTGTTTTAACTCTGCTGTATTCCTGAGCTTTTCAAACAGTGATTGACAGTCCCCATTTGGCTAGAGTAGCATCTGAGATCACAGATGTCAAAGACAAATATTTGCAAATTCTGTCCCCTCTCTTAAAATAATTATTTTTAGTTCTGATGAGCAGGCAACTATACCCAGATATTCATAAACAGATTCCTAATGCAAAGGCTGACAGCAAATTGGCCATATTACAACACAAATTGTACCCTCTGTCAATAGGTTCCATGCTCTGGGTTTTCCTTCTACCAGCATTGCTGGCCACAACCTGTGAAGACTGCCACTGGCTCATCATTTTATATAGATAGGACAGCTGTGGAGGGAAATAAGGAGAGGAAATTAGGTTTCTCTTTTGCTTTAGCATAACACAGAGCACAGAATATTCTGCAGCTAGTCAAGAATTTATTCAGACAGGCAGAAATCGTCACACTGATAACCTGTAGAGTTGACTAGGAATGTTATTTAATTCAAGTAGTTCAGTTTACAAATTTTTATCCTTCAGTCTATAAGACTGGAATGCTGAAAATCAGAAATATGATTACTAATAGAATTCTTACCATGTGTCTTACCCACAAATAAGGGGAGAATGAAGAAACCATAAATGAAAAAAAAGTGTTTATTCCTGATCAGAAAAGCAACATAACTCTGTAGAATGTCAGCTGGCACTGAATGTGTCATATAATATTTTTGTCCTTTTTGCCCTTTTTTACTTTCCATTTATTTAGGTTACTAAATGTGCTTTTTGTATTATTATAATGTTTTCAAGTATTTTGTGATCAAGTGGTGACACAAAGAAATATTACTGGATTTCTTATGTCAAACCCTGAGGTATATAGTCCATTCTCAGGTGAGTAACAGCATAAAGAAAAAACAAGTATAGGAAAAAAATTCATAAGCCATTAACCTGTAAATGACAACAACTCCTATTAGGAAGAGAAATTATAAAGCTGGATCTTGAGAACCAGCAGCTCAATAGTTAAAGATTGAACTCTTCAAACTAAATGAAGTCAAAAAAGGCTTATTGTGTCAGATAGACCTGCCCCTGCAAAGAACAAGACTAAGTCTAGTGAAAGCAGTTTTCTCCAATGAAGTTGTTAACAAGCAGCAGAAGAACTGAAATGCATCTGCTCCAAAATAAATGTCAAGACATAGAGCAAGAATCCAAGTGTGAATAATATTGGAGATGGGATTTAATAAATCCCAAGTAAACATAATACAATACAAAAGTGTCCATTGGAAAGGCTGAGATGTTATTCATGGCATAAATCTTGCCACTTTAAAAAAGGTAAAATAGAAAAAGGATGTTGTGCATTTTATTGGTTTTCTTACTTGTGTAAAACATAATTGAAGGAAGAAATAGGAATTTTTTCCAAGCTGAAATTCGTGCCATGATTAGGTTGTGTTCATGGGATTCCTGCTGATGGTATTGGGACATTAAAAGGCAAAACATCTCCACATCATACAAATGTTGTGATGATTGGTACTACAGATGAGATCTGCATTGCAGCCGGGTGAAGAAAACTTTCTTTTTCAACTTTAATATACTTCCTGTCACATCTATCACTCCTGGTCTCAATATTTTCAATCTTAGTGAACTTCCTTCTTTCATGATTAGTGAAGTGCCTGTAGCTGGATAACAGAGGTTAGTTATTTTCTAAATGTCAGTTTTAGCAGAGTGTAAATGACTGGAGAAGACAAGAGTGCAATGCGTGCATGTAATACTTTGATGTGTAGAGATTAAAGATTTTATGAGGTGAATCATTTCCTGATGACTCAAATGTGCAATTTGTGTTGTTTATTTTTTCCTTTTCTTTTAAAAAAGTGGGTAGTTGTGTTATTACGTTAGTGATGATGAAAGCAAAGGCATTTCTCTTGTGAACTGAATCACATCTCTCTGTAACTCCTTTCATTTAAGTCACTGGCTGAGCACATGACCCTGTGTTTATGTAGCGTGAGGTACTTTTGGTATGGTAAGAGCTTATAGTGGTTGGGGAAATATGATTAGTGTCCTTTTGCTGTGAGCAAGTTTCATGAAATGAAACCACCAAGAGGTTTTCCTTTTAGCTTAATTCGTAGAAACTGGTGTCAACTTTTTTAAGGTTTTATTTCAGTAAAAATTTTTTGTGTGGTTACTGCCACCACTTACTGCTTTTGGATACAGGCTAATATAACACTGTGTTGTGTGGGTGGCTCTCTAAAAGGGTCTGACTGCACTTTTAAAGTGACCCCCTGTGCCAGTAAATGTGCTAAACTCTGTTGATGGCATCATGAAAATGTTTCAGTTGGTTGGGGTCACACCAGACCAATATTAGGACAAGAGGTTTCTAAGCAAAAAAATTTTATTGATGGAATCAATTTATGATTTCTCCAATAAAAGACAATACCTTTTAAATTCAGAAGGTAAGTAGATTCAAATAAAAGCTATGTCTTTAATTGCTGAGATTTAAGTCTGGAAATTCTACAGTTTAGCTAATTCCATGACAGGGTGTGTAGAATTACAAATAAAGACAGCTTGGTTACAAACTGCTGTCAGACATGGCTTGCACTACCAAGAGTTAAGCAGAGATGGATGATTGGCATGAGCTGCATATTTTTAATTAAGAAA
Organism: Myrmophylax atrothorax; assembly: GCA_026770055.1. NCBI lineage: Eukaryota > Metazoa > Chordata > Aves > Passeriformes > Thamnophilidae > Myrmophylax > Myrmophylax atrothorax. The sequence continues at coordinate 106,012,959 of JAOXXN010000446.1, read as the reverse complement.
TGAAATATCAATATAATTACTATTTTTATGTTTTTAATTGTAAAATATGTTGAAATAAGAAACAATCACATTTAAAAATTAATTTTTCATTGCATTAATTAAGAAATTACTTTTTAAATTACTTATTCATAAGAAAATGGATCAGCTTCATTGACTTTTGCCCTTTTCCTCTTCAGATTTGTCTCCAGGGAAAACATCTCTTTAGTGACATGCCTGGCCTAGAGGAAACCTCACATTTCAAACTCTACCTGTGACAGTACCTGGTATGATGATCCTATTGCAGAGCTGGAGGTGTGACAAAGTAAGGTGCAGTTGATAAAGCAGCTAACCCTTCCAAGTCATGCTGCTGTTTCAAAGCAATTTTGTCTCAGAACTGGGAGAAAAGGGTGTAGTTTGGGTGTACAAGGTAGGACAATTCTTTGTCTAGGAGTAGATGGTTTTTTATCATCTACAGTAGGCTTTGCTAGCAGTGTTTTTTAGGGTTAGACTGCATGTTTATACTGCTGGTCTAAGAGTACTGATAGGAAGAGGGATTGCAGAAGTTGGCTTTGTGGATGGGGAAAAAACATTCCACAGAAGTGCCTGGGTGCAGGAGAGTGCTCCTGAGGGGTTTACACAGCCCTCTGTTATTGGCTTTTCCTGTCTTCATTGGGTCTTCTTCTTCTAGACAGAATAAAGAAATAAATATTTATACTCTAGTCTAATGTAAAGTTGCTAAAGAACTTTGTCTGTCCTCTGAATCACCTTTATATTTATGCATATGTACCGGATGAGGCAGACCTTGCCCTCTACCCTTACATCACACTTTCAGCTTAGAGTGTCCTTGAATATTTCATAAATTAGATGGATCTTTTTTATTCCAGTTTTTATGTTCGCCACTGTCTGAACTGTGGCTCCATTGTACCTTGGATGCAAAGGAGATGTGAGAACATCAGCTATGGACCCTCCTTTTTGTATTACAGTGCTCAAGTGTCTTTTTTGTGTCTCTTAACAAGCAGCAGGAACTCTGCCATGTCCTGCCTTGCTCATCCTACTCCTCACACCCAGATTGATGGGTCAGGCAGGTTGTAGCAATGGAGAGTTACTATCCACGAACACATCATCTCACTAGTTTCTTACAAAAAGAAAAGTGCCCAGAAGCAGCAAAAAGGACATAAAATGCAACAGAAAATCAAGCTCAGTTAGTGTTTAGCAGGAGGTGGTGGTAGTGGTGAGTGTTTCTTTTTAGACTGTGGCATGAAAACAAATTAAACCAAGTACTGCTCTTGAAGAGGGAAATTTCTTTGTAGTATATGTATTATCTTAAGCGCTTTTTTTCAAGACTTAGTTTAACTAATATTTGAAGCTAGTATGGCATGCTCAAACTTGTGTTGGTGGTAGCAATATAAATGTGAATCTAGGAAGTCCTGAAATAGCAAAAATGAAAAAAGAAGTAGGACTGAAACAGCCAATTCTTAACTGGGAATCAACTCTCATTTTCTAGTGTTAATTATTTTAAGTCAGTCTCTTGCATTTCATTTCCATCAAAAGGGCATAAGAAAGGTTACAAATCTGTGCCATCTCCTGTGAATGAATTCTCTTTTTTGAAGCTCTACAGCCTACAGTATTTAAATGATGCCATCACTGAATATTTTTCCCCAGTCAGGAACTAAGCCTAACGAGCCAAGAAGAGTGCAGGCACATTTTTAGTCCTTCAGAAAGAATATTTATGCTCAAAGAGATCTATGGAGCTCAGAAACTATACAAGCATCACTTAAATGCCTGCAGAGCTGGCTCAAAGCAACAATTTGCAGTGGTGATGCACGTAGTAGGGACTACTTGGAAAGCAGCTCCTGTAAGACTACCACTCTTCTATTCTGTTGTGTTCCCATTCATTTCCATTACACCATGAATCTTTAATTACTGAACAAGAAGCAACTCTGCAATAGATATTCTGATCTAGAAAGCAATGTCTATTTTTTAAATAATGTTATTTATATATAAAGGAATAGATGCTGCTTTCAGTTGTAACATCATAAACTCTGCACATTTGACGTGATTTACCACGGTTTTACATACAGAAAGACATGGTTGGGCAGGCTATTTACCAAACATCAAGAAGGTTAAGTACAACATCCTAAAGTTGAAAACTAACGCGAATTTTAGCTATTGAGGTAAGAATATTCTATTCTATTCTATTCTATTCTATTCTATTCTATTCTATTCTATTCTATTCTATTCTATTCTACATTATACATTATTTTCACTTCAGAGAAAGTGAAATGGGCACATTTACAGAGAAACTGAATGGGCACTTTTAATGAGAATCAATAATGGAAAGAATAGGTTGCTTAAACATTTGCAAAGTCACTAAAGGCTTTCATCCAAATTTGCAGCTATAGTTAGAGGCAGCCTCAAAATAGGGAAAAGATTGTTTTGTAGCTCAGTTTAGTACCATCTGAGTGCCAAAATATCTCCAGAATGGTTTGAGTGCTGTATGCTGTATGCTTTTGTAGGCTTGCTGTTATCCTGAGAGGGCCTTAAAAGCATCTGGATATTTCCAGGGTGCAAAGAGGTCATCTTTCCTGAAGGAAAATGTGATAACTTTCTCCTAACAGTGCCACCCACACATTCTCTCAGCTGGGTTCCTAACATGCACAGATTACACTTGGCCATGTGAGGAGGTGTTCCCCCACCCCGCACAGGAGACGCCGTGCAAACCAGTTATCTTATGGGAATCAAGCAGTTGCTATATGCTGGGAGAAGGTAACGACCCTATGTTTTTTCTCAGATAAAATGAAGATTAAACAGGTTCCGACAATTTGTATGAGATTTGCTCAACCTGGAAGTTTTAACAGGGTGACAGTTTTGAATACTTGTTTTGGGGTGGTTTTTATTGGCAAGATCTATTCTTCTTCCTGTGAAAGAAGTGAAAAGCAAACAACAATAAAATATTTTCATCTTAAAAAGACATGAGCACAACTTAAACAAATTAGTATTTTGCCTTTGGTTAGCTCTCATTTGCGACTGAACTGTGAATTTACTGCTTCATTAGCTATGAGGTGAACAAAGGGAAATCTAATTAAAGGTTATTACCTCTCCACAGCATTGGTTCCTATAATCCATCATATCTCTACTCTTATATAGTGCATTATAAAGAACTGATCACTGGTTTTGTTTCAAGGCCCAAAATATGGTATGTCAGGCCCCATGCTGATTTGTCATAGGTGCAATTAAAGCTGTTTTTTTTCTCCTTTTAGTTATATCACAGGAATGGAATTAGAGCCCAGTCTTCTTGAAATTAATAAAAGTTTCCTATGATTGAAAACAGAAGATCTCTGAATGAGAATTCTCCTGTCATTCAATGTAATGTATAAGTCAAAAGCCAGATTAGCTACCCAGGCTTAGGTTGAATGTACCTGTTTGTTAAATCCCAGCTGAGAAGGCAGCCTTGAATTAACCAAAAAAATGCTTCCTCTGCTGTGCACGGGACACAGAATCCACTCAAGGACATGTTTCTTTTGAGGCATCAACGTTAAATAGTCTGCACTAGCAGGACAGCACTATTAGAGAAAGGACATTTTGTAGAAGTATGGTACACATTGAATTAACTAGTTATTGAATTAGCCATTGAATTAGCCATTAACTAGCCATTGAATTAACACACATTTTATTATCTGGCCTGCTCCAAACCCAACTACAAGAGCCAGTTTCATCTCTAAGTACAAACCATATTCAAGATTATACACACACACATTTGTCACATGCAGAGAAACTGTGATCTTGAATACATTTTAATTTATGTGTTCAAATCTCTGCTAGGCTTGAGTGAGGAGAAACAGAAATTCTTCCTTCTTTAATGTTTGAAATATTTTCAGTGGTCCACTTCTCTTGCTAGAGTTGTTGTCCCACTCTAACAGAGATGTCAAAGCAAAGCCAAAAGTAAGCCACTAGCAATTAAATATGTTTGCAGGAGGCAAGAAACAATCAGTAGCTATTCCTTGCAGGTCTGTCAAAACCTACTGTTAATTGCTATGTAGTTACTGACACAATGTCCTGCCACCTGCAGGAAAAAAAAAAAAGGAAAAATACGTGGTAGTTTAAGTTATCTAAGGGGCAAAAAGTGAAACAATGCTACTAGGATAAAAAAGATTTTTATACCTATATATACACACAAATATATAGAAGTAGAGTTCTCCATTGTTTTCGGGATCCTTTTTCACCATTACACAGAGCTGTACCTCAGTTTTCATGGGTGTGTGCTATATAGTTTTATTCCAGAACAGCACAAAGTAGGTGCAGTTTGCTGGTGAATCTGCCCAGCAAGTCTGTTTTTATGTTTATATCAATATTAGGAAAAAGTTTTTCACTCCGTGGGTGGTTGGGTGCTGGAACAGGCTCTCCAGGAAAGTGGTCAAAGTACCGAGCCTGCTAGAGTTGAAGAAGCATTTGGACTATACTTTCAGACACATTGTGTGACTCTTGGGGCTGTTCTTTCCAAGGCCAGTAGTTGGACTTCGATGATCCTTGTGGGTCCCTTTGACTCATGACTCTATGATTTATACTTGAGTGAAGCAGGAGTGCTGAGCAGACAGAAGTCAGACAGATACTTCGTTCAGTTATCCAAAGCTGCCAACAACCCAGAAGCAGCTCCCTGCAGCATGAATTACAGCATTGGCTACTTCAAAAGCATCAGGTCTGTTGTGTTTGGTGATGGATTTACTGGATGCACTTGAGAATAGCAAACCCAAAATCAGAAGCATTCCACATGCACTGAGTTCAAATCAGGTACAGTACTGTACTTATGTACAGTGGCTTTTTGCCCACAAGTTCTAGTTTCTCAACATCCAATGAGCTGTAGCTATAACTTACTGCTAGAGTAGAATCTTCTGCCATAACTAATGGAGTTGTCTGGTTTGATGATGTTCCTTTAAACAACATGTAAAGGATTGTTATAGCAGCCCATGAGACAGTTAAAGATACTTCAGAGGTGTCTACATTTTACACTGTGAAGTGCATTAATTCACTGTGTCTACTCAGAGTGGAGTATCAAAAAGACACCTCTGCACTTGTAACAAATTAAGAGCTGAGCCTCCAGAAGGCTTATTACCTTGGGTTAAATGTCACATAATAAAGTCAGATAGTTTCTTCTCAATCTGGAAGTGGACAAAGGGAAGCTTATACTTGCCCAAAGAACACGGTATAAGCTTACACAATTTCTTTCAAAAGAGCTTCAGATATGGTCTGGTTTATATGCAAAAGGTTTTGAGGGTAGGAGACAAATAAATCTCAAACTGATCAGTCTTAATCCAATATCAGAGTTGATTTTTTGGTCTATTTATACCTCTTAAGAAGAGGTTTAAGTTAAATTGAACATCTATGCTTAAAGCAGAACAAAGCTGTTTACATTGGAGATTAGACCAGCATAGCTTCACCTAGACACCATGAAGGATAAAATGCAGACAAAGTCTGCGGATGTATTGTGATAAACATGTAATAAGCTATATGGAGAGGATGGAGAGGAGGAAGGATGAAAATAACAACAATAATTTGTTGTTTGTACTTCATAGGCTTTGAAAAACTTCTTTTAAAAATTTTCTTTTTCCTGTTTCTGTGTGAAAGACTTAAACAGACAATAGGATAAAATATTTCTGCCAGGACTTAGGAAACTATGCTGCTGACTATAGAGAAAATGCTGCCAAATTCAGGAAGTAAACAGGCTGAAATAAACAGACAAACAGCATTTACTTTTCTCTAATCTCTTTCTTTTAAAGTAAATCTTCTCTCCTAACAACCATATGGAAAAAGTAGTTCAGACACAAATGTTACTGGTAAGTCCAAGTTGCTTCAATGAAAATACATTGTGCATGGCCTTTTGCATCCATGGCACACTTCCCTGGAAAGCATTCACCTCTTCACTCACCAGCACAATTAAGCATGCTGCATGTTGTTACAAATGCTGTCTTAGCCTGGGCAAGGGCATAGGATTTATGAGTCTCCAGACAGGGGCTTAAAAGTTTGAGACAACATTTTTAGGCTTTGACAAAGATGGTGCCAGCTGGCTGGCTCTCAGGATTTTCCCCTGTCAAGTGATCCATGAAGCAGTGTTGGCACCAGCTGCACAGGAAAACAAGTATACCTGGACCCTCAAAGGGAGGTCAAGTACCTCATTGACAGCCTCCAGCCAGCATCAAAGGAAGAATGGGAAGGCAAAAATTAAAAACAAGCAATTGACTTCAGAAAGACACTGAGGGAAAAGAGGTGTGTGCTGGGTTCAACACAGCATGGCCACTGCCTTCACAGCCATGGGTTGGCCTTGTGAAAATGATAACAGCACTGATAGGACTGGAAATCATCATATTTCTTTTCAGTCTTTGAGTACGATTAATATATCTGAAAAGCATAGTGTTATTGTTTATTGTCTATGTTGTACTGTCTACTGCTGAAATGAATTGCTTCCTAAATTTATTCAAATATATTCAAACCAGATATAATGGAGGGACATGGCTTACAGACTCCTACAACAATGATTTCTCACTGGTGACATTCATAGCAATAACAGAGAGTAAGTCCTTCACAGCTGAGGCCATTTTCAGAACCCTCCCGACTGGAGCAGAGCTTACTCATGTGTGCAGTCCTGTTGAAAGGAATAGACTAACTGGTTTTGGGTCAGCTGAAAAATAAAGGCTGCAAATTCCGAGGACTTGATCAGCTGAGATGCTGAACAACCTTGACTCCCACTGAACTCAACAGGGCATTTGGCATCCCTTTGGATCTCTCCCCTGCTAATGGGAGCATTTGTTCTTGGCTGTGGTGGTCTCTGCTCCCCTTCTCCATCATGAGGCAGCCCAGCCTCTGGCCACTGAGTGTAGCTGTGGATGAGAAGACTTACAATGGCCTGAGGTGTAGCTTGGGTTTTGGCCTTTTTTATGGGCTAGAGCAAGAATTCTAAGGTTTGAAAAATAGCCCAGAAGAACTATTATTTTCCAGTGAGCACTGCTCCTGGCAGTGAGTCTGATGGATATTCTGAAGCATAATAAGCAGCATTCAGCCTGTCCCCACCATCTGCCCAAAGTCCTCTTTTCTTTTCCTCATTAAGTTCCATTGGAAAATTTCAACAGAAATTGGGTTTTTCTTTACCAAGAAAGATCGTATGTTGTTTTGTACTGAACCTCTTGAGTCCTTTGTATGCTGGGAGAATACAGCTGCAGCTCAATGCATGGCAACCATTTGAGCTTTCTGAGACAGTCTGCTCCAAAACTTGTTAGGGGCTCTAGAACTATGTTCGTGCTACACACAAACTAATCTGGCAATCAGATAAATCTTGTTTTCTCCCCAACTGAAAAATAAAAGTGGCAGAGTAGATGTATTCAAGATGTAAACCGGTGATTTGGGAGCAGATAGAAATCTGAGCAAGCACAGAGTTACAGACATTCTTTCCCCTCCCGCCCTCCCCACCATGTGTCTTTCATGATCATAGAAAATTCTTCTGATCCAAGTTAAGGAGTGACTGCATCATTAGCTAGGCAAAACAGAGAAAGAAAATACACAGGTTATTATTTATTTGTAACTTTTTCACCTTGAGGAAGAACTGACCACAGAGGCACCATTGCACTGTTCACAGAACAAACATATAGACAGGCTCCGTGCTGTAAACAACTGATGCTCAAAAGAATGATGCACACAAAGTATAGAAGGATATAAATGTATATTTTTTTAATATAGAATGCTGAAGAACAGTCAAGATTCAGAACCATTCTTTCTCAATCTTTTATATAAATTCCTTTTTCATTGCTATGGAGATACAACTGTACAGCTTTTACTTTAATTCAAAGCATGATATAGGGAAAATCACTCTAGCGCTGATAGCTTTTCCTTCCTAAATAGTTTGTTCTGTTTCAGTGATTCACTTCTGTTCCAGGTATTCACTTCATTTCTGGAACCCTTTTTCACTATTTTTGTTTGAAATGTATGTTATATGATTAAAACCTATTTCATAAGGAAATTAGGTCTCATGTCTTTTTATGACCATGGGAAGGGTCTGTAAATCCTCCCTGGAGTAATTCTACATCTCCCAAATGTCTGCTTTGTCTAGGAGGTATCACCCTCTGGAGGAAGTTATCATGGTCCATAAGTAAAACAAAATGATGTATTACTAGCCTGTATTTTGACACTTATTTCTGGACACCTAAAATGAAAGCAAATTGATTTCCATAAAGGCGATACTGGCTTTTCTGGTACCCCTTTCAACTCCTAAATCTCATTAAATAAATGCTTGACTAAACCAATTAAAGATAAGACAATGCCTAATGAAAACACTTTGCCAAACAATTTGATCCTAGAGTTCATGAAATCTGGTGGAGATTCTATCACTTCTACTGAGTTGTTAGAAAATATTCTGATTCCATAGTGACAGGACAAAATGTGGTAACAGCTTCTGATATGGAGGACAGACAGTCTGTATTACATCTGACCACTTTTAAGTGTCTATGAAATATATAAAAATATATAAATATATAAAACAAATGGTACAACATTTATTCTCTCACAGTGACTCCAGAGTGGGTTATCTTGATGAAGTGTCTGCCTGCAGTTTCTCTCATGCTCCTAAACAGAATGATCACACAGAAAAGTTTTGTTGGGAATGGTTCTTCACATATGCTGACCTCTGAGCTGTGCCCATCAGTTATTCAGTAAAGTAATAGCTGGTACTGGCCAAGGCAGTGCCACACACTGCTTTAGAAATTTTTTGGTAGGGACAAATGAATTCCAGTGCCCAGCAGTGTTTCCTGGCCATATTTAATCTGTTAGTGTAGAGATAGCCTTAAGGTGCAATTCATCCCCTCCCAATATAGACATCAAATGTAGATTAATATTTCTCAAGCTGTGATCTGTGAACCATGTGGTGATCTGTAAGACATCACAAGGTGATTTCATAATTGTTTTGAGACAACTTCAAAAGCTTTTAAATATAAATGCACACATATATATTTTCAGACATGCAAGCAAAAAAACAAAATGGGGAAAAAAATAAATGTCACTGTAGATTTTTCCCAAGGTAGCTGAATTTTGTTTGGATATAAATGAAAATCATCATGACAAGGCTGTACTTGGCATAATTTCAGAAAGGTTGTCTGGAAGTAAGGTTTAAAAACTTGAGGAACAGCAGGCTAAATGACCGTTGGGTGTCCATACAGCCCTATAACTCTGTTCTGTTTCAAAGGACTTGCAGATGCATTGCCTTGGGTGGGAGCTAGTTTCCATGAAATCCAGGTATTTCTTCCCTGTATCTAGTTGTAGTGAGGCAGAAGCAGGAGGTACATGGAAATGAGTACTGTCAGGGAGTTGAACTGGCAAATAACAGTGCAGTGGCACCATGACAGTTCTGCCATTGTGAGTATATCAACCACCCATGTTTTATTAGTTACTCTTTCAGTTGTGGCACTCTTTATATTAGTCATGTTCCTTCTGTGCTACCTGAGCACCCTGTGTTTCTGATCCTCCACATCTCTGTCCCCTTCCCACACTACGGGACTGTTGCCCCTGTGAGGTCTGCTGGCCTTCTCCCCCTTCCCAGCAAAGTTCTGCTGTGGAGCAGAGTCTGCAGTGGAGATCTTCAGCCCAAAGGTAGGAGTGAGAAAGGAAGATAGTTCTCATATTGTAGTACTGTAAATGAAGAGCAGAAAGTACTGGACCAGCAGATGGTAGTCAAAGACATTTTCAGGGGGTGGGGGGATCATAGCTGGAAACTCAGAGCCTTTCTGCACTGTTGTTTCCATCACAGACCACCATATACAAGTTCTAGTCTCCAGCAAGATCCAGCTGGCAGAGGGATGGGAACTAGTGAAGAGAAAGAGATACCCATTGTCCTCCAAGATATTACTGGTGCATCCCTGTCTAGACAAGTCTCTTGATTCAATAGTAGCCCAATACTTTTTAAGTTCACTACTGAGAAAGATTCAAATGAGGCTACTTCAGGTTAGATTTGGATTCAGCAGACTTATTTTGCTCAATACTTTTTAAGTTCACTACTGAGAAAGATTTAAATGAGGTTACTTCAGGTTAGATTTGGATTCAGCAGACTTATTTTGCATGAGACATCCCTGGTACACTCATGTACCACATTTCTCCAGTCTGCATTTCTAAGTTTGAGAGACACACTTAAACATTTAACTTTATGTGATTTCATCCTTTTGTGGTCTGGTCCAATGTCATCTGAAATTTCTCTTAACTAATTTGGCCATCAACCAGTTTGTCTATGCCGTATAATAGGGTTTTGTACAAAATGGGTTTTTCAATGTGTTAGGAATGTCATGTTTTAATCAATGTCTCTTTGAATGTTAAATCTAATGAAGGCTGTAAGTGAGAGACTATAAATGCACAGAGAGAGAGTTACCATGGAAACCAGAGCAGTATCTGCTGGGTACCCTACTCTGACAGCACAGTGCAGCAGAGCCAGTGCAAGGCAGAGGCTTTCCAAAGCATTTTCATCAGTCAGATCAAGGTTTTTCAAAGCTTGGAGCAGAGATCTGGATGCTGGTTTGGGGGCAGCTTGTAGGCTGGCTGGTGTCATGATGGTAGAGTGGCAGCTGGTGGGGTCACCCTCTGAGCTGGTACATGCTGTATGATTTGGTACACTACTTCTCTACAATTCATTTAGCAGAACTTGTGTATCATTAGTAGCCAAATTTGCTAGCCAAACTTTCACCGAGTCAAGTAAATGAAGGAGCCAGGGCCCATTCAACTCAGAAGATAAGGAAGATAAGGACATCAAGAGAAGCAGCACCCTTAGAGATAAGAAAGGAAACCACCACTTAGAGAGAGTGAAGGGACCAGTGAGGGATGAGAAGACCCCAAAGCCAGATACTACCATGGGTCCCAACTGCCTCATGAAAGGTGGGGAATATAGAGTGCAAGGGGATAATTGCCTAGGGATTTCTCTGTTCAAGGTCCCCCTTCAGAGGCACCCAGCTGTAGTCCTACTAATATAACAGCTTTTGTAGAAGAATCTATCTTTCAGCTTCTTGATTCAATGGACATCTAGAGTTGAACCCTACCATGGTGGACGGCATGCAAAATTCCCATAACACAGGAGGGCCCTCACTGCTCAGAGACAAGCGCAGCAGTACTCTTGACCACAGGCTGGACAGTTCTGACTACCATTAAAAGAGATAAGGCTTCAGAAAAAAATATCAGAGGGCCTACACAGATCTGGATTTGCAACCCCCTGAAGCTGCAACTTCTGAGCTCTCTGGCTTGACACTCCTCTAAGATGAAGGATTTAGGACCTGCAGGACAGAGAAGAGAGACCTTGTACTCCAGAGGATCCTTGGGATATGAGGAAAGCCCATTTGGGACCTGGAGGGTACTTCTGGCCACTTCAGTGAGCACTGCTGAGGACCAAGGTGCTCTGTGCCATCATTGTGCATTTCAGTACACATACCTATCATTATAGGTACTGCAGAGTATTATCTCCTCAGGACCCTGTCTCATCCAGGTCCCAGCCATCCATGGAATGTCCACAGAAAGCAGGTGCAATGACTCAGAGGAACTATGGAGCAAAGCCAAATTACTGCAAAAGACCCGTAATTTTTCTCTTTTTTTCTTCTTATTCTGAGTGACAAAGTGCTAGGACACCTTTCTAGGTTATTAAAACTAAAGAGGTTTTCAAAGTGCCATTTATTTATTATCCTTTCTATTTCATTTCCTTATTGCAGCTTCTCATGGCTCAGAAAATAAAACCACACTGAAAGCTCTTTGGGGCAGGGATCATTATTATAGTTATTTTAGGTGCTGTATGATCTCAGTTCCTGCATAAATCTTGTAGTCACTGTTGTGATACACATTCAGCCAGGACTGTCTACTAAGTGTTGCGTATTACATGTGTTCATTTCCCCCCTGATGTTCCTGGGCTTGCACTAAGATCTTTTATTCAGTCTTTGGTACCAAATCCAATGCCAATGGAAAAAAAAAGAATATATATAAATTTATATATATGTTTATATTATAACTTCCACAAATACTGGACACATTGCTTTCTTTAAGATGTGTAGTATTTACTGCATTTCAGCTCACAGGGAAATGCTTCCACTTCCAAGTGTGTAAAGCAGCAGAGTGAAAGTGGGCATATTTCAAACAGACATGAATGCTCTCTCAAGCTCACTCTCCCTTGGCTTTCAGCCACAATTTTAGAGTAATTTGCCCTAATCTGCCATATGGTTTTCTTTCTTTGCATTTTATAAAACTGCAGGGCTAAGTGAATGTGCCTCTTCGAAAGTACTGACACAAGCCTGATTTAATTTAGACTTCCGTATTAGCATACCAACTAAGTCAGCGCTGCAGCTTATGAGGGAAACTTCAGTGCACAACCAGAGCTGTCATTAGTTTTCAAGTAGTATGAGCCTACAGACCTTGAACTGGTTCTGCCATATGATTATTATTTCTAGAGGTCAGCTCAGAAGAACATCAAGCCTACCCCAGCAGCATGTGACCCCCATTCCCTTCCCCGGATCAAACCAGGCCTCCAGTAAGACATTCTTCAAGCCTGAAATCACTTCCAAACAGCAGACATTCTTAGTAAATCTGATTCATCATGTGGAAGATCTATATGCCTGCTGTATGAAAAGCATCTCTGACTGAGGTTTCCAGCAATCCCTGCCAGTGAATCCTTTTATTCATGGAGTCCGTGCAGTATACTTTTATATCACAGATGGCTCCAGGACTTAGAGACAATTTCCTTAAATAGGCTCTCACACCAGGCTTGTCTACACATTTTACTTTGGAATTTTTAGCCTGTAACAAGAATGTGACATGGTTCACTAAACATATGCTCCATGTGCATTTTAAGCACACAAGTTTCCCCTCAAGCTGCAGTGGATCTGCTGCCCTGCCTGGTGCCCACGTACACTCATCTGCACGCCTATTTATTCTCTTTGCTGAATTAGTCGGAATGTGGATTGCAGAGTACCAAGATAGCATGGGCTTCTGGTTCCACAGCAGCATGTTTGGCGTTTGTCATGGACACAACTCAGCTCAACCGCTCCAGTGAAGTTGAGTGCAAACCGCAACCCCAGAGGGAGGCATTACATGGAAGAATAATATAATTTTGCAAGAAAATAATTATAATTTTGAAGTTAACTGTAGTTAAAGTTTAGTACTGATATATAAAGAAACAAATGGTCATAGAACCAGGGAGCAGAAGACGGTGGTGTAATATGTTAACTGTGAACAAGAACTAACCTACAACTTAACCAATATGTTAACTAGAAAACATAGACCCTTATACTGACAAAGATACTTGTTTCCCATAACACTTTATATCTTACCTAACAATAATAATATTGGTGCTCTTGTCTGGGTATGAACAAGTAAGGAACAAAGAAAATTCTGTGCTGTCTGATGGTGATGCTGAACTATTTCAGATTAAACAGAATTTTTTTAAAAATCTAATTGAGGACATCAAAAATCGCAAGAAAACACAAGGCCATGTACCAAAGCAGTCAAAATGGGTTATAATTTGTCAGTCAGGAGCCAAATTAGGTCATGTTAAGTCACTACGTTATATGTATTTCAGGTCTAAGACCATATAGGTAATTTTCAATCTAATCCTTTAGTAGATGTGGGCTACTGACTAATCAGTAAAATCACTTATCATATAGGGGGTAAGTCATAACTATTCCTATATGCTGCAGAAAATGTGTTCAAATTAGGTCCAAACCCAACTATCTTGTAATAATCTGTCATCCAGCAGAATCACTGAACTTGCTTTTATCGTTTAATTATACCAAAAAAAGCAAGCAAATGCCAAAGATTAAAGTCTCAGAACTATCAGGGAGGGTGTTTATATAGGATGGTCCTGGGGTGGCTAAACAAGATGTGATCCCTTCCTCACTGAGAAATCTTGACCTCACATTTTTCCCTCCAGTATGGAGCTCTCTGCCACCTGGTTGTACTTAATTGTGATCTGGGTTTTCCTCAGTCCCACCTTTTGGAGCAGATTAATTTTCCATTAAGTAAGTATGTTTGGAGTCAACACAGACACATTGTGTACATGAGTGGGTCATGGACTCGCCTTAGCCACTGCCTCAGAGTGTAAGATGATACTAAAGCCCTCTGCTGAGATCTACATGCAGCATCCCTCAAAAAGAGGGCATTCAGAAAAATAAGACTGGGAGAGCTTCAAAATCAACAGATGAAAAGTAGCTGATTCCTTATCCAGCAGTTTTGCCAATGTAACATATCAAAGTTGTTTTTCCAGCCAAAACTATTTCATGAATTTGACCTAAATTTTTTAATAGTTTTGGGACAACCAGAATTGCATTTTGCCTCAAATAAACTATTCATCAGAAAGAAAATTACTGTTCTTGTCACAGAACACCAGCTGCCTACCCATTCAAAAAATAATAAAAAAAGCTTTAAAATCAAATGAAGCAAAATTAAAAGTCTTAGAATATCCCTTAACAGTCACAGAAGGCATGTAAAAAGAATAAAGTAAAAAAAAGAAAATAAGGAGGAAGGCAAAAAAACATAGAACAGTATGGGATAATTGTAAAACTCAAGAGGTTATTCAACTGAACAGATATCTTTCAGAAAATGAAAATCCAGCCCAAATGAAGCCACAAAAAAGAGCTTAAAAAGCCTGTAAAATGGTTGTTGGGATTGTAAAATACATGAATTTCTGTTGGTCCTGTTTCTCAAATATGTCCTATACAGTACTGTTGTAAAGGGCAGGAAGGGAATGTGAACAGCAAGCAGAAAACTGAAGAACAAAAAATGAATTATGCAAATGGATCAGATTTGGGAAGCTGAATTTGTTGCCTCCCCAACAACTTGAATAACAGTATTTAAATACAACTTTCTTTTTGTATAAAGCACCACTTTTTAAGCAGCCCTTCCAAATGCTTTCCCATCTGTTTCAACAAATGTGATAATGAGGAGGTTATGCTGCAAGCTCTAAAAAAAACCCATCAACTTATTTGTCCATACTAGAAAACACAAGACAGGTAAAAGGTTGTGCCAGTCGCCATGTTCCAAGTGAGCATAATCCCAAATAGCCTTCATTTTCTTAACTCTACTTGGCATTCTAAGATATGAGCATTGTTAATTTAGGCTGGATCAATTTAGGTTTGAAGGATAAACAGAGCAAAACTTAACAATTCTTCTCTGCATGGATGTTTTAAGCAGCCATAAAAATGAAGTACACCTGGAAAAGGATCCAGCAACTGGAAGGTTGAATTTCCCTGAATAGAAACTGCTAATACAAGACATTTCTAAAAACCCTGGCATTTTAATTACCAGTGCATTCAGAATTGAGGGAGACTTTTTACTCTGCAAGAGCAAGGGGCTCTTTCTGTGCAGGGTTGTTCCTCCAGAGCAGTGTTAGGAGCATGCAAGGTGTGCTGTAGAAGCTGGACAAAAGCAACCCCCTGCAGTGATCCTGTCAGCTTACATATCCACTTACTGCAAAGGGGACATTGGCTTACTCGTTGGACAGGGAGCTGAAATCTAAACCTCTGTTCTTAGTATCTTGACTCTGTTCCAGTATAATTTTGAGGTAATTCCACTAGAAGTGATTAGATTTATCAGTGTGTGAATCTGGGATGTGTAGTCAGATTCTGGCCAGGATTGATTCTCTGCTTCTGTTCTCACATAAGAATAAGAGTGTTCTGTTCTTATTGCACTCATGCAGCTAAGATCAAAAAAACATAGGGAGAATGGTCAGGACAGAAGCTGAGAGCATTTCCAAAATAGGGTAAGGAAACCTTAAAAACAGTATTGGGATCAAAATAGTAAGGTGCATGAAAGTGTTCACATAAATATAGTGCCATGGCTTTAGGGCTAAGCTGTGTCATTATAGACCTTTGAAACAGCATCCTACACTAGAGGCACAATGTGGTCTTTCTGAAGCTGGGTGGGGTGGGAAGTCCCAGCTATCCAAATTTTCTTCAGCCTTTTCAGTATCCCTGTAATTTTCGCAGGTAGAAGAGCATGGGCCTTAGGAATCACTGATGTCTATTTCCTAGATAAAGTGTAAGAAGTCAAGAGGAAAGAAATGTTTTTACAGCTAAAGAGATTACAATATACCATAATGTTCAGTATATTCTCTCTGAAAATTTTATTTTGGTGGTGTTTAACTTTGCCCTCCCATCC
Source organism: Myrmophylax atrothorax (assembly GCA_026770055.1). Classification (NCBI taxonomy): domain Eukaryota; kingdom Metazoa; phylum Chordata; class Aves; order Passeriformes; family Thamnophilidae; genus Myrmophylax; species Myrmophylax atrothorax. The sequence continues at coordinate 105,996,831 of JAOXXN010000446.1, read as the reverse complement.
CAAATTTCCAGATGTTTAGTGGTTTTCCTGGAGCAGCAGATCTAACCAGGTCCTGCAGATTGTAGCAGACTGGGTGCTTATCCAGTTGCCCTGCCCTCCCACTCATCTGTTCCCTCAACCCTCCGTGTCCTCTGTCATGGTCTTCGGGGACAGGCTGTGCCAGGGAGTCCCTGCAGGCACATGGCTTCAGCTCTTGTGCACAGGTCCTCCTGACCTCCTCTGCCCCACCATGTGCCTGAGAACACATTGCCATTGCAGGCATTCAATGCCCAACTCCTGCTCACTGTATGGGTAAGAGAGAGATGCAGTAAAATCACGGAATCATAGAATGTTTTGGGTTGGAAGGGAACTTAAAGATCATCTAGTTCCAACCCCTGTTTCCATGGGAATGTGCTTTTTAAAGGCTCTGAGGGGCTTTCTCCCTTTCCTAGTCTGGAATAATCCTTCTTGCTTTCTGATGAAGGAGAAATGTGTACTTCTCAGGAAGAGGGAGACTCAGATGCAACAGGTGACCCAGTAGCCCAGTTCCTGTTTGGAGGAATATTAATTGCATTTATTGCTGGGATATTATGGTAATATTAATTGAGAAATACAATATTATTTTGGCTGGAGAAGGCCTCTGTTTTAATACAACTCTTCAGAATACAGACTAAATTCATTCTTTGATATTTCTTTCGTGTCATGGTGACAAGGGAACTTCTGGGACAGCTTGTTTACTCTTTGTTTCAGTGTATTGCTGAATTTTATGAGTCAATACATTTCATTTCCTAATATGTGCCCTTCAGTAGGAAGAACTCCATTTGAGAGCTGAAAGGCATGTATCATGTCAATAAAGACAATATTATCACACTAGATTTTGTGATGAAATGAATACATTCTTAATGATTTCTTGCCAGCTTCTGGACTGAATTCCTACCAGTCATTCATGTCTCTCCAATGGCTCACTGTCTCCTTTGTTCTGCTGCTATCAGGCAACACCATGCTTAATAGAAATCTTCTGCCTCTGTTTGCAAGTAATGACTCTGTGCAATCTGGCTTGTGTTGGTTATAAGACAAGCTGGGAAAGTGCTTTTTCATTGTTTAGGTAAATGTTTCCTCTTTGATCCAACATCTGCCCTTTCTGCTGTTCACATTGCGAACTGATGCAGATCTAGCAGAAGGATGGGAGACATTTATAGGTCTTCCTGTTATGGAGTAATTTGGGGAGCATCATCTTCCCCTGCTCACATTTTGTCTTCAGCAATAACAATCCAATTCTTTGTGTTTTCGATGGGTAACCAATGCTTTGTCTTACCCTTTCCTTCTAGTTCTCCCTGAAGGCTATAGAAAGAAATAACACAAATAACCAAGCAATGAAATCATAAAATAGTCCCTTTTACTGTTATCTTTCCAAGAACAGTGAAGGCATTAAAGTTCTGAAACCTTTTTTCTTGAAGCAAAGATTGCAGCTAGAACAGGAAATGACACAACATAAATTCAATTTGTGACAATTATTATAACATGAAAGGGAAATACTATAAATCACTGATGTTAAACACTCTGTTCATTGGCTAGATCTGACCCATTTGAGCTATTTATCTAGTTCCTGTGACAGATTCAGATTTTGCACTACACGTGCTTTCATTTTTTAAAATACATGTTTCAAGTTTTTATGCTTCTGAAAAAGAGCTTCTGAATATACACTGAGTAGAAACTAGTGAAAGCTCACGCATAGCTCTATTTTTAAAAATACAGAAAACAAAGTATGTTATATTTGAAAAGGCAAAGTCTAGCCCTGTTCATTTCAGTGGGTGTTAACACTTGAACTTAATAATTTTGTCGTTGACATTGAAATAGTTCTCAGAAGTCAATATTAAAAATAAAGATGTAAATTGGAGGGGTTTATGTAAAAAAAAAAAGTATATAGTTTTTGAGGAAAAGGAGACAAGAAATATCATGCATATCTGTAAAGCATACCACCTAAGTCAGATAAAAACAAATTGTTATACTCCTATGCAGTTTTAGCCATCAATGATGTAGGTGTGAAGCTTAAACAACTGAAGAAAAATAGACCCATCTGGAAAACAGTTAAGAAAAGAAATATGTTGAATTCTCCATCCCAGCTGCCTGCAAGCCTGTCCCAGAGTCTCCTGGAGGTCTCCCAGTTTTAGCCATTTCAAAGGCACAGTGTAGTATTTTAGAATAAATGAGAATTTTGTCAAATTAATTTTTTGCTTTTAATATTCATGCAAACATTGATCTGTATTGTTATAAATACATATAGGACCAGTTAGTTATTTTTCATGTATGAGATTTATTTCACAGAAATAACTATTTGGTCAGGTATTTTATTGGCTTCCTGCTTAAACTGCAGTGCTGCCTAAGGCAGTTACTGCTGGAAACAGAATACTGCCCTGACAGACTTCTGAATCTTAAACTGGGGCCATGCTTATTTTATACTCCAATGCATTAAAATTTACTGCTTGCTTTCCATGCTTTGAGTAAAGTTACTTCATTAGGAAGGGGAGATATATTTTTATGATATACTGAGAAATGCAGTGTTTTGAAACAAGTCATTCTTTCAACAAAGTAATTCAAGAAGTGTGAAGCATTAAAATATAAGGAAAAGTTGAATTTTAAGAAAAAGAGATGTATTCTGGGGACTGAGATATTCTATTATAGAGAAAAAAATAATATAAGAGTCATGTCTTCACATACTATTCTTAAATTAGCTTTGAAGTACTTTGTTTTAATTCTTACTCCTGTCTTGAAAAAGGCAATGATAGATTGTGAATACTGCTATTTTTACACTGTAACTTACTGCATATTATATGTAATATGGGCACTACAGAAAATATCCAAGATCTTAGAAGTTTTTCGTATATCTCTAATTTAGTATTGCACAGGCAGACACCTTCAGCAGAACCAAGACTTTCAACATAAAAGAAATTCTTATCAGAATTTTTTTATCATTAGCATTAGATTTTTCTGTTTACTTTTTTAAAATCGAATTATATTAAAATTCTTACATTGATTTATTGCCGTCTAGATAGTGCCCCTTATAATATAATTTTGACATAGAAATTTAACTTCTATTGAAAAATAAAAGTCTGCATTTTATTTATTGTTCTGTAGAAATGTATGTGATGGTTTATAGGTTGGTTACAAATCAGTAATTCTTAATTGTACGTGTATGTGTGTAACCCTATTCTCTGGTAGTTAACAGTGACTAAAGGGGAAGTATTCATGTACACACTGTCCCTCCTGAGGAATAATTTTTATTTGTCTCAGGTGCCATCTAGAAATGGGGAAAACTAAAAGAGAAAGTTGCTATGTTCCCTTAAACGCTGAATCTCCTCCAGTCAACAGCAATGTAAGCCAGTACTTGAACACCAAAAGCTTTTTTCAGGAGGAGGAGTAGGTGTGAACTCAGGAAAGCAGACCAGCACAATATATATGAAGTAAAGAACCAAATAGGGGCCCCTGTTTGGTGGCATGGTGTCCCAGTTCAGCAAGCCGGGACCAGTTTATCACTGTGTGGGTGTGACCAAAGCTGTGTATTCTAAACCCTTTATGTCATTTCCCATGAACTGTTAACAATGGACTATTTGCAGCAGCTGCCCAGGGCACACCCAACCCCTCAGGATGTAAGCTGGGTGTTAAAGAAGTCTGTGAGATAAGAGCTGTGATAACTCCCCTCCAGAAAGTCGTTAGCACCTCCACACCCAGCCTGAGGGGGCATGTCTGCTAATGGGCCACCAATTCCAAAATCACCCCATGACTCACAGAGTTAGATCACCCATTGTGGAAGTCCCCGCCCTGGGAGAGGTACTTGGCATTCCCACCTGAACCTGAGGGTATATAATCTTGGGGTTTGGGGACTTCTGGGACCACTCGCTGGATCCAGAGGAAGACTAGAACCTCGACAGGACTTTGACTGCCACTCTCGACCAGACTGTGACCACCACTCTTAACCAGACTGCAACCATCATTTGCACCAACAGGTTTTTTTCCATCCTTTTACTTTGGACTCAGGGGAACCATGAGGGGGCTCTCAGCACGGGGGATAACGAACACCATTGTGTTTGTGCCCCAGGGTGCTGGGTTATACTTCTGGGTTTTGTGGGGCAAAACCAATTTCTCTTTGTCTCATTGCATTTATTGTAATATTTTTATTAAATTGTAACTCTGATTTATAATCTGTTTTGTGTTGGGTTCACTTCTCCTGCGGGTTTTCCTTTAAACCGGCACAATAGTAATCGTCTATTTAATGCTGAACCTCTTTACTGTGAGCTGTACTGTCTGTCCCTGCTGCTCCAGAGATCTGCCTTCAGTCCCCACAGGCACTTTGTCGCACAGAGGCTTTGCGGTTCCCGGCTCCAGTCCTGTCCTTTCAGCCCCCCACCAGTAAACCCCACTGGTGTCTTTGGCCACAGACACAGTGCACCATATCATTGCCATGGGGGCAAACTGGGACCAATGGGGACCCTCCAACAAGGCTGGAAGCAAGTTCTTAGCACAGACAGATTTGTGCCTTCTTAGAATCTTTTGTAGGACCAGATCGCGCCAATATCCAAACCTGCCGCCAAAGAGTTGCCTCAAATTACGCATGGAGCTTCTCGCATATATAGATTGCACTATAGGAGTATTAAGGGTTTGGGGGTTTTTTCAGCCATAGAGAACTTTCTACTTCTCTGGAACTTCAGGACTTTATATTGCAATAATTTTAAGCAAGACTATTGTAAGCATATTACAGGCATTAGTAATCATGCATTATGCCTTCTCCAAATTTATAATACGGATATTTTCTCACACTCAACTCCCATCATTATGTCAGTGGAACAGTCAAAGCTTCTCCTTATAGATCCAGAAAACTCCCAGATAGATTAGTTTAGAAGAAACTAGGTCATTTGCTAGGGAAGTGAAAGGCAGATGTGTATGATATTAACCAGCACTTTCTTTTATTTGGTCCTGGTTTAGGAATGACGTTTTCTTCAAGCATGATAATTTTGATGGATCATTTTTGCTCTGGATTTATTCAGGAAGATAGTCAAGACAAGACCCTAATCATTCATTTACAATGAGGGAACAGCTTCAAGACCCATGTTCAACTGCATTCAAAACTACAACTAAGATTCCCTTCTTTCCATGTTCATTCTGTATTTAACTGGGAGACTCCCATGGTGGAATTTTATCATCACAAAAGAAGTTTTTTATCCTTGGAAATTTTATTTTCAGCCCCTTGAAACCTGTTGAAATGTGCTACTGCAATTTAAAGCCACAGAGATACCTCTGAAGTGATCCGTTCCAATGACAAACTGGGGCATTAAATCGATGGGTGTATTCAATTATCTAAATGTTCACTGTCTTGACTGTCAGGAATGCTTTCTCAGAATAGCACGCAGTTACGGAGAAGAAAGTCCACAATGAAATAAATCCTGTTATGGTAAAATTCAGGCCTGGCTGATGTCAAGAAGAAGTTTGGCATTGTCTGTAAAAGGCCAGGATTTCACCCTTCATCACACCACCCCCTCCCTGAGGAGAAGGTATTATTTATTTATGTGGTTCCATTAGTGTGCTAGGCACATTGGATGTGCTCCTTGGTTGGTGCAAAGCCTCACTGCTCCATTAATTCCTGTCCTGCTCCCGTTCTCCAGGGTGCAGTTCTCGCTGCCTGGAACAGCTGGTGTGGCCATGGGAATGACAGCAGAATTAAGACCTTAGTGCTAAATTTTCACGCCTCCTTATGATCTCCCCCTTCTGAGCCAGTGCTTTTAAGGAACGTAAAGCAGCTCTCAAGAGACACCTTATTTATTTATTTGCATTTTTATGAAACAAAATGTGTGTTGGGATACTGTGCCAGCATTTATAACCATCCACTGAATAGAGTTTACAATAAAGCACTCTGGTCATTAGCAAACCTTGATAAAATTCCTGTTATAAGCATGCAGATAAAAAGCAGATCAATATCCCAGTCTGTCTCAGACCTAATTGCACTGCTTCCATTCTTCTATCCCTTTTTATTAGCAGAAATTGTGTCCATTCAGGAACAGAGGATTGAATTTCAGAGGTAATATCCATGTGACTCCACTGAGAGTCCTTCATGGACATCGGGTTTCGCTAGAACAAGATGGTGAGTTGCATCCGTCTCAGTCTTGGATAATAACCTATTAGGAACAAATTGCATTATTTCTTCTATCTCCACCTGCTTGGACTTTAGTTTGGCTATTTGGACAAAAGATAGTATCAAGGTAGAATTTCTTGCTGAGTTTTTGTACTGGACTTTGCACTGCTGAACTGCTATCAGAAGCCCTTTATTATTAATATAAAACAAACAAGCAAAACCCCATGGCATTTACAAAAGAAGTGAATTTTTCAGGGTGAAAGCAAATCCTCAGTAATAAAAACTCTATCTTATAGGATCAATATGTAAGCTTTTAGCTAAAAATACAGCAAGTGTTGCAGACACTTGTCATCACATTGGCACCACGTGGCCTAAAGCTAGTTTTTTTCTGCTATTTAAAAGATGAAGTGTGGTTTCAAGATCAAATTCCTTTTATTCTGATGCTACGGAACATCGTCTATATCCATCTTAATACAAGGATGAAAGCTCACTCCTCACATCAAAATGATTTTACTTGGTCTGGTCAATAAATATAGTAAATGATAGGGAAGAACTTTGGGGGTTTTTTGAGGGTCGTTTTGGGCTTTTCTATTTTTTTTTTCTTTTAGTAGTTAAACACTGCAATGGGTTGACCAGAGAAAAGGTGGAAACTTCATCCTTGGAGATAGTCAAAAGCTGACTGAGCAAGATCCTAAACAACCTGCTCTAGTTGGTCTTGCTTTGGGGCACTGGACTTGATGACTTTCAGAAGACTCTTCTAACAAATTATGTTGTAATTCCAGGACTCTAACAATAAATCACAAAATCAAATGAGGAATTACAGCTTCCTTATCCAAAGAAGGCCAGACCAACTGCCTTGCTGAGATATATTTTACTCTCAGTTGTCTCAGGGCAGAACTGAACCTTTATACTTTACAAGTATAAAGGGCTGAAATCCTAATGTGTTGAAATTCAATTATACCTCAATATGGGGTAGAATATTTAGTAATATAATAGTTACACACTAGGTCAAGTAAGCAGTGACTAAATATGAAAAGCCCAAATCTGAGACCCTGGAACCAGGACTGATTGGAAGGGACCTTGGAGATCACCTAGTTCCTACCTCCATGCTGTGAGCAGGGATGCCACTCACTAAACCAGGTTGCTCAAAGCCCCATCCAACTGGCCTTGGACAATGCCACGGATGAGACATCCATAGCTTCTCTGTATAACCTGTTGCAGTGTCTCACCACTCTCACAGTAAAGAATTCCTTCCTAATATCTAATCCAAACCTGCTTGCTTTGAGTTTCTGTACACCAGTTTTCTGGTCCCATGGGACCATGTCAATGTGCTACAGTGCTCAGTGGCCCAGTTGAAAGGAGAATTTGGACTTTGAGTCTAGTAACTTCTGTGTCTAACTGCAGAGCTTTTAATGGATAATTTCTGTCTTTCCATAAGGAACCAAATCAAATTGACTTAGGTAATTTTTCATAGCCTCTGAACCTCCACAAGATCTACAGTAAATCTTAATTGTTACTTCATAAGCAGGAGTTCAGATAACCCAAAAGAACATTTTGATCATTCTCTCTGCTAGTTCTGATTTAGCTTGAACAATAATTATTACCTGCTTCTTGACCCAGCCTATTACGTGTTGTAACTCTGTCAGATTAAATGGTGCTACAAGGGATACCACTTCACAGAGCATTCAAAAGAGGCCATACACATCACCTGATCTAACCCCTGCATAATGGAAGCCATAGAACCCCTTAACTAATTTCTAGCTCAAGCCCAATAGAGTATTGTTTTCGGTATAATCCCCATTTCAAAATTTCTAATGGTTTAGAATCCATCTCTGCAATTCTTTTTCTGTGCCCTCAAAGGGAGAAGCAGATATTTCATTTTAGTTAAATCTTTTTCAAGCTTTAGCTTTCAGCCCTTAGATCTGCTAGGCTAGAGAACTCTATGAACAAATTTTTATTCTTGAAGCAGGTACTTCAAGTCCCCTCCATCTTCTACCAGATATGAAAGCAGGTTAAGCTCCTTACTAAGTGCCATTTTTCTAATCCTTTCATTATTCTTCAAATGCTTCCTTAAGATATTCAGGGAAAATCCTGAACCTCTGTATTATTCATGAAGTAGAACTGAACACACTATTTCAGCAACCATCATATCAGTGCCAAATACAAAATATTACCTCTTTACTCTATGTACCCCTTTTTAAAGATCAAAGTAATCACATTTCTTTAATGAAAGAATGAAAAATTATTCTTAACACATTCAGTTGAGATAAGTCAAGGTATTACATTATGTTCTAAATGGATGCTTAAAGACTTTATATAAAGTGAGGGGAGGAATCAGCCAAAGTGCTGATCTTTATCTCAGAATATCCTAAAACCCAGGACAAAGGTATCTCTACATAGATACCATTGTGGGTTTAAATTCCTGCTCCATAACAGACGAACTTAGATTCAGAAGCTGATGTTTGGATGGACTTCTCATGTAGACTGAGTTGTGTTCCCCCACTGAACACAGTGCTGAGTTCTATTGTGCTAAGACTCAGACTCTCTTTACAGTGTTTATGGTGTGTCCCCTGCTCAGCATGCTGCCTTCTGAGGAGTGAATATACATTGTACCTTAAGTATCCCTATGGGTGCCCACATTCACTTCACTTCAAGTTGTTTGAAGACAGGTTTAAGACAAGCTCCAGATACCAAAAAGGCAAAAACCTTACACTGGAACCAAGCCTGAGTCTGACTCTTTTTTACTTAGACAGGAATGTCCCAGCACATACACCACTGCAGGCTGTTTAGACAGGTGAGTCAAAGGCATCCTCTTGCCAAATTCATGTCATATAGAAAAAGTGGAACAGTTGCTTTAATGCAGTCTTTGACCTTCTGTCCTCTAAAATGCAAAGCCTATGAGTTCCATCCTTCACACCTATCACCTCGTCCAGTAGGTTTGGTAGCCCCACTAATTCAGAGGTATAAATTCCAGCAGAGAGCAGGCATTGCAAACTGGAACCCTGCAGATCTGAGGTCTATTCATGGGTCTAACCATAAACCATGGTTGCCAGTGTCCAGCCACCCTAAACAGTGCTTTTGAGAAACACCCTCTAACAAACCCTTGCAGAGACCAGTGAAGGCAAGAATGTAATTGTGCCTCCCTGATTCTCTTGACCCAGTTGCAAATTACATGTGAGTAATAAGAACTACAGCTTACATGAAAGTGACTTCCTCTGTCTGACTTTAATTGTTTTATGAAGACAGATTGCCTAGGAACCTTGCTGCTTCTTCAGTAATAACCATTGGATTTATGATAGATTCCAAGATTTCCTACTTTAAAGAAAGTTCATGAGTGTCTGAGCAGATCTTGGGTCCCCTGATAGGAGACCCATGCAGACACATTAGTATGTTTTAAGCCACCTATCTTATCACCACTGAACAGCTACAGAAATAGGATCTTGTCTGACTGTATGGAACTAACATTTACACAATTACTTTTGCAGCCTCTCTAAATGGTGAGCACATGCCCAGCCTGCTGCACCCACAGCAGGGTAGTGGGTTCATGTATTACTCCCTGTTCAGGTATTAGTCCTTGTGCCACAAGCACAGTAATGCCTTTAGTAGAGATGTCCTCTTAGGGTTGTTTGGGGGATTTTTTTATATGAAGCTGAAGAAAAGATTGATGACTGAATTGGTTTGTTGCTATCATTTGCAACACATCATCTACTGAGGCAAAAAAAATATTTGTCTATTTAATTCAAGAGAACAAATCTTCAGTAGGAGGGTTTGAAAGATTGGGGGCTATTCCTTTTGAAGATGGTTATATGAGACAAGGATGAAGGACATGAAAGATCCCTCAGTATTACTGTTGACCTCCTCCGCCATTGAAAAATTTCTCTACCATAAGCACGTGACTGGGCCCATGTCTCTTTAGTTAAAAATAAAATAATAGATTTAATTGAATAAAAAATATACATCCTCACATCCCTTAAATGTAGCATTTATGACCCTCCTTTATTTAAATTTTATGCGGAGTATGAGTCTTGAAAGGCTCAGTTTTAATTCATTTTCTATCTGTTGAGAAGCAGTAGAAAGGGAGACTTCTCATCTTTGCTGGTAGGAGAGAAAAAATTGTAAAATCATGGAAGTGTTAACATTGGAAGAGCAGTCAGGAGCAGGACAAGAACTATGAAATTCCTTTACAAATAACATAAGTCACTTACTTTAAGTGCAATTCTTATGATGGCTGTGCTACATCCAATAAGTGTCATTGTAGGTTGTTTTAGCTGTGAAATGAATCAGAGGTGTTTCATAACCGCACAGTTGGCTTCCTCTCTGCTGGTGAGTATGACCTCTCCTCCATGCAGAAGCAATCCACTGCAAAACACAAGGTGAAAACTCCTACTTTAAAACAATAAAAAAAGTTTAGTCTGTCTTCCTGGGAGGTGACAAAGTAGTCTTGTATCATGTTTTTAAAAAATAGTCTTTCCATAGTGGAATGAGACTGATAAGATTTGATGCATGTTTTCTGGTCTGGCATCTGCTTCTTTTCTCACTTTGGGTAAGCAGTTTCAGGTGCATTTACATCAGCTGTCAAAAGAAAATTGGAGCTATGGACTTCATCCTGTTTCCTATGAAAATTATTAAGACCCTTACACTCCAATATGAGCAATGTGTAAATTGACCTATGAAAACTTCTAATATGGCTTGGGACAGCCCAGTTAAGAGTTGTACATGAAGTCTACAGACATTCTCATTCTGTCATAAGTTATAACACTATGCCACAAGTGTGCATGCCCAATCTGTACACTGTTGCATATTTCAACATCAGTTACTACAATTAGCTGAAAAATCCAGCTTGAAGCCTTTGGAATACTTTGGCACTAAGATTGAGAGTAGTCTTAGTTCTAATTTTCATTAGCAAAATGAGTTAGCACATTTTGTTGCCAGTGGAAGATGTCAAGTGCATCTTTTATAACAAGGGAAGAACTGCTTCAGCATTTTATTTTATTTACATTTGTATTTTTAAGG
>JAOXXN010000446.1:105958905-105975439 GCA_026770055.1 Myrmophylax atrothorax | reverse complement strand
GTTTCATTTTAGCTTGTTTAGACTTGGATTTCTTTTGGTACTTCTAATTTAAAAGGTATAAATCTAAGATTCCAATAGAAGAGGTTAATGCCCTTTGTAAAGATGGCTTTTCAAGATGGAGATAAAATTCTGCCCAATATTGCTAGAAATAAGCACTTATGTAAAATCCTCGCTGAATGCAGCAGTGGAGGCATGTGTAGGGGCAGATGGTTTGTAAGTGGGACCCTGTCACTGGGTGCCATGGTCTCATCTTGGGCACCTGACATTTTTGGGCAACAGGGAGCCTGAAAAGAAAATAAACTGCAGTATCATGTAAGATGAGGACCAAGCAGGAAATCAGATCTGTTAGTTACAGCGTGATCACAATGAGAACTTTTGATTCCAACAGGCCAAAAGCCGCTATTATTGAAGCTAGAGAGAATGTTTATGGTCATGCTGGCAGAATCACAACCTATTTTCTCATCCTTAGGCACAGAAGATAAAAACCTCTTATTTTTCTCCCTCAAATGAGTCCCCGTCACTGAAGATTTCACTGAAATTGCAGAAGCATTAACAGTGTAGTTCATGCTTACTCAGAGTTAGCAAAATGTCACTGACATTCATAGAGATAAAGAATTACATTTCTGCATTGGAAGTCCTTTGAGTGGGTTTTCCTATGCATGTGGCACTGCAAAGACAGAGAGGTCATGAGCCTTCCTCTTGCCCAGAACCATTATGTTCTTGCATCTATTCAGTAACTCCATTGCTCCCACACTGCTGGCAATAGCAACATTCAATAACTTTATTTACTTACATCTTTAATTATTAATGGACTTTAGTCATTCTGAGAAGACCATAGCATTAATACAGTAATTATGCCATGAAGTTACCTAATTTCTAAGTTTGGCTTGGGTATGATGATTCTTTGACATCCCAAATGGAGGTAGAATACCCAGAATGTCACTGCACGGGAGTCACCACAACCCAGAGCATGCAAATATCTGCACATATCAGAGTTAAACAGGAACCTTTCCTTTAGAAAGGGTTTCCATCTATGGTGGTGACCTTGACCAAGGCCATGGAACCAGATAAGCAAAAGGCTGCTGTTGCCTACTTACCTCACAAGTGTGTTTTTACTTCATTCTGACAAAAATGCTTTCCTTGACTTAGATTTCGCAGTTGTGACCTCCAGGTTTCTCTTTCTATTTGTTTTAAGGCAGAATTGACTGACTTAAAATTCAGAATTTAGTATCCAAGCAGAAGCTTTCTGTAAATATATTAAACTGATTCTGTGATGATTGCTGCCAAAACCAGTTGTAAACCAGCACACCATTTTTATCATAGTTCTAGGAGCTTAAGTAGCCTCAGAGTTTTCAGCAGACGTTTCAGCAGACATATACCTCTTCGAGACAGATTTGAGTAGATTTATTTTTTTTTAATAGCAAATGTGGTCATTCAGGAATTTGTTTTCACTGACTTAAAATCTAGGACTTTAAAAAAAAACTTTAAATTTTTTTTTAGTATGCAGTTTTGATTTTCAGTATTCAGTTGAGTGTGGTTTTATCTTTATGTGCAATATTTTCGTATCTTCTGTAACACCTAATAAATCCCAGAACAAGACATTGTTCCAAATGAAAATTCAAAATATTAATTTCAGAAAGTGGGAACACGGCATTTCAACATCAGTACACTTTGTCTGTAGAAGAGGATTTTGTAAAAAAATACAAACACAAACAGCACCTTCCTTCCCTAAGTGATTTTGTTGGTTTTTTAAATTTTCTATGAAAATACAATTTGTGGTGGTATTTCAATTGCCTACCTAATTCTTTGTTCAATTTTCATTAGAATTTCAAGGTGAAACTATGTTGGGTGTTCTATTCCTTATAGATACTTCAATTCACAGGTCTAAAAGAAACAAAAGATCGCAGACAATGTGTTTCTCTTAATTGAATTTTCCTCTAGCTCTTCCACAAGACCTTGCTGGGACATTTGTATGCTGTTGACTTTTCTCTTCTTTTCTCAAACTGAGAAGAAAAAACAAACAAATAAAGAGATAAATTTACATAGAGACCAATAGGTTCACCAAAATGTCTTTTAAAACCACAATAAATTATAGCCTGTATTTCAGGGTCTTAGGTAAACAAAGTTATTTATATTTTATCTTAATTGTCATTAATTCTATTAAATCAGTTGCTTAGCAAAGTTAAAATGGCACAGCAATTTGCAAACAAAACTGAGCTAGATTTGTATTTCATTCACACAGTTTTAAGAGCAGTTTTTATGTATAAATGGACAGTTCTTTCTAATTCTGTTTGACTCTTTTTTTAATCAGTTTCCAAGCAACACAAAATGTAAGGTTTGCTTACAGTATGTAAAAGCTACAGTTTTAAAAAAAAAATCATCATCCCTGTTAACACATATCAAACAAAATGGTATCAGTTAAAAGAACTGATCATTGGGTGGGTTTATCCCAAGGAAAATACTTCTAAGTACTGTTATCTGGGCTCTGTTCTATCCATATGTTAATAATTTGATATTTTTATGAATGTGAGTGAAAAGCTGTGATGTCACTTCAAATGAGAGTAAGTAATGCTGGAGTAAGTTGGCAGCACTGGCCCTTTTCAAGGAGTCTCACCTATTTATATAGGTCTGACAGAATAGCTAGAATAAAGAAGGTTTTTTTCAAATAAATTTTTACCTGACTATTCAGCAATATCATTAATTATTATAGAATTTTCAGAAAACATATTGACTTTACAGTGCCATATATGTAGTTTAACTCCAGAAACATGCAGGAAAATTATTCACTATCTACCAGCATTTCATCACATACTTCTGAATGAAAAATACATTCAGAAATCTAGTTATCTGTAGGAAAAAAGGGGGATAAAAGTAAAAAAAAAGTGTTTGAAAATAATTATTGACTGAGCTCTGGTCATTCCTGGTACTCAGCTTAGTTTTTCATTCTTTCTTTCAAAGGGATCTTCTTGTATGCTACTTTCCTGATGAGGCTTTATTTTGCTTCTTTCTTTTTGATTTCCTTATCAACCGTCATCATTTCAGTCGTTCATGTTTAATCTCTGCTTTGCTGATTCCATTTTTTTTCTTGAACAGTACTCAGTAAGGTCTTGATATGGCTTGATAAGTAGAGTCATGTTCCAAAGACTCCTCTAGACTTCCATTGCCACCATTGTTCAGTCACAGGAGGTTTCCATTTTAAACTCCCTCTTCTCTAACTGCAAACTGCAAATGAAACTGAAATAATCTGGAACACAAACACCCTCTGGCACATTCAAACCCATATGCATATGTTTAGGGGGTCCTATAGGCAGAATAGTGTGTCATCTCCCTTTCTTTAGTTACTTGCAGACACTGAGTCTGATATGAGCTTGCAGTAGAAAACATCTGAGAAAATCTATCTTTACCTTATTGAGAGGCATCACTTTAGTGATTACTTGCCTAATATTGGGGTTATCACTTATGCATAAGTAAAATTGGTGCAGAATGACAGAAACAAGCACTTTATTGGGGAATTGTGTGCTCTGCATTAATGGTGTATATAATTTTGAACCAGTCTGGTTCTTTGAACAATTTGTTCCAGCTAAGAACAGATTGAGCTGTTCTTTGAATCATTTTTGAGCAGGCAGTACAGTGTGAGTTTATGATGTCTTTTCTTTGTGCTGTAGCTCAGTTCATTTGAGGTAAATCTTGCTGAAGTGCAGAGGGTTTATAAAGGTGCCGAGCGCTGCCTCTGGTCCAATGGGCTTGGCATGAAGGCAGCTATGCGGACTGTTTGTCTCACATTTAAGCACTGACATGTTGGTTTTGGGCAACTTAAAAATTTGTTTGGAGGTGCGTATCTCGGCATGTATGTTTGACATTTAAAAGTTAATCGTGCTTTGTATATAGACTTGTCTGAATGAGTATGACAGTAGAAAGTATATAAGAAATGGGAGGTGAAGCCAGTCAGGGGAGGTTTCCCCTTTCTTGCTGAATGGATGTGAGACTTGGAATTAACTGCCTTTGTCAGCTTTGGTGGAGAGGAAGTGCATGTAGTTGTGAAACATAGGACATAGCTGCTTTGGTTACTATTGGTAAGCAGTGCAAACTGCACACAGGAACTCTTATATCAAGGGAAATACTTGGGTCCAAGGCAGTACAGGAAAGGCATATGGATTACACACATAACTCAAAACACTTTTGAACACAAAGACATGGTTACTTCTATGAATTTTCTGCAGATTCCTGCAGTTTTAGATTCTTGCCAAGGGTTGATTTATAAGGAAAATTAAAAATTGCAAGACCTGATGCAAAATGAGGGCTGCATAACTATGAAATTTTACCTTTTACCAGTTTAATGTACTAGTCTTTTTTTTTTTTTGAGGGGGGGTGAGGTGAGTGTGGGCACTACAAAGGTCTCCTTGAAGCTACTGAGAACCAAAAGTAGAAGGCATAATTGCAGTTTAATGAAACCAATTTTAAATATTCCTTTCATCTCTGCTGGGATGTTTATTGTCACTGTTCAAGTTTTCTCTTTTAGACAAATTCAAGACATTTGCTAACCTGTTCATGCTAAATGTCACCCTGTAAAATAAGTAACTTTGACAAATCTGCCTAGAGTCTACTACTCCAGCATGTTAAAATTATCACAGTCACATTCCTGCTTTTTGAAATTAAAAGGTGACTGTCATTTGTCATTTCTGCCAAAAAATACCATTATGTTTTTGTAGGAACTCTGGAGAAGCTCTGGATTTTAGTTTATACCTTAAACAAAACAAAACCCCATTGTGGAATAAGTATTCATAGAATTTCTGTGAACTGAGTTCATGTAGCAACCACAGCAGAGCTTCTAAATCTGTTTAAAAGGCTGGTGTGAGATCCCAATAGCAATCACTTGTCTACTGTGAGCTTTTCCAGAAAAAGGTGAACTTTCAAACAAACCTCACCTACCTGCTGACAGACCAGGTGGTTTACTTAGAAACCTAATTAGGTCATTAAAAACTAGTACTACATTTTATTAAATGCCACAGGGATGCCAACATTTATGAAGTATTTAGTTACCTAGTCATAACCTAAAGCCATTTGTTATTCACAAATAAATACACTCAGGTCTTTCAGGAATCCAGTCTGGTACAAATGCTGGTACAAATGCTACACTATTAAGTTCGGAAAACCTGGGGCTCACCAAAATTCAAAGAAGACAACAATGGCCACTTCTGCTCAAAACATTACCATGGGAAGAAAAGAACATATATATTCTGCTTTTTAGCCTGATGTTGGATTACTCATCCAGAAAGAGGGGTGGAAGCCTCACCTGCCTGTACCTGGGGAGGTTCAAGTCTATCCCACAGTCTACAAGTAGTGAAGCTAGGACAGAAGGCATACCATGCATAGTCTAGAGGAGTTTACCCCTCTCTAGACTGTTGAAACATACCAAGAAGCCAAGAGGTTGGGGGGAGAGGGGGAGAGGGAAGGAGAGAGAGAGAGAGAGACAGAGACAGAGACAGAGTGAGTTGAGTTTAGAGCGACTGGAAGAGGCACCTTTTTTTCTGGACTAGGATAATGGACCTGTTTAACTTGCTCTGGTTAATGTCCCTGAGACTGATTTTGTGAGGCAGGTGATTAATACCAGCTAAAAATACTAATTCTTAAAAAAAAAAAAAAAATCAGAAATAAAGCAAGAGCTGTACAGAATGTAGCATTGGTTTATGAGTGAATAACACAATGATTATTTCACCATAATATGTAACTATAATGAGGCAATCATGTGGCCTCCAGCACTACAGAATTTAAACGTCATGATTTTTTTATACATTTAAGTTCACAAAACTCCTAAAAAGTAGGAAAATGGAAAATTTCTAATCCCCAGTTGTAAAATGTTTACCCAGTTATTATTAAATACCCCAAACACACATGCATTCACATAAACCATTAAAATATTAGTCACATGTACAAAATTGCAATGAAAGTTTAATAGGCCCCTTTTTACTTCCTTGTTTCCAGCTTCTTGAGAAAGCCTGTTCTTCAGTCCTCAACTTATTTTACAGCTCAGCTCTCTGCCCTGAACACTGTATTAGCAATACAATGGATGCTATGATAGCCCAGCTTTATTACCAGGCTCATAACCGAGCTGGCAGCCAATCTGGGTGTGCCCCTGTGCCCTTGTTTGAAATGAGCTGCAGCCTGCGGCTCCTCCAGGTAGATTCTGTCATTTTAAGCATGAAAAATTGTAAGGGATGAGCTCTGTCTTCTGAAGTTCTGATGCAAAAGGCAGCAATATTGCATGACCCTAGAGATGGTTGGATGGTTGCTTTGTACTGTAAAAGGGCTGAAAGAAATAGCTTTGCCTTTGGGAGCTTTATGTCTCTAAAGGATAATATGAAGTACCTGATGAGGAAGTTATGGTTCAAAGGAAGGTTACAAAAATAACAGCAGCCATCCTAAACTTATCTAGAAGATTTACAAGAAGTCTGCTACAATGTGTGGGTTTTGACCTCCAGGAACACTACATTTTATTCATCTTGTGCTGGGGAACAAAAGACACTTGGTGCACTAAATCAGTTTCATTTTTGTGTTTGTGCTTATGGGATTTGGAGCAGAGGTTTAGATTATAAGGAAATAGTTGTCAAGTGTAAAGTATAATTAAGACAGTTTTGATGCCAGAACCAAGATTTTATTTTTCCTGTGGACTAGAGGCTTTGGGGTTTTTTTTCAACTCTTAATATAGAGACGGTGAGGAAGGTGATGTTTTTTTCTCTTTTATCTGAACAGTCAAAAATGCAACAATATGACATTTGTGTTGCATAAGAGGATAGTTTTATGATGTTCACAGTGTACCATAGATTTGCCTCCTGTATAGGACTAAACCTCATCATTTAAAAATCTTTTATAGATTTGAAAGTATTCCGTAGTACTCACTGTCAATTTAACTAGCCTCCTTGTGTTACATTTTAGGCTCTGCACAAAGAGCAAAGCACTCTGACTATTTATGTTCCCTTGCAAAATTTCTAACCACTTCAATTTCAGAAGGAGTTTTCTAACAGATCTCAGTTACTTCCAACTTGTAGTGTCTACTTAAAACCAGCAGATAAAAGTGGATGGAATGGCAGAGACAATGAAGATTAACCTGTGAATAAGGAGTAGTTTTTTGCAGTTCCGTGACCTACACAGACATGCAGTCAAGTAGCAGGCCTTGAATTTAAGAGTCACTGGTATGAACAATAGGCAACAGCAGTTGCACTACATGACTAAGCTCAAAAAAAATCCCCCAGTTTTTGCATGAGGATTGAGCATGGAAATAACAAAGCAACCACTTTAGATCTCATATGTTCACCTGTCTCAGATGAATTCTACCTTAGACAGACAGGTCCTTTAAAACTGTGTCAGACTGACAGATGCCTCAGAGTATCCATATGGTGGCCTTGTAAAGTCCTGGTCGGTGTAGAGGGATGTGATTTTTTGTTTCTGTCCTTTCTTAGTAATTAGCAACCATAATTATTCAACAGCACTTGCAAACCTTCTGAAGTCCCTGAGAGTTGAATTACCCTCATCTCACACTCTCAGAGGACTTATCGATTATAAGAAGGTGACAAACTTAGACTAAACATGTAAGGTTTAGGTGGCATGAATCCAGTGCAGGATCTATTTTCAATATTCCCCAAAATATTGGGCAATACTTTCAATCAATCTCTGGCCCTAGCTCACCTTTCAAGAGGGTTCCTCTTTCTTCTGTAATAAGTAGAAGATACCACAGAAAATCTTTATATTTACTCTCTATTGCAAAACAAACAGGCTCTTTATTTGCAATTCACTTCAATGCAGAGAGATGCAATACTAACTAATACTCAAAATAGCAGCGAAAGATTCTCTGCTGATTTGAAAAATAACTGGGATTTGGTAGCTCAGCCCCAGCCCTTATTTGATCACAGTCTTCCAGTGACCTTGTCAGCAGATTGCACATGACATATCTGTGCTGAGGAAGAGACCAAAACACTGGAATGATGAAATACTATGAAAATAGATCCTTCTAAAGTAGGTGTCAGAAGTCTGTTCTGAATAAATTGAACCCAAAAGGTTGCAATTGATAATTATTTATTTATTTTTCTATGTAATTCATGTAATGATGTAATTGAGCTTGCATTGTTTGATGGGACAGAAGGAATGTGGGCGACTGTGGGAGGAAATTTATTTCCTATAGGAACTGCTGTAGGTGAGGAAAAAAATGTGTAAGGCAAGGAGGCATGATATAAAAGAGGAAATTTATGGTAGAATCACATCCCTATTTATGTCAAAGTATACACAGAGAAATATTAAAAATATGTGTCTCTTAAACCTAAAGAAAAAAATCAACTTTATCCTGTGTCACCAGAAAAAAATATGTATTACCTGGTATGTACATTTGGGAAATGAGGTAGTTACTGTGTGATGACTTACCACAGCTCTACTAAATCAATAGTTTTGCTATTGTCATTAAGAGAATAGGCTTCAAAAGCTTGGAATTAGAAAAGCAGAAACATCTTGATATGAAAATATTTTGAAAGGCATTTGAGGGCTTACAAAAAAAAAAAGAAAACACACTCAGATTCAGACAACGTATCTGATTTCCCTTGATTTAATTGGAATTTGCAAGTAACCTTTTAACTTTTAGAAATAAATAACCTCAGGTGAAAATCAAGCACATGACCTCCTAGAACATGTTTCAAAATTTTAGAGGGACTAACTTAGCAGGACTTGAGTGCTGCAGTACCACCTGCACTGGACTTATGCTCAAGATCATCTTCCCAGTTCATCAAGGAAGACAACAAACTGGTATCTACCCCACACAGTGCCCCAAAGCAATATAACTGTGTTATTCTGAGGTCTCACTGGGGTTAACCAGCTTCCTCTTTACAAGAGTTCAAGCTTTAAGAGAGAAGCTGAAGATAAATCAACCCAACCATCTATTACAGTTTGTTCTTTTATTGTAGTTACAATTACAACATGGACAACCACATGCTTAAAGTTCAGCATGGACCTAGAGATAAGATCCAAACAAAATATCCATCTAGTTACAGCTTCATATGCTCAACTATACCTGCACTGAAAGTATGTATTTACTGGGAGAGTCTGGCCTGACATATGAACCTCTGTGAAGTGGTGTAGCCTTGTACCAGGCAGCTCCAGGGACCACATTTGAATTCAGAGTTGTTTCCACCTCTGGCCAAACCATCTAAAAAGAGATATCTTGTCTAACTGAAAAATTCAGAGCTTCTGAACTAGGTGCACAGGCTACCTATGGAAAGAGAGAAGCATCTAAAGAGCAAGAGCATCCCATCGTACTGAACCCCAATATTAAAAAGAAAAAGAGACAAGAGGAAAGTGTTGATTGTGTATCAGTTCCCTGAGTAAACAGTAATGAACTTAGTGAGTTGACTTTTAATAAGCTGTCTCTTGTTTAGAGGGGCATAGCATATATATGAGAGAATCTTGCTTAAATTGTTGGTGTTAAAACAGGAAGCCTAGCAAAAAAAAAATCTAGAAATAAATATGTAAGTACACTCAGGATGTATAGTCTAAATTAAAAAAGACTGAGAGGAATGTATCCATAAAAGCGAGAACTATCAGCTTTCCACACTTATTAGAGACAAAAAAAAGGTAATGAATGGATCCTGTCACAAGGGAACTAAAGATGGCACTCTGAAACAATAGGCCGAACATTGAAGGAACAGCCTGCCTTGAGACTCCACAGTTTTCTCAGCCAAGCAACAGAGGTCTTTGCACTGAGGAGTGTTTGTCAGGCTTAGCAAAGTTTTAACTGACACTGTCCTGAGGTCTCTGACATCCCTATGCTTGATACTTCTTTTTCTTGCAATTTCAGATGGGTAACATTTCCTTAACTCCTTTCCTCTTTCTTTCTGTTTTCTTTTAATTTTTCTTCTAATATTACTGTAAAATCATTGTATTGCTGGGGTAATTCAGGCCAATTAATTAAGGATTGGATTAAGAATCTTTTTTTTAGTTATCTATTAGCTTACAAAACGTTCTTCTTTTCTTTTTTTTCTTTCCTTTTTTTTTTTTTTTGGATGGATGTAGTTGTTTTGAAGGCCAGAGAAATTACCATAAGAGAACATATTCTTTTGAGATCAGAGTATTTCTGATGTAGTGGAGGCAATTTCTAGATCAAAGAATTTAAGTCATCAACCCATGGAATTATTCTTTTAAATCCTCTAGTGATGAGGCATCCACAACTTCTCTGAACAATCTGTTCCAGCGTCTCACCACTCTGACAGTAAAGAATTTCTTCCTAATATCTAAACCTGCCCTCTTTAAGTTTGCAGCCATTTCCCCCTGTCCTATCACTCCATGCTCTTGTAAAAGTCCCTCTCCAGCTCTCTTGTAGCCCCTTTAGGTACTGGAAGGTGCTACAGGGACGCAGAGATCTTCTCTTCTCTGGGCTGAACAACCCCAGCTCTCAGCCTGCCTGAACAGGAAAGGTTCTCTGGACAATCTGGTCTAGTGGAAGGTGTCCCTGCCCCAGGCAGGGAGGTGGTAACCGGATGATCTCTATGGTGCTCTCCAACCCAAACCATACTGTGATTTTGATGATCTAGGATTACAATATGCTTTCTTTTCCTTGACATTATTTGACTCCCAGGATAAACCTCAGGTCACTGTTCCTGCTTCTTTGCACCAGTAGAGGTCTATGTCCATGGAAGAGGAAATATGCTTTCTAGAATAGAATGAATTCTGCTGAGTTACTTCATCCTGTAAAGTGACACAATTCTAGAATGTCTAAGAAACATGTCAATATTAATTTAGCAGTAACATATAATGAAAATTTTCTTAGAATCTCACAGGAAAATACTTTATAAAATAGATTCTGCAAAATCTTCAGTTTCTGACACTAAGAAAGACTTGTCTCTTACACAAATAAGACTGATTTCATTCTACTTTTTTCTGTCTATGTATCTATTTCTCACTCATATTTAAAGCTAATATCCATATGAGACATTAAGGAACTACATGAACAAAATGTGGCTACAGAAACCAATAAAATACATCTGTGGTAATATCACCTGAACACTTCACATTTATCATTGTAGAATTGTCACAGCTGAAACTTGCAAAAATAGGGGGAAATCTGTGGCAAAGGGAAGACTTCCTTCTAGAAAACTTCAGTATAGGCCTGGGAAAACCTACAGTATTGGACTCTCAGTCTGTGAGGTGATATTATCATATAAAACCTACTAATTTTAAAGTTTCACCACTATCTTTAAATAAAAGTGAATAAAATGTTTAAGTGTGTGCTTAATTTTAATTAAATGAATACCCAGAATTTATATTTTATGATTGGTCTGTTTCTTTATGAAATGACTTCAGAAATAGTTGATATTTCATTGCTACTTCAATACAAAACTTTTTGCAAACCTTAAATGCAAATGAAGAAATAGCTGTTGGCTTCTGCCTTAGTCAGTCTCTCCATAGGAATGGAAGTATCTTAAAGATGAGTGCTCATATCCTGAGACTGCTCTCAAAGCAAAAGTTTTGTTTAGTTCCCACATAAAATTCATCTCATATCAATCCACATAGCAAGGAAAATTACTTTGGTTACAGATTCATTCTGCCTGTAAAATAGCTATTTCTGAATAGCAATAGAGACTTTTTCTACATATTTTAGAAATATTTCCTAACACTATTCCACCAAAGTTCATCAGCCAAGGAGGGTGCCTTGGACCTATAAGGATAATTCTGTTTCCTTGACTGCCAGAGCACATTTGAAAAGATCCTGAGCTGAGAGATGGAAATACTCTGAAAGTAGTAGAACTCTTAGAATCTTACCCAGTGAAATTAACTGTCTCAGGGAAGTGTCTCTCACTGACAAGATAAGCATCTTGAAATAAATCAGTGCAATTAATTTATGGCTATAAGCAATATCAAACACATTAGACCTCCAAATAACCAGCACTCACAGTTTCCCTTCAATACTTGTTGCCTTCTTCTTCCTCTTATCCCTATTAAAGTACTAAACTGTTTATACAGGTTATTGATATTTCTATTTGTATCCCCAGAGAAAGGAGTTCAGGGAAAATAGGGTTGCACTAAAGAAAAACATGTAGAACAAATCCATGATTTCCTTCAGTCACTGCACATCCACAGGGAAGAGTAATTTGTGGAAACATGGAGATGGAGGAGTAATGGATTCCTCTGTCAAAATGATGAGTGAAAGAAAGAAGTAATTACCATTAATGCACTTCAATTATGGCTCAACGGTTTTTTAGCTGTATGTTCCCACTTAAATTTCATTTAAAACAAAACAGTTGCCACAGACCCAGAGCTAAAAACAGAAATACCTTTCAGCTACTGGCAAATTAGCAAGTAATGTTCTTATTATATAAGCAGAAGGAAGATTGGCTTCTTCCAGGCAAACACGGGAAGTGCTTGTTTGTTTCGGGCACTCCTCCTTCACCCCCCAAACTCACAGTTGAACTTTATTTCCAATGTTATAATCAGCTAAGCATGATAATACTTTTTTTCTGGTTCCTATTTAGCTTTCAAAGGCCTCACAGGATTTCTGTCATGGATCAGTGGCACCTTCCAGGAGGGAGTGAGGTCAGTGGACATCCTTGGTATACAGGAAGGCATGTTCTATTAGAAAAGGGAAGTGTTTTCAAATCCCTCAGATCTTAAGCTACTAAAAATAAACTAATGAGCCTTAAATTAACTTTTTTTTCCCACAGCTTCTCCAAGCCAAAAGAAAAGTATTTATTATCTGGGAGTGACATGCAGGAAATTAGGCTTATAAATTGTGATCAAATGATTACAGTTTCCAACTTTACTTAATTCTAATCTTAACATTAATCTGTAGTAGAGTGCATGTTTCAACTTCAGTGTTTTGGTGTTGTTTGTTTGTTTGTTTTGTTTTTTGGGTTTTTTTGTTTGTTTGTTTTTAATTGGTACCTATTGCATCATGTGAAATATTTATAGTGGAAGAGTTAAAAAAATAGGTGATATAGGAATCACCTTGGTATTACTATTTGACTGTCTCCCTGGAACAGTTTTGAACTGGTGTCCATATTCAGTGCTACCTCTCTATATCCCTCCAATAACCAAAGTGAACTTGATAAATTCCCTGTATATTTTCAATGCTCTAGAGTAAAGTCAGAGTTGGGACACCAGCAAAGAAATTTTTGTGTAAGAGTGTGAATGGATGTGAATTTATTTCGTGAAACTCATCCGTACTGGAACCCTGATGAAGCCAATGGAAGTATTTCTAGAAGAAAAACAGCCTTGAGAGTGAACTGATACACACCAGGGCCCGGGACTCACTGAATTCCTGTCTGTGTTTCAGGCTCAAGGGCAGGCTCAGCAAAGCGCTGGTATGCTCCCAAGAGCTGCATTAGTTCTATCTGCTGCCTGTTAGGGCTGAAGGTGGTGTAAGCTTGGCCATTCTTGACCCACACACACCAGAGAACTTTGGAGTATACCAGCAAGGAGTCCTCCAGATGGTGCCTTGGTTTGTGGCTTGCCCACCCCAACAGGTCCTTTGGATGTGGGGTCTTTGTTGTGGGGAGAATGAAAGAATTTGAGTTATGCCATGTCAACCAGCTAAGGGGACGGAGGACCTTGCCCATTTTATTTAGCACTATAAACAGCCTGAGCACAGAAGAGGTTAAAGAACATCAAACTGTTTTTTCAATGTGCTCCTCTATGACACACGTCCCATAAAACCTCTTTGGAATCCTTTTCTTTGCCATGTTGCCTACAGAGGAAGTGGAACTGCAGCCAGGGCTGCTGCTGTCCCAGGCACTCAAAACCATGGGTTTACAAACAGGCTTTGTGTAAGGAAGCTCCTCATGAGCACAGAACGCCACGTGGGCTGTTACCTGCCTTTTGCAGTGACATTTTGAATTAGCTGTTACAAGGTTGTGCATCACAGGCCAGCCTGGCAGATCGCAAGGGAGTCCGAGATGTGTCACAGTCAGAGGAGGACTCTAGAGCAAGATCATCCAGTCCTAGGAAAAAGTTACAAAGTAAAGCGAGTTGCAGACCATTACACCCAAAACACTTACTACTACTAGCTATAACTACCAGCTACGAAGCTCACTGTATGTTCAGGAAAGCTTAAAATAAATCAGAATTTTTGCACTTGCATAACTTACAGTTTCTTACTGAAGTTTATATAGGTCAGGGTGAGTATGGCAGCCACAAGATGTCAGTGAGCATTTGGAATACCTCGTAAATCTGGACCAAATCATGGTGAATAGCAATAGTTCATGCCCTGGGCTAAGGACCCAGCCCTCTTGAAAAGTCTTTGCCTTTAAAATGCAGTCACTAGTTGCAGTCTCAACATGGGGACCTTTAGATGAAATAACTGCAAAACAGTGTCTGCAGAACTACATGTGCTATCTAAAATCCTTTGAAACCACTTTAATTGAAAGCACAGAAGAGAGTCTGCAACTCTGAAATGCCAGAACATAGTGCTGAGACATTTGCAATGACATGAGCGTGATTGAGTATGCTAGACAATCTCATTGTTTCCCTGTGGAGACTTGTCTTTCCTTTCCCCACTTCTCCACAGAAGATCTCCTAGTTTCTTCCTCCACCTGCAGAGTTCCTGGAGGAAACTGTACATATTTCATAAAAAGTTCAAACATACCATGTTTTCATCCTAAAGTTTATTTACATTTCTTGATTCCACTTGTTCTGGCTCATTTCCTTTGTTTCATTCTTGCCAGAAAACCTTGCTAGAGTGCTTGTCGTTTATTAATAAATCGTGTCAAACAGTAGCAAGTGTAGTTCAACAATATGGCAAATATTAATAAATTACATTTTCATTGTTAGGAGAATTTTTGGCCCATTTTCAGATCAAACACAAATTCCAGACCTCTAACATCTGTTTTTGCTATATGCAGATTAGCAAGAAAACAAATTTAAAAAAAAAAAAAGAGAGACTTAAAGGAACATTCTCCACAAAGATGCAGCTACTACATCATCAAATGAACTTCTAGAACTTTAAAAAAATGAAGTGTATAGCTCAGTTTTGTTTGACTATTGAATGATTCTTCACAAAGTTATGAATTATGATATTAAAAAATATAAGACATTCTTAGATTAGATTCTGTGAGAAACTTTAGAAAAAACAGATGAAATTCTAGTAATGGGCACTGACTCCACTGCTGCCATTCGTGATTTATTCCATCTAGTTAAAGTGTTCTTCTTTATTGTTAAAAAAAATCTTATTTTTATTCTGAATGTACCCTGCCTCAGCTTCAAACCTTTATGTTGTTTTTAGACTCTGCAGCTCTTGCTAGCAGTGTGGTGCTTCCCATTATTTAAAGTGTCCAAGCAAAGCATCCCTTCAACTTTTGAATTTATAAAGGTTTGTAACAATAATCCCTAGCTTCCAGTTTCAGGTTTCCTTGAATTTTGCACAGTTCATCAACAACCATTTTGTACTGTAAGTTCAAGAGAACTGGAAGGAGGAGTCAAGCAGTTTTATGCAGGGAGTTGGCAGAGCAGAGCTGCTCTGTTGTGGCTGTACATCTAAGGTTCCCTTACTTTTGGCCTTCATCTGTCACAGCAGAAAATAATTCTGCCTCTTTGAGAATAATATAGTAAATTAAGGAAACCAACCACTTTTCTGAGACTTAAGAGATTTTTTTTTTCTAAAACACCATGGTATTAATTTATCTTTGCACAGGTAAATTTTTCTAAGTATCCATCTCCCATCTCCAAAGAAAAGAAGAGAAAGAGGTAGAATAATTTTTCATTGGTAATTTAACTCCTTTTAGAAGATTTTACTGAAAATTTATAATCTTTTGCATATATTTAGCTGAGTCAAAGACTCCCTTTTATTAAGTCTCCATAGCCTTCCTTTTCCTTGGAAGATGTTATCTATTACTGATACACTGTGAACACGTTGAGTCTAAATTTATTCGCTGTATTCATAATCCATCTTCTTGTTAAATCCACAGATATTATCCATACTAGTATGGAAGAATTCAAACCTCCCCTTAAATACAAAACTGAGCAGTTAGCAAACAGGGCCAGCTCTTCCAAGAAGGATCTCTGCTTTCTTTAGCAGTTAGTTAAACATTTACAGGTGTGTTTGTGGATATATTTGTGAAATGTGTTGTAGCCTAAGAGCAATCAGAGGTTTTTCTGGGCATCTCTTGAGAGTTAGAATAGGCCCAAAGTCAGTATTCAGTAGGTGTGACAGATTTTACAGCAGTATTTAAAAGGGCAAGAGGTGTTAATCATATGGACATAGACTATTCTGTGATTTGGTCTCAGGTGCAGAGAATGGTACCAGGCACTAAATTCTCTTCCCCTTTGAAGGCTGAACCTCTGAATTATTTTAGCAGATTCTGAAATTCATAGACCTACTCAAGCAAATATTCCTTAGCAATTGCTAAATGTTCTCGATTGCCAATGTTATGTCAGGAATGCATCTGAACATCTGAGAATGTCTGTGCTTCGGGCCCAGTGACACTGCCTAAGTACACATTTGAATATCACTTTAATGAAAAATTCCTCAAATTACATTTTTGACTTTTTCAGTGTCAGCTATGCACTT
>JAOXXN010000446.1:105921261-105958735 GCA_026770055.1 Myrmophylax atrothorax | reverse complement strand
CTTTTTGAGTAATATATTGAACCTTCAAGTGCTCTTAAGTAGCAGTAGCTAACACTTCCAACTACACTTTCTAGCCCTGAACGAGATGACTTATTACAGTAGGATTTAGTTACAAAAATACTTCTCTGTGAATTAGCAGACCATCTCGTTTGTGTAAGGAAAGATTCCAAAGCTAACCTCCATAACTAGTCTTTGACTTAATATGATGGCAATTTAACACATGATAATTTGGGGAAGAAAAGTAAAATTTAGTAAATATATATTAAAGGCTGGGTTGTTTCCTCAGATTTTTTTGCAATACATGGGTTTATCTAATGAATGTAGTCATAAATCCCCAAATCCCACGTTTCCCTTTTCACAGGGTGAGGGTGAATGAATTAAAGAAAATGAAACAAGTCTCTTCCAAGGTGAGAGATAGCATTTTCTGTTATGTCTACTAGAGTCTCCTTAGCAGTTTGGCTTTGAAAACTGCTCAGGCAGTGTCTCTGGAAGCTGAGACTAACATAGGATTATCCTTCCTGACTACACAGCAAGTCAGACAGAATTCAATGTACCAGCAGGAGACAGCATATTTTTCAAATAGGAGACATCATATTTCCATCATAATCTTTGTTAAAAGGAGGGAAACAATGACATCCTGCCTAGCCCCACATTAAGAAACTCTGAAGAGTAATTTTTCCCTTTATAATCACAAATCCCTACATCCACAGAGAGCTTCCACAGATGTCAGGGAAAAGAGGTGAACCAGCAATGCTGTGAAACAGCTAGTCATAGTTTTCATATTTGTAAGGCAGAGCCCTACACTTACATAAATGAGTTTCTTAAGATGGCACTTGTTTGTTCAAATGCAAAACTGCTTGGTGTAGGACATTCACATCTGAGAAAATCATCTGGCCTCCCTTCTTAGCTGTTGGGGAGACACAGATATTAAACAACACATTTTAACAAAGGCCTCATTTCTAAATAAGAAACATGAACCACACCACATGCTTATTTTTCTTACTAAGTGTCAAGGTGCTGATCTGACATATATATGGATGTCTGCACAAGAGGTGCCTATAAATAGGTGAGGTGAAATGTAATACCACTATTTGCACAGGGATTGCAGAATCATAATCAGGAAAAATTTTTTTCCCCTCAAAGAACTCTTGAAGGAGTGGTGATATGAATTTTTTACACAACTTGGAATATTGAGAATGCAATTGATCACATGGTTTCAGGCAGTTTATTCTGACACATAATTCCAAAACAGAACAGTTTCCTGAATACTGAAAATAAGGAAGCTTGATTTCAAGTTATTTTATGTCACATGATTAAGTGACTTTGAAAGAACTACACTAAAGCTTTAACATGACCTTACTCTTGAGTTGACATTGGACAAGTGAAATTAGCTCAAGGATAGGCAAGAAATGAGGGATGAAAAAGAGGAGAGGATTGTTTTTCTCAGCTGCAGGAAAAGCATCACTTGGAGCTCACACCTTGTTATGTGCCTGAGGAAAGAAATCTTGATTCAAGAATGACAATTGTGATGTGTGATAAGTGACAAACTCAAAATGGAAGTTTCCTTAGAGTTAAATCTTTCACCAACACACCATCTTCTTTCCCTTGGGGTTGAATTAGTAAGATGTCTATCCAGGTACATATTTTCATTATTTTTACAGGAACTTTAGAATTTTTAGATCTCTTCTTAGCTGATTGGTTTGGTTCAAATTCACCTTCAAGTCTAAATGCTAGGGGGGATGACGGGAGAGAAAGAGAACAATAGACAAGCAGGCAAACATAGCCCCTGGCATTATTTAAGGCTTGTTCCACAGATAAGTTTCAAATTCCTGAACAGAAAGGGGGAAAATCTGTAGAATTGACTAACTTCTCCTAAGTAATGTAAGAAAAATACTTATTTTACATCTCAGAAATCCAAAGCAAAATAGAGTCTACACAGGAGTGTGTTTTTAACGTTGTAGATTAAGAATTACATAAATCCATGACTTTTCTATAAAAGCATCTCCATGATTTTACATTTGCCATTGGTTCCCTATGCCAGGAATAGATCAATCCAAAATCCAGGATGTAAATGTTCAAGATCTTAGAACAAGTTTCTGTCAGTCATTATTCTCCTATCAAAATTTTACAGCTGTGGGACATCTTTCAAGATTACATTAAAAACAGACTGCTCATTTTGTCCCATCTGTGGGGACCATGGATAGAAGGCCTTTGCTAATTGGGGGTTGTTGCAGAAGTCATTGTGAACAAACTTGAGGCTTTGCAATCCATTCTAGAACTGGGATGGGGTGTTCTCCCTTTTTCCTTCTTTTTCTACTTTCCTCTTTCCCCCTACAAAAAATAAAGAAGGAAAGTAAAGAAAATTCTCAAAAGTATAATGAATATTGCTTTCTTCCTTGACTAAGTCATGGAGTTTCCCTTTAATCTTCTTGTTCATC
Organism: Myrmophylax atrothorax; assembly: GCA_026770055.1. Classification (NCBI taxonomy): domain Eukaryota; kingdom Metazoa; phylum Chordata; class Aves; order Passeriformes; family Thamnophilidae; genus Myrmophylax; species Myrmophylax atrothorax. The sequence goes on along the minus strand of JAOXXN010000446.1, from coordinate 105,956,297 downwards.
ACATCCAGTATCCTGAGTCAGTTTGCTAGATTGTGACCCTTATCACTGAAAAGAAGGTAGACAAACATTCTTTCCCTATTCTCAAAACAATCCATGGAAGGATAAGTGAGAAGTGAGTAGATTCAACATATACATATTCACTAAATGTTATACTGCACAGTTAGAGCCTAGCATTTTTTCCCCTCATTTACTTACAGCCGTGCAAATATTAATCAATTAGAGCCATAGAACCCTAAACCCCCAGTTACTATAGTGCAAACTCAGGAATGAAACACTGAACAAGTATTCTTGGAGAGGAAAAAGCATAGCAAATATTTGGATAAAAGTTTATGTCAACTGAGGATATAGAAGGAACAGAATAAACTACTTCCCCTTCCTTCTAGCTGGCCAAGAGGATCTTGTCTGTAAATGTGTCATTTCTCCTGAGTGCACCAGTATTCTCTTTGTTTATCTTTTCTCACCTGATCATGCCCCAGTTAATTTAAATGAAGGGAAATGTTCACACTTCTTTAGATTTTACTGTCCTGCCTGGATTTATTACAAGTAAGTAAATTAAAGTACTTTTCAATGAGAAAGCAATTTTACATATAAACCAGAAAAAAAAAATAAAATCTGGTGCTTTGTCCCATCAAAATAATTGTCATTGAACTGCTTCAAAAGGTAACTCTTAAATGATACTGATTAATGCACTGAGTTCATGCTGCACTTTTATGCACGCTCTTGAGCATAGTGCCATGGATTCCATGTTTCAAGGAATTGCCAAGTTTCACCTGGTTTTGTTTCCCTGTGTGTATTCTGTCCCTGATGGACAGCTGTCTCAGACAATGCTGTCAACACAGATACCAGTAATACTGCTGGTGAGTCTCCTCAGTCAGTATGAATAATTTTAAAGAAGTCAGTTGATAGAATGGCCGGGAATGTATGTTTTGTAAGGTAACACTTTGTTTTACAAACCTACCCAGATGGTTTCTGTAGATTGCAGTTTGGGAGCTTAGAGCTGAATCAACAGGATGTGCAGCTCCCTCACCTTGTTCTCTTGTTCTGTAGGAATAGGTGGTCATTCTACCCTAGGGAAATAAATATAGACTAACTTCTGTAGGAAAAGCAAAAAGAAAAAGAGATACTTCCTCTTCCTGGAAAAAAAAAACAAACAACAAAAAGCACAACAAAACCAAAAACCCAACCCAATACTGTGGCATTCTTACAGTTAGAAAGCATTTGAGTGTATTTGGACCACGTGTAGCAGCAGAAGAGATTGAAATGAAATTAAGTATTACAACAGTCTCATTTTCTCCTGTTTAAAATCTCTGCATGAGTGCTTTGAGGTCATTATTCTCACACTGGTTAAATTAGGCACCTGCAAAGTTTCATTAACAGAAATATTACCTTTAATTTAGCTGGGAAGAAAGTGATTTGTTATAATGTGTGAAAAGATAAGATTTTATTAATTGCCAACTCAGTGGCAAGCGTAAAAGAATGGAACTCCTGAGCTCTGAGTGTGTGTCTAGTTCCTTTCCCAGGAGGCATTAACTTATTTTTAGCGATGACCATATTTTAACTTCTGCCATTTATCTGGTAACTGGACTCAGACATAGTGGTGATGGTGCACAAGTCTTCCTCTTGGCTGTGTAAAGACACAGAGATGTTCTGGAACCTCTTTGGAGGTGATCATTTTCCTGTTGCATAGATCTTCTATGCATTGAGAAGAAAGCAAGATCACGAGACAAGAATTGTCTTCCAGCAGCTTTTCTCCATGGTGAGCTCTCCAGAGCTTATTCTCGGAATAATTTTCTGTCATATTCAGTTCTCCTAGTTCTGTTTTAAAAGAGAGAGTAACTCAGCTTTGTCTCCTGCTTTTGTGATCTATATTTCAACCATAAATATATGCCAGTTTATATCTCCTTGGTTCAGCCTGCAGTCTCCTTTCTGATAAGAGGAATCCATCACTATTGCAACAAATGGTATTTTAAAAAATACTCTTATCAGGTCTATGATGAGCTTCCATTTCTGGTTATCCCCAATGTGCCACCTAGGCACAGTCTGAGTCAGTGTTGCAAGCTTAGAAATAGCAAAACAGGCTTAGTTTTAAATACATTTCTTCATTAGTGATTTCCAAACATAATTACTGTTCCATCACTCTGAAAGTCTTGGCTCAGATGAAGGCAGCTGTAGTCACTAAAAAGATGCTTATGCTGTGCACAATACCAAGATTTAATTTCTGTTGAGTTTTGATTCCTCTCTGCTTAAGAAATTTATATTATTCTATGCATGTTTCTCCCAAAAATAAATGATTCAGAGCTTCCTTCTTCTGCAAAACCAAAACAGACACTGTCAACCCACAACCCAGCATGTGAGCAGCCCAACAATAACAAGGCAAAGCGAACCATGTGATGGAGCAAAACTGCTGATAAGAAAAATATTTTCAGTGACTAGTTTGAAATTACCAAGTCAATCCTGTTTCCATTAAAGTCAGTATTGACACACCCATTAGTAAAAAGAAGACTAAGTGGTGGTTTGATTACAATGGAAAGCCAAAAAAACTAAGCTTGAAAGGCTCTTAGTCCCTAGGGGAGATACCACAATGGCCTTTCTGGAAGTTAACAGCTGGAAGTTGAATGTTGTTAAATTCAAATGAAAAGCATTTTCCTTGCAATGAGGATGCCGGGACCGACTTCTAGGGAAAGAATTACATTCTCTAAATTTTGAAGCTTTTAGCCTGAGCTTGGCTATTCTTCTTGATGTTGTGGTTTATCCAGAATAGCTAACTTGTGGCCAAATGTGTGGTTTAAGTGGTCTTAAACTTTTTACAAATAAGTATTTTCTGAGGTATTTTGTGGTTTAGGGGGAGGGTGAAATAAAAGTTGGACTCTTCTGGTTCAGACAAGGTTGCTCCTATGTCTGTGGAAAGAAGGAAAAGATCCATTCCCGCCTTCCGCTCCTCAGTTCTAGTCTCTGCCTTCTGCGGGAGATTAAACCAGGAGAGATAAAGGTTTCTTTTGAAATTCATGCCTAAAGTTCAGCCAAGTGGAGATAAGGACCATCTGTATTAATTACTACAGTAACATTTGAATAAGGCTCTTTCAACCAAACCGGGCGTTTACCTGTGTGTCACACCATTGAGTGCCTGGTAGGCATTATCTTTGCTGGCCCCCAAATTCAGGGCACAGTCGGCAGCCCAGGAGATTTGCTGATGTTAAGCCATTAGTGAGTTCCTATGGGCTGGTAAGTGAGGCATCTGGCAAACAGTGAGGCTTGCCCGGAGGGCAGTGTGCCAAATATCTCACATACCTATCGTAAGATGGGCAGCACCCTTCACCCTGTCCTTCGCCGCTGATTATAGGAGGAGCTCAGACAATCAACTATGAATCGCTGCCGAAATTTCAAATTTTAAATTTCTAATGCCAAGTGAGACGAATCTTGCTGCGGGAATAACGTCTCTGAGTGCACACCACCTTATTCTGACAAATGCTGGCAGTGCCTCCAAAGTCATGGTAACAGCAAAGGAAATCCTTAGGAAATAGTTCGGGATCTAAGGCTGTATTTAAACAAATAATATAAATACTCTCACTGAAATAAAGATAACTAAATGTGTGAGGAAGGAAGCCACATTTTTTTCCCTAAACTCTACTGTCCCACCCCAAGAGTCTCAGGGGAATAAGGGAAATATAATTAGGTAATTATACAATACGTTACCACAAGCAAAATGTTCTCTCTTGAGTCTATTAAGTTTAAGCCACAAACACAATATTGTTTTATCTTCATTATAATCTTACAGTATATATGAAAATACAAAAAATACGATGAATAATTAAATCATCAAAATATTTCTTAAAATTAGCAGTACAGTAGTATTTACTGTGATGATTCCCTAGAGCATAAAATACACTACTTGTCCCCTCCCCCCCCCCTTCCCCCCCCAACAAAAGTAAAAACTGGAAATAGTTTCTATTAGTGTTGATGCTGTTTGGTATTTTATCAAATGTCATTACTCAGGTTATGTTTTCAATTTTTACACATTAGAAAATCTATCTGCTATTCAGAGACTTTTACATAAAGGAAATCCCTTTTACATAGTCCCAGTAATATAATCCTAGTCATTGTCATCTCTCTATTGAATACCATCATATTTCCAGCACTTTCTTATTCTTCTATTAGTTTTGATAATACATTATTTCTTTCCTTTTTAACAAGACCTAATTTGAGTTCACAAGAGTATGTGAAATCACTGCAGAAGTCATGCTCATACTTTCTGTATCTTTCTATATTTTGAAACAGACATTTCCGTGATGAAACTGCATCCTATCTCAAAAGCCACAGGGCTTTTAATTGCCTGTCAGAACAGAGAAAATCATGTTGTTTTAGTTGTTATAGCTACTTCAGATTACAACAGATAAACCATTAGCAACAGCTTGCTAATCATTTCTTGGTTGTTACATCAGTTAGATTTTTCTGTAACTTCTGCTATAAGGTATTATATTTGTTTAAATATTATATATTGACAAGTGTCCTAATCTTAGTTTCTAGGATGACAGAAATATCTCACACTGGAAAAGCTAGTGAATTTTAAATTAACCTGGAATATGAATGTGATGAATCTGGAACCATTTGCAAAATTTGTCTAAATTAAACCAATTAAATTTTTGTTCATATTCCTCCTCTGAGTAAACAGATAGAGAAAGAGCATTTTCCTAGGAAACAGGAGAAGTATCTCTTTAGTGTCTTTTTAGGAAAGGATTTGACCTATTTTCTTCTGTGTTTCTGAAGTCTAGTTAAACCCCTTGGCTGGAAGTTACTCAGGTGAGCTTCTTTCATTCCTTATTGATTAGAATTCTTATTCATATAGCTGCAGACTTTTTTGACAAGACAGCCTTTATCCTCGACAAGAATTTGAACAGGCACCAACCTGTTTTGTAGGAAGTCAGTCAGACTATGGAGTCATTATTACCACTTTGGTGTCACGCACAATAATGTTTTGCTGTTCCATGCAAAAAGTAGCATGTCCAACAAAAGGAATTGAAGCTGTGGTTTGCAGGATGGAAGGATGTCACACACCCCAGTGAATGCTCTAACTGCTCATTCATGAGATAAGAGGGATCAGAAGACTCTTTCAGAAATCCACCCCGTTTTCTTCATTTTTTTCCCCCACAAATATTTCACTACAGTGAATGAAGCATTCTATATGACATGAAAGAATGTGGGTTTAGTGTTTCCTCTTTGTAAAAGAAAACAACTTTAAAGTCTATTTGATTTAATCTGAATTGTTTAGTTTTTGTTCAGATTAATTGAAAACATTTAAAAGTTGGGAATGTTTTACAGGTGGATGCATCTTAAAATATACTGCTGAGAGAACTGATCATTTAATCTCCCAATTCCTCTTTCATAGATCTGACATATGAATTAAACAAGAAGCTTGTTCTTTGCAATGCCAAAGGTTTATTGTGGGTTGGGTTTTTTTCTTTGCTTCTGAAAACAACCACTGTTTAATTTATTCAAGCACAATTTTGCTGCAAGTTGTCTGTGGGAAGTGATCCACTTTGCAATCATTCACATGTGCACACTCTCTTGGGGATTGTTTTCTGAGGAGCAAGATGTCCTTACACATGCAAGGGAAATATCTCCTTGATTTCTGGAAGACTTCAGCTAACTGGTGGATTTCGTATGATAAAAAACTAATCAGTTCCCAGCATACTGGATCAAGATTATAAAACCAAAAGTATGGTCAGGACCCAAACAGCTGGGCAAAACTAAAAGGCTTCCAGCTTCTGCCTAAATCTTCTTACTACTCAGTTTCCTGAGTGTTCAGTGTGATCAAGGAGAAAATTACTGTTTTTGAAAACCTTCAGACAGCCTGTCCACAAGTTTAGCACAGCAGTGTAAGCCTTGTGTGTCCAACACGATGATGGTCTGAGGCCTACAACAGTGCTCTGTTTTGTTGCTGCAGAAAACTGAGAAGTACCCTTGAGCTAGTTGAGTAAGGCACTGTATGAGTGGTATCTCTCTGTTGTTCTTTGTTATGAAGGTTCAGAACAGGGTTTCTATTTCATTAATATACAAAGAGCACAGAATTATCACTACTTTTCTAGGAAAAAAAAAAATCAAATGCCCATTAGGTCCACTTGTTTTTGTTAGGTGCTCTGGAAAATCCTGGTTTTCAAAAACTATGCTGGAAATATGTTCTGAGAAGACAATTTCAGTCTGAAGGTTCTGTTTCAGATTGCATTTGCATCATGTGATTTGAGCATCAGACCAGACTTGCTTTGTTATTAAAAAATGCAGGCTTTGGATAGGAGGTCTCAAAAGGCAATTTACCCAGGGAAAAAAAAAGCATATTAATAACATTTTTCATGAGCAAATTGCATACTGGTTTATAAATGGTTTACAGTTCTTACATTTAGATGATGAATGAACATCAGATTTAGTGTTGAAGAAAAAAGCAAAACTCCCTTCAGTTTCGATTGCATCCTATTCTGTCTAGTGAATTAGATGTAAAGGAAAAGGAAAGGAGACTAGGAGAGGACAGAAATTTGGGGTTGATTAATTACAGTTACCTTTATTTGAAAACGCAAAATCTTTTTTCCACCCATCTTATCTGCCATTCTTTTTTAAGCCCTGCAGCCATATACACTTATTAAACACTTTATAATCAGCAAATAATGCATGCAGTGAGTCAGAAGTCCATAGAAGCCACTGAAAGGAATTATACTGACTGACAAGAATGCTGGACTAAACCCAGAATCCTTAAGGGAAAGTAGTGCTAAAGAAGTAGAATCAGTACATATTTGTTTTCATGGTGAAAGAGGGTAAGAAAATAAGAAAGGAAAATAGGTGATTGTTATACAGATGTTGTTGATGCTCTTTTTCTTTCACAAATAGTTCCACACAATAGAAATACTTCATGAAGCATTAGGGTACTCCAACATCTGCTGATATTCAACCAGAGTAGAAGAGAAGAAGGCTCCTGTATGCATTATTCGTGCTGACCATTTAAGCTTCACACCAGAAGATATAAATGTTTCAGTAAATGAGAGGATCAGAGTAAAGAAAGTCAGCAGATCAAAGAGAGACCGCATTGACAAAGACACTCTTTTGTGTAAAGTTGTGTCGTGGAGAGGTATTTTAATGTGCAAGGAGGTGTTGAATGCTGTGCTTGAGGCAACAGTGCGATACAGAAGCTGTTTCTATTTATATGGAACTATTTCAGTGCCTCCAGGACTGGAATAGTCATCCTGGGTTACCAAGGGCTGCTGACCCGGAAATTTATGAAAGACATTTCTGTTTGGAGAGTCCTTTGGAGAGGTTGCTCAAATTAGTTGACATCTTTCTGAAACAAGCAGCAGTTGTGTGTTCAAGTTGGGAGAAAATGCCGCGTTTCAATCAATGCTTACTTTCTCATGGGAAGAAAGTGTGTGAACAGCTCAGAAAGGCAGCAGAGCCTTTGCATCTGTGTCAGGGCAAACGAAAGCTGGCGGTCAGGTGGCTCTCCTTCTCACAAAAGGAATGACTTGAGTAAGGTAATTACTGTTTAATATTTCCAACAGGATGTTTGAAGGGAGCATTTAGTTATCCTGCCAACATCTATTCAAATAAACATGAGGGATTTAGAACCTTTTCTTTTTTTTTTTTTTTTTTTTTGAGTTTCAGGCTTGAAAGGAATGCCAAACATTCTGGAGCACTAAACCTCTTAGATCTTCTCTGCAATGGTGTACTAACAAGTTTCTATTGACATTTTGCCTTTAACATGAAATGATGCCTACACCAGAGAACACGCTAGTGGCGTATCCTGCCTCCTCTTTCCATTTCCTAAATTCCACCTTGAAGCTTTACCGAAGAAGCAATATTTTCAGTACTGCCTGCTGGTGCATATATTTTGTTTTCATCTAATGTTCTTTTAAAGCAAGGCCATTGTTGACAAATACTCTGAGCATTCTTCTCATGGGTTAAATCATGCTGCAAAATGCCATACTGTTGAAATTGCCAACCGAAAACAGCCACAAGAACACCTACCAGAAAAAGGTTAATTAATACTTGTCTCCTTTGCACATGCAGTCACATACATAAACATACACATGGGTATAGAGATAGTAACTTTTTCTAGCTAACAAAACCCAAACACATAGTAAATCAGTTACTGACCTTGCTCTATCTGCCCCTATCTCATATTCCTTGGTTTTTTATATTTTTCTTAAAGCCTTTTTTCTGTTACCTTAGCTGCGGATCTTCAGGGTTCAGAAGGTTGCCCAACAAGGAAAGTGTTACACAATCTGGTCAGTTTTTCCCTCTTAAATCAGCTAAAAGATTTTGTATAAGGTCTCTCATGAAACAGTAGCATCTTAACGCCAAAATGCAGACATCAGTCACCATCTGGTGAACATTCATTGGGTGAATGAGCTCTGCAAGAAGATATTGTTTAGAATAGAGTTGTGAGTCTGACAGACAAAAGCAAAAGAAGTCAATGCTGCTTGGAAAAAAGTACTATTTTCAAGGAGTGGGGAACAGTGACTGAGGATATAATCTGCTGGGGGCTACTTTTTATACTAGAAAAGAAAAGGAATATTTGAAATATAGCTTTAACTTCTTTTCATAATTGGAACAACTCTCAGACTTCTGGGGTTTTTTTCCTAATTTCTCAGAACAAATAAATTAACATTGTCACTGTTAAAAGGGTTTAGGAGGAGCAGTAATCTGGGTTTTAACAGTATAAATCAATATACCAGAATTTGGTGTGATCCTTCCCCACCTCTAGTAGTCTAAGCATAAACTCATCCAGGGCTAGTCTTTTTGTTCAGTAATTTGTATTTAAATACCACCACCTCATAGCACCTAGATTTAAAAAAAAAGGAACTAGAAGGATTAATGTGTCATTGATCTTTGACATCACTTAGACTGATTTGCCAGATCTTTTTATGGATGAGAAATAACTCTACATGTCAGGCACAACCCAAAGGGACTTTGTCTAATAGTTAATGGAGATCTAAAAGAAGATTTCAACTCCTCCAAAAATTAAGCGAATATAAAATTTGAGTGGATAGTTAATCTCAATAGGAAGGGGGGAAAAAAGGGATAAGGAGAGCAGAACAGTGAAGACCAGGAAAAGACTTGAAAATGGGACAAGTCTAGTGTCTTCTGCTTTTGTGTCGTCTTCTCAGTATATAAGGAAATAGAACTTGGATCTATATATGATGGTGCCCAAATACACCCTTCCTGGTGTCAGGTCTCTGCAGTCAGATAAACATTAAGGGTCTTTTTTCTAATACTTGAGTAGCCTCAAGGTGACTTATAGTTCTTCATTACAGTTACATAAAGAGATGAGAAAAATAGAAGACAACTAGGGAAAAATACATTAAAGGAACTGCAAAGAAGTGGAGACCTCTGTAAAATTGCATGGCTTAGGCATGCCTCAAATCTGGGCACTCATTTAAAGGTTCCTCTGAATTTTTTGCATTTTTGTGTGGGTCTATGTTTTAAAATGTGGTGTTCTATGAACTTCCTGTATAGTTCTGCAACAAGGAAGTTTATTCTTGTATCATATTGATGGGTTTTGTATGTCCCTGTAAGCAAGATTTAGTCAGCTCTCTAAAATTTTAAAATTAGTTTTATCCATATATACCCATCTATTTGCCTATGTAGAATGAATGATACATTATTTTGTTTATTGTGGGAAGTCACTGTAGGATTTATATTAATTTCAAAAGATTATGAGATAAGAAACTCATTATTAGTGAAGTGGAGTGGAAGCCTTTGAAAGGCAAGAATTAACCTATGCAGTGTCCTTAAAAACTCTCATTTTGTGTGGGTTAATAGGAGCCATAGCCTTGAAATAATATGCATTTTCTCATTTGAAAAGGATATTTCTAATATATTTTTAACTCTTTTATTACTGAGGTAGCATACAATGTTGAAACTAAGGACACAGTCTGTAATTGTTATTTTGTTCTTTATATGTGGCATGTGGTTTGAATTTTAAAGCTTACTTCCTTTTGGACTAACGAGCCTCTGAACATGATTAAATAGAAGGAAGACAGGTTAAACCAATGACATTTTATCAGAGGAAACATTGTCAAATATAGTGTATGAAAAACTTCTTGTAGGTTCGCAAGATTTCTCACAATAAATACTGTCTTACAGCTTGAGTAGTAATTAGAAACTTAAGACATTAAAGGTTTGTCAGTCAGAGCTGAGACGAAATGCAAGCAGTGGTCAGAAAAAAACATTTGTATGTGCTATACTCAGCTATCTTTTGTATGTCTGGTTCTCCATTCTAGCTGCCTGTTCCTGTTTTTATGCTGACTTCAATGAATCTTCCTCAAACATAGGGAAATGCTACTTAAATCAAACCCTCAGCTACAGTTTCAAACAACTTGTTACAAGAAATGGATTAAGCTTACTTGGGATACTTTAGCATTGCATTCTGGATTGGATCCACAGATTAAAATTATTTTACAGTCAATCCACATTTTATGGAGTTGTAGAGATATGATGGATGGAGAGCAACAGCTTGAGTAAAGCACTTTGCCTTTCAGCATGCTGTTGGTGCTACAGACATCTTGGTAGGTAAACAGTGTTTGCTGGAGTTGAGTGGGAAATTACCAAGATGATGGCCAACAGTACATGTACCACTGTTTTGTACAGAGGCCTTGCTCCACCACCAGAGACTCACTGTGCAAGGTGTTTCACATGGCTCTGTCAGTAGAAGAGGCTGGCTCAGTGGAAGAGCTCCAGAGAGGCTGCAGAAGTGAAGGTCAATGCAGTGGCATTGACAAAAACAGCAAGCAATCCTCTTAACAACCATCTGCCCACTGGGTATTTTGAACTTACATTTGTGTCCTAGAGTTATGGCCATTGAGTTACTTTTGTTCTCTATGAAGTTTATAGTAAAATCTACAGTGCCCTAACACACAGAGATGATAAAATACCGAGAAATGTAGGCAGTAAGTAAACTAGATAAAGAAGGAGCTGACATCTGAAACATTACTCCCACCCCCACCACCCCCATCCCCCTCTATATCACTTTTAAAGCAAATGTCTTGAAATAAAGATGTGAGCTTCAAAAACTGTGTTCACAGGAGCCTCTTAGGTGTCTCTCAGTTGGCTGTGTAGCTGAATAACATCTCTCTGACCTGGAAACCGCATTCTTCAGATCTCTGCCTGGGGAAGAGGTGCATAGCTGTACAGGCCTTGAGCTTTCTGGAGACCACCATGCTCTTGTTTAGAGACTGGCAATAATGTTGATCTCACTTATTTTTACCATCCAATAGATAGACCTTTGGTTTAGAGGTAATTTGGAAATTTTCAGTGGAGAAAGACGGATACCTTCAGTGGAAGCTTCACCCTGTTCCAAGAGAACTATCTGAAAGACAAAGCCTTAACTGCCATTTGGAGGTTGCTTTATCTCTCTAATGCATTGCAGACTTCATTTCAATAATCTGTACTTTGCTTTGCATGCCAAAAAATAAGCAAGGCGCATCTTGCTTTTGCTGACCAACTTCTCTTTAATGTTTGAAATAGTATTTCTTAAGTTTGAATTAGAATTATTACAGATAAATCTTCATCACTTCGTGTCATGTATCACACACAGTAATGTAGCTTTTACAATTTTTTTCTCTTAAATTATAAATATTTTTGGCTTAACTACAGCAAATTGCATAAAATAAATCATGGAAAGTAAATCACTTAAGTAACAGCTAAATAAGGATGGGATCTTGTGTAGTACCAAGAAGAGTGCTTGCCAAGAACATGAATATCAATGTATTTTACTTTCATGCTGTTTTATCCTCACTATATATACACTTGGTCACTCATACTAGATCTGCCATTACGTTATTATATATGAACACAGTAAAAATATCTGAAACAAAAGAGAAGCAAGCCACTACAGAGATGAAATGCCCACCTCCACAGCTACAAGTCATATTTTTCTTTTTCTTATCAATGCATTCATATAAACTCTAAACTTGTATCCTTACTAAAAATAAACTTGAAACTTTTCTCTAAAAATAAATCCCTTAGCACTAAATATAGTAAAGTAAATCTCTCTTGATTCTTGTTTCTAATTTGTTTGAGGAGGAACATTTAAGGTATATTGTTGTGTCTTTAATTTAAAATCTTATGAACATGAAAGAATTAATAAATCTGTTGCCCTTTCCTTATGTCGAACATAAACTAAAATATATGATTGCAGCCAAAACCACATATAGCTGAGTTCTGTCCTTCACACAAAGATATGTGAAGTTGTCCCTATCTAGGTTTTACCTACAGCTTTAGTAAGACCTTTTTTTCTTAATATTTCTCTGTGAACTAAAACATGCATAAACATATTGACAGTAACATGTTAGTAATGAAAGCTGTGTGCTTCTGTCAACAAACCTGTCCTAATGCATTAACCTATGGTTTTATTATCCACACTACTTTTCAAGGTTTAATTTGTTCCCTTAGTAGATTAATTCTTTTAGCAGTTACTTCTCTGGGTACAGAAAGAAGGAAAGAATCACCTTGAAGGAAAAGCTGCTTCTAGGGCAGAATAAATGTGATAAAGGAAAAAAACCCCAACTTTAAACTAATGGTGATGTGACAAAATTATTTCAAGTGACTGTTGGTAGTTGGACAAGACAGTGTAATCATAGGTGGTATGCTTTAGATGTGTACCAAAGATAACCATAAAAACCATTTGCATGTAAATATCAAAAAGTGGATAAATCCAAAGTTAATTCATAGGAGACTCAAAACAAACTGACTACATTTTATTTTTTTTCCTGTGCCACTTTAAGGTTTGATGAGCCAACAATTCAGAAACAATGAAAGGCAAACATTCATTTATGCAATATATAAGAAGCCTGGGCAGCTTATAGACATAAAATATATTTGAAATCCAGGTTGAAGAAATGGTTGATTTGCACTGAAAATTCCATAATAGCTAAGGATAATTACTGGACCTAGGAATTCTGGCAAGATTGCAAGATACGAAGATTATACAAGAAACTAAAATCCATTTTAAATATTGGAAAGAAAAGGAAACTTTATAGGCACATTATTCAGTAATTGCTATTGAACAAATTTTTTGCCTTCTTCTGAGGCAACTGGTTACATCATTGTCATCTGAAGAATGAATCAGGATAATCAAGATATGCTATTGGTCTACCAGAAGTGAATGCTTCTCTGGTGACCTTTCTGAGTAGGATAGTCATGTTTTACCAAAGCTGCTGAAGCTGAAATACAGTTTCTAGTCTGTTGCTGAAGTTGTGCCTTCTTGAATAGGGAACAGCAAACCCTTTGTTGTTTGTGATGACACCCATGGACTCGGCAACTGAGGATGAAATGTTGGCCTGGGTATGCTCAAGTCAGTCAGTGGGATAACACTTAGTGCCTCTGGTGCAGTTCTGTTATCACATATGGTATTACTGATTGTGTACACCTGCTAGCACAGATGTGCATGGATATCCAAAACAGTCTTGCACAATTGCTATCTCAACAGTCAAAAAGCTGTAAAATTTCACGGCTGTTATTATTTTCTCTACAGAAGTAATATTCCCTCCAGATAGCTCATAGGGTTTGTTCACCCTTTCTTCTCCCTCTTACTTGTAATAGAAGACAAATTGCCCAAATATCTCCTGATCACATTCCACATACTTCTGTCAGCAGGAAAAGTAGAACTTAACAGAGAGCCCGGATACCCAGGGTGGTCAAACCCGCCACTTCCAGGATTCAGGGATGATGGAAAAGAACCCCCTGCTTGTCCTCTGGGGTGACCTTCCATCTGAGCTGCCGGGTTATCACAGATCTATCAGTAAACAAAGGATAGCAGGTTCCCTGGGCAGTGTCAGGATCACACTCGGTGTGACACTGTGTTTGGATGTACAAAGAATCCTCCTCTCCTTGCTTTCTTTTCCAAGCTTAATAAAGGAACTGCTAAAACCTATGTAGCCTGATAAGATGACAAGACAGTCTTTTAGTGTTATTGATTGTATACAAGAGGTGGAATGATGAATTATTTCCTATAATGCGCCCTGAGTGGGTTTCATCTTTTTGAGAGATGTTCCTGAAATTCATTATATGAATTCAATTTCTAAACTTTCTGCTGGAAAGTAAAGGGTCTTCACTAGGCCAAAGGGCTGGGGTAAGACAAATATCTTCTACCTGGAAACAGAAGAGAGAGAATTTTTAGGGTGTGTGATTTGAAAGGAATAAAGATGTATAGCATATAAAATAAACTGTGGAATGTTATCATGGGAATGCTGTCAAAATGAACCAGAGGGACAAATTCTGTGTCCCTAAAGGCACTCCATGTGTATTAAACTTCAACCTTTCACCACCCTCCTTTTGTGTGGTGGAACAGCTGATTTGTTGCAGATTTTTTTCCTCACTAAAGTGAAAAACAATGTTATTACCCAACAAAACAAGTTCTTCTAGCAGCCACAAGTATTAGTATCAATCATATGCCTTACCCATTCTGTGATTTCTGTATGCAGTCATGTGCAATACACAGGTCACTGTGTGTAGCTGCACTTCCTATACCTGTTCCTGTATTTGCCACATTGAATCTTAGCAAAACGGCTTAGAAACTTAAAGTTTCCTTTGAAGATACTATCTTCTGTATTTATTAACATTTTGCAACAAAACAACTGAGAATAGGATCCAAAAAGAGTGTCACTTATATAGTATAATTCTCTAGGCCTCAACTATCACCCAAAGATTGCTACTAGTTTGGCTGTTGTGAGAAGCATCTGATAACCATGGAAAACCTTGCAGAGCTACATGTAATTATACAGCTCAAGCTTAAATAAATGTGTAAGGCTTAGATCTTGAGGCATTGTTTGCACACTTTTGTATAGGTGATTTTTGGACAGGCATTGCAAAGGGCAAAAATTGTTTTTTCTTTTAAGGAAACTTGTGCTCTTGCCATTACTGTCTCACTCTTTCTGGAACCAGTTTTGAACTTTAGCTTGACTGAAAACCTCTGAGGTACAGAGAGGCTGCAAACAAAGACTTGTTGTCCTATTCTTGGCTGTTGCTATGATTTTAGATATGGTAAGTTAGTCTTTATGATTCATTGTTTAAAACAATATTTAAGGAGCTTTTACTAGGTTTAGAAGAGAGCAGCAGGACAGACTGAAAAGTTGTTGAGATGCTAGAAGAGCAGCAAGGAACCCAGGCAACAGGGAAGGCTGTAGATGGGTCCCCAGTTTGAGCTGTCAACTGATCTTAGGCTCACTAAAGAGGTGTCAGAAACATATTTGGGAACGCAACTGTGCAATATTTTTCTTTTGCCCAAAACAGGCACCAATATTGCAAAGTCAGTTTTACTGAAGGTTTCTTACTCTCCTTTATCTACAGGCTGTTTTTTCTGACAAAGCAGTACAAGTAAGTCTTGGTGCAAATGTAGGACATCTTTACAGAAACAGAAGCAGGTTCTCTGTTATGTGCAAAGCTGTCTTTA
Organism: Myrmophylax atrothorax; assembly: GCA_026770055.1. Classification (NCBI taxonomy): domain Eukaryota; kingdom Metazoa; phylum Chordata; class Aves; order Passeriformes; family Thamnophilidae; genus Myrmophylax; species Myrmophylax atrothorax. The sequence continues at coordinate 105,940,867 of JAOXXN010000446.1, read as the reverse complement.
GGAAAGCTTTTGATGGGTTGTGCTTATCAACATATTTAGTATATAATACTGTTGTGTATTTGTAATTAATAGATATTTATTACTTATTCTAATTTCACTGCATGATGAAATCTTCATTTGCATATAGTTCCTGTTGCTCGGATGTCAAGAAGGTTATCTGAGACCTTCAGACACTTAATCAGAGTTAGCTGATGAAAGTCTAACCCTGTTGTCTAAATCTATCACCTCTCTGACTTTACCACCATGGTTGAAACAGCCAGCAATGGTTTGTCATTAAAGGGAGTGCTCGGTGGTTTCTTTGTCAAACTTGTTTTTATTGACCCACCCAATGCAAGGCACCGTCTCTCACTCACAGATCAGCCTGAGGTATTGTATACCAGGGAATACATCATGACAGAAGAAAATAAACACTGGGGGAGGAGGAAGTTCTGATAACTTTCACAGCCCAGATGAGAACTCAGACTCTTTGTACTCCCATTAAGCATGGGCAGTGTGAGCAATGAGGGTGTGAGCACTGAGCTTTGGGGAGAGCTGTATCCCACCCTTCCAGGAATCCTTTCTCATCATATACCACTTTCATAATACAAGTTAGACTAATGTACCCATAGACACAATTCTGGCTGAAATGGAGCTTGGCACAAATCACTATCAAAACAACATCTGGCCATTTTTCTACTGTTTTTAGTTTTGTATGTTGCTTTAATTTTTTTATAATTTTGAATTCTGTGCATTCACGATGTTTGTTCTCCACTTAACAAATTAGAAAACTGCAAGGTTTTCTCACTAACTGAGTAGAAGTGTGAGCTGCCGTAGGCCCTAGAACATGTCTTTCACTATACAAAGTTAAAAACTATAAAAAGCATAAAGTTTTCCAGGTATTGATCCTTTGTTGTATGAGAGGTCAGATAATCATATGTCTGGAGCACTGGACTGAAAACAGCATCTGGTCACTATGAACTTTCTTTTAATTGGAAAACTAAATCTCAAAGCTCTTGATAATCCTGCAGAGATTCTTCACATTTATTATATCCCTCAGAGGAGGGATTTAGTAATTACAAAGACACCAAACTGAAAGGTGCAGTTGACACAACAGAAGGAAGGGATGATATCCAGAGGGAACTAGAAAAATGTCAGGGCATGTTGGGAGGAAAGTCTTTACTCAGGGGGTGATGAGGCACTGGTACAGGCTGCCCAGAGAAGCTGTGGGTGCCCCATCTCTGGGTGTGTTTAAGGCCAGGTTGGATGTGTCCCTGATCAAGCTGGTCTACTGGAAGGCATTCCTGCCCACGGTGCGAGAGTTGGAACTGGGTGATCTTTGAGGTCCCTTCTAGCCCAAGCCATACTGTGATACTATTCTATGATTACTGCAGTACATATTATATTAAAGAAATTTGATAGGGATGATCCAAGGCAACAGCTAAAATCAGTAGAAATTTTAGGAAAATAAAGACATATTCTGTCCATTATCCTCTAGCACCTTCCTAGAGACTCATACAATGAAATGGAATCAAAATTGTCATTATAATTCTTTAAACAAGTGTTTTGATTCACCAGAACATCTCTATGCCAAGTGAAGTAATCATAATACCCTATATAAATATATATAAATATATGCAACTTTATGAATGGACTTTCCTATCCCCTCCCTTTTCTGTGTAGGATACACAGGCCCATTTTTTGTGGTTGTGTCTGCATGCTCCATAACTCAGTCACTGACTGCAAAGTAATTAAATGCATTTTTCAACAAAGAACTTTGACATTAATATCATAGAATGCGTGAGATTCACAATGAAAATATGCCAAATTTCAAAACTACTTTAAACCTCAAACTTTTTCTTTTTGCATTTATTATTGAAGATCAATTCAAACAGATTATAGATTTTTCCATTTATATATTTCAGGAACAGGTTATTACTTTGAAGATAAACTAGCTGAGTTATACTTACACTGGAATGAAAGAATGATAACATTTATATCAGCCACAGACATATATCATTTTTACCTGTCAAGAAATGTAAAATATCTCAGTAAACCAGAAAAATACCATTAGAGTTTTCTTTAATCCAGAAATATGCCAATTTGTTTTTTACTAGATGTTTCATAACTGAGGTGAACTAGAACAGAAAATCTGAAGTTCATATCACTAATGAAATATTTTATGGGTCAATTAGTGAGGTATAGACAAAACAATTTTTAAGAACATTTAAAAAGAAATTCTCCATTAATTTACCTGCCAACACATAGGATTCATATTAGATAGTCCACTAAATCCTCAAACACTGTACTGAAGTACACTTTGAATGCAGAGAACTATTTTCATTACACACAGAGTGGCTAAGGTTCCAAGATTAATGCATGAATATCCAAGGATTTTTTTAACCTGCCTTTGTTTTTCACATAAGTAAGGAATGAAAATATTAAATACTTGTCTTTATGCTCTGAATTGAATTCATGTGCAAACTAGAATTTCTACAATCATAACATACTTTTCTTTTTCCTTTTCAAAAGCTATTTAACTTAGCTCCAAACAAAATCACATTTGAGGAAAGGATTTTTTTAACTATTGTCAGATATCCCAATGGCAATCATATTTATTAGCCTGAAATTGGAAATCTTTCTCCATTAATGAAGAAAACTGCTGGTTTATGGGTATATGTTAAAGCAATATCCATAATTCTTTTTTGTTTCTAAGAGAAGCAAAGTGTTTTATTTAAGAGTAGAGAAGTTGAGTAGAGTCATGATTTGATAAGATCTGGACTCAGTACCTAAACTATCAAACAAACATCTTTGAAATCAGGGTAGGTAACTTGTCTTCACAGCTTGGAAGTGGAGGTATTGAGTCAGCTGTTGGCTGGGTGCACTGTTGTTGACCAAAAAAAAGCCAGACAGGATTTCTCCCTTTAATGCCAAATCCAAAACACTTAGACACAGGCTGAGCAAAACCCCACAGACAATGGAGGAGCTTCAGGGCCAACTGACTTTTCAAGCTGTGCACAATAAACACAGTTGACCCTGAAAATAGTCAGAGGAAGAAGAGCAAATATGGGAGTGCAAGGAAATGGAAGGAGGTAAATGTTATTGTCCTTGCTCAAAGTGTTGCAGAGGAGTCACAACTCATATGGAGGCGTAAGCTTGAGCAGCAAGGGCAGCATCCTGTGCAGTGATGACACATTAGTGGTTTATGTATAAATAAGGCAGTACCCATGTGGCCCAGAGCCTCATGACTGATACTGATCCCTGTTGTGAGCTGTGCAAACACATGTCTTTGCCACTGGTGACAAAGGAGAGACAAGAAACTATACCAGTGCATGGAAAACACCAAGACGTGCTTGGTTCCATAGAGGCTTTTAAAAACTGTCTCTCAGAAAGGAATACTCACACTCACATGTAGCTTTCTATCTTTATAGGGCACAGCTGACTTCCTCTGGCTGCATTCCATAATCTTTGAACTTACTGTGCCTCCTGTCATCCATCTTTACCACAAGTTGTTTTTTGTCGTGTTCAATGTCGAGTGCTGAGCTAGTAACCAGTGCCTTCCAGCCCATCAGTGAAGCCTTTAATAGGTGTTACAATAGAAAATAACACATCAAATATGTTAGTAACTTCCCATCACATAACATTTCCCTCCTAATAGAAATCAATATGAAATGCCTCAATTAAGAAAGCTGAAAATTTATATGAAGTTTAATTGATAATTTTCATCTAAAAATTTTAATTTCATGCCTGTGTTTGCACCTTCAGCCAGAAGCAGACTGATTTCTCTCAGTGAAGAAAAGGAAGACTTGCAGTATAATTACAATAAAAAAGTTTCATTCAACTAGTCTGGTTGTATGTCCATGGGCACCAACAACCTTTTCTTCTCCTATCCCTTACAACAGCACTGTTACTGAAAGCATTGATGAATCAACATTTGGATGGCATATTTAATAGCTGTTGGGAAGTGGTGGGAAATACAACACACCATAATTCAACAGGTGCAGAAAACTTATAAGGTTGAAAGACAGGAAAATAATCAGAATCTTAGAATAAGGAAGAAAATAGTACAAGAATCTGCATTTTGCATGCCCTAACTTTTCTTTTCTGTTAGTAATAATCTTTATACTCAGAATGAAACACCGGAAACTGATTGTCTGATTCATATACTCTCCCCTTTGCACAATTTTGTGACATCAGGGGCCTCTTGGTAATGAATATTTCAATCAATGGACCAACTCAATTTCTCTCAGCTTTCTTGTCTTAGTCTGTGGAATAAAAACGCATCCAGTGCCAAAATCACGTATGGAAAAATGTATATATCCTCCATATATTTACCCAGTTACTCCAAAACAAGTGATAAAAATATCACAACAATGGAAAAGATAAATATATCCACAAAATTTATAGCTTGTATTAATTATACACAGTTTCTGATGTTACGGGGTTGGACCCTCTACTTTCAAAATGTGATGAATGATTTGGTCATTCATATGAAGACTACAACTTTCAGAGATGTGTCAGATAAAGCACCATTGAAGAATGTATGAAGAAAAGAAACAGAAATTGAAAAAAAATAGGTGTCATTCAGCTTCTCAAAAGAAGTAGAGAGCCTGTGTGACTGCATGATCAGAAAATTTGTCTATTACCTTTAAATTTATTTTGACAAGAAAAGAATATTCACCTCTCTTAATGCACAAGAGTTGATTGTATATGTGGAGTTCTTAGAATCAGTACACCAAATACCTGCATTTGCAAATCCTAAGTAAGAAGTATTTATTCCAGGCTAAGTCAAAAACAAAAAACAGCTTCAGGCAGGAACAATTTGCTTTGGAAACAGTGACCCTGAGTTGCCTGAACATTTTTACATTTCTTTCCTGGAGATCAAATAAGTGAATGACCCAACAAGCTAGAACATAGGCATGGCTACATACTAAGGGCTAGAATAGCCCTGAGAGAAAATAACATTTTCCACAGTAAAAAGATAATAGAATAACTCTATTCCATTGAATATTGGTGTCAATATGCTTCTAGGTATCACTCGGATGCTTTGAAAATTGTTTCTTAAGATCCTGAGTCAGTCATTATGATCATGTCAGTACTTTAGTAGAAATTAAAAGCTTCCCTGCACTAAGAACAGCCATGAGTCCAGTTTTTAACATAGTATTTCTTCTTGCCCATTCTTCAGGTTTGCACCGACTTATAGCAGTGTGTTGGTATTTTTCTTGGTGCCCTTGGGCCACACCCTTGGTGACATACCAATCCATTGAAGCATTCCCATATTTGATTTCACCATCTGTAAAATGAGGGAAGTAATACCTACTTTTCTATGTAATAAGTTTAATCTCTAGTATCGGGGTTCAAGAAACAGCTGTTTCATAGTAGGTGATTACTGTTTGTTTAAATTTATGAAACCACAAGGTGCTTAGACACCTGAAACCGAAGCAGATTTTTCTTTAAACATTATCTCTGCATACAATTTTTATAGCAGCTCAAGCAGCATGTGGCCATTCCTCAAGCTCAAGGCTGTCTCACAGGCTTTCTTAATCCTTATTACTAGTATAGAACCCCTGATCAAATTGAAAAAAAAAGACAAATGAGGTCAAGAATTATCCCATTTTTCTGTGCTATTTATTCTGAGCTCTCCCCAATGTCATATCTTGTAAAAAAACCAGCAGAAATGGGATGCACCAGAAAGGATGCCAAGATATAATGCAGATGTGACAAGAATAGATCTTTCTTGGATGCATTTACCCTTACAAAACATTAATACTGATGTACAGTTTTGCCAAGCCCCGGTTTCTGGAGTATTTACTGACAACCTGCCCAGTTTCTGAAGCAATAGGATTTTTATTTCAAATTTGTGACTGTGACAGGTTTGCAATGTACATAGTAATCATGGCTCATCTCTTTTCCTCTCCTCCTGCAAATTTTTTGGAGTAGGAATGCCCTCATTTGCTTCTGCTTATTTATGTGCTACTTTGTTCTTTATCTGCTTGCACCTCACCACTAGAATAACATCATGCTATCATTTCTAGGGTTCACAGAACCCTGTCAGCACTTAGCAGTCAAAGGTCAACCAGCTTCACAACACAGGGTTAAATAGGTTGAAAAATCTCAGCAAGTATTAACCCCCTGTACGTCAAATGAAGAAAAATGGTGCTGGCATCACCAACAAAGCATCTTTATCAAACAGCAGACAACTGCTGTAGTGCACTGGCAACACTGTTCAGACATGTCTGTCCTTCTGATACTCAGTTCTAGGAGCAGACAGTAAAACCTGTGTTCCTGACTGCCGCTGATTTATGTTTTACTTTGTTCTTTATCTTTTTAGGAGTGTCCAGGAGAGCCATCCACATGTTGCTATCTTTCTTTCATCTTTGGAGCTGTCTGTAATCCGTTCATCTTTCCCTGACACTATCTCTCTGCCCTGGAAACCCTTCAGTGTGTGTTTCCTACACTGATTTGCAAGTTTGCAGAACCCCGGCAATAGTTAACACCCAAGCAGGAACAAACTTGCCTGAAAATAGTAAAGATAAATCCACCTAATTTCCCCTAGTGAATACTCTTCTTTTTGTATAATGGACCTACAAAGAGATGGCAAATACCTGGCTGCATTGAAGACAATAACTTCATTGGGAATGTAGTTTTCAGGCATTTGTGATGTTTATTGTCTAAAGGTTCGTGACTCCTGTGAATAAATGTTGTTATGCTGAAAAAAATTATTTCAAATGTAAAATAATATGTGTGGAAGTACAGATACTATGTTATACAGAACCTCATGTCCTTTCATTTTGGTCACTGAAAGAATGTTGAAGTTTTTAAGAAGTACATATAGGTTTTAGTTTTTACCCCTGCCTTTCACATTATGTGTCTTTTAATCTGGAAAAACTTGGAAAGGGAGGGACAAAAGGAAGAGTGAGAAACAAAAAAAATATTGCACATTCATTTAAATAATGAAATATTTTCAAATTCTCATTTGGTACACTAAACTTAGGCATTTTCAAGGAAAAGTGCATTTTGATGAAAACATTTAAAACTGTCCAGATCAAAATATCCAGGCTTCATTCAGCTGCCCTGAGGAAACTGCTTTAATAACCATTATTGACATGGGTCTTCTCTCCCACATGTAGGCACCTTTAACCAGAAGCCTAGAGAACTGCTCTGAAGCTGCTGCTGAATAATTTGGGGAGGGAAAGGCTGTGTGGGCTGAACAGAGGCCAACCTGCTGACAGCTAACTGGAAGCTTTGAACTATTCTCTGAAACCAATAATCTTTGATAAGTGACAGTATATGAACCCTGTTCTAGGTCTGTGTGGCTGCAGTGCTGCTGGAAGCTGAAGGCTCTCCATGTAGACATCTCATGATGAAATTCCAAGAGGACAGGTCAATAGGCCATGATAATCCACCATAAACAGGGAATAGTATTTTTCATAAAGGAAAGAGAAATATTTGAAGCACTTTCCAATACTAAAATTATTTGAAAATTCAGGATTAAATGTGGCAAAGCAAGTGGCTTTAGGTGCTCTTTCTGACAAAATTTCTTCAAAATTGCAGAATGAAAATCCCACTCAACTAACTCACAACTATCAAATCATATTTGATCCTTTAAAATTTCTTCATTTTCAGAATGAGACACTTGGTTCTGCATGACTTCTTTATTCTATGCTTATAACATACTGGGCTACAGTGACCTATCTTGTAATTTCTGTTTTGATTGTGCTGCCAGTACTTCCCTGCATTCTCCCATTTGTATGCTCACCAACCTGTGAACAGCAATATTTGAATTCTAAGGCTTTGGAATATTAAGGCTATGCCAAAATGTAGTGGATCTGTCTCTCTGGATTTGCATGCATAGGTTGAGAAGGCCAATAAGCCAATAAGTCATTCTTTAAAACTCCCACAGTGTGGGAAATTCATTGGTGACAAACATCAGCATGATATTTGAGACACACTCAGACTCTGTTATGAAACTCCCATTTCTCTCAGGATTGTTTGAGACTTCTTAGTATTGCTAATGTTCTATAGTCTTCATTATCTGCCCAGTTATGTCCTCGATGAAAATCTGTTGCTGCTCCCTTTTTTTACATAAAATTAAATACAATTACTACAAAATAAATTATTGCCAGTCAGCCTGGAACAGCACAGTTTATCTGTAAGAGACAGCAGCAGGTATTATAATAATTTAGTCTGTGATGCCCTTCACCTTGTATTTGTATGCTCATACTTGCATGACATTTTCCATTAATCAGCTGGATTATTTTTCCAGTGGGACTTGGGGATAGCTATGTACACAGAAGAAATTCTGGACACCTACTTCAGCACTGTGAATTCCTAAATGGAGTAAATCCTGTGGTTTGACACTGCTATAAATGCTCTTGATTTAACAGCAAGTGCTAAGACCCTACTCAAGCAGTATCATTAGTATTTTATGTAGACACAGACAATATTTGAATTATCTGTGCTTACTCCTCCTTCTCACCTGAATGAGCAAACTAGGCTTAAATTTTAACATCCAGTAGCAGTCTTAGAGCTATAAATCTTGTACTTATTGAAACTTCCGCTTTTATTTCCTTTGTACAACAGGTCAAGATTTCAACTGGGGAATTTTACACTGGTGCAACTATAAATCTGGTCATTACTTGTTGTAGCCAAGAGGAATATATAATGTAGATGAGACCCAAACAATGACATGATCAATAGCAGACATGAAGTGTATTACATTGGAAATTCTGAGAGCAGATAAAATCTGTCCAGTGAGACAAGTTAATACTACACTGATGACAAATATATGGAATCCTCATAAAAAAAATTAAATGTCCTTAGTATTGCATAAAACTGCTTTTCAATTACATCTAAAATACAATCTTAAAGCAGAAAGCTTATGTTTAATATTAATATTATTCATCAATATTAATGAATATTTAGAGCTTTTTGCAGTGATTTGTTTATATAATAAACTTTACTTGGCAGTGAAATCATAAAACGTCATTTGATATTCTAGTTAAGCCACTTTCTACAGTCTAACTCTACTAACCAAAGAACAAAGCAGTGCCATGTGCTTTATATAGCTGGCCATGTAGGATGAAGATTCAGTACTCACACTGATATCTTGCAAACAATGTGTATAGCAGATTTGTTTGCATAACAGAATCATTAAACAATTCTCAACTCTGAGAGAATTTACATGAATCAATCTGTTCATAAACAAGATCGTAGCCTTTAGATAATTTTTTTGTTCTCTGACTGACCTCCTCCCTCTGTACTGTTTATGCAGTTATGCCATTATGCAACTATGTCATTAATTGGTGGCCAAGCACACATATGGTGTGCCTGGTTATGTGCTTCATTCTCTGAAAAAGTGAGGTAATTTTTGCTTGAATACTGTCAAAAATAATAATTAAAAAATTGTATGAAAATTTTCCAAAAAGTGGGAGGCAAAGTCATTAAACCCAACATTCTGCATCAAGACAGGCCAGTAACGCTCAGTACAAAGGCCCCTCAGTTGCCTTTTGAGCTGCAATCCTTAACCCCTGAGAGGCCTGGAATTGGAGAACAACCCAAGATATGAAATTGTATTTGATTTAGGGTCCTAAGCAATGCAGCTTGTGTTAAATGTTTATATTTGTGCATTTTCTGTTCTCTATTTCTACCAAGGGAGCAGTGACAAATGACAATTTAAAAAGAAAATATAGTTTTTCCAAGGCAGTAAAATCAAATTACATGAATCATTAAAAAGCAGACAGCAATCGTTCCTGAGACAAGTCTATCCATTTCTGGGTGTTCTATCTGTATTTCTTGCAACAAAACTAAAGAGTAGTTCCTACCTATTGCCAATACTTGGCAAGAAATAGCTCTATGACCTTTTGGTTCACTCTAGTTTTACTATTTTTGGCATCCTAAGGCTAGTGATGGTCACACACTGTTTTTCTCACTATTCTACAATGTTAAGCTGCTGATTACTTTTGGCCAAATACGCAGATAGTTCTAGATCCCCAAACCAGAAAAAGACATTAAACAAATCTGAATTTTCCTTGTGATTGATAGTTAATAATTTTTAAAAAGACTGTTGATGACTTCCTAAGATTTCAGAAAAGAGGAAGGTTTTGACACAAAGGTATACATCACCTCAATTTGCAGAACTTGCATTGTGGAATGATTATTCCTGTTGCTAAATGAGAACAGACAAATGTCCCGTGGGGAGGTTGGTTGCAGCATTATTTAGGTAACTTCCTAATGGGCATCATATATTCTTGATAGTCCAAGACTACTTAAAATGAGTTATAACACGGTCCATTGTGCAAGATAAAAGCAGTCATGACTAGGTAATTTATGAAGGTGATGTCTCAGTAAATTTGTGGGAAGCGCTATATAGCTGCACTGGAAGAAACAGTAAAATCTACAAAACATTAATTAGTGCTGGGTTCCATGATATGGAAATTATGGTTTGCAGCCCCATGAAGAGCTCATTGTGCAGTGTAACTGGAATGTTGACAGAGGAAATTAGACTGGTGGTCAACAAGGATTACAGGCAAAGCTTTGATGGAATCACGAGTAAGCTTGGACCTGAAGTCAGGTACAAGAAGATGAGTAACTGTGAGATGCTCTTTCAAGTGTACTTAGAATTTGACCTTCCAGGCTACAGTTAAAATAATCTCTTTATTTTTTCCTATAGAACTCCTTATACTTGCATAAGAATCAAATAATGTAATCGATAAAAATTACCAATTTATTTAAAGATTTTTTAAAAAACATCTTAGGACTCAGTTTTTAGGCAGAAGCATGTGATCGCCATTACCAAGAAAATCCTTTGAATTTTTGCTACCTGAGGGACTACAGATGATGACATGACCTTTCCTTAAACAAAAGCACACCAGATATGCTGCACATTCCATACTGACATTTTAAATATCTACTTATTTCAAAATCAAAAGAATTGATTTTAAGTGCCCAGCTCCAATTTTTTATGTGAATAAGAAGAAAAGCTACAAAATTATTCACATTGTGAAAACTTCTGTTGCAATTCAAAGCAGCCATGCTGCATGTGGTTTGGTGTGCAGTCCCCATTTCAGCCCTCAAACTCCCAAACACACAGCTTCATCTGTTACAAACCCGTTGTCAGCTCGTTGACGTCAGATCAGGAGTATTGTGGTTCATTTTGCCAAAAGAAATGTCAGCTGTTTGCTGAAGCAAGGAAGTTGATAAAATTTATTTCGGTGGCATTAACAGTGAGGCTGTAAGTGAGCATAGCTTCAGCGTCGTGCGTCTTTGCAAAACATGGCTTTGATCCACAATAGGACAATCAAGACTGAACTGGAGTATGATTTGACATGTACACAAGGACAAAACAGATGCCTAACAGCTTACATATGGTGTAGAACTCTTTCAAGAAAATCAGAGTGTGGATGTTGTTTACAACTTTTCAAATTTAGAAAGCGAGTATTTTAAATCAATTAGGAAAAAAAAATAACTTTCAGACTATTTTGTGACTGAGATTTAATTTTCCACTTCAGAAAATAGGCAAATGAAATAGGCATTTGTTCATTTGATAGTTTCACCGGTCCTGCTTTGGAAAGCAGGGAACTAAAACCATGATCAATTCTATAGTTTATTCTTACATTTTCTCCTCTATAACAAAAGGTACTCATCAGATCCTATAGCTGCCACATCTGAAAATGAAACATTTCAGTAATAAATTTATTTTTATACAATCTTATGGCATTAAAATGTCTCATCTCTATTTGATAACTGGAGAACATTGGCATAATGCAAATTTAAGAGCTTACTTTCAGCCATATAATGCTGCCCACAAATGGAGCAGGAACTGAACACAAATTCCCTTTGTAATTACCACTTCTGTTCATGCCACAAGACCAAAGCCTCTGCAGTCCTTAGCCTCCATACTCTTTATTCTTCTACAGTTTACTGACATGCAAAGTTGTTTGCTGAGCTCCACCGTGTAATTTTACATAGCCTGAAGGAAGTTTATGTGCTGATCCCAAATTTGTTGCATCTGTCACTCCTCCTCTGTGCAGTAATTGTTGTGGTCCCCCAGTAACAGAACCATCTCCCACACCTATATAGCCCATCCTACATGTACATCTTTGTATGATCCAAAAGTAATTTCTTTAAAGTCCAGTCTTGATCACAGACATCATTTGAGTCCCATACAGTATCAATCTTCCAGCAGTAAAAGATACTTAATTTTTCTATTTTCCTTTTTTTGGGAGATACTAATGTCAAAGCTGTATCACAAACTGGTGACTGGCCATGTTGTCTTCTGAAAACCACAGTGAAAAGACCATCAGCTAGAAGAGAACCCATGTGAAGTTAAAATAAACTTGGAACAGAAGAACACATTGGGAATGAATGCTCGAGAAGAGCAAATCAGAAATTATAACAGTAGATGAATAATGACTTTACTAACAGAAAACAGACTTGCTAGGTCTGATTTGACTCTGGCATTATTGAGCCACTGTTGCTAGCAATCTACTACTAATCCCTTTTCCTAAACAATCTTTACACTATACCAACTAACAAATCACTTACTTGTCAATATTGAAAGCACTGTTTCCTTAGAAATTATGTGATTTGCATATATACATCTCACACTCATATTTTTTTGTTTAGCTAAGTATCTGTGGCCTGAGGATTCCCCACATACAATTATTAAAATGTAGAGTTGTCTAAAGTGAAATTAATGCAGAGTAATCCTGGTAAGCCTCCTTCTGGACACATCTTGGTAGGCCAAGATTATATCTATTATTACAGCCATGTGAGTGGCCTTTCCCAATCACACATCACACTGACGTACCTTCCAGCAAACTGCAGTGAGAAGTTAATTTATTACATATTTAGAAAATCACTTCAGTTCTTGCACATCAGAAGATGTTTACTGGCTTACATATGGGATTTGTGGGGTTTTTTATAAGAGCTTAGAAGGTTTTCATAAACATAGCTACATAACCTCAGTACGCTACACTGTAGTTCCCTGAATATGTGAAACTATGAACGACATGGTAAGAGGAACTGGGTAGGCAAGACAATTGCCTTTAGGTTAGATGCACATTCCGTTTAAAATCATTGAATCACTTTTTAAGTAACAGCTATTGATACTAGGCATTATTTATTACTGACCCCCTTGTAACCATGTCTCCAGAGCTTTATGCCATGTTAAATTATCTCCCTTTTTCAGAATCATCTAAGACACTAAAGATACTTGGCTAGAAGCAAGAGCATGGAAAAAAGAATACAACTTATCTCATTCTTTTTTCAGTGCTTATCAGAATCACAAGCACATCTAGTTTCCCTGATTTTGATAACAATTTAGCCCTTATAGACTATTTGCCTTATAAATTCATGTTTCTACAAATGCTTGTGGGAAAAGTCCTAACTCTTCCCTTCTGCAGGCAAACTTTCTACTACTTACATTAAGTTATTCCCCCCCAGGAAATTCTCATTTTCTACTACACAATCCATGGCAATGAAGGCAAGCCTGTGCAAAATAAGGGAACACAGCAGTAAGATTACCTTTTCTTTTAACAGAGGAGCAAAATCCTCAGATCTCTTTCTATGGTTTACTGATGTATTTACCTGCTGTCTTTCTAGTTCATTTTTACTGATGTTTGCTCAGCTATCAGGCTGCACCACTTCATCATTCACTTGCATTTAATTTTAAAGAAATGTTTGTGGGTTTTTTCCTAAATGCTTTAATTTGAAGTCTGGTGTTTAAATTAATAGACTTTAAGACCAGCAGCCACTGGAACCTTTACTAATAGGATGTTCTAATCTAGCGAGAAATTTAACACATTTCTCAGTAAATATCCTAATCATTAATTACTCTTATGTTTTAAAAGGCCTGTTCCTAGTTTCTACTTTGAATCTGCTTTGTCTTGCCTTTATCTGGATCTCGTGAGGTTTTAGCAGATTTTCCAAGTTCTATACAGTGTTCTTTTCACCACTGTCCCTAGCTGTCATGTCCCTCTCTTTCAGTCTATTGACACTATTGAATTAATCTGGTAGCCATAAGCAGTGTATGTCTCAGGGTGAGACCTACTAACTGTGGATTTCTACACACAGGCATGAATTTGTGCACCCAAATACATACATGTATGATGGAAAAGCTGCACATATATATTCAAAGTGCCACTGAAAGGTAGAGACCAATCTTATGTCAATGCCAGCAGATTCAGGAGTTAGAGGCAAAAGACCAAAGCATGTCCCCTCCAGGACTGAAAATGTATGAGGTGGGGATATTATTAAAACAGGTATCTCTATAATTGCAAGTTGTGTGATTGCATAAATGTTTCATATATAGATATGGAATATGGTATATTTCCTGCAGTCTCTTAGTTTGTTTGATGCTGACACATCTATATGCATTAGTTTCACACTGTTGATTCTTTAGTCATTATTTTGTTGTTCTGGAGAGGCCATGGGGAAAGCTCAATAATGCAGAAAAGTAGAACATATTGTCCTAAAATCTCCCTCATTATTAAAACTACAGAGAGAAATATAGGAAATCAGAGGCTCAAAACACAGCTGAAAGAACTGAGAGTTGAATTCAACCACCAGTGAATTGCACTCCCACACATGTACAGCCTCAGACAATAGGCTGATTCAAGACAATGAATGCACAAGAAAAATGTCACTATTCTCCTTTTTCTCTTTGCAATGCTAATTCTTTTCCTCAAATTGAATGCCTGAGAAACAGATCCAGTATTGAAATCCTTTCTTTCACAGTTGATAACATGAAATGTGCTATGATATCACATTGATTCCATCTTGACTCTGAACATAAACTTTTTCCTCAGAAACATGTACATTATCAAAATTCAGCTACTGAGTGACCTGGTGTCCTAAACCACTTCACTATATCGTTTGTATCACCATATGAATACGAAAACTGCTGAGAGATGAGAAATACCACTTCCTGATGATACCACTATCTTGTATTAACCAATATTCTTTCTGTTATAAAGAAGGAGTGTGTCAGACAACAACATTTTTCATAAAAGGTTCCTAAAGCATTTTTTATACACAAGATAAAGGAACCAGCTGTTAGTCTATTATTTTTAAAATTTGGGTACATAAAAACTGAGGGCAGGCAATGCTACATTGTCAGTACAAATAGCATCAGGTTTGCCATGCAGTCTGATCTTTACCCTGCATCCATCAGTGTGTGGTGTTATGCAATAGACAGTTTAAGCCACATGTATTTTCTCAGTATACCTGCCAGACTGATGCCTCTAGGTTTTGTTCTTGTTTCTGACTGGCTGGGATGAAATTTTTCTTCCTTTAACCACCTGAGAGTGTGGCCCATCCAACCACTGAGAGTCCTGCTTGAGGCAATAGGGAGAGATGAGCACATCCGGATGATCTCAGATCACCACATTAGTTGTGTAAAATATGTAGAAGAGTTTGCCTTTGGAGATGCTTATCTCTTCCCACTGACTAGGAAGGAGTTTTATATGACAAAATAGCTCTTTTATCTGACAGAAATTAGATAAAAGGAATCCCAGGCATAGGACCTAACTGGCCTCTTTCTGTGCATCATAAAGTGTCATATTGACCAATTCTCTATTGCTGGTTCCTCGTGTGAGCTCACCACACACCCAGAGGTCCCTGTCCTGTGGAGATCCCATCATGTATGTGCTGCCATGATGTGCAGAAAGTGATGGAAGCCTAGCTAGGCAGAGTCTTCCTAGTTCTCCCTTTGGGAAGCTTACTTTATTATCGTTTTTCTTGGCTTCCTGACATAAAAGGGGATTCAAGAAAGACAGCAACATCTCTCAAGTAATTAAGCAAGTTTTTTCCTCCAACCTGATGAAGTGGCAGCTTATTCTTCTCTCCAGCTGCTCAGTTTAGGCATAAAACACAGGTACAATCCAGCAGCAGGGAAGCAAACAGCTTTAAATTAGAGAAGTGAAGGATAAATAAGTAAAAATGTATGTATCTGGCACACATTTGCATGCATATTTACTTACCGTTATTATTTTTGAGACTACTAATGGGAGCAAATTCAATAATTGCTCAAATTAATAATTCAAGAATAAAATTTTTGTCCAGAAAGTGAAGAATACTACAGGTTTAGTGGAAAGCGAGTATTGGGTGAGAAATAATAAAAGCAAATGAAAATCAGCTATAAATTGATGCATCGTTGTGTTCCTCCCTCCCCCAACTCCAAGAACAAATTCACCATATGGTCTTTTTATAAATATTTCCGAAATAAAATGACTTCTGGAAAGGATTGGAGTTTGAGATATGCACAGTTATCAGCATTTTAGAAGATCCAATTTGAAACATCTGCTAACTCTTGAAAGAGTTATGTTGAAACAAAAACCAGTTCCTACTTAGGAGGGTTGTATGCTCCGAGTTTTATATTCTCCCCTCTTTTCTGCAAGGATAGTGGGAAGAAGAGAGAGCTGCACCAGCATTTCGCTTCCACCTTTTTCAGGTCCAAGATTTAAAGCTTTATGGTGAGGAAAATCAAGATGACAGATGCAAAGACACAGTAAATTACTGACACACTCTTCTTCAGTCATGCTTTGAAGTGCTAAAGAATTCAGACCAAATCTCAACCATGAAAGCTTTGTGAGAGGCAAGCTGCAATTTACTAGGTCAGTGGAATGTAACAGATATATTTTAAAAGAATGTATTTTTTTGAATTTTGGAATTTGGAACAAGACAAAAAATTTTGAAAACAGTAAGTGTTTTTGACCTCTGAAATGTTTGTGGGTTTAGTTATACTGTTGTTATCAGTATGCAATTGCAATCCCTACAACTTGCACTTCTTCTAACCTTTCAGACAGACTATAAATATTTAGCAGTTCTTGCAAGTTGATTTGCATAGTACTTACTGGGTAAATAATACCTCACTTCTGAAAAATGTATGCACATATATAGTGCAATGTAAATAATTAATCCAATTTAATAACAACAAAATAGAAATGAGAGGAAAACACCAGTTTCAGAAACCATAGTCATCTTGAGATAGATTTTTTAAAAACATTTGTCTTTTCCTTTCTATCATTATTTCTTTCTCCCTTCCTGTATTGTTCCTCTAATGAGTTTATTATTGTTATCATTATAGCATCAATCAGAATTATTTCTTTCTGAAATGTTTTGCACACTATAGGTAGAAAGCAGAGCTATTCAGCATATTTTCTGATGTTTCATGTGTCAAGCTGAGCGATAAATTCTTATATGAACTCAGATCTTGCAAAAGGATCACAGATGGAAGCAACTTGTTTTCCCTTTTGGAGTGGCACTGAAGTCACCATAGATCTTTTCCATTTCCTGGGTCTGTAAAATTTGCTCCAGGTTGTGAAGCCACCAGCAAATTCTCCAGCCAAGTTGTCTAGCTCTGAATCAAGCATAGAAATGAAAAATTAGTTATTTACTTTGCCATATAATATTAACACTTAAACAGATTTTGGAAATGTCTGGATCAATCCATTTCCCAAGAGCTGTCACATCCCTCTGTCTCCCACTGTAAGCAGCATCACAGGAAAGAACACAGTAGTTTTCGAGACAGTAAAAATGGAGTCTGGAAATATCTTCAGCCATGTTGGTGGGTAAGAAAGGACACATTTTAGACAATTTATATGTCTGCTTTGGAAGAAGAAGACATAGAAGTCTAAGTCAACTTAAACATGAATTCAGAAGGGAACTTTCACGTGACTGTGAGCATGACTGTCTCTATATTTCAGCTTATAGTTTTTATGCTTGTTAGTAATCTTTTTTCAGTTAGCTAATTCTTTTCTTCTGCTCTTAGAAATTAATTTAGTTTCTTTCCTATGAAACTTCCTGACAAGATGGATCAAGAAAAATGTTTTTAAAATAAGACACTATCCTACACATCTTGATAGAATCTAGTAAAGAGCTGATTTCCAGGAATGTGTAAAATTCAAAGACAGATTCCTCCTTTCTCTGGTTCAGTTCAAAGAATTTGCCCTCATCTAGGTCAACTTCCACAGGCTTCTCTTGCAAAGGTGCATCAAATCCTGTGCTGTTCTTGAGCAGATCATAGGATAGAATCATAGAATATCCTGACTTGGAAGGGACCCATAAGGATCATCTTCTTTTCCATTTGAATACTATGGTACTCCTAATAATGACCACGTGAAAGTCAGAACCTCCCTGTTACCTCTCTTGGAAGGTGACACCTTTAAGGTGGGACAGATCTACTTGCAATGGTATCATGAGTCACAACTGCTCTACTATTTCTATTCCTGCCCCTGCACAATTTTTCTTAAAGAATATCTTCTAGCAATTGATGAAACTTTTTTGTATTATAACAGAGGAAGCAGTGTTTGAACGACACTCAAAAGGTATGTGATTTGGATCCACAGTTTGTGGTCAGAGTCAAAATTCCCCTTCTCTCCTTCAGGAACTGCTGTGGCCACAGATGAGCTCTCCACCAGTTTACTAGAAAAATATATTCAGTAATGGAGCAATGTGCTGGATCTGTGATAGACCCATAAAATTTCCAGGCAGAAAATTTTCTGTGGAGTTACATTGAACAGCGGATATCTTAGGTACTAGTGCTCTACTAGTAAATTAAATAATGGCAAGTTCAGGCATCCAAACTAATAAATTGATAGAACAATCACTATTTTGATCCAGGTCAATTAGAAATAGCTCAAAATACTTCTGGATATGGGTAAGGACCTAGCCTTAGTAAACACATCTCAGAAATGCATGGAGCCATTTCCAGGTCTTTCTAGACAACACAGAAATTTCTGTGTCATGTTTTCAAGTCTACTTGAAAAATCTTAAAAGACTTTGTTTATTTGTTTGTTTGTGTTTGTTTGCTTTAAGAAATAATAATTTGGTACAATAACATGCCTCCTGGAACTATGACATAGGCATAGATTTATAAACTCTATACTTCAGCCTCATCTTTTTGGCTGTCTGGGCTTGTGTCCTCAATAAAACCCAGACATACCCATGCCCAAATTTTTTGCTTAAAATTTCTCTCCACAAGTCTTGCCATTTGAAACTGAACTAACTAAAAAGACCACACTCATTATCTGTAATATCAGCAGGGGAGAAGAAGAAAATATGTTTGCAGTTAACAATTAAAAAAGGAATGTTTCAAATCTCATTGCTTTAAGATGTCTTATTGCAATACCTGCATTCTGCTAGCATGTACTAAAAGCCAAGCCTAAATAATTTGAGTATATGGTCAGTGAATCTGAAGTTTTCTGCTTGGAAGAAGGAAACCATAAGGATACCATCATAATTTGAAGTGAGGCTGTTCATATCTGGGTTTGTATCGAAACCATTTTCCCTATTTTTCATAATATTTTTCACTACATTGTTGCTATATAAAAGATCTAAACAAACAATAAGGAAACTAAGCAATACTTGCAACTAAGTACAATACTGAACAAAGTGATGACAGCTGGAAAAATGCTTTCCCATTTTGTTTTTCATTTTTAGTAACATGGCACTTCTGCTCTTCATAGAAATATGGCACAGACAGCTATTGTCCTTTGTAACCAGTGTGTTAAAGTGTACATATTAGGTTTTTTCAGTTTTAATGAAATGCTTTCCAAACACTGCCTTATATGTTATGCTTTAGTTATGTTTTTGTAAAACATTTAGTTGCAAATGATTACATAGGTAG
>JAOXXN010000446.1:105896645-105910875 GCA_026770055.1 Myrmophylax atrothorax | reverse complement strand
CCTCAGAGTTTCACGATTGCTGTGTAGGAATTGACACACGAAGGCAATGCTACAAGCAGGATTCTTCTCTCTGAAGGGTTCATAGCCTAGTCTGGCACTGCTCTGACCGTATTTCCACTACTAGTCCTGAATTTCTTGCTATCACTTAAAGATGTGCTGTGCTTGCTTTTGTATTGTGGTCATGAACAAACTCTGTTTGCCTTACCTAAGTTCTTCCATTTGGTCACTTATGACAGACTTTGATACAAGAATTTAAACCTAGTTTTCTGTCTTCTACTTTTTTTCCTAGTGACTGAAAGATAAAATCAAGTCTCTCTTTTTTGTCTCCACTAAATGATTGTATGTACCAAGCAGAGTCTCCTCTTTGTGGCAGTAATGTAAAGTTTCCCGGTCCATCAGCAGGAAATCTGTTTGAAGACAGTATGAGTGTGGCCCCACGTCTCTTGCTGCCATCCTTTCACACGGAGGAAGCAAAAGCAAGCCTGGCAGTCAGTCTGTGCAGCTAACCAGTGGAGGACTAAAGCTCCAAAGCAGAATCTATAGCTCACTGCAGTCAGCTGCTAAGATACTCGTACAAAATATTATCAATCCAAGTGCCCTAAGCAGAGCAACAACATTGGCTGCTATATATGGATTCATTTATTCCATATGGATAAATAAATAGCAATAAATGGAAAATCAAAATACTTACAGTTAACAAAAAACCCTCTGCACTGTCTATTCCAATACCTAATATTAATATTGTTAGTAGTAATAATTGTGTTGGATCTTACTTTTGCAGAATCTACAAAGTTCTAAACTAGCCCAGAAAAAAACAATGCCCAAAAGAAAAAGGCTTAATATTAAATCTGTGCTGAATTTATCTGATATGATATCATCTTTCCCTAGTTAAATATTGTGTGTGAACATTTGCAAATTTTGAAATGTGTGTTACCATGACTGCAGCAAACATTCTATTTTTAGATTCTGTTAATCTCTCATCTTAAAATATAGAAAGGCAACCAATGACAGCAGTAAGTATCCTTCTTTCATGGAGATTCAGCTATATAATTAAAGAATTATAGTGCACTCAGATGCACAAAAGTGGTTTTAGACGCTTCTTGATGAAACTTTATGCCAAGGAAAATTTCTAACATCAATCTAATTTTCTGCACTGTTTAGGGTTAGATGCTATTAACATTTTATTAGTGAGTATCGCATTATGCAGTGATAGATGTTCTAATCTGTTACCTAGGCAATAAAACAGGATTTAACTAAATATACTAAAAAGGTATACTTTTAATGAAGAACTAAGATTTTTATATTCCTCTTCACATTAAACATACATACATGAATGCACACACTCCACCACAGAAATTGTTGCAAACAGCCACCATGATTCACTTCATCAAAATGAAGTCAAGTGTTCAGAAAGACATAGCTTTGCTATCCATTGAAACATTCTGCTGTAATCCTTAATAATCTCAAAGCACAGTGATTCACAAAACACAGCAACAATTACATAGAATTGATGTGGAAGCAGTTATTTATGTATTTGGAATGTAGTCATTGGCTGTGATAGAGTGCTCACAAGCAAATTTCCATTATAGTTCCAGCATGTCATACTGAAGTCAGTCAGATGGCATACTTAGGGTTTTATTTACCGTTTAGATAAAGTCCAAAACTTTATCCTATAAGAATATCAAAAAACACCAAAACAACCACATAATTTAAACACTGAATGCAATTTGGATTTTTCTAGTCCTTTGTTGAAAAACTACAGATTTGTATAAAGTTACACATGTAAACAAATGTCTACTTCTAGTTGAACCTATACTAACATTTTAGTTTGAAAAAGACATATACATTTGATGTGAATCCCTCAGTTGTCCTCTTGTACATTATTTTAGTTCACTTCATGGAGCAGTTTCAGAACCCCCAAACAAGTATCATTTTAGTTGAAACTAACCCAGGAAAGGCACTGAAGAAGTGCAGTTTCACTTAGTAATGAGCATTAGATCCACAGGACCAGACCAGAGCCAATCCAATCTACTCCTCTTTGTAATACATACTTTGGGACCCTGCACGTTATACAAAGCCCTCTCTGAAGACAGGCATATTATCTCTCAGACGTTCTTACAACACTCATCTCTGTAGATTATATGTATTCTAGTAAATAAAATAAGCTAAGGCTTGTTTTCTGACACTGAGAGCAAACAGAATGGGACAGCTGCATCCAGACGGTGGAAATCACCTCATTCTTAATGCCTATTAGAAACAGTCCCATGCCTGCAATATCTTGTAATCATATGCAACCGTTGCTGTCCTGCAAGCATCTCCTGGGCATTTATGACAAGACATTTACCTGTCTCAGACAAAAGCATGAAAGGAACATGTTAACAATTAAATTAGAGGGTGGCTGGTGTGCTAACATGCAAGTCTGTCTTGATCTTCCTTAATTTTCTTGTATAAATGACACAGTTACTTCACAGTCTCTGTCTTGTGTTCCCAGTTCCCAGAGACCTGAAGGAGGCCTCATGATGATTTTACTGATGTGAGCATTATACATAAAAATGTGAATGTCCACATTTTCAAGTAATGCTTAATTCCCAGCCTCATACATCAAGTATCAGAGTTTTCAGAGACTTTTTCTAAAATGCTCAAGAAATGGTTATATGTCAGACCAAAAATCTCTTTGGTGTTCAAAATATTATTCAAAATGTGACTGTGCTTAGATTCAGTGTGTGATACAGTAGTATTTTTCTCTATTCTTTTTCTCCCATTTCCTACCGTGTGTTTGGACCATTACAGAGAATGAAACTGATGGCATCTTTCCAAGTTCTTTCCTAAGTAGAGATAGTTTAGAATTCTTTATTGTATGTGCATAATTAGAATACCTGTGTTTGTGGGGGGTTTTTTTCTTCCTGTTTGCATCATTTCCCATCCATTGACATTTCACTTCCAGTTTTGTTGCCTTCTCATTCTGTGATACTTCAACTTTGTGCCAGTAGCTTCAGGTTAGGCTGTCCTGTATTATTTTGCATCAACACTCACTTCATATGTTCAGAACACAATGGCTTCGGTAGCAGCTGTGAGTACTCGGCAGTTCTGCAAACAAGGCATAAATATCTAAAAATGTAGATTCTAAAAGTGAGAACTGTAATTAATGAGCAAAAAGGAAAAGTTCAGCTTAGGTAACTTGCTAGCCAAACTCTGTGGCAGGGATAAAAATTGGTAGAAATTCTTCTAATAAAGCAGATCTATTGAAAATTACAGTTTCATTCAGGCATCTTTTGTTCAATAGACTTGGAGCACAAGTCTGAGAAAATCCCACCCATGTTTCTGACATTTATAGAAGCTGGATGTGCTAATTTTGGATGGGACAGTTAATTTTCTTCATAGGAACTTGTATAGGGCTACGCTTTAGATTTGTGATGAAAATAGACTTGAAAACATAGGGATGTTTCTTTTTTGCTGAGCAGGGTTTACACTGCATGCAAGCCTTTTCTCTCCGCACTCTGCCTCACCAGTGAGGAGCCTGGGAGTGCACAAGGAGCTGGGAGGGGACACGGCTGGGACAGCTGACCCAAACTGACCCAAGGGATGTCCCAGATCATATGGCATCGTGCTCAACATGTAGAGCTGCAGGAAGACAAAGGAAGGAAGGACATTCACAGTGATGATGTTTGTCTTCCCAAGTCACTGTTAGGCATGATGGGATCTGGCTTTCCTGTGGCTCACTGACCACCTGCCTGTCCATGAGAAGTTGCGAATTAATGCCTTGTTTTGCTTTGCTGGTGTCCAAAAATTTTTCTTTACTTGTTCAACTGTCCTTATCTCAACCCATGAGTTTTCTTACTTGTACCCTTCAGATTCGCTCACCCATCCCACTGCAGGGTAGTGAGTGAGCAGCCCCAAGGGGCTTAGTTGCCAGCCAGGGTAAAGCCACTGGAGGATAATGGTTTGTTCCAGAACAGTGCAATCTCATTAACACAGGAGCAAAGCATTTAAAATTTCTCCAAACTATAATTCCAATAAGCTCTCCCTCAACTCCACATGAAGCTCTGCTAGGGGAAATTTAAGTTGGATATCAGAAAAAAATTCTTTACGGAGAGAGTAATCAGGCATTGGAATGGCCTGCCCAGAGAGGTGGTGGATTCACCATCCCTGGAGATTTTTAAACGCAGATTGGACGTGGCACTGAGTGCCATGATCTAGTAAATGGACTGGAGTTGGACCAAGGGTTGGACTTGATGATCTCGGAGGTCTTTTCCAACTCGATCGATTCTATGAAGTTCTTGGATATTTGAATTAATATTGATCACGATTGCATTCCTGCACAATCCATAAAATACCCACCAACTAGCACACTAACAACACAACACTCCTTGTCTTGGAGGAGTCTAATTAGTAAATAAAAACAAATTTGGAATGAATGACTATTCACAATCTACATTAATCTGTAGATAAATTATTGCTACCGGAAAGGTATGGAAGCTGACATTGCTGACAACACATCTCTCTTTTGTCATGTATCATGAAAAATTATCTTCTGTCTCACCACACAGAGGACTGCTCAAAAAACTGCAGTGTGCACACAAAAATATTGAAAATGTATGTTTCTCCTTTGTTCCTTAAAATACTGTGACTGGTTAGGTCCACTGCTTATGCCAACACCACTTAATTTTTTTACTTCCCATTTCTGTACAACATGCAACAGTGACCCAAGACCTTCCCTCTCCTTTTCCAAAAACATTTAAGACACAAATCTCTGCAAGAGTATGTTGGCATGTGGCACTGCATGGAACTTGTAAGAGCTGCCATTTTTGTGAAGGCGTGAGTCCTTCCCCTAATTTATCAAAATCCTCCATGAGTCTATTAGAGACACAGAACAAGAGGCCATTTAAACAAATTTTCCAAGAACTCAAGCAAGCAATGTTAATGACAAAAGATACAGAGTTATAAACACTTATTAATGTATCTAAGCATCAGTGGGGTCTAATTACAGAGGAAGAAATAAAGTATTATCAATCATTAGAGCTTTACAGAGATTCTTATTCAAAATTCCTGATGGGATACTGGCAAAGAGGGAAATTGGTTTAATAAAAATGTCATATACTATTGAAGGTTTAAGTATTACTAAATACTGTTTTCTCTTTAACTGAAGAGATCAAATACTCAAAGAATTCAGAAATAATGCCAAATCTCTAAGCTTTACATATAAGGTTTCTGCCCTGCACGTTTCCAAAGTATACATGGAATAAGCGCCACTATTCTCAGTTAAATAGCTGTCACATCAGAGTTTCTGTGTGGATAAAGCACTAAGTGCCTTAGCAAACAGAGCAGAGAAGCTCTCTGCAGGAAATATCACATAGGGAAAGGAGGAGCAGACTTCCTCTGAAGTGCAAGACTTCAAGGAAACATCTCTTTAAGATTCATAAAACATAGCATTTCTGTTGGGACTGTCTCATGCATACAGTGGAATATGAAACTTACAGATTACTGAACTGTGGATACTTCCACTTCTTTTAGTTGTAGTTTTAAGTTGTACTAAAACCATTTAATGTGGTGCTTCATGACGCTTTAAATCACAGTTCCCAGTTTGTTTCACACATCATGGCCTAGTGCTACTCCTATTGTGCATCTGGTTGCTCAGAAAAAGCCAGTCCTCCTGCAAACCCATACCTGTCTTGGTTCTTCTGACACTGACAGCTGACTCACCTACACTGTATCAACTGTATGGGCTCCCAAACAACTATTTCAGTGACCTCTGCTTGTTGTGATTCCATCAGTACTCACTCTGATCCTGAGTGCTAGATCTGCTCGATGACATAACTGCTTGAGTGATGGCTTGGACCATAGTGGCTGAGAAAGCAGAGGATGTAAATCAAGTGCTGATTTTGGTCTGGGGGGTATGTTTTGACTAGAAATGGTAGGTTCTCCTTTTCATATCCAAAGTGACTACTGTGTAATGTCTGAACCTACCTGCAAAACAATTACCAGTCTTCTTAAGGTCAGCATCCTGGTTTTCCAGGAGCTGCAAAGATCATAGCAAGTTATGACTGTTCAACTGGATTAGAAAGCCTTCATAATCATAACCTCTAAAGATAACCTTCTTCAGGAAAAATGATTGCCATTATCTTTGCTTAACTACCATTCTGGATTGTCTTCAACTACTATAATGTTCAAATGATCCCTTGCAAGGTTTTCCCCCAAAAGAGCACTCACATGTAGTGCATATGTAGGCAAGGGATCAGACAGTCTGGGAATGGACATGTGGATTCAAAGGCCGAAAGGGCTAAGATACATGGATGCTGTCTGACTGTACCTGCTGGTCACAGGTCCAGAGAATGGGCCCAGTAACTATAATTGATTAGTGTGAATGTGGTCCGTCTATCTCTGGAGTTATGCAACACCATGCAGAGTGTGGAAAACCTTGCATTTTCCCACCCTAAAAAAAGTTGTCATTTGAAGTCAGAGTTGAGAGGGACAAGGAAGGAGGGAAATGAAGAACATAAGGGAAATGGAGAACAGTGGAGTTGAGATACAGTGCAGGGAATGGTTTATGGTCACACAGACTGAGGAATGTTTGTACTTAAACCTTGCTACCAGACTTTCCCCTGCTTGCATACCTCCCTGTTTTTACATATGATTTCCTGCAATGTGAGTGTTCCAGGCAGGGGCACCTAGCCAAAATGTTCATTGAATCTCCTGTGTCTCTTGTGACTGTGGGGGGCCTTCACAGGGACTCTTAACAGGACAATGAAGTAGTCTACAACATTTGTGGGTACATGACAAGGCCTCCAGAAACCAAAGATTTTAAAGATTTCTCTCCTATCTACATGTCTGGTCTCCTTTAAGACTGTGAGGCTGCATTCATGGTGAAAAAAAGCTGAGTTTGTGAAGAAGCAATAGGTGCATCAATATTCCCAGTGCTGGAGTTTGATATAAATGTGTGGGTGTGCAGATTGGACTCACCTGGGTGCACAAAGTCAGATCACATAGTCATGGCTTTCCATCTCCCTTCATGGTGCTTAGCACCATGAAGCCCTAATTAGGGTGTCAAGAGTACTTAGCAGTGGTGATGGATGATGAATCCAGGCTCACAGTAGCTCCTACATGTACTACATTCTGGATTTCCTTGTACTGTTCCCAAGCCCAGCTACTTTGACCAGCACTGAAAGGGGATCACCAGGGAAGATGAGACAGTTGCTGCAGTAACAAACTCCTTGTGAGGGAAGATGTGCATCTTCCAGGAGTAGCAATGGTGGTCCTATCAGATATAAAGAAGCCGGAGGAGGGAGCAGTGTGTCATGCTTCATCTATAGACAACTTTGCACTTTTCAAGGTTTCTGACGGGGACTATCAGAGAACATTATATCATGATGTGATAACATGATATCAAGAAGGTACAGGCTCCCACAAATTTTTTTTGCCATATTTTTTTTTTATGTCATACATATTCTGCAACCAAGCAGAGGGATAGATTTGACACAGAAATGGTATCCATAGACAAAATCTGAAACTGATTTTTTACTATACTTCCTCTCCTGTTATGTAGAATAACAGCCACAAACCAGCAAGAGAAAGAATTGATTTGATTACCAGTGCAAGACTACACTTCAGTGTGTCTATGTTTCCCTCATCTTGTCTCTCTGGGATTGTGTTGACTGGTAAGTGCCTCTACTTCTTATAAAGCACCTAGGGAGATTCCAGTTCCTTCTTTCTTTCTCAGTAGAACTATTTATGGATAAGTTCTTTTCTTCCAGACAATCATCCTGTTTATGGGGACTGATCATGATATAAAAATGTTGCAAAGTTTTTCTTAACATACTTTTTCTTATTGGGCTTTGCAACTTAACACTTACTGAAGAATTCTGAGCGTGAAATCTTGTTTTTCTGCATGATATTCCTGTAACATAATTTAGTCCAAGTGTAATTACTAATTACTCTGTAAAACCAAATGAAAGCATAGTAACTAAGGGGTTTCATTCAACTGTCATTTTTGAGACATCTAATTTATGTGCCTCTGTGGGCAATTTCAGAAGATTCTAGTATTGGAGGCAAAGACAGCTTAAAAAACTGTGCTGCAGTTCACAGCTCCTGAGCTGTGGTGATCCAACACTTCATCAAACTACAATGTAAAATAGATCAGAGAGCAATCTGTGAAAAAAGGGGGAGTAGTTATATTTAACGTGGATAATTTCACCTGTTCAGTTGCTGCATAACCTTGTAAATTGAAGTAGTAGATGTTGGTTCAGCTGGTGCAGGAGTATGGCATGGAGGTTAGGAACTTCTTAATCCTGGCTTTCCCCAAAACATGTGCCTTGTAAAGTTCTACAAAAGACTGTAGCCTCATTCTCTCAGTTCTCACATTTTTCAGAGGATCATGATAAATATTATTGGAGGATTCAGAACACAAGTAAAATTTGGCTACTGTCTAAAGGAAGCTATTTCAGTTCAGTGGTGTTTTAGGAAGCCTAGGAAGAAAGGAGTACTAGGAAGACTAGAACAAAAGGCTGGAACATCTATAATACACCTGAATTTTAGATACCTAGTGAATATTTCAAAATAGATACATACATTTCTCATGCTGTCAATAGATAAAACCAAACAATAGCTACTATCTATGTTTAGAGACACAACTCATTGTGAAGGCTGCAGAAACCTGTGTCTCTTTCCAACAGTCGGTCAGAGAAATAATATTTTCCCAAAGTTATTCTTTAGGCATGTAAAATTCTCATATGAATTATAGACTACATGTCCCCACTATAATCTTACCTCATCATGTAGATTGGGTGCTGACAGTATAACCATCTCCTATGAATGCTGCTGAGGCCATTAACTGGGAATAATAAAGCAGCATTCTGAAATCCTCATCTTTTGTTGGCTAACACGACTACTCCAGGAGTCTTTTGCTCTTCATTTTGCTGCTGCAGCTTTCTGTTCCCTTTTCCCCCAAAGGAATGGTGTATAGGAATTTAGTGTGACAGAGTGCCTGGCCCCACAGTACTATTTTCTGTACAGTCAATGTGATAGTCATGCTGTGTAAAGGAAAGGTCTAGTCATTTTTCCTCTGATCATCTGAAATATTCACTGAAAAAAACAGATAAAAGCTTGCAGAATTGAACCCTAATGAGTTATGCTATGGAACTGAAAAGGATATTATGATAACATATTTTTAAGCAGTCTAAATATTTTTTCCCAAGTGAAGCATGCTGTTGAAATCATCCCCCATCAGCTCTGTACACAGTCCCTCACAGAAATCTATGAAATGCAATAGAGCTCTTTTGGGGCA
The DNA here is from genome assembly GCA_026770055.1 of Myrmophylax atrothorax. Lineage (NCBI taxonomy): Eukaryota > Metazoa > Chordata > Aves > Passeriformes > Thamnophilidae > Myrmophylax > Myrmophylax atrothorax. The sequence goes on along the minus strand of JAOXXN010000446.1, from coordinate 105,901,598 downwards.
ATTTCACTGTCAGGGAAGAATGCAGGAAGGGTGGAACACCAGCCCTCTGATGGAGTAATTTTAGATTTTATTGTAATTCCTGCCAGTGAATATTCCACATGCAGAGATTACTAAAGCAAACTGTGAAAGGCTACAGCCTGCCCTGTAACCCTAAAAGGATGTTGAGCTTGGCTCTCTTCCAGGGCAGCAGGATGTGTGGCCTGGATTAGAGCAGGAATATTCCTAACATTCATTGCTTTTTAATGATGTCATGCTTGCTAGCTATTGCAAGTCCTTTATGCTTTCCTCTGTAAAAGCTTTTCTAATACTACTGAAACTTCCTGCTGAGAAAACATTGCAAAACAAGGCTGTAAGTATCACATCTACACAAGGATAAAAGTACAGAGCTGCTAAAATACATAGTTTATGGAAAGAGTAACTCAGCCTTGATGATTGTATTGTTATTACATATGTGTGACAAATACTGTAAAATAAAGTCAACAATATATGCTAAGTGGTTATTTTTACATTCCCGATTTCATCAATAGAAAACTTTACATTTGAAAGGTCTTGTTTTGCTTTACTTTATACTGTATCTAAACACACAATCCAGTGTTGAAACAAGTGAACATTTTGTTTGATATTGAAATCACTTTATTTCAGGGACTATGCAATCATTACATTACAAAATGAAACATGAATATTCACATTTGTGAATGAAAAGCATGATAGCTACTTCTTAACAGGCTATATAAATTCTAGAAATCAACACAATCAATAATGGTGATATTAATTATAATTTTGTTGATTAATTATAAATTGCTTTTAGCCAATCACAATCACCAGCTGCACAGGAGAAGAGGAGGTAGAAGCATGTCCCTCTCTACTGCCCCCTTAAAATTTGGTCAAACTCAGTTCCAGCTGAGGGATCAGGTAGCTCTTCACTGGGAAGATTGGAGCCTTTTAATAAATCAGTCCATTAATCCTGCCTTTATTTCTTTGAAAACTTTAACAATATATATCTGATATATATTTTTAAGCCTAGTGTGACTGAAAGACCATGCTTACATTTTTTGCACCAAATTCTAAGAAATTTCGCAGCATCAAAAGATTTTTAAAAGTATCCACAAAAAAAAATCACATAGTGGCAAATATCTATTTAGTGCAGAAAATAGGAAGGAATTTGGGAAATATTTCTTGTTCAGATCATAGAAATGAATCATGACAGTCAACAAGGGGCAGGACAACCAGCTGCATCAGTACAGGGTGAGAATACTGGCTGCACTGTGAATAATTCTGGGGTTATGGGAGGTGGTATGCTGGGTACAGCCAACAATGTGCTCTATCATAAGGCAAACTCCTTATTTGGCTACAACTGCAGGAGTGTGGCTAATCAACAAAGGGAAGTTAGTAACCCCCACTGGCCGGCAGTGCTGGGCTACACTTAAAATGCTGTGTAGAGTTTTAGGACACCTAGTTCAAAAAAATTCTTCCGAAATGACATGATCCAGCTACCATTACGACTGAGGACCTGTGAGCAAAACTTGAAGTCTGGCTCCTTAAGTCTGGCAAAAACGGAAGCTGAGGCAACCTAACCCAAGCTTGCAGTCTGGAGTTGCAAATGTAATGGAGCCAAACTTTTCTTGGTGGCAGCAGATGGTAAAATAAGGCACACGATCTACACATTGCAGTTTGGGAGGGTCAGGCTGTGCATTAAGGAAAACTTCACTTGGAGGGTATGGCAGCAAGGGGACAGATTACCCAGACGGGTAGCCTCTGTCTTTAGAGTTTTCCAAATCTCAGCAGGACAATTCCAGGGTTTCCTGACGTAGCATGGCGGCTAATTCTGCTGTGAGACAGAACGGGAGAGAGGCTGGAGCAGACCTTCAGCTGCCACTCTTAGCCAGCTCGTCGGCTATCCTGTGACCTGCATACAGGGTCATATCTGCAGTCCTTATCGCTCTCTCCTTGGGCAGTATCCAGTAACAGATGCTCTGCGTGGCAACAGAGAAACCCTGATGCAGATAATTATAGAATAATTTGCTTCAAGCTAAAAGTTTATTGGAAGCATAATGAATTTCTAAGGATTTATCGTAAATGTAGTTTGTAACAGGAATGTTAAGACGTTGAAAATACTTTTAGCATCCTCCTTTCATTTTAAATACACGAGCATTCCAGACCAAGTGTTTCCAGGAAAAAAAAAAAGCTTTAAACCTGAAATCCTGGTCTTAAACTCCCCACCAGGAGTAAGAGTTCCGATTCAGCTGATGCACATTAAAGAAAAGACAAAGGCTTCCATTACAATCCGGCCCTTAAGGAGCAGTTAGTAGCAATTAGAAAATTATTGCCACATCACAATCCTAGAACTGTGCCCTGAGGGAAAAGCTTTTGACAGAAGACCACCATTCCTCTGATCTTGCTGCCAAAAGGGGTAAGCACTGCTCTCTTATTCAAGCAGGAGAAAATTGGCCTGGCCCATGAATGGCAAGCTGTTGTACTTAAAGTCTAACACCTGCCTATGCCTTTAGTCAGATATTTAAAAATTTGTTCACATAATGCCTCTCTGGAATACAATGATTTCAGAAAAGTTATTGGAACTAATAAAACTTTCCTCCATTCGTATTTCTCACTGCTTGCTGAGGTTTAGGAAATGGTTTAGTAAATATGATAGCCAAATTCTAGCAGTGGTTCTAGATATATACAATTGTAAAAACTGTGAGTGGAAGTAGGCTTGGCCACTAAGAGGGGCAACAGAGACATCTTTCTAGTTGTAGGTCAGAGAAACTTAAATATAAAACAAATTATTCATACTTTAATATCCCAGAGTCATAAATCTCTTAGTTTGGTTCAGGACAATCAAATTTTTCTCATTTTAAAGACTTTTGGAAAGGTGAATACTGTTTTGGTGGGGTTTTTTTAATATTTGTGTTCATCTAGTTGCAACTAAAGTGCATTAAATATTACACATTTTAATGTTTAACCACTTTAGGAATAGAGCACACATCTCTGTGCAATTCTGGGTTCCTCCATCCCCCTTACTTGTACGTCTGGAAGTATATCTGCATTTAAAATACTGTTTCAAAAGTAGGTGTGACTGAACTATTATCAATTTGTTCTACACAGTGTTTTATCCTATTCACAAATTGCTCAAGGTCTCACAGCTCAGATTTATAAGGGGACTTCTGACAAGAACAGCGACACTAATGTTACAAACAGTAAAGATGAATGTCAGGAGTTTCTTTCCAAAATAACATCTTGACATATTTTCAACTGAAATAAATAGCTGTGTTTCTCTTGAGCTGAACAGTCATTTAAGAGAAACTGTCAGTGACCAATGCAGTCAGTATATTGATGCAATTAAATTATATATGCTCACTCCAGGTAACTCCTGCTTTATGAGCCAAATAATGTTGCTGAAGTAAAATGACATCTTTGGCCAAAGCCAAGTATTCTTTTACAGAATATTCCCAGTAAAACTTGAAGTAAGTGCATCACAGTCAGTTGCTTAATGTGAGAGAAGACATAGAAGCAAATTTTGTGCTTTAGTGCAAGATTTGGCTGCTTTCAACAACTGTTTTAATATTTTGAATGGAGGAAGCAGGGCACAGCAATGGAGAAATGAAAAACATATTTTACAGCAATGTAGAAAAAAACCTCAATGAAGCTTTTCTGTTCTTCAAGTTTCAGTTACAAAATTGTGCTAGTAAAAGGAAGCTGGCACATATGACAAGCAAGACTGGTATTTATGCATGTCCTTTTCCTTTATGGCTCTTTGCTGGGTCAGTAGGTTGACTGTCATGCACTTCAATCTAGCTTCCATTCAAAGAAGAAAAATAAATGTTTTAACTGGAAGTGAAGTCCTATTTCTACCTGCCTCTCTAATCCTGAGAACAAATGGTCATTAAGGTATTCTTCTCTATTCTTGTTCTGATTACAAATCACTAATAATTTAACACCAGTGACTGTTTCCAGAGTTGGAATGGCTCAAGACTAGTGTAGGAAGAGTGAAATATATACCTTTTAAAGACTAGAAGACTGCATGGTTGTGTCACTGTCTGTCTGTATTATGTCTGGCACTAATACATGGTATTAATCATTCACCTTCATAATCACCAAATTCACCATCCTTTGTTTCATTTCTGCACTTCTACTGTCTTCTATTTCAATTATGCAACCTCTGTTTATCCATATGACCAAATAGGCTTTGAATTTAAATGTATGAACTTCTTAATGCAAATAGACTTTAATTCAGATACGTATGTTTCTATCAGGAAACAGACTTGACTACAACTGAGATTAGTGTAGGCCAGGCAGCTGGTTTTATGCATATTTATCCAGTGTGAGACCAGCAAAATCAGTTCCAGACTCAGTGGAATCTTAAACCTTTCTGCATCTTTACTTGTGCACCAAACCCCAGGAGCACTGCTGTATGTAAGAGCCTGCATTAGGCAGTTGTGAACAGTCTGTACAGTTGGTATTGCTATAGGTTAATGCAAAGCAGCTTCTTTCTTGTCATTCATCCCTCATCTCTGCATTTCTTCCCTCTTTTCATCCCAGTCTGGGCATCTACCTGGTACACAAGCCAATGCTGTGCGGCTCTATAGCTGCTTCCTGTAGCTTGTGCATCTGCGTATACATCTCTGTATTTTGCACAATTGTGTCTTTCTCCTTTCTGTCATCTGTTGTCACTCTTCCATTCAGCCGCACTTTGTTTACTGACCCATCTCTTCTACTTGTACAGTCAGAGGCAGAAATAAGAATTATTGTTTGAAAGAAGTTAATTTGTAGTGGGCAGATAAAGTTTGATGTTTTGCAGGATTTTCTGCTGAGCAGCTCTGTTTCCACTGGGATCAGCGGTGAATAGGCTTGGAGCAATACGTTCCAGGGCTTATTCTGACCAGTTAAAAGAAGGAGAATGTCCATCTTCCATTAAGTCACTTTTTAAAAATTGTCTGTTCATAACTTTCCAACCTT
>JAOXXN010000446.1:105859889-105874687 GCA_026770055.1 Myrmophylax atrothorax | reverse complement strand
CTGTCTCGTATCGGCCTTTTTAGCCATCAGCACGCTTGCAGCAAGCGTGGGTAGTGCCCTTCCCAAATCTTCGTTCGAGAAGCCTAGCCATGATGATGATGATGATGATGAGAGGGCCTAAACATTATGCTTCCTCAAAGGAACCCCTTCAAAGATTAACTGACAGGCAAGGGTAACTCTGATAAGTCACTCAGAAGTACCTACAATGCTGACTGACTGATTTTTAAGGATTTTGAGACTTTAAGCTTTGCATGGATGGATTAGCAATACCTGAACACTTGGGACTGAGCTCAGCACCATTTGCAGTTTCTCATTCTCTCTGTCTCATTAGAACTAGAGAGAATTTTTACCTAACTGATCTGTATCTGAAATCAAATCAATTAGCATCTATAAAGTTTTCTGAGAACAACAGCCAACAATTGCACAGGAAATAAAGTAACCATGTTAAAATTGTCAAACCTTTCACCTTTCTGAAAGTCTCTTTGGAATTTAGTTATCTAAGTTGAAAGGAAGAATCTATATGGTAGAAATCTACAATCAAAATGAACAGGCAGTCTTTGTTATACAGTATTATCTAATTTTGGTTTAGACATATTCTGTTGTAGCTGATAATAAACCATGAAGTGTGAATGTGAATGGAAATGAAGTGCTAAATGATGAATTACTCCACTCCAATTACACATCAGAAACAGCATCCTTTATCTGGGCTGTTAGTGCCAAGAATATGACTTAATACAACAGGAAGGGTTGAAGGGAAATGGAGAAAAAATGCAGTGTAAGTATGGCATTATTCAATATCAAATGCAATGTGTAGACAGGGTATTCTTTTGTATCAGTTGTTCAGATTGTATTATTCTCCAAGTACTTTTAAGATATTTTTTCAGAAAAAGTTTGATGAAAGATTGTGTTTGATTTATTCCATATTTTCCTTTGGATCATCAATAAAAACCTTTAAGCCAGATGGAACGAAGAGGTAACCAATACCATAGTCTCAAAATAAGTACTGAGATGCTGATCTAGTTAAACACTTAACCATATGTTTAGTTTCAAATATGTGTGTCCCATTTTGAGAGCTTGTGCTTAAAATTAGGCATATATCCACTTGCTTTGTTTATCAAAGTTGAACTGAATAACATTGAGGCACAATATACACGTAATATTTAGACCTCTAAACCACTTAGCATAATCCTAACGATTTTTAGTTTAATTAATAGCAAAAAAACCCAAAAAGTCATTAGGTTCAACCATTAAACCAGCACTGACAAGTCCACCACCAAGCAGAATCACACAGAATCACAGAATATTCTAAGTTGGAATCAAGGATTATCGAGTTCAACCCTTAAGTGAGTTGCCCATACAGGGATCAGACGCACAACCTTGGTGATATCAGCACCGTGCTCTCACCAAATGCCACACCTACATCACATCATGTCTTTTAAGTATCTGCAGGGATCGTGACTTCATTTATCTGGGCAGCCTATTCTAATGCTTGACAACCCTTTCTGTGAAGAAATTTTCCCTAATATCCAATATTCTAACCTCCCTTAGTGCAACTTGAGGCCATTTCGTCTTGTCCTATCTATTGTGGCTTGGAAGGAGAGGTCAACCTCCATTTCCCTACAGCCTTCTTCCAGGTAACTGTAGACAAGAGTAAGGTCCCCCCACCCCGAGCCTTCATTTCTCCAGGCTAAATAATTCCAGATCCCTCATACTTGTGCTCCAGACTCTCCACCAGCTCTCTTGTCCCTTTTTGGACACGTGCAAGCACCTCAATGTCTTTCTTGTACTGAAGGGCCCCAGTACTCAATGTGTGGCCTCACCAGAGCAAAATACAGTGGGATAGTCACTGCCCTGGTCCTGCTGGCCACACTATTGCTGACACAGGCCAGGATGCCACTGGCCTTCTTAGACACCTGGGCACATGCTGCCTCACGTTCAGCAGGCTGTTGAACATGATCAGTACCCTCAGGCCCTTTTCCAAAAAATGTCAGAGACATCAGGTATGTCAGCTAAATTGTCATACCTATTTCAAAGGGCTTTCCATGGTGCTACCAGTTGCCACTTTGTAAATAAAAAACCCCAAACAAAGTATAATCTGTGTTTAATACTGGCTCCACCACGTTCATGGGAAAATCATGGAGTAAAAAATAATTGGTTAGTCACATAAGCCATCAGGTATTAAATGGAACACAGATAGAGAGCAGTTCTGGAGGAGTAAGTGCCTTTGTTACTGTGCCGCAGCTGAGAGCTGACCACTGTTCAAACCATCTTGTTGCTTTTGCTTTCCTTTCATCTGCGGCCCACAGCCAAGGCTTTTGAGGAACTCAAACTGGGAATGTGGCCAACTGCTACAAAGGTTGTTACATGGTTTCCAAATCATGTTCTTGGGTAAGGCAGATGTTGTTTAAAATCCAGCATGCGAAACACGAAAATCAGAATGATCAGTAAAGCAAGTAACTACAGCAGCACATTCCCTAGAATAGATTTTATCCATCATGTATGTTTGGCAGCTGCTCTCAGTGTTGTACTAAGTGAGGGGAAAAATAATTAAAAGGGAAAAGGAACAGTTTAAAAAGAATATCCACCTCCTAAAGCCCTAGAAAAATAGTGGTTTTCCTCAAGAAAATGCCAGGAAATATTCTTCTTGTTGTCCCATACTTTTCCAATTGCTCATTATTTAATCATAGTACTTTTATGGTGTCTATTGTTACATTTCCTTACAGGTAGGAAGAGAACTGAAAGTATTTATCAAAAATTGTGTTTATATTAAACTGAGAGAATCACAAAACAAGGAAGAGCAAAACTAAAGACTTAAAATATTTAATATAGCATGAGGTGGATGAAAGCAGAAAATTATTTCTTATTAATCTAGATTTTTTTGAAAATGAAAAATACACATAGCTGCTACTTCTTCACCTGAAGCATTTGTGCAGTGTCACACTTGCCTTAGGGAGGCTTCTCCAAAATCTTCCTTTACCTGAACCCTTACGAAGACTATCATAGCTGGAGGCAGCATTGTGAGGATTATGTCTTCTGAATTCCTGTAGTTTGTACTGAGGAATCAAACATTTGCCTGATTTTTCACAGACAGAAATTTAATTGTTGGAGTTATTCTAGAGGCATTATGTTAGACTGTCAGGGGCAATTAGACTCAAAGTGCTTCTATATAATGTTTGTGATGTAAACATACATTTATACAAAACTCTCACACAAACCCAGTATCCTATAAAGCAAAGGAAAAGCCTGAGAAATTACTTGTTCTATTTTCATCAGAATTGCATTTAGCTAAACGTGCTCACCATACTTTTAATGCATCTAATAATTCAGCTGACACCCAAACAACCTGCTTCCATTTTATATCATGTCTTGGAAATAGGAACGCCCCCCAACCCCTGAGATAAAATAGCCGAATCAGGGCAAAGGCAGAGTGGAAACAGTGAGTTTTGAGACTGAATGGTTTTTCAATCTCTGCTCTGCAGATCCATGGGTTACTAAGAAGAGGAAACTCCCTGCCTATTACCTCCATCCAGATCTGAAGGTCTTGTAAAAAGCAGAATACCTACAAAAAGAGAAGGAATGTTGCAGCAAATTACCCCTCATGATACTCTCCCATGTAAATAACCTGCCCTGCTGATAACATGTGGATCATTTTACAGATAACCTGCAAGTTACAAGTAGGGAAACACAATACTACCGAGTCATATTCCCAACTCTCCACTTACCCCTGAGTTTCTAGCAGCTAATAAAAGAAGTTTTTACTGTGCTACGGGTATGTCATGTTACTACCTGGGTTTTGATGGCTCAGGCCAAGAAACTCCATGCCTCCCTTTCAACAGAATTACCAGGAGACAGACAAGACATCCATCCAGACTTGGATATTGGGCATTACTTCTGTGTCCAACAGTTCAGCCACAGCATTAAGAATTTACTAAATATTCTGCTGCTTTAGATTTTGTCTCCAAAATGTCTAGAGATGATAGCACTGGGTATACATATGTACATTGTTCTCAGAAACAGGTATGCCGTATTTGGTTTATAAAGCCATAAAAGCACTTTTTGAAATAGAAAGGAAAAAATTATCTTCTTGTCAATGTTTGTTTTGCTCCTAACAATGAACAACACAGAAAGATGGACAACACTATCTACAGACCTTGAAGACAATTAAGGATAAGAATTTGTCTCCCACAAAGGCAGTGACATCTCAGTATTTTTCCTTCTTCTCTTCCTTCTTCAGAATGTTTTGGCAAATTGCACATTCCCTGCTGTATCTTCTGCTGTCACCTCTTTTCCTTTGAAATTCCATGCCAAACAGGCCACTGTAGTTCTGATGTACTGTACTTTTCAGTTTCATTAATGTGCCTCATGAAGAGAGAATGAAATTATTTCTTCCTTTTCACTTTTCTTCTGAAAAGAGCATATCAGCTCAATAATTTTATTCTTTTCTCACTGTAACATTACTTCTGCTCAACTCTGTCTTCTTTGCACACAAAGTACTCTGCAATGCTGGTTTCTAACTCAACCTCAAAAATTATAGTGCAAAAATATGATGATCCCTGAGAAAAAAGGGAGCAATTTCAGTCAGTTCCTATAGTTTAGACAGCATGTCTCTATAATATATTCTTTCAAGTTTGCAGAGGCAGGAGAACATCTTCACATCACTTCAGCTGTATAGATGAGAAACAAAGAAAAGTTTATGTAACTCCAATGCCAAGCCCTGATGCTGCAAGGACATTTTGCACATAACAAAACCGTGTACATATGAAGAAACCTTGCAGACGTTGTCTAACTGTGTCTGTAGAATCAGCCCATAAAACAGATGTGGTAAAGTGAGACAGAAGTACAAGTCAGAATGACTGAATAGTTGAAGTCAGAAAGGACTTTGGAGGTTGCCTAGTCCCATCTCCACACTTAAAGCCAGCTGATCTACTGCAAGTTACCTGGGGCTATGTATGGTTGGTTCTTTAATTTCTCTCATATGGGGACTACACTACCTTGCTGAGTAATCAGTTGCAATGTCTGACCACTTATAGGAAAAAGAGGTTTATTTCTTGTGTTGAAATAAAATATTGTGTATTTATACTTTCTTGCCAAGCATTTATACATATTAAGATCCTCCTGAGTTTTGTGTTCTCCAGTCCCAATGCTATCAGTCTCTCCTCATATGGCAGATGCTCCATCCCTTCATAGTCTTCGTGGTTCTGCACTGAACTCACTCCAGTAAGTCCATGTCTGTCTTGTTGTTAGGGGCCCAGAACTGCTAGAGTCCAGATACTTCTCAGCAGTGTGGAACAGTGGTGAAAGATTGACTTGCTTTCATCGTTCAGTACAGTTGGCAGCCCAGAATGCTGCAAGAGCACATTGTTGGCTCACACTCATCTTCTTGTCCTCCAGGACCTCAAGGGCCTTCTTTGCAAACCTGCTTTGCAGCTGGACAGCCCCCAGTCTATCCTGGTGTATGAAGTTTTCACAGGACTTTGCATTTCCCTTTGTTGGACTTACTGAGATTCTTGTCAGCATGTTTCTCAAGCCTGTAAATACTGCCTGAACGGCAGCACAGCCTTTTGGGTATATCAAGCATTCCTCCACGTTTTATATGCTCTGCAAACTTGTGGATAAACTGTCCCATCATCCAGCTCCTTTATGAAGACGTCAAACAGCATTATTACGACTATCCTCCCTCAAGGCATATTACTGATAATTGGCCCCCAGCCTGATGTTATGCCACTGATCACAGTCATTGAGCCTGGCACATCAGACAGTTTTCAGTCTACCTTACTGTCCTCTTATCTAGTCCTGCTTTATCAGTTAGTTTTTGAGGATCTTCTGAAAAATAGAAGTCTTACTAAAGCTAAGATGAGCAGCATTCACTGGGCTCCCCTCATTTTCCAAGACATTTATCTTATTTCAGAAAACTATGGGATCAGTTAGATATGAAAAGTTGGTTGAGAGATCATTCAGTCATTTGTATGTGTGTGTGTGTCTGTTCATATATATGCACATTTAAAATCTATATTGAGACAAAAAAAGGTGCAGAAAACACTAAAGACACAAGTCAACCACATATGTCACATTTTAGAAATCACCGTTCTGATAGAAAGGATAAGGACAAGATACTCAGGAAATCTTCACTTCTGCCTAGGCTAGATGTGATAGGCAGACACCGTTCTAAGGACAAGCTGCTGATAGGTTGATTTCCACAAAGTCACAGTCATGATGTAGTAAAAACATGATCATGACTTTGAGCAGAACACAGTGTATTTGAATCCAAAAGGAAGCATCTTCTCACTTTGTCAAAGAAGCACAGCTGATGTTATAACATGGGCTTTTCCCTAGAAGCAGAGACAACAGTCCTCATGATTTCTCACTGGGAAGGGAACTTCTCTTTCCCAGCAGCAGACAGCCAGGGCAGGTAGTATGGTCTTGCTATTTGTAGGTGGAACTAAACAACTGGATTCTAAATTGAATACTTCTGTTATCAAGGTAGGAATGTTTTGGTCTTAAGAACACTGACAATGGCAGAAGAGACTTTCTCAGAAATTGAATTTAATATTAAAATAATCAAGGTAAAAAAAAAGTTTTAGTTAACTAAATCATCTCTGCTTAAAGCACTTCCAAACTGAATCAGCTAGAATCTTAGAGCATGAAATAGATACGTCTGGACATAGTTTCAAACACCATCACTTTTAGTTCAACAGAGTAATTTCTGGAAGTTTCTCTAACATTTCTTTGATTTAAAGCATATCTGCTTATAGTTAATGTGCAAAAGTGGAAGATGGAAAAGGAAAGGGTTAAGCACAAAGTATTGTGTGCCACAAGCAAATGCAGAATAAAGAGAGAAAGTGTGGAAGGAGGTGCAGAAAGACAAGTCTGTGTCTGTCAAAACATGAGAATCAGAAATGATTAGAGTCCAAATTACAAGTCTGTCTGTCATGAAGCATGATAGATTTAAAATACAGGAGAAGGCAAATGACAGTTAAAGAACAAGCTGGAAAGATTGTTGCCAAAAACGAAAAACCACAGAAAAGTAGCCTGACACAGCCAATCAAATTAAGAAAGCTCTTTTTGATGAAAAACTGTTTATTGTAAATGAAGGTAAATAACTGTCTAGAGAAGAAACAGACAATGGAATTCAACGAACACTCTGAACATCACTGTTTGCTGTGTGAATTGTTATCACTGAATCCATAGCCAACTAGATCAGGAAAAAGTTTAGAAATTGTCTGAAATATTCTGTGCACCTGGACAGAGATACATTTGACACAGCATAGTTCAATCATGTCTGTGAAGAACAGACTTTTTCTGCTGCTTATGAATAGAGCATATTTAGACAATGTTCTTTCAATGAAGTAACACATGGGATAGATATTTAAAAAGATGGGATATCCTAGAAGTTAATTTTCCGTGTGACTGAAATTTTACATGTGGCCTGCCTTATAAAACACTGAGCTTGTCTTTCATCCAGGTTTCAGGCTAGCATGTAAAATAATATTGGCTTTACAAATACATTTGTGGAACAAATACAGAAAAATTAGGCTGAATGTCAAAACCCCCTTTCCAATTTAGACTTGTTACACTGTCAGAATATTTGTTATTTTCCTTAAAACCTCAGCTGTTAAAATCAAAAGAAAGCAAAAGTATTTAAACTTTTGTTTAAACAGATGTTTTAAACACCTCAGAGGGTAAATTGCCCGGAATTGTGAAATAGGCAATGCATATTACTCAGAAACCAGAAAGAAATGGGGAAACATGAAAAATTAAAAAATATACAACAAACAAACAAACAAACACACAAAGACCCTACTCAAACAAACAACCTTAAATTACTTTTAGGGCAAATCCATTATTTTCTGAACCTTATATATGAATTTGGCAACACTTGACATCTAGGGCACTTCAGCGATCAGCTATTAGATAGAAGTTATTGTTTTGAATTTTAAAGAAATATGAGCTAGCTCATGATTTTGAATGTGTCCCAGTTCAGAATCTAAGTTTGGAGGTTTCCAGATCATAGATTTTGCTTTGCACTCACCACTGGTTTGTATTGATGCATAAATAAGACTGAGTGGGAGAGCAAGGGCACAAGGTGCTGCACTCATTGCATACAATGACAAGTCTTCTATCAGTCATTTCATTCAACAACTATCTTTTGTATAGATTGCTGAGAAGAGGCAACAAGGTGGCTCCTTGGGGAACACCATGAACCAGCCTTTAGGCAATGTGTCTAAGTGTACTTTTTCTTGCAACCTCTCCTGGTCCTGAATGTGACTGGGCGTCTAACTCCAAAGGATATGTTTCCACTCTATTTGAACCACCTAAAATGCTGAGTATCCTTCAGAGACAGAGCTTCCAGCATTCATATCATCTTGTTGAGTCTTACCTATCTTTGCAGGTGACAAATCAGTAGATAGTGATATTTGTTGAGGATATGTCATAGAGGAAGCAATAAGTTCCCAATTCGCTCTCAGCTAAACAAAGCTGAATAAGCCAGACTACTTTTGTACTTACTGAAAACTAAAGCAATTTAAGAGATACTCTATTTACATTTACTACTTGTGGCCTTCTCCTTTAAAGCATTGGAAGAGCTAGTATCTGTATAAGATGGTTTTTAAAGTTATACCAACAGTTGTTGCATATTCACACAGAGTATAAAATTAAATACTTGTGCCTAGAATGGCTTCAACTTGCCAGTCTGTAACACCTTGCACATAAGGAAATCCTTTAACAATGGAATGAAGTCCAAAGTAAACAGAGCAGAATTGTTTTGAAGGATGGCTCATTTCCTACTTCTGGCTCTTTACTGTTGATTATTTAAGCACTTCATAAATGGAAACTGAATCATAGTTTACCACTGGAAAATTATTGGAATTCAGAGTCCACTCGAGTCACAGAACTGGCTATTTCCTCTCTGAACAGGAAGACTATGCTCAAATGGTCCTTTCGGGAGCTCTGAATGATAAAATGCATGTTTCTATCCTCCTTCAAAAAGATCTGTGTAGTGTTTTCATATTTCACTTAGGAAAAAAAGTCAGGATGTCCCTCTCCAAACATGGATATTAGAGCAGGAAAAAGGAAAGGTGAATATACATTCTCTGCTTGTCTAGACAGCATAAAATCTGTTTGCAAACCTGTAATAAGACAGACGCTTTAACTTCTAGTTCCCCTTTTTTAATTTATTAATTTTTATTTATTTTCAGTTATATACAAAAGAAGACAGGAAAAGGCAAGTCAGTGATGGTAGGCAACCATGACAATATTTTTGTAAAAAAATATTTTAGTATACAATTCCTTTCAGCTCTTAAAATTCTGGAAATTTTTAACAATAAAAAAACTCTACCCTTTCCCTCTTACAGTAGCATCTGTCCTTCTCTATGAGCTGAAGAAAGAAGAATTTCACGTTTTGTCTTAAAAAGCAGGTGCAGGATATCTGTGGTACACTCTAAAGTCTAGCTACTGTAGAGAAGGTTTTTAAAAGTTATCCAGATCTGGTAATCTCAGTAAGCCTGAGAGCAGAGGCAACAGAGTTGCATTGGGAGTACTGTGGTTTCTGATGGCATGGACAAAGCAGGTACCAGCCATTTCACAAGTACTACAGGGCTACAAACTGGTCAGTCCTGTGGCATAAAGGAGAGCACTCTGAATCCCAAGGACCTGACTTTGAGTCTCAGTGGGGACCGTCCCCTGGCAGTTCAATGCCTCTCTGCCATCCAATCCTGTCAGATCTTGGATGCTCAGCAGGGTCAGTCCTGGTTAGTACCAGGTGCTGCAGACAGTCCCAAGAACTTCACTTTCACTGTCCAAGGTCATTCAGCCATGGCAAATGGACCTTAGGACTTAAACGGTGGGGCCAGTTCTGCGCACACTGTGCCCTCAGGTAAAAAATTCTCTGCACAGGCTGGAAGGGCACACCCATGTGGGGAGAGCCCTTCCCAAATCTTCATTCGCGAAGTTTGGCCGTACACATACACAGGGCTGTAGCTCAGACTATTCAAAACCCAGCCACGTCAGGATCATATGAACAGTGAAGCTGTTTTCTGTCACATGAGGCTCTTGATCACATACCCATTTGCGTGTCCCAGATGTCTATAGTTGTCTGAACTCCTTACCAGTACAGAAATGTATCTTCTTATAGCACAGTTTAGTCCCTCTTCAGTTAGATGTCCCTAACTGGTCAGCTGAACAACATTTTAAAAATACTTTCTTTACTTTTTTTCTATACAGGAGGTGTAGGTTGACTGGCTTGGACATAAACATCCACACTGAAATCTTCTGAAGTTTTTGACTGCTTTGATGGCAAACACTTGCCACAGTACTTCAGAAACCCTTTCATAAATACTGACTAGGGTAAAGTGCTCACTCAGGTCCTTTCCTTCAAAGTAACTTCCTAGTCAGCTGGTTCCCAGCCTGTACTTCTGCATGGGGTTACTCCATCCCAGATGCTGGATTTTGCAGTTACCTTGATTGAACTTCATTTTGCTCATGACATTTCATTTCTCCAGCCTCTGGGGCCCCCTTGAATTGTAGCCCTCGCGTCCAGAATACCAACTGTTCCTTCCACACCTCCAGTCCTCCTGAGGGTGTACTCCATTCCATAACTCAGGTCACTAGTGAGGGCGTTAAAAGGTACAGACTGGTCTCAGTATTGACCCTTGAGGAAACTGTATACCACTGGGGCTTCATAGCACCGATCAAAATTCTTTGAGGCTAGTCATTCAGGTATTTTCTATACACTCACAAGTCTAAACACCCTGACTGTATCTTGTCCTCTTAGCCATGGAAAAATCCCTCTTGCTCTCCCTTCATCAACAGAGCCATCTGTCTCATTAGAGAAGCCAATTAGATTGCTCAGGCATGATGTGTAAAAGCGTTCTGGCTGTTCCCAGCTTTCCTTTCCTTCCCATGCCTGGACATGACTCTCAGGAGGATATGCTTCATCATGTTTCATCATCTCCCCTGCCCAGCTCCAGCTCTGGGCATTGGACACCCCGCTATGGATGGGGAACAACTGGGACATGGGCTTGTGGGTGGATTTGACTCAACAGAACCCATGGCCAGGTGGGGCTGGGCCTTGGTGAGCTGGAGCCGAGCCCTGCTGTCTCATTGCTATGGCAGGGGATGCTGACAAAATGGGGTCCTGGGCTGTGAGCAAGGTGAAGGCTGGTGAGGCATTGCAGATGAGAGGTATCTGCACAGGCTCCAAGATCTGGAAATAAAGTCATGACCAGGAGAGAAAATTACAGCTATATAAGGTCATAGAAAGGTAGAGAATGAGAGTCATCCTTTTCAGTGCTTGACAGGAGAAAAGGCTGGATATACTTTCTAGATCCAAGTATTTTCTGTACTAAGCCACCCTGTCATGGAGGACTTGACTACTCATCTGGTCCTGGTGCAGCTGATTCCTCCACAGTCTGGATGATCAGAGATGAGAGTCACAGAGAGAGCTGGTGTGGCACTCACCAGTGCTTCCCACCTGCCCCCAAACAGCTGTGTAGATCACCATCATGTTTTACACACATGCACACACCTCAGGAAGAAAAGCAAAGAAAACAATCATTCTAGTTTCCACACCTTTTTTATTCTGTTCCTCCCTTACAATGCAGTTCTATAGAGCAGGTATAAAGAAGCCTCTGTTAAGAGTTTCCACAACATTTTTCTGACAAGCACCTTGGACTAAGCACTCTGGGCAGCTGTTTGCCTGATTTCCTGAATTTTCTGCTTCCAAGAAAGGCTGTATATTCCTGTTTAGACAGCAGAATTCACTGCTTGGTGTAGAAATAATGGTTTTGATGGAAGAGATACCATAATGTCACAAGAATTAGGAAGCAAATGCTTATACCTCATGTGCCTTCAGGATACAGCAAGCAAAATAGTTAGAAAAAATAACTAGAATGATGAATCCTCTAAAGGGAGCATTGTGCACATCCATAAAACATGATCAGACAAGGGGATGTGCTGTAAGCTTGATTCTTGGCATTTCTGTATGTGTCTTGTCTGGGTTAAGTTTCTACATATTAGCTAGTATGGGGCTGTGGGTTGGGTTGAGCTGGCAAAATGCCAAGTGCCCAATACAGTGTCAAAGCTTCTCTCATCCCACTAAGGAAAGGGAGAAAAAAAATTTCCAGACACTACTTGAACTTAACTAGTTACATATTTATACAGAAAAGAGAAAATTAAAAGAAAACTACAATATAACACACACCTACACAAGTTAGAAATAACAAATAACTCCCCACTCCCCATCGAACACAAATCCCACCATTCTAGCTACAAATCCCCCAAGAGCACTCGATCCTCCGAGGGACAGACCCAAGCAGAAAGAAGACTAAAACTAAACATTTTACTTTCCTAAGATACCGTCGCAGCAAGCAACGGTAGGCCCTGGTCCAGGAAAACAACACGGTATGTCTTTCCCAGATGAGCAGCCGTGAAGAACTGAACTAAGCCCCTCCTACACTTGCTTTTATATTTGAGATGATGTTGGAATATGGTATGGAATACCATTGGCCAGTAGAAGTCAGCTGTGAGCTAGCCTGACCCAGCTCAAGTCGTCTGATAATCTCAGGCCTACTCTGAAAACAAAAGCCTAAATTTAGGCCTGGCTAAACCCATAACAGGCTATGATTTGGATTTATGATGAAACTAGTGTTGATAACATGGGGTTTTATTTATTGCTGAGCAGGGCTCACACAGCATCAATGCCTTTTCTGCTCCTCACTCCACCCCACCAGTGAGGAGCATGGGGGTGCACAAGTTGCTGGGTGGGTGTAGGAGAACAGAAATTTCAAGCTAGTGAACCAAAGAAATTTGCAGGTGCAAGCTGCTAAGATAAGAATGGAATTTGTCTAGAGACCTTGAGGTGGTGCAGAAGCAAGAAATGAAGCCTGCAGAAGCCCCGCTGAAGGACACATCTTAAGAACTCTTTTTATAAAGTTAAAATAAGTTGCATAAGGACTGTTTAGATCTAGCAATTTTGTGAAATATATACTACTTAATATTTAGCTATAGCTGTGTGATGTTAGTTTGCATGGTGTGTGTAGGTTTTAGAATTTTGTGTAACTGTGTGAAAATATAGTCCTGTGTAAAGCTTTTCTTGTAGTTAGTATATCCCTATGCAGAAGTAGATAAAAAGTGTTAATGTAAACATAGTTGAGCTCTTTAGCCCTGTTATCTTTGTTTCACCATTCCTAAAAGAACTGTAACCTATGACAAAGAGGACCATGAAATAAACTACCAAAAAACCCCATAAAATTAGATGCAATCCAGTGACTTATTTAATGTTAGAGTTTGCAGCCTCTTAAACCCTCACTAAAGACACACTGTAACTGTGTCTATAAAATCAGGTGTCATGATAGGAGGGAACACAGCTGGGACAGCTGACCCCAACTGATGCAAGGGGTATCCCAGACCATATGGTACCATGTGCAGCATATGGAGGTGGAGGAAGAAGAGGAATAGGAGAGACATTCCGTGTGACGGCATTTACCTTCCCAAGTCACTGGTAGGCATGATGGATCCCTGCTTTCCTGGCGATGGCTGAACACCTGTCTGCCCATGGGAAGTGGTGAATGAACTCCTTTTGCTGTACTCCAGTGTTCAGCTTTTGATTTACCTATTAAACTGTCTTTATCTCAATCCATGAGTTTTCTCACTTTTACCTTTCCGCTTGCATCCCCCATCCCACTGGGGGACGCATGAGTGAGCAGCTCTGTAGGGCAGATCTATCTACTAGGGTCAAATCACCATGATTACTAATATCCTGTGTTTCCATACCTTCAACACAGTGATCAGAGATCCCAGGTGACATGGGATATTTGTTATAACACGTGCAGAAGCACTTTTATCATCTTCTTCCTCCACACCTCTAGTTTAGGAATTTGTTGTCAAATATCAAGGGGATTAGTTTCAAATGTCAAAAGCAGATGTGAAATTATGAGAAAAGATTTTTTTAAGAAATATATAAACCTACATTTCAAATAAAGAAATATGAATTGCTTCAAACTATTCCTGTTTTACAAAACTATTTAATATTCTAGACTGCTGGTCTGCAGGCGTCCAAATGGAATGCTAATTATCCATTTTCTTCCCAGCTAAAAGTTTCACTGAGGCTAACAGAAGGAAAGGCACTAGACTGTTGAACAACAATGCCATGCTTTCACTGAGAAAGACAACTATAAAATGCTTCCTGAAGCCTAATTCTTCTAGCATCAGCTGATCCTTACTAGTCCCTACTTGACACCAATTAATCTCTCCTCTACAGCTTACTATTCCCCAGGATCTTAGCTGTTATTCCTTTACTTTATGCTGCATTTAAAATGGAGGTTGGAGAGAACACATTGAGTCTCAAACACAGTAGACTAATAGATTTAAATTCCTCCTAATCTGATGAGATGTCTTTCATTCTCCAGTAAAGGTATTTCCAAGATTCTTTGTTCACTGGAATGTCTCCATTATCTTTTCCTTAAAACAAATATCCCGAATAAAAAGCAGAGGAAAGTTCACGACTTACTATACATCAAGCCCAAGGGACACCAAGACAATATAATGAATAATTTTTACTGTGCTTCCCCATCAAGAATATTTAGGCAAAATTTCTAAAAGGTCAATATATTTACACAGCATTTTTCAGGAGAGGTAGTATCACAATTTATTTGGAAAGCTGTCAAACTTTGAACTTCCCATATCAACAACGTACCTCCATGAAAGGTTTTCTTATTGCTTAACAAAATGTGTTAAATCTTATGACAATTTCAATGTTTCCCTTGAACATTGGCAATCCAAATACAGTTATTATGCTTTTATTA
>JAOXXN010000446.1:105840355-105855490 GCA_026770055.1 Myrmophylax atrothorax | reverse complement strand
AAGGGACTGGAGTTGGACCAAGGGTTGGACTTGCTGATCTCAGAGGTCTTTTCCAACCCAATCCATTCTATGATTCTGTATCAACAATAGCCTCACATTTAAAACAAAAATCCACTGAAATGCCCACTCATGGCAAGGAGTGCACTGAGAGCAAGTCAAGGCAGGGAGGACAAAGCTGTTCTTCTCACCATTCAGAGACCTGAGCTCTCCAAAATTAACCCTAGAACGTGGAGCTAAAAACCACCGACAAACAATTTTTCCCTCCTCTCCGTGATTATTCAACAACATTGAGAGCATTTTGGCTCTGTCTGCAGTCATGCCCATCTCATGACTGGCAACAACTACCAGATTTTATTGAGAATTTGTTTTCATTTCTATGAGGATGTATCCAAGATGATTCACACAGAGCAAACTTCACCTGCACGTCTGCAAAAAGCTGCCCCTATAGAAATGTGATCCCGAGAGTTGCCTTTATCCAGTTGCTAATGGATGTTTAGCATGTGAGAATCCGTATCTGCCCAATTTCGAACATAATAAGCTTTCTGTGAGCTTTTCATATGAGAGATATCGACTGGAAGTAATTCAGGGAAGTTATTCAGCAATTGCTTGGCACAACAAAAGAGCTTGAAACAGATTTACTGCCAGTTGACAGTCTGCATGCCACACTGGTGCAGCTGCCCACTTCTCCAGGAGAATTCCTGACATGCTGCCTGATCTGGGCTGGCCTACACCACCAATATACCTTCAGAGAGGTAAAAGAACTGTATTTTAAACAGAGAAAATGAGCCCAGTTGAATAATCCAACCCCTGGAACCAAGACCTTGGTTTATTTATCAAAGCATTTGTAGGATTCGCAGGCTGTGGGTGTTGGAAGGAGAAATTCACAGTGAAGATGGTCTCCAAATCCAGCCAGGGAAGCCAGCAACACTCACACAGGACAGACACACTGCAAGATAATTTAGTTCTTTCCCCATCATCTGTCACTTGGATATACACATTTTCTCCTTTATCCTCCATCAAGCAGCACTCTGGCCGCCTCAGTGCAAGATCTGGCCAGTTTTACACCCTGACAGGGGTATCATTCCAGGATCTCGTTCCCTGGCAGCTTTGAAGTGTCACAGTGTACTGGCTGCAGGAGTTTTGAGCAGGTGCAGCCTCACTATGGCTTTACAAGGAGGCATTTTTCCCTTCTTTGCTCTGGGACTTGGTGCTTCACGTCTGAAGTGTTTGTGGGCTTGTTGCCAGGGCGTTGCTTTCACGCTGGATCCCAGTTTAACGTGCCTTGTTTTCCTGCCTCCTGCCAGCAAGTGCCATTTTTCCTTTTGAAAGTCTTTACTGCAGCAGGTGGAAGAGGGTGTAGACTCAGCAAAGTATGCACAGGAAAAGGCAGGGGGGGAAAACAAAGGTAATAGAGGCCAGTTCCGGGCTCAGCACCTACTTTTTGTGTGAATCAGAGATCAGAGAAAATAAAACCATTTGATTATCACAAGGGCAGAGGGTAAGGATGGGCAAGATGAGAGCTGGGAGACCCCCTCCTTCACCTCCTGCAGGGCATCTCCTCACTGGCCCCCTCATCTCATGTGGAAAACCCACCTGGTTTAGAGCAGAAGAAAAGGATTCTGTAATGAAGGTGTGGTGAAGCAAAAGACCTGTATAAAGTGAAGGAAGGGAGGAAAGGAAAAAAAAACCAGCATCAAAGAGAGGAGGGAAGAGTAAAAGCACTTCTTTGCTGATCCACAGCTGAGCTGGGCAAAGTTATACAAGATAAATAACGCTGACATTACAAAGCTATGGTTAATTCATTTTTCTACTTGTCACCGCTTCGGATAATTGGCCTATACAACAAATGTGGGGGAAGGAGGTTGGCTTTTTGTGTCTCCTTTTTTTTTTTATTCTTCCTGAGAGGTAGAACCAGGATTAGACTTTGTGCTACAGCACTGATAAAATAAAGAGAATGATCCAAAACACTCCAACTTTAATCCAGAGGGGTCAGCGGTGAATGGCACGAGTGCTGGAGGATGGAGGGAGACCTGGTTGTCTCTATGGTAACTAAACCATCACTAGAGCAAGGATTGACCTGGAGCCTTCAAGCAAGTTTGGTTTTGTCCAAGGCACTGTGTGGTGTGAACTATTGTCTGTCCACGCTCCTCGTTTCAGGGAGATTTTCACAGCAGTTCATTCAGAATTCAGAGAATCATCAAATAGTTTGGGTTGGGTTGGAAGGGACCTTTGAAGGTCATCTAGTCCAAGCCCCCTGCAGTGAGTAGGGACATGTCCAAGTCGCTCAGAGCCCTGTCAAACTTGCCTTGAATTCAGGCTTCTAGATTCTTCAGCATCTGGATTCAAGTGATTAACTTGGAATCCCAATGTTTGCTTCTTTGTGTAAAAGGAAGTTCTGGATGGGTGAAGGAAAGCCTGAAAATACCTCACATACTTCATAATGAGGAGGGACAGTCTTGAGTGCCATGATCTGGTAAATGGACTGGAGTTGGACCAACGGTTGGACTTGATGATCTCGGAGGTCTTTTCCAACCCAATTGATTCTATGATACTCTTGTGATTCTCGGGTCCTTTTTCTTGAATTTCTCCCAAGTCTGAAGACTCCTTCTGAAAATCCCACAAATCAGCCTGATCTCTCCACATTCTGCCTAAATAACCATTTCCATTTTTCTTGACCTTTTATTTCTGTACATTACTTTTGTATGATTTATAATCAGCAAGCTGATGTCACAACTGTACTGATCTTGTATTCTGGCTGCTCCATAGCTACTTATACAACCTACACACCATTTTAAGTGCCAAAGTAAGGACAGCAGCTTTGGGACTGCCTGGGTGAGTCTTGCCTTATGGGTCAGCCACCGAAGCACCTGATAGCACAACAACAGCTGGAATTGTTCAGCTGCTTGGAAGAAAGGTGTTTGGAGACAAAGGGGACAAAAGATAAAAATACATCTGGAGGGAAACCAATCCTGCCATCTCATCTCATTGTTACTATGATTTCTACGAATTTATCAGTATATAGCCCAAACTGAACTGAGCTTACCTACATTATTTACTCAAGAACAAAGTAGAGGAAAGCTTTGTAAAAACAGCAACTACAAACTGCAACTCTGGTTGTAGAATTACAAAGTTCTTACTTTATCAATAAGCTTATTTTATAAATTACAAATAAACAGGAAAAGTCAAAAAAGCTCCTTTGATTTCCTACCACAGAACTTGGCCCAACAGAGTTTCTACTGCTTAGTATTTATGAAATAAAGGGCAGTCCCGTGGTGTAAAGGAGAGCACTCTGGACTCTGAATCCCAAGGACCTGAGTTTGAGTCTCAGTGGGACCGTCCCCTGGCAGTTCAATGCCTCCCTGCCATCCGATCCCATCAGATCTCGGATGCTCAGCAGGGTCAGCCCTGGTTAGTACCGGGTGCTGTGACAGGCCCGAGGACTTCACTGTCACTGTCCAAGCTCGCTCGGCCGTGGCAAATGGACCTTAGGACTTAAACAGTGGGGCCAGTTCTGCGCACGCTGTGCCTCACCTAAAAAATCCACTGCTTAGGCTGGAAGGGCACACCCACATGGGGAGAGCCCTTCCCAAATCTTCGTTAGCGAAGTCTGATCATACATACATATATGGTATGAATTACTAATCATCACATAATATGCTATTATTGATAAAAGAAGTGCTCTGATCTGCTACACCCATTTCATGTTAATGTAAATCTGTAAATTGTAGGAAAGTTACAAGATTCATTTATGAGTGAAGCTCCACCTCTTTCATCTTCACTGATTAGGACACACGAGCTAATACCTTATTAGATATACTTCCACATATAAACCTATATGTTATTAATATGTCAGTTGAGTTGTGTGCAGGGTCAGTCAATTTTAACTTTAAACTCAGGATTAGAATCTATTGGGGAAATAATTTTTTAGTCCATTATTACCTTGAATATATCCCAGGTTTTTTCTTAACCAGTGTCTCCAGTAGCACTGTTGCTGTATTCTAAAACTATCTTTAAGGCATTGTTCTGGAGGAAATTACGGGACTCTTCAGAAGACCAGTTTGGGAAAACCTTGCCTATTTAGGTTACTGAGATATTCTAAAAACGTACAATAAGAATTTTCTCCACTAGCTTTAAACATAAACTGGAGACAACTCAACCTGATGTAGTCATTCTCTTTGAAATTGTCATTGCAGGGTAAGACTCACCTGGTCTACTTTATTGTGAGTTTAAATGCAGGAAGTGCACCATTTTCTTCCCTGTGACTATGGAGGGAGTGAAGATGAATAGCTGACACATAAACATCTACATAAATAAAACTAGTTACTGTGTCTCCCACACCAGAGATCTCAACAAAAAGAACCTAATTTTCAGATTATTTCTAAAATGAGGGGAAAAATTTCTGTATGGCATAATACTTAAAATTTTAATAGAATGGAACACATGTTGTTAGAAGAATTGAATGTAGACAAAGCTGGACTGACTGAAAGAGAAGGAGGCACTGGTTAAAACTCCTGGGATGAAATGAGATTTGTAACACAGTTCCCCAATATTCTATTCTGTGCCTAATTTATGTATTTTATATAAAAATAATTTGTGTGCATCACTAAGAGACCAACTGAGCCTACCTATGAAAACCATATTGTACTAGGTGAGTCTTCATGGCATAGCAAAGGGGAAATCTGTGCCACATGGGCCAACTCAGTTATCTCAGGCACCTCCATCACTGAGGGCAAGCTGGTTACCCAAATTACCTTAGGCATGTGAGTAAAGGCCAGCAGCTGGATTTCAATGACCCTTGTGGGTCCCTTCCAACTCTGGATATTCTATGAGTAAAAGTCCACCCATCACTTCTGTCATTTCTGTAAGTCATCTCAGAAGGCCCAAAGAAGAACATGTGAGGGGATGCAATTTTATCATCAAAAGTTACATTCTAAATAGAATTCTTCTATAAAATAAGTTTTCAACAACTTGAAATAGCAGAAGGCAAGAAAGGCCTGAATATCCTTATTCAGTGCAATAGTGTCATGTGACTATAAACAGGCAAAAATAATCCTAGCAAGCTTCAGGCAAAGTGATAGAAAAAGAGATGTGTTGATGCCATTATATAAGGTGCTAGAAAATTCTCCTCTGAAATACTGGATCCAGTCCATGCTCAAAAACTGTGAATTTAAATTAGAACAAATTTGGAGAATAGCCTCTATATAGATCTGTAAAATAAAAGTGGAGATAATACATATGAAAAATCATAAATATCTGTAAGCACATATGGTGGAAACCATCAGGGAGAAAAAAAGAGCTATTAAGCTAATAGATACTGTTGGCACAGTAGTAAAAAGGTGTAAAATGGTTGTGAATACTTTTAAAATGGAAGCTAGGAGATTTCTTATACCAGGAACAGCTTTCAAGCAGAAACAGGAGGGTGAGAAATCTTAGGCAATTTTATAATGAGTCTTGCAGCATTTATAAACAGGTTTCAGTTACCTATAACAACAGGGAGTAGGGCTTTATGACCCACCAAGTTTTACCAGTCTTATGCCCAAAGACACAGAAGGCATTGGTAAAAGAAATTCTCCTTGATCATCTAAGTGGGAAGTTTTCACAACATATTTCTAAGTATGAGCAGTGGTAGCATGTTTACTTTCATTATGCTAAATGAATGCACTCATTGGCCACTGTTATCCTGAAAATCTGTTACTATACTTTAGCATTATTTTTAATTGTAACAGTAAAATTATTGGTTTACATTTATAGTTGGGCTATAGAGTGTTAGATGTCAGTGTACTTCCTATTCATATATGTATTCACAATAATACAAAAGAGGAGGGAGAGGTGTTTAGGCTGGTTTTGTTTTCTTGCTTTCTGTTTTTTCCTGTGTTTCTATTTGTTGAAACACAGTTTGATTCACTGTGTGATAATGTTCCATCTTTGTTTCTGAGAAAGGTAGTACTCAACCCCCTTAAAGGTGAATAGGCTATATTGTAAGTATTAAACATCTACAGTACATCGTGTAATTGATTCTATGTGTCTTGTTTGAGAGACCTTTGTCGACATTGCTTTGCTTATTTATGTTCAACAAGGAATGAAATTACTTTTTATAAAACTTAGCAAAGTCAGGAAAATAATTTCCATTGTTTATTAGAAGCCATTTTAAGAGTATCATTTAACAAGAAGTATCTTCAATAAAATGTAAATAAAAAATCTTTCAGACAGTATGTTTTCCAGGTCTGGCTACAGATGTTAAGAGTAACAGACATGAAGTGTTTTAATTATTTCAACATCAATGAAAATAATATAATAACAATAAAATAACAATCAGCCATATGTATCAGCACAGCCTCATTCATATTCCTGCCCCCTTCTCTGATATTCTCTTCCTTTGTATTTCCAGTTATCATTTGTTTCCCCAATTGTATTACAAATTCAGTCTGGAAATATAGGTGGCTTGAGAACACAGAAACTGAATGGTGAACAAGCTGAAATCAGTGGAAGGAACATGAATTTCATTAATATTCATCTAATTGAGGATAAGGTCCTAAACAAATAACAAAATTGTTTTAGTAGTGATCCAGAAGACTGGGCTAGCGCTATGGCTGGAGATGGTGGATGACACTAACTAAAATTAGGAATTTAGTAAGCAGTAGCAGTGTGCTTACTGATGTGTTTGAGCAAGAAAACAGCACAAGCGACATCTGCTTTCTCAGATAACTCCTATCATCCTTTCTCTAAAAAAAAATAAAATGTACTGAAGATTTAAAAGCTGTGGAAAAGGCAAAAAGATATTCAGTCACTTGGCCCAAATCCCAGATTAAGTCAGCCACTGCCCCGAGAAGAGAACCCTGAATTCCCAGCTCTCAGAGCACTATGCCAGCCCCTGGGAAGCATCATTTTTTCAGAGCTGATTTAAAGGAAAGTAAGCAAGAAAAATAACCCAAGATTCCAAAATCCAGAAAGAAAAGCTTTACTTTGTCTTCTAAATCTGAGGAATTGTGTGCTGATGTATTGTGCACTGAATGTTATAATACTTTACTGATGTTTGATATTTACTGAATTAAAAAGTACCCACTATTGCAAAAGGATGAGTAGTGTCTCCATTACAGGATAACAAATTGCTTTGTACTGGTGTGCTATAAAAGAAAAGCTGCAAGCCATCATTAAGAGTGTGTACAGATGTGTACTACTCAAACAGGTATGCCCATAAAAAAGGTTGCCATATACTAATTCACATCCAGCTGGTCATTATTGCATCTTTTGCAGAATTTATTACCCCAGCTTTAATTTGCTTGCAAAGATGCTCACATGAGCACTTTTATCTTCTAAAGTAAGAGGCAGAAAGCTGAAATATTTTGGCTAATGGGTCTTGGCAGATTCAGCTCATTAGGACTTAAGCAGAACAGGTACCATACACATACAAGCAGTGAGTGTATCCAGACCAGAAAGCACTAACCTGGTTGTTGTTTCCAAAGGATGCATTTAAACAACACATTATCACAGAGTTTAATTCTTTTCTAAATCTGAATGACAAATTTAGAAATTACAGACAGGATGAGGCCTGGAGGAGACCTTAACAGGCCATCTTGTCCCTTCCTATGTCCACAGTGAAGATCAGATATTTCTGCATCATTCCGGACAAATTCCTGTCCAACTTGTTTTTCAGTAACCTCCAGTGATGGAAACTTCACAACCTGCCCCGGCAATGCATTCCAGTGCTGCATTAACTTTTCTGTTATGAGATTTTTCCTGTCATCTGGTCTAATCTCCCTTGTGCTAATTAGAAACCCTTGTTGTTATCACAATACATTACTCAGTTAGTCTACATCCCTCCTGAACGGGTCACAAAATCGGACATTAGTGCTCCAGCTGACACCTTACTAGTGCCAAATACAGAAAATATTTCATCTGAATTAGAGATAACATTCCTATTTACTTTTTTTTCAGAAAAGTGTAACATTATTGACTCTTGTCCAGTTTGTGAGCCACAGTAACTCTCAGATCTTTTCATTTAGCCAGACATTTTTCAGTTTGTACTTATAGAGAATAATTTTGTGTGTGTCCTTTTAGAACTGTGTCTGTTTTCTCTGAAGATTTTGAAAGACTGTAATCAACTTGACCTAATGACCCAGAAACTGGACACGTGACCTCCTTAAACCCCTCTCAACTTGAAAAATTCTGTGCTTCTCCTGGTTTTTGGCATAATTTTGAACTTGCATTCTATTCTACTGTGTACTCAAAGGTTTTCCAGCTTGTGTCATTTGCAACTTTAATAAAATGATGATAAAATTATTATATCCTTTCCTTCCAATTATCACAAAACTTTGTACAGTTTCTAAAACAGGACAGACCCTTCAGTTCAAAATTGAATATATTCTATGAACCACTGCTAAAATATTCATAGAGAATGATAACTGCTATGTAATAGTAGCGTCACAATGTTTTCCTCTCATCACAAGTTAGACATAAGTCTGAAACCCTCCCAATGACACCATATGTTCAGCAGTGGCTTCTTCAGGATGTATCTGTGCTCTGCCCAGACTTTTACCCTCTCCCAGAAGATCTAACTGAAACACCACCTGAGTGCAGCTCTTTCACCCTCCTTCCCAGAGATACATGATTTCTCATCTATTCAGCATTATTCCTGGCCCTGGCACTATCATGAGTTCCTACATGGATGAACATTAGCACGAAGCAATAACCACTGGGGCAGATGAGTCTCAGTAAGCTCCTCATACCATCTTGGATTAAGAGAATGTCAAGGCCAGTACTGACATGGATCACTTTAACTCTTTCAGGACTAAATAAGTAATTCTGTCTAATTCTCTGAAGTTCTGCACTACATCTCATGGCCTCCTGTTTCTTTACTACTGGAATTATTTGTCACTCGCTCTCAGGAGAGTATGCTGGTACCATGGAGGTAGATTCTGTCTTAAACAGAGGACATCAGACTCTAAAGAGCAACCAGCTGTAGTCAGCTTCAAAAACTCCCTTCCTCTTTTCTTTTTCATCCCCTGTAGCTTCCTATGGGGCCATGTTTCTTCTAATTAGACCTGACAGTCAGGGATTGCAATTATATCCATCCAGACTGGTGTACTGCACCTCCTGTTCTCTAAATCTCCTTGTGGAAACAATGACTGTAGTCTTGCAGCTTTAAACAGCAGCCTGTTTTTTTCATGACTCAATTGCTACAGATTCATGCAAGTTTACCAGTTTCTATGCTTCACATCAAAATGATGGCCTTGGTTCTCAAAGTGGATCATTTTTTGCTCCATGTACCCCCACAGCAGAGTTCTTAGGAAGAAGGAAGTGATTTCTGAGAATTAAGATGTCTCTGGTTAGTCTGAGAGATGAAGGGCTGAAAATATGTCCAAAACTTCACTTAACCACTTTTACTTGACAGAAAAAGTAATTAATGTCTTTTTCCTCACACAAAAGTCAAGTTCTCCAGTTTGAACACTGTCTCTAAAAACTTCAGTAATTATTTCATTATTGATTTTTTTTACGTGTCAGAGTAACAGAAGACAATTCAGGTATATGGATGTATGGATATACAGTTGGTACAAAACAGAAACAGTCATGAGAGAAAAAAGGGTGGAGAAAAAAAAAGTTAACAGCTTTGTTACTGTGCATAAATCTAGTCCAAAGCTCTTACAGAGAAACTGAGTGAAGAAACAATAGTTTTTAATTCTGGCAGGGTGGCTTTGTAGCTGCTGCACGTGATGTCCAAGGTGCTTGAGATACTGGGCTGACAGAAGGAGTACCAAAAGTGTATTGACAAGGCAGGATGGGCACCTTCTTGTATATGTGGTTTCTTTTCTAGAGGGATTGGTGTCTGTTCAGAGAACACTGTCAGTTTCTGTTTCTGCCATTAAAAAAAAAAGAAAAACCCAGAACAGCCCCTTGAAAGACCCCTAAGATACCAAAAGGAAAATTCACTTCTGTCCTTACAGCACTCGCATTAGCTAACTTAATCTGGAAAAGGCGATATGATAATTATCTTCCTTTCTTTTCACCTTCTTTCCATTAGCTGAAATGGCTTTACATGTGACGTGAGGTCATCTTCATTGAGTTTGCTTAAGTAGTCAAGTATAGGAAGCAGAATTCAAAGATTATGATCTTCAAAATTTTAAGACTTAAATCTTTTGGGAATTATATAAATACCTGTTGCTTCCATAAAGTATAATTATGGACATTTTGAGCCAAGCGTTCTGAAGAATATTTGTAAAACTACTCTAAATCTTAATAAAATTCAACTATTTGTGCATGTAGAAGAACAATGTTTATTTGTTAGGGAAAAATAAACAAACAAACACAAAACCCTCTCAACATTAGAAAGTTTTTAATTCCTCTTTTTCCTCCATCCCTTACTAAATCCTGAGATCAGTCTAACCTGTGTGTGTTTTTATCTGAGCTGAGTGACAGCATTGTAAACCTAACTTCATCAACATGCTATAAATGGTTTGAATTAATTAATTTCCTCTGGAAATCTGTTATATCCTGTACCCTGCTTTAACCCCCCGTGAAGAAGGCCCAACGTGGAAGTATCAGTTAGCACCATAAGCACAGCTCAGTGACAACTTTGTTGTTAATGAGAAATGGCTACCGTTCCATGTGGAAGCCCATAGACGTCAATATGGCCAATGCTCTTGTGAGCTCACATCTGGTCTGTGTTAGATGTTAATTCTAATTCTTAATCAATATTTTTGGACACTGCTACTGTTGGTAATGTGTTGATATTACCTGGGTGTTCTGCAAAGCTGCTTTGATGTATGTTAAGCACATTTATTTTGTAATAATTCATTAGTATTACTTCAACTTATTTTGTCATGTTGGTTAGGTTTGTAAAGACACATATCACTAATACCCACATTCTTGTTTAAGGCCCATTTGATTCTCTTAAATGTTCCCATTTGAAGAATACCACCACTGTTCATATGTGTGTTCTGTGCTCCAGTCTGCCAAAATGTGGTAACAGAAGTACATAGAAAGAAGACTTCCCTAACCCGCAAATAACATCATAAAACTAAGTCTTAGTAATCCACATCAGGGAATTGGAGAGAGAAGAAATATCCACACTGTTGAAGTTTAAGTATTTGCCTGCAATGCCTCTATTTGGAAGGTACTTCATGGAACAGCTGATTTTTGACTGTTGCTGATTTTCTGTCTTCTCCCTGCCCTGACAGATTTTGTTTGTAGAATAATTAAATAAATTTTATGCTTATTAGGATAGTAAGGAAGGCGCTACCATCTACCAGACATTTGTAATTAAAACTATGTATGAATCCATGCTGGTGATATTACAAAGCATAAAAAGTTAATAAGAATGTCCTGGCAGTTCAAGCAATAGTGAACTTAATTGACAAAACAGAATTGAACGGCTTGAGTAAAAGGAGTCAGTGTGAAAAGCCTGTTAGAGCAAATGGGACCATTTGATAGACTGAACAAGGGAAGACAAAACTCAGGTTAGGAGCAATTAGGCTAGAAGAATTTTCCATCTGGACAATTAGACTTGAGTGGAGAAAGAAGAGACAGGAAAGCAAAACAGCTCAGGAACCCAGACAAGTGAAGGCAGAGAGTGGGAGCAAGAGTCAAGGAGTGGTGAGACAGAAAAAATTAGGAGTGAATGAGAAGTTAAAGAAGAAGCTAGATGAGGGGCAAGGTAAGAAACTAGACTGTGAGTGGAGGAAGGAATAGGACCTGGCTTGAATACCAGGTGAGGCTGGGAACCAGGTGAGAGGAGATTTCCAAACTGGGTTAAGTGGAGACTTCATTAACAAAAGGCAAGAATCCGTGTACTCTGACCTCATGAGAATGGCTAAACTAAAGGGATATGAAAGAGGTTCACGAGGGAGAAGTAATTTATACTGGTGCCATGAGGAGAGCTTAAAGGTGGAGAGAAAGAATAGAATGGTCTTAGTATTAAGCCTTAATTATCTATTTCCTAATTTTAGAGTGTATTACTTTGCATATATTAGTATTTTAATGTGGGGAGGTGGTGATGTGATATGCACTGTAAATATAGTTCATTAGAAGGGGGGCTGTGGTTTGAAACACAATGTTAAGCAATAAAGAGATCTTGAACATCCTCTTTCATTAAGAATCCTTGGTTGCTATGGAGGCAGTTTCAAAAGTCCTTTGTTAGACTATGTGTTTTCTGCTTATTAAAAAAAAAAAGAGGTCACTCATTTTTTGCTCAAAGATGAAATACAATAAAACAGAAATCACTGAAGGGGTGAAGGATTAGAGTCAGGAAAAAGCATGCTGCCCATAGGGAAAAGACAGACTGTAACTAAGGAAAGACGAGACAGGTAGGAGACAGAGAGTGTACATTTTAATAATAGTTTCCACTTTTTACTGGTTATCTATTTGCAGACTGAGAACAAACTTCATAGGGAGGGGAAAGGCAAGCCTGCTCTTGCAGTTAGAAAATTAGACCTAGGCAAACCAAGGATGAACTCAAAGCTCCAGAAAAATCCATCTATCTGTTTGAGCAGGCATCTTTCTTACACGGCTTGGAAAGGCATCTGAGCAGTTTTCAAAGAGAAACAGGCAGCTCATCCCATGTCTTTCTCTTTTCTTGCTCCCCAGTAGCAAGGGACTGCCTTTAGCAACAGGGTACAGCTCAGGCCCTTGTGGCTTAAAGAAATGGAGAGTGGAAGACATGGACTCACTTTCTAAATTTTTTTAATGAGTTAGAAATTACTTGTTGTGGGTCACTAGTGAAAAATCTACCATTGGCAGTCTTATGCTGGAGAAGCTGCATTGCTTGTGAGGATCACTGCTATCATAGAAGACCCTGCACAGTCAGCATGGCACTGGAGAATCTATTACTGAAGGCCAGAGGTGCTGGAACAGCAATGGTATAAGCATATCCCCCAAGCCAGCCCAGGGCAATTTAAACCCCCTGTACTCCTGCTGGTGCTACAGCCCCACTGTGTGTTTGCCTCTGAGGCTCAGGAGGACGGGCACATACTGCTGAGAGAGAGGCCTGTGTGGGTGGACTGGGGCTGGAAAGCATATGTGAAAAGCAGATGTGGTGTGTGTTCCTGAGCAGAGCAGAGTGTGACAGCAGGGGCTTGGGAAAGAAGTCTCAGTAATGACTGTGTTAAGATATTTTAATAAAGAAGTTACCTAGTGTAAATAAATCCATATGTTTTGTAATCCATAGTCCCATTCTGCTTCAGCATCTGGCAATGTGGGGATTTAGCAATGATAGAATTAATGGTATAGCTTCCTGTTATTTAGTGGGGAGTGGAAAACAATTAATGACTTATTTTAAATGACAGTTTCAAGAATAGTCTTCATTAAGGAAGGTTCACAATTAAAGGAGATTATGCTTGCTAAAAGCCAGAAAGAATTACACTAAACAACAACTTGGAAGAGAGATCCATAGGCACAAGTTTTTTCTTTGTGCATGCACTATAACTAGGAAGGCTTAAAACTTGTGATAGAAGTGATTTGGGGAAGAAGAGAAACATTTTGACAATATCTTGTTTTCTGTGCTAAAAATACTCATTTTATCCAACCTTTATTTACCATTTGCCATTCCTTTC
Organism: Myrmophylax atrothorax; assembly: GCA_026770055.1. Taxonomy (NCBI): domain Eukaryota; kingdom Metazoa; phylum Chordata; class Aves; order Passeriformes; family Thamnophilidae; genus Myrmophylax; species Myrmophylax atrothorax. Next base: position 105,841,946 of record JAOXXN010000446.1, on the reverse strand, counting down.
CCATCCTCTTAATTCCCTTTCCCACAAACAAGGAGTGAAAAAGAGTAAGGGATTGTGATGTGGAACAGGTGTTGAGTTTTTCATGGGGGCAGGAGGTTGTTTTTGTTTTTCTTCTTTTACTAGAAAATACTGACAGAAAGTGTTTCTAGTTTGCTTGCTTTATCAGTGAATATTTGCAGGACAAATAAATAACCAGCTATGTCTTCAGACTTTATGGACACACTAGGTCAAGTAAGTTGTATACAGTTGTTACCTCTAACACCATAAAATCATAAAATGATAGCATCATAGAATGATAAGGGTTTGGAATGGACCTTAAAGATCAGCTGAACTTTTATGTCAAAAAAACAAGGTACAGCTTCTAGGTGAGCAGTGTCAAGCTATTCCTTCATTTTTTAAAGTACCTGATTCTTTAAAACACTCGTCAAAGAGACCACTGGCGAGAAAACTCGAAATTACTCTTTTTATTCATTAGGGATCTGAGCATGAATATTCAACTATGCTATTTTACCCCAATTTTTTGCCTGCTTTGGAATTGCACTCAGGACTATTTATCATTTTCTTAAGGTTGACCATGCCTTAGATTATGTGGGGTGCCACTGAGAACACTTTGAAAGAGAGCAAGTTCATAACAGGAGTGATAGTTGCAGTAGTTTAGCACACGTCTTCAAAAGGGATGGGACACTGCTGAGGGGATTCAAATAATGTTGTCCAGAAAGCTGTTTATTATTTCAGTAGCTGTCTGAATGTCCTTGTTGATAAAAGTGTTGTGCAATTTTTAGGAAGTGTGTTCCCAGTTCCAAACATCTTCCACTTTTCTAGTGGAGGAAAATATCTACAAATTTAATTTAAAAAAAAAAAGTAGAAATGTGAAACATGAAACATAGCTTGCTAATCATCACTATAATAACTGTGTGTGTTCTGGGGAATTACAGTTGCCAAAGGGGCACAAAGTTGCTCAGCTATTTCCTACTGTTTTTGTCCCTTCAGGAAAAGGAGTGTCAGGACCTTCCTCTCCCCACTGGCTAGTTTGCAGGAGGGTGGAGTTATGAAAATGATAAAAGGGAGTGAAATGTTACCCTTATTTTCATAGTTTTGCTGCCAGTAGCTAGCCCTAGGGGAGACAGGCGAATTGCTAGTTAGAGCTTTGCCATGGAAGAGATCCCTGGATTTAAAGAACTGTGCTTGTTTTTCACTCAGCCAGGCACCCCAGAGGCTTCAGTTGTACAAAACAAATGTACTACATGCCACTACAAAGTTTTACATTCATGCTAGTTTGAACTATTCCAGGAAAAAATGCAGTCCTACAAGATATCTAAAAAAGAGAAATCTTCTGTCCCACTGTACATGGTGAGGGATGGGGGGCGGGCTACTCTCCACTCCCTGCCAGAGCACCACTGGCAGCAGGATGGTGGTGCCGAAGGCTTGGTGCAGATCTTCCATTCTTGGTGTCAGCTGGTATGGACCTGAGGATGCAAAGGCACCAGCTGCCAGATGGATCCAAGCAGCACAGGCTCCTTAATGGACAGTACCCTGTTGGGAGATTACTGTGTCAGAATGCCACCATATGCCTCCCTGCCCCAGCAAATCC
>JAOXXN010000446.1:105800307-105816997 GCA_026770055.1 Myrmophylax atrothorax | reverse complement strand
ACTTTATCATGAATTGAAGCAAAATAGCACAAGCAGAAGATCAAATAGTATGTTAGGTATTTCTGTTAGATTTTAGGTTTTTAGGATTTCGGGTTTTTTCTGCAGTGACAACTTCCTCGTGAGGGGGAGAGGAGGGGCAGGCACTGATCTCTTCTGTGGTGACCAGTGACAGGACCTATTGGAATGGCCTGAAGTTGCGTCAGGGGAGGTTTAGGTTGGATATTAGAAAAAGGTTCCTCCCCCAGAGGGTGGTTGGGCACTGGAACAGGTTTCCCAGGGCAATGGTCAGAGCAACAAGCCTGGCAGAGTTCAAGAAGTGTTTGGACAATGCTCTTGGGCACACGGTGTGACTCTTGGGGATGGTTCTGAGCAGAGCTAAGAGCTGGCTCAAAGATCCCTGTGGGTCCTTCCAACTCAGCATATTCTGTGATTCTGTTACATCAATCTAAACTTTGATTACAAAGAAAATCTATACTCAGTTTTCCTCCTTGTTTAGCTCTTTTAGGGACAATGAAGTTAATGCACAGAATGTATTTATGTAACCATTTTTATTTTTATGGTACAAATGCCTTCAGTGAAGAAGAATATATGTAAATCATAAAGTCATCTGATGGTAAAGTGGACTAATTAGTACACATTCTAAACATATAAAAGGAAAAAAGAAAAGCAGAGAACAACTACGAAGCCTTGGTTCCTGCATTCCTTGCAAATACGAACCTCTTACTGTTTTTGCTGGGCGTTTCAGATGTGTGAGGAATGGACCATGGGATCCTTAAAATCAAAATTATCATCATGTCTGTAAATGCCAGTTGAAAACAAGGAAATGCACTCTGTCAGTCACAGGCTGTTAGAGGCACAGTCAAAGGACATACAAGTTTTCCACTGGAGGCGTTGGTTTCTAATGGGCAGATTTTACTGCTCAATTACACTGTTATGCAACAATGGCAAACCAGATTTAGCTGTTACTTTTTCAAAACAAATATAGCTCTGCATTTACACCTTAGTCTGTTCATGTACTTGATGAAACATGTTTATAAATAGTTCCCTTCACCTTCCTTACAAATGCTTTGGGTTCAGAGACAGCATCTGGTTCATACAACCTGCCATTGGAATGGAACTGAGACACAAAATTCAAGAAAAGATTCAGACAAAAATTCAGAGGAACTCAGGTCAGGAGTTCAGGTCTTAGGTTCATTGTTCCAATTTGTTACTCAAACATTGTACCAGACTGCTCTGTAATTCAGGCAGAAGAGACTCTTTAGATGCATTTTGATTTTCTCTTATTTTATAACCTTTTTGAGTGTTGGCTGAAAACCAAATCATGCTTCTAGAAGGAAATGAGTAGGTGATGTAGCAGGAACAAGTCTTAAGCTTTTAACTGGTATGAAAGAGCCAGTAATAATGTACACTAGTAATAATTTTCTAACAAGTAGAATTAAAGACGTTGAATCTTTGTTGCCTTTTTACAAATGCTGATCATTTAAAATAGCAATGGTCAGGCTTCCAGAGAAACTGCTGACTCCCAGAGGAGAAGTTTGTTTGCAACTCTACCTGTTTCAGCTATCCATTGATAAAGATATCCACATAGCATAAATTATTTCCAAAGGCCTAAACTGCCAGATTTGGTAATCAATTTTTTGGTGTTTCCATGCCAGAAATTTGGAAGAACTCATTCTTAGAGGTGACAAACAAGTGCTGTACCTACTAATGATAATTTATTCAAGAAGATCTTTCTTTATTCAATCAGAGAGTTTTTTATTCCTTTTCCTCAGGTGCAGCTCAAGAGGGTGACCACCTTCTGACTTCAACATAAGTGAATCATCCGTGCCTAACAGCCACAATTTTCCTTGAATTTTAGCATGAATACTTCTCTTGATCTTTCAGCCTGCTAAAACTGAGTCCAAAAATTGAATGTGGTAAGATTAAGACTGTATAATAACTAACACACCACAATTTTATGACACAAAGCAATATTGCAAATATAATTTACACCGAGTGTGCTGGTTTAAAGGTAAACCGGCAGAAGAAATGAACCCAACACAAAAGAAATTATAAGTCAGAATTAAAATTTAATAACAATATTACAATAAATGCAATGGCACAAAGAGAAATTGGTTTTAACCCACAAAACCCAGATGTATAACCCAGCACCCTGGGGCACAAAGACAATGGTGTACCCACATGGTTCTCCCAAGTCCAAAGTAAAAGGAAGGGAAGAACCTCTTAGTGCAGCTGACAGTTGCAGTCTGGTGAAGAGTGGTGGTCGTAGGCTGGTCGAGAGTGGTGGTCTCCTCCTGTCAAGGTTCTGGTCCTCCTCTGGATCACAGTGATAAACTGGTCCCACCTGCTGAACTAGGACACCAAGTCATGGAATTTGATATTGCAAATAAATGTACAGTAAGTTCTTTGTCATATTAGGACCCATGTTCACTCTTTTTGAAATGCCAAAAAGTAAAATGAAAAGACATCCTGTATAGTAGGTTGATGGAGTTTTTCCCTAGTAAATTGCATTAAAAGAAGTAGAATACATTTGGCAAAGAAAACATAACCAGCTTTAGAAGACTGTGTAATCCAATTGCTAATAGATGATTTGTGATTGTTTTCTTGGCATTCCATAAAATACATAAACATCTTCCTGTGCAGTCTAAGAGTGAAAAAGGAAATTAATGTATATTACAGCAATATGTGGAAAACTACAATTTTACAAAGAGGCACACCTTGGAACTACTCCATTATTACTGAGGCTAAACTTCCATCCCCTCCAAAATCAAGCTTTGACTCAGTAAGGATCACAGGATCTGATTTTAGAAAGATCTGATATGATTAGGATCTACTATTGTACTGATGCTAATTCAGTGGAAGGGTTTTTGCATTGGAAAGGCATTGTGCTGTGCTGCAAAATTCACATTTCTAAGTCCTTTTCTGATAAATGTTCCACAGAATTTTTCTGCCCCTGTAGCAAGTAGTGTTAAATTCAGCAGTAATAAAACCCTACCACCTACTGTTACAAAAGAAAAATAGGACAGAGAGAATACAGGGTGACGATGAAGAGAACATGGGTGGACACAGCTGATGTTCAGTGTCCTATTTCCACTGTCAGAAGCAGAATAGGAAGTCCTGCTGGTCATTGCTCTAAACATAAGGAGATTTCTTACATTCCTATGAAATATTTCAGATGTGACTGGTACATAGCAAGGTTTAACGTAGTTAGGGACCGTGTCAAGGACAAATGGGCAAAGTTTAATATGCTATTTGTGGTATAAAGACAATTTGTTATTTCAGGTGGACCAATCTGTGCCTAGAAAAACATACAGACTGTGCATGAACAAGAATCTTGTGTTTGAGATATGGAAGATTACTCTACAGTACCACCATCAATTTAAAATGGAGATTCATTTTCAGTATTTCAGTCAGCTGAATGGATTATTTTATCACTCTTCTACCAGCAGGCCATGATCTCATAAAATTCAAAGAATGTGGAGCTCCTTCAGACCTACATGGAGCAATTGCAAAGGAAAGCTTTCTCAGCACCTTCCTCACCAGTCCTAGTTCCTTGACTAGACCTTGAAACTCCATTAACAAGCTCATAATTGACTCAGACTTAAGTGATGTTTTCCAGAAAGAACTGACTCTTTGAAAAACTTTCTCCTGAGGAATAATTCAGAGCCATCAATGGATGATTTCAGTGATTCCCTCGCAGAGTTGGAACCCACTGTTTGAATGAAAGTCACAGAAGTCTTGAAAGTTCCTGAACACTCTGAAATGAGACCTCAAGGTCCCCGTATCTTCTCTAATGCATCATCTGGCTTGGAAGACACCTACGTGTGGCAGCCAATGAACAACAGCAGTTATATTCTTGTTTGCACTTTTCCTGTTTTTTGACATGGTCAGCATTCAAGTTCCGTCTCTGATGAATAACTTCCTGCTGCTCAGGGTCACAGGGAGCAATGAGGACTTTTCCTACAAGCTCAGTACTACATTTCAGCACTTTCATGCATTTTATTCAGATGACAGTTCCGAAATAAATGAAGTCCCTCTGTACTGGATGCAATGAAATCCCTAGAAATCATGGAGGTGTGGGGCTGCAGCACTATTATTGTTCACTAACAGTGCTTGAAGGAATACAAAGTACTGGGACAGGAGCACCCTATACCTACACAATACTGATTTCTTTGTCATTTATTGATAGCCTGTCTTAATTTTCTTATTTGAGATATCCCAAAACCTCAGATAAAGTAATTGAAAGCAGCAACTTACATTTTCCTGTTTTAATTTGTTTGATATTTGCTTCTGGACATGGAAGAAGTAACAGACAAAAGGAGGGTACACCATTATGTGCAAAGGGTGAGCTGCTTTATATTTTATAGGTGATACACATTCCCACTATGAGGTTTTTGTTGGGGGATGAGAGAATATAAATGTATTTAAATTATATTAATATGTGTTGGAAACATCCACTTACAACCATAGCCATACCTATAAACAAAGTACATTTCCTAATTGTACAATTGTTTTTCCATATCTATAAATTCCAAAGAACATCTAGGAAGTGTATTTTTAATATATATAACGTATAGTCTCCATTTCAAAAACCTTACCTGCTGAAGTTAGTACACTACTACACTGTAAAACAACAGAAAAGCAGAATATTTCTAAAATTAATCAGTAACAGAGGTTAATATCTGAGCACTTACACTTAGATAAGCTAACATAATGAAATGTTCCTATCCTGGTATCTAGACCAACCAATAATAAGCTTTAACCAGTCCTTACCAGTTTTATCTGCTGCTTAAAATTTTAGCCTGTCCTTCCATAGTAAGCAAGTATCAAGTATTTTTTCTGTGATTACTCATTTTAGTTGTATTTATTAATTGTTTAGATAACTGCAATTGTAAATGCAATGTTTCACTGATTCTGTAATTAGGGAGTCTGAATTTGAAATAATTTATTAGGTCTTAATTTATGTGCTGTGAAATCTGTTAGATCATTTGCTAGTCAGTATGTTGTCTAGAATAAAGGCATTTCTACAAAGGGATTTTAGGGTGAGGGTCACCAGTATAATCAGAAACATACTCAGTCTGGCCACCAGCTAAAGATTATATGCTTTTAAGGTATTTCTGTTTTGCAAAATGGCCTTTTGAAGACTTAGCCATTTCAACAAAATTCCTTTTTTCTATATAAAAAGAGAAAAAGCAATTATTTTGCACTGTTGTTTGACTTCCCACCACCACCACCCTTTCCCCTAGATATAGATGACCCAGCTGATCAAGTGTGAGAAGTACATAGTTCTCTGCACTGACTTGTCTGAACCTCTGGAATGAACTCTTCAAAGTTAGGAGCAAAAGTTGGCATGAAAACTAAGCAGGGATTTGATTAAAGATTTAGATTTACCCATGCAATAAATTGAACCAAAGTAATTTTTGTGATATACAAAGGCACATTTATGTTTTCCACAATGTATGGAAGGAAGTGACATTGGTTGGTTTTCAATTATAATTTATTGTATTCATCCATACACTTACTATAACAGAGGATTTGTCAGTATGTTCATTATAAAAAAACAACAACACCTCCCCCCCACAAAAACGGGGTTTTTTGTTGCTCAACTGTTACAAATGATATTTGACTGAAGACTCAAAGCTTGCCCGCTTGTACATGCCACTCTGAAATTGAAACCTTATACTTTGAATGTCTTTAGAAATGTACATGTAGAGGGGTTTAAGGAAAAAAGTAGGGCTGCTGAATATATTGCTTTGGGCAGGATTTATCTGACAAAATACATATGTCTATACATCAATACAGACATTTGTAGATATCTATATTGTAGATTTATGTAGATGCCCATATGTAGATGTCAGTATTACAATTATATATCCTACCTTACCAAAGAAGAGAGATGTGATTCATTTTAATCCAAAGACATCAACTATAGAGTGAGATATCCTGCCATAGGCAAACCTAAGAGCACCCCTAAGAAAGAAAGAAATGAAAGGTGTTGCAATCATGTAATGTGAAGTGAAATGAATTTCATAGGAATAATCTGAAGTTTGTCTTGAAGGCACTTTTTTAATAAAAGGGATTACCTATTTAGATTTTTTCCCCCATGGTTAAATATTTTTTCTTTTAATAGTCAAGGAATTTATTCTCCATTAATTTCACATATAAATATTTTGTCTGGACAAAGATATAAATTACTATATTTGGATCTATGACTATGTCATGAAATGTGCATATTCATCTTCATTGCCTTTAGTGTAAATAATAAACTCAAAATACAAAACAGGGTCAAGAATCTGAGCCTTTAACTCCTCTCTTTTTTTCTTTCCAAAACTCAATCTTCACATAGTTACAGTCATGACCTATTCAACTTTCCTTTACTATAGTGTGTATTCAGCAGAAACTCCTAATATACAACTATCCATGAATATCAATGCTTCAATAAACAGAAGTAATAAGCATTTTTTTTTCTGTCAGAAGTCTTTTTTTGGAACACAGAGAAATCTAAAAATAACTGGAGGGGGATATTAGGAAAAGGAAGACAATGTGCATATTAGAAATAGAGTAGCATAAAAAGCAGAGGGAAAACTACTAGAAATAAACATATGAAGAATAATTTTAAATGGGAAAAAAGAATATAGACACCAATTTAATTAAATTTTATTTGTGCAATAGTTTACAATTTCCATCAGATGCAATTCAGCCCTTCGTTATGCTAATAGGATCTTTTGAAATCAGTGTGATAATAATGAAGGGCAAATTTTCTCTCTCTTTTGCTAAATCTGATGGTTTTAGCGTCAGCATAATCTGCAAGCACTGAACTTTTCTCCTCTAGGAGCTCTGGGATTAGTTCCTAAAAAGATATCTGAGAAGGCAGGCACAGGAGAGACATGAATAAGCACAAAGACAACTGTTCTTTGTCATCAGATTCCAAAAATTTGCTTTATCAGAATAACAAAAGCAAACCATAAAAAATGTGGATTGTGGGTAGCAATTGTCAGAAGCTTGGAGCTTGTGATTCACAGCTGAATTTTATTCCATAATTTTATAAGTAATTGTTAAAGAATCATCACTTCTTCTGCCACTACATCTCATTTAATGTAGTTCTTTAAGAACATCTAAGCACAACACCAAAAGCTGAAGGACAAGTATGGATTTCCTCAAGGCCAACAAAATGCTTATCAGAAGACAAAAATCATGATTATTTCTTTTACATTCTTGCTTTTATTCCTTACTTGACTTGCTGCTTCCTACCCTGTTACTATATTACCTGGATTCCCAGGGGTATTCTAACTCTCAGACAATAATCCTTACCAAGGAGGAGGAGGAGGAGGAGGGAGTGTTACATTTCTGTGAGAATCTTTGCAGTTTGTTGCCACTGAGTGAATTGGAACAATTTGGCTTTGAGGAAGTGATTAATACACACACATCCATCACATATAACCTGCTCTGCTCTGTTAACTCCCTGTTTGATCTCTGGAGGGTTCAGTAGATTAGGGAGGGTCTTCACACAGAGGTTTCATTAACAGCCAATGGCTTAACCTGGCATGACTCCTGTTTGTGCATTTGGACACTTTAAAGCGGGAAGAATAGGGGAAAAAAATTGTTAATGGGTATCATTATTTGCCAGTTCAGGAAACACCAATCATGCTGTTGGAGAGAATTTGCTTCCTATTTCCTTGATTTTATGTTTTAGACAGCGTAGAAAACAAAACTGACGTTTACAATATAAGCCACTCAAAAATAGAGATCACAGTATGTAAATTCTGTAAGCACAAAGTACATCAGTAATCAAAGAGCATGTTAAATATCCAACCATAAGCCATGGAAACTTGAACATTACAATCCAGTTTAATGAGATAGTAAATGCAGGCCAAGCAGTTGCGCCTTTTAAATATACCAGATTAAAGGGTCTCTGGTTACTGTCACCTGTTTGTTCAGAGAGTGGGGGGTGGGATCTGATCAAGTCAGAAGGTTGATACTTTTATAAAACAAAGTTAAAGAACAAAGTCAGAATCATATAACAATATGAGAATTATTGTTATTGGTGAGGAATTTTGAGGTATTGGTAGCATACAGTTTTGGAACACAATATCCAAAGCTGCAGCCGCGACTCCCCACGTGAGTACAGTACACTGTGCCTCTGCAGTCTCTCTTACAGAAAAGGGATATGCTATTAGTTAAAGGATTAAATTTAGTCCTTTATGATATCCTTAGAAACCAAACAACTGGTTTGAAACCAGCAAAGTGCTCACCATAGTTTTACAGTTAACAAACTGATGAAAGCATGTGAAGATTGCTAGTTTCTTACTGGACTCGAGAACTTGGAAGAAAATAGACAATTATTAGAAATTTTGGGGAAATATGTGAAGAAAGTTAACAGAGCAACTGAGAGGGTTTATTACCTGCAACTATGACAGCAACACACAAATATTTGGCAATGGTTATTAATACTTATTTCAATAACAAAATATAAAGGAGTGATATTACATTCTATACAAGCTGTCATATTTTTGAGTGTTTAAATATTTATCTGTTATTAATGAATACCAGTAGTCAACTCTATCTTAAACTCTGTCCATCCCATACTCTCTAATGCTCTACCCCTGAGATGTCCAGAAAAACAGATGTGCTCTGTAACAAGCCCTGATATTTAAATGATAACAGACTATTTAGTGCAAAGCTTTGGAAATTTACTCTCCTTCATATTAAGGTTACAATTCAAGCCTCACTGGCATTTGCAAATGTGGTGATAACACAAGGAAGAGAGAGAGAGACTGCTGGAGGGAAAGACTAGACTTAGAATTTTATGGGTAAAAAGCAGCAACCTTAAATATATACAGAATTTTATTGGTAGTCAGATGTTTTTCCTTTTAATTTATTTCCCACATTTCCTTTACCTTTCTTTACCTTTCCTTTTAAGCTTTTGCAAGAAACAGTTCCATCATCGGTTTCCCAAAATGAGCAGTCTCTTTCCCATGATGGCAAGGATATGAGCACAGCTGTTGCCTCATATGATAAAGGTTCTCCTAATCCAATAGAAAACAGAAATTTTTGTATCTGTCGCGATGCTTTTGTCATCATTAAGAATCACATCCTTGGATATATGTTTATTTTCTATATACAGACATCCTATATATCCATATAATCTTCATATAATTTTGATTTTTCTTCTATTTTCCATGGTGATGAATTCCACAATGTCAGCAGCAACAGTTAGAATCCCCCTTCTCTTTTAACACCACCAAAACCATGCCAGCACCGTTCCTCTGATTTTTGTCTGTCTTATGTAGTATCTGTTGTCTTGTATTATAGTTCAATCAAAGATCTCTGTACCTGGGGCTCACTCTACCACCCCACTACCAGGGACAAGAAGCTTTTTTCTTTCGTAGGATACTGCATGAGAAGATGTAAGTTAATTTCATTTTTGGTAAAAATAATTTTATTCCTGTGTTAGAAGACATGGAAAGAAATCTATGATTTTTATACATAATTTACATGTCTTTTACAGATTTGTGGAAAATTGAAAAGTAATCAAGCACTGGGAGTTTAAAATCTTAGAAAGGAGTTTTAACAGTTTTGTAAAAGGAGTGTATTTACCCGTATGAAATCTTCCCTGATAATGTTCTTTGAGCTCATGAAAATCACTGCATTAACAGTATTTGTCTATGTGTTTGTTTGCTGTACTGAAATCAAGCTTTTCATGACGATTAACATGATCTGAAACCTTTAGAGATTTTATCATCAGAATAAGAAATATCTCCTCTGATCTTTCTTGGCTTTAATGTACTTTAGGTCTAGCCCCTCAGGAAACTGAAAGCACATTGCCATGAAATATTGGAGATTATTTTCATTATGAAGTTATCAAGATACTGAAGGGTATGTATTTCCAGTAAAACATGAACCTTTTGTTACCTTATTTTAACCTGACATTTCATAGTGGTTTATACAAGGATTACCATAAGATGTTGAGCAATAGGATGCATTGGCTTCCTAGGTTTACCTTTAACTGAATATGCCTCCAGTCTCAACAAAACGGGACTGGGGAAAAACACTGAAAAGAAGCTATTAATCCAGTTGAACAGATGTAGCCAACAGAGAGAGAAATGTACTGTCACAAAGAGATAGGGATACACATAATCTTCTGTCTGAAGCTAGATGCACTCAACATGGACTTTTGCTTTAGAAATTAAGAAACAGATATTTTGTAGATACATTTATATATGCATTTTGCATAAGCGATAAGATTTTCCTTCTGTTGTTTGTCAAATGGACACCCACCTTCACCCACAGCCAGCTCACACTGTCTTGAATCGGGGATTGATGCAGAGATGGAAACAATCAAGGGGAGCTGTGAACACCGCAGCCCATTTCAAAAGCATTCCTTTTCCAGACCATCAGCTGCAGCAGCAGCACAGGAAGCCTTCCCTGATTCTACCACTACTGAGTAGCAGCTTGATGGTGTTTATGCATAGCAGGACTCCACCAGCGAGGAGACCCACAGCTCCAGAGCACCAGAAATGACATTCAGAGAAATGGTACAATTGACAATGGAGCTGTTCACGGCACGAGGGCTGTGAGCCCATCAAGCACCCCCTCTATCACATTTAATGTTCATTACTCAGTTGTAAAAAGGCTTTTTTAACCTGCACAGTTTAACTGATATATATGCTTTCCTGATTTTTTTTTTTTTCCAGAAAATGAGCATCAGGTTTGCCAGACATCAGTGGGTCTCAGAGTTCATGGGTTACATTTATCTTAAAACAATGCTACAAGGCTTGTACAATGCTTCAGCGCAGGCTGTCAAACATGCTTGTCCTCCCCATTACACTAACTAAAACTGTTGTATCGCTGGGCTCTTCATGTCCCCTTTTCAGCTCTGTTAAGGGTCCCGTATCCTACACTTTCATGACATACTATCTGATCCTGAAATCAAAGAGAGAGAACTCTTATTTGTGGCCTCCAGGTCAGCCTATAATACCATAATGTTTACCTCAAATCTCACCCTCTTTCTCTTGCATCCTCTGACAACGCAACTCTAGTTGTAGATTTTAGAGTGATTTCCATGGCAAATAGATGTCAAACACAGTAACAGGGGTTTGCTTGAGGAAGTGTGATGGGTTTTTTTACTTCCCACCGAAAACAGATTCTATCACTGTAGTTTTATAAGCACCCCAAAAGACACTCAGCAAGAAACAAAGTATAACAACAAAATGTTTCTACTTCCCTGAAACTCAAACAAAATGCAAGTGGCAGCCGCAGGAGCAGGAGCCTAGCACAGTAGAAGAGCTGCAGCACGTCCTTCTTCTACTTCAGCCATGATGGAACGAACTGAACACCTCTTACTCCTGCACACATATCTTAGGTTTGCGTCATCTGGTATGAAATATTTCCTTGGTTACCCAGTCAGGTGAGAGCTGTCTCTCCCAAACCACGTAGATTCTCTGAGCCTGCTAAGTTGAGGCCTAGCTGAAACCACTACAGGAAGCAAGATGGATAATCTGAAAACCATTATCAAAAGACTAAGGTCTCCAAACAAACAAACAAAAAATCAATAGCAGTAGTAAAAATGGAGAAAGACTTCTGAAATACATTAATGAAAAAAGTTTCCCTGCATGTTCCGTTGATGGTGATGTCAAATGTATTTTGCATTTTAATAGTAACTCACATGGGTATTAAAAACTAAGTCCTAAAAGCAGACATTGGAGTGTCCAAATAACTTATTTTAAAGGTTTCAGAGACAGCTTGTGAAGGAACTCTCTGGACCATTAGTGTTGATTTTCAATACACCATGAAACAATAGAGGCATTGAAGATATTTTAAAAGGGCAAATAAGATGACCTGCGTAATTACAGGCCTGTCACATTGACATTGATTCTAAACAAAATAACTGCCTGGTGCAGCGCTTTATTAATAAATTAAAGGAGGATAATGTAACTAATGCAAATCAACAAGGGTTTAGATCAATCTGAACTGATGTCTTTTATGATGAAATTACAAGTTTAGTTTAAAATGGAGTGACGGAGAATTCATATATTTAGATCTCTTTACAATATTGATTTGGCACTCCCTTACCTAATAATTTGTTTATTTATTTAATAATTACCTATGAAACGAAGGTGACAAAAATGTAGCATAGCTCATATCAGTAAAATTATGTGACTGGCAGGTCTCCAAATATGCTACAAACAGACTTACGTAACTGAGAATAAAGGGGGCTTTTCAGACCCCCACAGGTTGTATCAAAAAATGGAAACAAACTGACAAAGTGGTACAAGCCACCCCATAACCCAACCATAAAGAAGCACTTTGGTTTTAAATATGGCCACATTTATAGTACGTTCTCTGAGAACAATCACTACTTCTCGGTTATAACCTCAAAGTGACTCTGGAATCAAAAAGGAAGAGAATGAGAGAGAGAAATATCAGTGAATTTCCAGCTGAAGTTCAATTTTCAGCACAATTTCCCATGCAAAAAGGCAAATACAGTCACTGGGTACAGAAAACATACAGGAATGGAAGTTGCATTAACTTTTTGCTTGGAAATTCTGTTGCTGAATTTGGAGCCCTCCCACTGCTGGTACCCAGAGATAAAGAACCATCCTGGGGAATTAGAGTGTAAGTCATAGGAACAATGTGAGGATTAAAAAACTTACTTCTTTATGAGGTACTTGAGCACTCAGTAAAATAATTTATGTAAAAGAAATCCGAGACATGACCTTACTAAAATCTTTAGGTACTTATTTAAGGACAAAATTTAATTATAGAGGACCTTTCAATCCAGATGAAGATGAAGCTTCCATTTCTATGATCTTAGGCTACAAAGGTTCGACTAGCAATGAGATAAAACTCAAAAAATAACTTTGAATAACTTAATGTTTATAGAGTCCTTCCCTTCCTCTCTGGTCTATCCCTTAGACCACTGAATCTTGAACTCTGTTCTGCACAGTTGTGCTGGGAGGTGAATGTGTTCTCTCCCAAAACTAGTTCAAAACTGATTAGGTGGTGTAATCTCTTATGACAGTGGAGAAAAGGATTTTAAACCTTCTAGGCAGAAGAAAGGATGTGCTTTTCATTTTTCTTTACCTCCGGTAATGCTCTAACCACTCATCTACAGGGCAAAAGCTATCAGAGATGAGAAAGCAAATCAAGTTGTTACTTTTGATGTGGATCACAGTTATCTGAGAATACCCCCATCTGCCATTCTCTGAAAGCATCTGCAGATAATTTAGGCAGAGAAAGAAGAAATATTTAGCTTGTGGCTCTTGAATATGCACTGAACAGTCTCCAGCTTCTCTGCTGTCCTATTGATCCACTTTTGGTTACTTTCTGAAGGAAGACTTCAGGCTCTTGAAAATGCAGTTTGGTAAGGAAATGATTTCTAGAACTGAGGCCACTTTGGACTTAGCATCGAAAAAATACGTTTCAGGACATCAGGAACTGAATTTCAAAAGCAAGCTGCACTTCACTGCTGTTCTAGATCTAGTTCAGAATTCCTTATGCTCCATCATGGGAGAAATTTTAACCTTGTACTCAATTCAGAAATGCACTTGGAAGCAAAGAAACTCAAAAAAATAAGCCCATGTGTCTATTCATACAGATTTGAACATTGTCTCCTCTGATCAGCATTTGTTTTTCTAAAAAAAAAGGAGCATATAATAATGTGCATTAATATGATGATCTATAATTTTGCCTCATTACATAAATATACTTATATCCAATAGGCAACTTCCTGTAAATCTTAAAATGAAAATTTTAAATCCATGCTTAATAAAAATCAGCATTCTCTCACATTCACTCCACCTGTCCAGGAAACATTATCTGGCATGAAAATTCTAAATCTATATAGTTCTTCCTACGTAATGCAAGATTGGCATCCAGACCAGTACCACTCAGCAGTGGTATTGAAAATCCTCAATATCATATAGATCAGAATTTCCTACCCAAGCTTTGAAATTATTTGCTTTTACATTTTATTCGGGCACTTGGCTTTATTTAATTCTTGTTGTTGTTGCATCTATAAAATATTTAAGTTTTAATATATTCAACATCATTATCCTACATTGTGAGAAGCATAAAAGCATATGAAAGTAATAACTTCCTTGACACACAAGAGGATTAATGTGTATGAATTGAATTTTTCTGTGTTCTATGAACTCACATTTCATGGAGACACCAAATTTATAGATGGAGAAAATCCCTCATCCAGTTCCAACTTCATAGGAGCTTAACATAGAAGCATGCAAATTAAATTTCAAAATGGAGATCATTAGAGAGCATGCTTGCAGGACTGATTGGTTTTTTTCCTTAATGCTACAATTTTATTTTAACACAGGAGAGGTTAGTCTTTCCTGTGTTGTTTTAGAAAGCCAAGTTGCAGCACGTGTTATGCAATAAAGCTTTTTCAATAATTATTTAGCAACACAGCAAGTAATTTAAGTTAAAGGGTCACCATTTTTGTCATCAGCATGTCAGTATCTTCTAGATTTCTATGACTCAAAATCCACAAAAAAAGTGCTACTAAAGACAAAAGCATTTTAAATTGATTATCATTAGCATCTTTAAATAAATCTCTTGTATTTGTAGAAAAAAATAACAGTAGAAAGCACCAGTATCACACAACCCTTTTGGGGTACCTCCATGATCCTGATGTCACACATCTATAAGGCACAATGGCACTCAAAGACCTTTAGAAAAACAAACATGCAGACTGTGTCTCACTTTTTGAAATAGATTTTTGAATAGTGATTTCTGAATTTTTCCTCCAGTGCTTACATAGAAAGGCAGCTGGATTCCAACAGCCATGTTGCTTTACTGTTCTCTTCCAGCAAGTCAGCAAGAGTAGGGTTTTATTTGGCTCTAGTTCCTTAACTAAGGAATAAATTAGCTCAAATGAAATGGCAGCAAGGGAACGTTGGGGCAAACTAAACTCCCCAAAGGCAATTTTTGAAATTTTTCATTTTGAAAACATTTAGAAATATATATGGATATAATTAAAACTCAAATCCAGTATAACAGCAGAATATGATGCCTAAAGAAGAGCAGAGGCTATCATTATCTGTAAGGGTCCCTCTCACAGACAGGCTGCAATGCCATCCCCAGCTAACATATGGTAGCAGTCAAGCACGTGACCTATCTGGGAGTCTTAGTGGCAATACAAATAGGCTACATCCTTCCACTCTTCTTTAAGGATATGTCAATGTGCACTTACTTAATAAAAATCAGCATTCCCTCATATTCACTCCACCTGTCCTGGAAACTTTATCTGGCAGGAAGCACCATTGGTCTGGTTCAGACTCATCCAGACTGATACTTTGTTCCTAATCTCCAAATCTGGATACACAACAAAACACCACTTGCTCAGTCTGCCCTCAACTGCTAATTTTGAACGAGAGAACGAAGGAAAAAGGAAAGCTGGAAACAGCCATTTTACAAGGATACGTACTGATAGGACAAGGGAACAAAAGAGGTAAGTTTAGACTAGATATTAGAAAGAAATTCTTCTCTGAAGGTGGTTAGACACTTGAACAGGCTGCCCAGAGAAGTTGTGGATACCTCATCCCTGGCAGTGGTTAAGGCCAGGTTGGATGGGGCTTTGAGCAATTTGGTCTACTGGAAGGTGCCCCTTCCCTTGGAGGGGGTTTGGAACTAGATGATCTTTAAGGTCCCTTCCAACCCAAACCATTCTGTTATTCTATGACAGTATGGAAAATAGAAAATAAGCACATAAATAAGTCAATCAACCTCGTAACCTTTTTCTATCCCTTTACAAAGTTCAAACTGTGCCAATCTGACCTTTGCCATAAGAGAAAGAATGAAACAAAATGTAGTCCCTGGTCTAGTCCTTGGCTGTGTGACAGACCACTTCTTAGCACAAGAGGCAATTTAGTAAGTCTTCCAAAGGCAGTGCAACCACACGCAGAGCCAGCCAACTAACCTGCAATTTAGGTATTCCCATAAGTTCTTGTCAGTGTGCACAAGTACTGTTATCACCTGTAATTGACTAGAGGACTTCAATTATGCTGGTAAATTTAGCAATAATTACACATCTTTGCCACCATTCAGGAATTACCTCTCAGGGCATGAAATCTGTTTATACTCACTTCCAACAAATTCAGGGTTCACGTGTTTGCTCAGCTACATGTGTTCATCCAACCCTAACGATCTCATTTGTTACATGAAGTGCTCCATGAAACAGCATCTTGAACCACTCCTTGGTTTCTCAAAGAAACCAGTGTATCCAAAGGACAGTTTGTCTGGCACAGAAAGAAATACACCTCTCTCCTCCTGACACAGCAGAACTCACACAAAAAATTAATTTCCAAAGGCACAGGAAATGGGTTTTGTAGTGGATATAGTGGCTGCTCAGAGAAATTCAGGATCATCTTAAATTTGTTCCTTTCTTCATTATGCTCATTATTCTTAGGCTCAACCTTCCTGCTTGTTCCTTCAAAAGAGTGTTTTTGAGCCCAAGAGATCATATAATTCTCTCCTTGGAAGGCAGTGAGGAAAATGATGCCTTCTGATACCTGCCAATAATGGCTCATCTCAGTATCAGGATAGATCTCATCTACCACAGTGGTAAAAGAAGAACTTTAGAATAAAGCAAACTGCGCCATGTAATACCCACCCACTCCCCACCCAATCAAATCTAGAATGATTTACAGAATCACACTACTGCTGCTGTTGATTT
>JAOXXN010000446.1:105789145-105800207 GCA_026770055.1 Myrmophylax atrothorax | reverse complement strand
GCTGCTGTTGATTTCCCCGTTTTTAGGTCTTATGGCATCAAGTTTTCTGGGAGGAACACCGTACCCTCAACACCTCAGCCCCCAGGTATCTTCAGTCTTCCCTTATGCACATCGCCGGCATCTTGGGTAAAGGCAAGCAATAACACAGCACCTGGCACAGGCAGCTGAACCACGAATATGACCCTTTATACAAAGAGAAAGCTGAAATAGGGTTGCTTCATAAACTAGAAAGTGCTTACCTATGACACAGAGACTGTGTGAGCAGCACGCCGGGTAAAAACTGCTTCTTATCACTGCATCTGATTAAGCCCTGGCTGGGCTACCCTTGCCCAGCGTTGTCTTCTCCAATTTTTTTCTGTAATTAAAGGAAAAGATGAAATTATTAAAACTAAAGCAAATTCCTGACAGTGGTCCTATAAAATGATGCATGAATAATAAATTTTACTACAAAAACTTTGCAGAATAAAACCTTTCAAAGCCTGTATGGTAAACAAAACATGAGTACTTGCTGCTGACAATAAAAGAACATTTAACTACATAGCTAAGATAAGCCAAGAACACATATACTGGAAATTGTTTCTCATAGCAGCAGCACCTTTGGAAATTAACTCATTTTTCTTAGAAACTTACTTTTTCCACATCAAACACTTGTCAGGAGTGCTGAGGCTGCTCTCTTAGGAAACATAGCCACCTCTGCAAGACCTAATTTCTGTGTGAAGGTTAATTAGTTTAATTCAGGAAATAGTCTAGTGGAGTTGGGGATTTCTTCTTCAAATAAATGACTTGAGTTTGGTAAGTATTGCCTGAGAAAGTGTGGCTTTGAACAACAGAGCATCACTCTGTAAGAGAGACAATAACACACCACAAGCTCTGCCTGAGTTGGCAATTTGTTAAGTTTCCTCTTAAACACTTACAAAAACTGGAATGGCCTCATTTGGGGGCTGGAATTGCTTCCTGCTTACTTTCGTTACACTCTATTTTGTTCAGGACAAACCTAACCTGAACCAGAATACAGCTGAGGTTAGGATTTGTGAATAAGCTGTACAGACTCATGTCTTGTTGAGACACAGATGCTTCAGTGAGAGGATTTTTCATCATGGCATATAATCACATCACTTTAATTTGCTTTAGGCAATAGCAGTATGCAAGAGAGTAAAGAGAATTTATATTTGTTGCATATCGGTTTGCATAGTCAACATTATCACATACATTTAAGATTGTAGGACACTGATCTCTGAGGCTCAGAACCTTAAAACAGCTTATTTGGGCATCACAAACCTAATTACCCCAAATCATGTCACTTATGGAAACACTTATTTAGAAGACCACTTTCAAACTGGCAATTTAGGCCTCATCAGGATTTGATTTACATTCCTTCTTTAATTTATGGAGTTTACATTTCATCTTACCCTGATGCATTTTCTCCCCTGCCCACGACTGATTTTTCAAGAGTTGTAAACTGAAAGCCACTATGCAAACAAACCTGTTGATATAGAAGTAAAGTCAAATCACTTTTCATTAGTAGGGTAACAGGAGAGGCAACTGGATGCACACATGGTCTGACAAGTAGAAAGGCCACCTTATTGGATGTCTTAGGAAAAAAAAAGGTAACTTTAAGGGGGCATTATATAGGCTTGATGAAAACATTTCATATACAAACCTGTATTTCTGATTGTTTCAGTAGCCTATGCAGTGTTTATTTGGACAGTTTCTCAGATTTCCTGCTTTATTAAGGAGACTGCATCCTGGAGCACAGCATTTACATGAGTTACCTACATGATTAAATGGGATAAGTAAAACACATGAAGGAAGCCCCTTATACCACAGGCACTATTCAGAAAAAAACTCCCAAGTTTAATAGGGAAAGATTAAAACCATACTTTTTCCTTCTTTAGCTATAAAGACTATTTTTAAGCCATCAGGAACAACTGTTGGCACATACCAGAAAAATTAAAACTTAGTAAGAAAATACAGAAAAATTAAGTGTATTCACCATATACTAAGCATTACTGTGTTCTAGAAACTTGGACTAAATGAAGTCTCTAGTGTAAAAGCACCACCTGGCAACAATGGCTGTTGGCAAAACTCCTAACCAGAGTTTGGGCTGCTGACAGAAAACTACAGATGACTTCAAACTAATTTACAGTTTTTGTAACTGAATTGAAATTCTGTGTTCACTGTTCTAGGCCATTAGAAATATCACCAAGGACCACTGCTTGCAGGTGAATAGACTATCTTTTTTCTTTTTAACCATTTCAGCCAAACACTGCTAAATCCTTGTTACAAAGACATTAAGAGCAATTTAAGATTTTTTTTTTTAAACGTTAAGACTCAATAAAACCTCCCTCCAGTCTATTATTGCATTTTTTACAGAGCTATTTAAAGCATAATTCTATACATTGTATGCTAACATTTCTCGACTTCCTATTTTGAAGCATTTAATTTAAAAATACCATTATCATTCAGAGGAACTGTCACAACCAAAAAGCAATCACCAAAGTTATTAAAATAGAAAACATCCCTTAAAACCTAAATAACAGCTATTCATAATACTGATAAAATACCAAATAGTCAACAAATGCCAACAAAAGCAATTTGTATGTAATTTCTATTAGTTTTTGTTGTTCTTCATATTATTCTTCATTACTCATACAATAAATTGAATGAATTCTAACACAGTCGTATCTTTGGTTGAAAGGATACTGGTTCCTAACAAGGGATCTGTGGAAGGATTGCTTTAATTGATAGCATCCAAATTCTTTATTGAGTTTTGTGTATTGCAGTAGTCAGCAAACAGAAGAAAGTCATCACTGCACAATTCTGCAACACTTCAGTGCTATCAAAAGATAGCAGGGACTGCAGAGACAACACAGTTCATGAAATATGAGTAGTATGACAATTTCATATGTTTTAGAATTTTTAAATTAAACTTTGTTACACATATAGGATGGTTCAAGTTGTATAAACACAAGCTCTTGAGGCTGTTTAGATGCTCCAGGCTACCAGAATCTTCTGTACATCAGTGGCAGGTCCAACACAGAACCTACAGGAGGGAGACGTGTAATTTCTAGAGTGGCAGAATATCCTCCTATCACCACAATAGTGTTAGCTCAATGTTAACTAGAATCTGAATTCCAGTAATATGTTCTCCATGTATCAAGTTATCTGTTTGTGTTTTTATTTTTTCTGCTAAACATTAGATCAAGCAAATCCCTTTAGGACAAGAAATATTCTGCTATACACCCTGGGCACTCCAGCAAGCAGCAGTGCTCAGCAGACATGGGATATGCTTCATGAATGTACCTTCATGTTCTCCAATAACAACCATTATGAAAAAGACTAATTCATTCACATGCTGAGTATCTCAAAATGGCCTTTAATATATTACTGCTGCAAAGATACTATGACAATTCTTGCCAGTCTTGGCTGACATTCATCAGATTGCTGCATCTCTTTACCTCAGTTTCTCCAGCTGTGGATCTGGACACATTTGTGAGAAACCAGGAGGTATAGACAAAAAGCACTGCAAGAAGCACAGTGGGCTTTAGACACATATTAGTGAGAAAAGAGCTTGCTCATCATTCACTGAATGCATTAGTACCTGCAACAAGCAGCAATTCTGCAAAGTGGCAACTTTGCTTTCAAGCAACTTATTAGAGGATGCTTTACACAAAGTTTTTCCTTTCTCTCATTACTTGCATAACTTCATTTTGTCTACAAGCATTGTTGTAATTGAAGTGATAGAAGGTTTCTTGAAGTGTCCCTAGGTGTTACAGTTTTCCCTACCTACAAACAGAGGCACAAAGCAGAGGGGTACACACTCCTTGATAAAGTTCATCCTTTGAATCTTCCACCCCATTTTTCCCCTTTCTTACATTTATCTAATCTACTTGAGATGCAGCTATTTTGCTAACTGGCTTAAGCAGGAGTCCAGCTTATTGCATTATATGGAAATTCACATATGGTAGTGACCACAGGCCAATTACCTCTTCAAATAGACCAGGCACATTTATTTGTATGGATGATTCCATAAACATGAGGAGACTGGAGCACAAGTTTGTGTTGCCAGCAGCAATTTTGTCTGCTTTCACAGTAGCAAAACAGAACCATACTTAAAGAGTAAGAGACCAGCAAACGCCAGCCTTTGGAGCTCACTAAAAGGGGGCCCCAGCTCAGCAGTTTGGACACTTAGTGGCAAACACCATCTGTATCCTTTTCCCTTCCATAAAAGGAACCTTTATAGGAGTGTAAAGGAAAACAAAGAAAGATTACTAACAGTAGTTATAAATGAATAGTTAATCATCCAATAAGAATGTGAGTTCTCTCTAAGACATTGTACTAAAGCAAATTAGTAAAAAATACAAGGCTATTGAACAAGGGTGTTCCAGTAAGCAAGTGATAAACTCAAAAAGCCAAACAAAAATCTCTCCCTAAGCCAACTTGATATCTATTATTAAAATATAAATAGCAAAAAAAAAAAAGGTTAAAGCCAGCATTTTAGTTTTACTCCTTTTACTTTAGATAATCTTGATTTTCCCGTATTTCTCCCTTTTGGACAGAAAAGTTGAAACACAGCAAGCATGCCTACATGGGATTTGCTTATAGAATTCTAAAGCCGGTAAACTGCAACAAATACTGCCAGGGGCACTTATGAAAGCCTACTTTTTGGTGCTGTGTTCAGTTAGCCAGTGCTAGATATTAATAGTGAGAAGAAAAATAAACACAGATTTGACATGTACAGTAGCAAGAAATAGCTTTGTATCCACAGGAGGAACAAACCATTTAAAGCAGAAGTTAGTAGATTAACAATCCGAACAGTTTAGACTGCGTGTTTACTCAAGCTGCGACAAGAAGTCCCGTCAGTGCAAAGCAAAGGCCCCTTCATTGTGAGTCGGTGCTTCACACAAACAGCTCTAACAGCTTTAAGTTTCTTTTTGTTTAGGAGTTTGTTTGTTTCTAAAGAGAAAAAATAATGGGAGAATGTAATTGACCCAGCTGAAAGCTGTAGGCTGGTGTAGGAAAGGCCTCTCCAGCCATCCACGAGACATCAGCACCACCACGAGGCAGTCAATGGCTACTCAGTGGACAATGAGTGCATTAGGAACCCACACGCCCTGTCACACCCCCGTAGCGTACTTATGCATACATACATATATATGTACCTTTATGTATAAAGGCACAGATTGAGGTAACAATTTCAACAAGAAAAATCTCTTTTCGTCTATTACTTGGAATATTCCCTATGAAATGTCCATCACCTGATGCTGAAAAATTCTGTTCTTAGATATCCTGTTGACTTGAACTTACACTGTGAAAACAGCCTCATGCCTTGACTGATGTGAAAGCAAGTCAGTGCTTGGTTCAAGAGAGGCAGTTAAAGCTTTTAACTTGAATCATGCCAATCTAGCTAGATCTGGCTCATCACTGTTACTAGGTGTAAAAGCATGTGCATTTTCAAATAAAAATACTAAGACAGGGAGCATCCAGGGACTTCGTATCAGGGACAATTGTCTAAAATTAATTTGGTATAATTCCATTCAGCTATTTTATTAATAACCTTGTTTTCTGAAAAAAAAAAAAATTAAAGTTTTCCAGTAAGTGCATCTATTTAGTGTTTTAACACAGCAGTAACTGGAAGTAACATAAAAAACCCAGACAAGATCCCTCAAAAAAATTACAAGTAGTTTATGTGCCATCTCATCTAAATACTTCTCCTAGAGATTACTCATTAGGGCAGTGGGGATTTTCTACTGTTTAGCATAAGATAAAGTGAAGTTCCTGACATCTCAGACAACCTCTAGTTTCTCAACCAGAAACTCTCCCCCTTGTACTTTCCTTATCCTACAACATTTGATTTATAATTATTCATTGAAATTTGGATATCCAATGGCTAATCTTGAAAGATACCAGTACTTAGAAAAGTACTGTGTAGCTTATTTGTGTAGCAAATTTAGCGTTACACAAAGACCAACAAAAAGATCAATTCTTGTAAGACTTTGATTCAATCTATTCGCCATTTCCCAATTTAAAAGTATTCCCCAATATATGTCTAATTTAAACTAGATGAAACTGTTTTTACTCTCAGCTTCAATTAGCAAGCATGCATCTGTTTTCTTCCGTATCAAAAATTACTTTAAGCATTGCAAATTTTGATTGACCTCTGGTGTGCAGATTTCATTACTTGTCTGACAAGACCAATGCAACACATGGTAGAACTTTTCTTCCCAAGTTCTAATGATAAGCAACCCATGTGACCTCCCTTCTCCTCAGGATGAGATACCATCACATAGCCACTGTACATGGAGTAATTAATTTGTTTAAATTAATGAGAGATTTGTGTATTTTATTATAATACCTGGGACTCTCAGTCTGCCCCCTCCAGGTAACACTTCACAAAAAAAATTATTTGCTCAACCTGAGTTTAATCTGATTGTCACTGTTCTCTGCAAGGGGATGGAATGTTCTGTGAAAAAGTCTTCATGAGGAAGGCAAAAGGTTGCTTTGATTCTCAGCTGTCTGACATTCCCAATAACCTGTGACATTTTAGATGACAATTTGTAGGCAAAGTCACTGAAATTTCTAATTATCATTAGAAGAGACACTAAAGAAAAAAGCTAAAAGCAAAAATAATTATAAATCAGATGACATTCACTTTACCTGAACAAATTCAATCTGTTTGAAAGCAGCACAAGTGACATTAAGTACTAGAATCTATACAGCTGCATGAACAAGTTTTTTCTGCAGATTTAGGAACTGCTTTGATCCTAGCATGTGACTCTGCTATGAACTCAAGGGTATTGTAGAATTCTTTGTACAAGATCCATTTCAGAAATTTAAGACACATTGATAAATCTAGAATTACAGAATTAAAATGCAGTTATGAGCCCAGATGTAAGGGTTTAGGATATAACCAAGAGCTTCATATATGTACTTCAGGTCTGTTTTTTTTTCTTTTTATCTTAAACAGCTGTCTGAGTACGGATGCATCTTTAAAAAGCTGAGCACTAAAAAAAACCAGTACACATATAGTTAAGTAATTTTAACTAATTCTTTTCATTGGAGAATATAAAACTCTCCCCCAGATTTGCTTAACTACACTGGTATTTTCAAAAAACCAAAATCTATGCAAAGATTGATTCCTCAAATTAATCCTTTAAGACAAAAGAGCAAACACACCATTTCATCTTTGACTTGTTTTATTTTATTAAGACAACAGCTAACTCATGAGTTAACAGTGCTGAACACTGTGTTCATCATGCAAGAAGTATATTTAGTTTTAATCGTTTTCTATCTATGCTACTCAAACGGTATGGGATTTCTGTATTCACAGGGCAGACTATTTATTAACTCAAGCCTTGTCTCAAGTGTGGCACAATCAGAATGTTCTGAACAGCTGGTTAGGAAGATAGCCAAGATGCAAGAAAGATGTCTGAGCCTCCTTTTCAAGGGCAGCCAACTCTTGTACTGTAGGTGCCAGAATATCCACATGACCTTTATAAAGTCCACCTGCCAAAAGAGACACAATCTAAATTATGTGTTCAAAGCCATTTTTCAGCAGAACTAGCAATGCTTAACCACATTCAGAAAGTTAAAGGAACTTAGTCACCTTGTTAAAAAACCAAACAAACAAAACAAAACCAGGCATACACACACTCTTGTCAATTGCAACCCACAGGATGCATCTAACAAACGCAGAAGACAGCAAAGAACTAGAAGCTTTTTATAATCTATCATTCAGTAGTTACACAGGAGACAACCAGGAAACTGAGCACCACACAGCCAAGTTACTCTGCAGTAGTTCATTGCTTACCACCCAGAGCTCTTTTCTGCCCATATGTAACCTTCCCATCAAAATCATCCACTGGTACTTTTATGTCTGGTTCAATTTGGGCAATAGTGCAGTTTAAGTGTTCTTCAATCTCCCCCAGTAACTAAGAAAAAATAAAAAGTCATAAGCACCTTTACAGTTCAAGACTAGTCAAACCAGTGTTCTGAACAGTCACATTCACATGAATGGTACACATTTTCAAAATGAACAGTACACAGAAAACAATTGGGTTGCAAACAACAAAAACTAACACTTTTTTGTTGCTCAATCAGACTATACAAGTTCATTTCCAATGTCAGTATGTTTTTACCCTACCTAGAAGCCATTGTTTCACATCCTGCCCTATTTATGTGAATGAGGCTACTTTATAACAAAAATCTCATAGTCCAAGCTTATTTTACCACAGATGATGCATCATTTGTCCTTCTTTATTATAGAAAGAAGAGAAGTATTGCTTTCATAGTTGCAAGCATTCATAGTTGGTATACTAATCCCAATGAAAACCTATTCAATTACACTATTTCCAGGTCAGAGGAACATGTGTTAGGTTATTTACAATTTTGCAACAAATCACCCAAACAAAAGTGTGTGACTAACACAACATAACTCTGAACAGATTTAGAAGACTATAGGAAAGCTGAAAGTAAGACTCCAACAGAATTAGCTCGGAATATTAAAATCAGCTTTTTAACAACTTACAGAACATACAATTTGCAAAGTTTTCCAATTTCTTCTTAAAATGGAATCAAAGGTTATAAACAACCCAAAGCTAGCCTTGTACTTCAATTACACAGCGAAAACAAGAACTATCAAGGAGTCTTTTAGAGGAATTAGAATATTCTGGTTAAGTAAAATGTTTACCTGCATCTCATTGTACCATATGGTACAACCTCCTTCCTCCTTCAGTCTAGTATTGTAACACCCTTTTCCACGACTACTGCATACATGATACCAAACCTAGAAATAGAAGAAAACAATTTGCAAACTGTGTGAGATGTAGTTTAGTATGTTTATTTTGACTAACTACAACATGAAAAAGAATTCAGGTATTTGTTTGAATGCCCTTTCAATTAAGCAAGGACAAACATGCAGTTTTTCAATACAGGACATTAAACTCAGATAGCAGCTGTAGATAGAACTTCAGTAAATAATGTCCACCTTTGCTTTGGAGTGTAATTACCTTTTCTTTCTCTTTTGCCACAAGGGAGATTGCCAAACCCATCCTGAAATATTAATGGAGAAGGGATAGAGAAATGCATTTCAATAACTACTGCAAACTTGTGAAACAACAATAACAACAAAAAATATCAAGAAATCATGGTGACTACTCTGAACACATACATACCTCTCAGCTCTGCCCACTCTCCCAATTCGATGAACATAGTTCTGTTTTTCATCAGGAAGTGTCACATTGATAACTGTGTAGAACAGACACAATGCACAGATAACATAAGATTTTTTTTTAAATATATGAGCTAAGGTCAGAGACCAGACACCTAAAACAAAGTTTTGATTGCTGCAGTTCCCCTCCTTAGCCCATGTACATACTTTGTGTTCTATTGCAACAGTGCCAGGTGTCATTACTTGCAATACCTACACTTAAGGCTTTCCAGTCTCACACTGCCTTCTCCAAGATTACTTTTTGGCTAGAATGAAAAACCAAATGAAGAATCCCCAACAATGCAGAACATGACTAGATATTTGAGAAGGTCTGGTAAACAACCAAATTAAAAATTGTCTAGTTTAAGCCTTTAACATCTACAACTTTTTAAATTATGCTGCAGGTCAAATTTGTTTTAACTAGCTGACAGGACTGCAAATATACTGGAGCTCTGTGCAATTCAATAGCTTAAGTTTAAAGAGGTGTATCTTACCATATGGAACGCCATGAATATCGATTCCTCTTGCAGCGACATCTGTGCAGATCAAGAAACGGACATCTCCTCTCTACAAAAACATAGTTGTAAACAAGTCTTGTGCTAAATAAAGCAAACAAAATCCCAGGCAATGAAACCATAATCCTTCACACTTACTTCACCTTGAAGTGTCTCTGTACATTTAGGAACACTTCAAACAAAGCATGAACAGCTAGGACAATTTACATCCTTATTTCTTTCCCCAAAAGCATAAACCAAAGTTTAATATTTAAATAACTTTTTTTTTAATAATCAAGCACTGACAACTTTCAAAACCAATGTAATTGCTACAGAGCTTGAAGTTAGCAGGCTTACTTTGAAATAAAACACATCTTCTCGATTGAAACTCACAAAGGTCATATTGACTGACACTACAGATTTGCACCTACAGAAATTGTGCCTCACAATTTCAGAGGTGGGACACAGAGCATGTGAATGCAATTTATTTTAAATGGAGAACTACGAACACAGATTAATATATGAATTCAGATATTGGCAAATGAGAAAAAAGCCTTCAACAATCTGCTACATCACCTTAAATCTTTCCAGGTTTTGCTTTCTTTCTTGGGGTTTTCTGTCACCATGCAGGCAGACACATGAGAATTGATGCCCCTTCCTATCAGGGCCTGAAAAAGTTGACATGCATTAATAACATCAATGGTAAGTTATGACAGAGAACTATATATAACTTTTTTCCAAGTTCTGCTTTTTGGGCAAGTCTCAACTCACAGAAATTTCACTTAATTTATTACCAATTAACATATCCCTTTAATTACTGACACAGGCACTGTTGGGGGAAAAAGCCCAAGACAAAGTTATACACCTTTCCTCCCTCCTCCCCAGAGCAGATCTGCACAGGCTTTCTCCTCACTCCTTCCTACTCTAGATTTCCCCACTTCTTCAAATGCGTGTCTTCACCTTTCTCCTCCCATCCCCTTTCACTGTTCCTTTTTTTCTCTCACATTTCTCCTTCTATGTCTCTTTATGTGTGCTCATTTGCACACACATTTCTTCCCATGTCTCTTACCTTTACCAACTATCACTTTTAATGATCTATGTTTCAGCAGAGGCACCATATACTCCTCTCATTGGTTCAAATTTTGGTGCACACTGGGTTGTTTCCAGCCATTTCAGAGCTGTAGGAACAGGTACAGGGCAGTTTGCAGCTCCCTGCTACCAAACCCTGACCTTTGTGCCTAGTCAGTACATAAAAACACCTGAAGTACAATTTTATTTGTGCAGGCTTGCAATGTTGGTGACCTTCTGTCACAAAATTTTCCTGTTGAAATAGACAGGAAAGCGAGCAGAATAAGATTCA
>JAOXXN010000446.1:105775818-105789045 GCA_026770055.1 Myrmophylax atrothorax | reverse complement strand
GCTGCTGACAGTTGGCCATGAAATAAATATTACCTCCGCCCTGTTGGATGAAGTACTGCTCCATGTTATCACAGTCAATTTTAGTCCTGCAGAAAATAATGGCTTGGTCCATCTTGTGCTCTTTGATTGCCCGAACAGTGTATTCTCCTTTTAGAATTTTAATAGCTTCAGACCACATTTCTAAATAAAAATAAACCAGTTATTTCACTCAAATTGTTTAAAAACACGAAGAACCTTTGAGCTGCCTACATTTAAAGTTTTCTCTAGCCTTCCAGTACAAACTCGTATTATCAGAGCAAGCATGCTAAACCTCTTCCCTCCTGCATTATCACCTTATCATGTGCTCCAAGGTGATATAATACAGAAAGAACAAAACCACTCGGAAGTTCCAGATTTCTTATACACACCAACAAATACCTGTTGGTTGCAAGTCTGCAAAATATATATTCAAGGCTTTCTTTCCTACTCCCCAGTTACAGAAACACATTTCTCTTCACAAATATGAAAAAACGGAAATAAAAATTTGGATGAACATGACTAAAGGCCAATATCTACCATAATTTACCTTTACTTCATAACATTTACAAAGGAGTATTTCAGAAGCTATTATTTCATAACATTTCCAAAGGGTTACTTCACAAGCTAATAACTAGTGATGCTGATTACCTGGAGTGTTAGCACCAGGTCGTGTATTGTCTTTTGCATGTACTTCATCAGTCTAGAAAAAACACAAACAACACCCCCCAGCCCCAAGTCATTAGTCCACACTTCACAGAGGAAATGCTTAACTCCATTAACTTATAATTAGCAAGAAATTAAAGTTTAAAAGTAGTCTTAGCATTCTGTTCTCCCACCAGACAAGTTAATCTACCTTTAGCTCATGAAAAGTCTTGAGTTTAAGCACATAAAACTTGTTCATAAGAAAGGGAAATAAAATGATTTATGTAGACAGTGGATACAAAATACCTTTGAACAACAGGAAGAATTAAAAAAACCCAAACAAATCTGAAAAAAAAATATTGTAAAACATGGCTAAATCATACAAACACAGTTTATTCTTATCTTTTTCCCTGTGCCAGGCTGAATCAGATATTAACTGAAAACCCAAGAGAAATAAACTCATACTAAGACTTAATGAAAACATTACTGAAAATCTGACAAATAGAGGTTCCAGAGATTAGGGGCTTTAGATTTATAACTGCACAAGAGCTGCTGAGAACAAAATACGGCCACAGATTATTCAGAATTTGAAGACTAAAGACTTGAAAAACAACCACCACCTTCTCACACAGGTATGTGTCAGGTGAATGTAAATTTAGTCTCAAATGTGGTCCGATATGAAATCCATTCCTCTAAAAATGGCTCATCTCACATCAGTTAAGAGACAAAACTACTCTACAGAATGATCCATCTTATTGGTCAGAAAAGAGAGGTACTAACTACAGTTAGGCCACAGACCATCAATTGTGAAATGAGTGAACAAGCAACACAGTGTCACTGTTCTCTAGTACAAATCAGACTGTTATTCTATCAGGCTCTTCCTCAATCACATTTATAAGACTTAGCTGTTCAGACTTAGTGTTACATCACCAACGTGATGCTGACTGCCATTGAACAAACCATCTCAGATACGCTGAGTCAAAGCCAGCAAAGACCCTTCAGAACTTAGGCCCATGTTCTGAAGGTTAAATAAGTAAACATCGACAAATAACCTTAATTTTCACTTACTCTGATATGATTCTTGCCAAGCCTTTCCCAGAGTTTATCAGCTTTTGGATTCACAGGCACAACTACATGATGTACAGTTTCAGGGACTGAATCTTCTCCTTTCAAATCAACCCAGGTGGGAAAATGCATGATCTTTTCAGACAGTTTCTTCACATCAAAAGAATGGAGTGTTGCAGAGCACACAATCACCTGAGAAGAGGTACATGGATACCACTGATTCTCCCAGCCCAAAAAGGTGAGAGTAGAACTGGAAGAATGTTTTGTAGTTAAATAGTGTATTGTAGCACAACAGAAAGAGTCCCTGACTGAATTTCCTTATCACAGGAATCACTCAGCTGGCAAGAGTCAAGATACAAAATAATTTGCTTAACTATTCTCTTACAAAGACCCAATCATTTAATAGGAAGAAAGTAGAACTATTGAGAGCTGATCAATCAAGATTATCAGCACAGGAATATATACTCACAGGTAATTAATCCAATGAACAACTGCAAGTTAGGATAAGAGCTATAACAAACTCCACTACAAAGAAGCACAGTCCGTGGCAAGTAATAGTCAACAACAAAGTAGAGCACACAGCACACACCAAAAAAACGCCCAAGGAAACCAAAACCCATAAAAAGCCAACAAAACAAACCCAAAACCACAAACGCATTTTATACCTGAAGTCTCTTTCCATCTGAAGTTATCTGAGGAATCTGACTGTGGATCCTGTTTATGAAATCTGAGTATCCCTGGAGGAGAAGGCCATCCTACATAGGAATAAAATAAAAGAAATAAAGCTGCAATTCTTTTTCATTCCTCAGTCTGTATACTTGAGTTCAATAAGCAATACACTTGTAGTCTCAGAAATTCTTGCTTTTAATTAGCTGGACAGGTCAATGCATGGCTGGGATATTACTGCTATGGAG
Organism: Myrmophylax atrothorax; assembly: GCA_026770055.1. NCBI lineage: Eukaryota > Metazoa > Chordata > Aves > Passeriformes > Thamnophilidae > Myrmophylax > Myrmophylax atrothorax. Next base: position 105,786,406 of record JAOXXN010000446.1, on the reverse strand, counting down.
AAAAACAGTAAAAATTTGGGGTATTTTCAAGTACAGCAGCTTCTCCTAACTAATACCCCAAGCCATTTAATTTTAGTGAATATTCACTTGTACTATACCAGATCAGAGAGTTGCACCCATTTCACAGCATATTGACTGCAACTTTCATTGGCTTCAAGACATGTTGGGTTAACCAACATTCTGATCTTGTGTTTGTCCTACAAGTTCCCCGCACAGTGACACACTCACTACTTAAGAGAAATATATTTCAAACTGTGTTCACAATCAGAAAAATTTCAAACAGATTCAACAGAGAGGCTATGAGGGGAAAACCCAGTATGTAGGTTACTATGGTTACAAACAACAGGAGGATTAAGCTGGAACAGTCCATAGGTAGCTAATTGTTGTTCCACTGAAATATCAAATACTATACAACAACGTTTCATTCACTCTTTTTGCAAATATCATACTGCATTTAAAATTTAAGCAGCACTTAGTTCTCAACATACAGCTTCATCCAGAACCAGGAATCGAACTTGAGATAAATTAATCTTCCCCGTTGAGACCAGGTCATCCAGCCTTCCAGGAGTTCCGACAACAATATCCACCTATGAAATACATGAAGAGTGAATTGGTCCCATAACTAACTACAGGCATTACCAGTTTTATCTAAGTGTAACATCATGAGACAATTATCCGTCTTATTTTCTATTAATTCTAACTTCATAAAATCCTAGAGTAATTTGGGTTGGAGTCACCTCTTTGAGATCATGTGTTCTCCACCCATCACCACATGCAAATTACCACATGCTTTAGGTCATTTCCTAATACAATTTGGAGTACCTTAAAGGAGAGAGATCCTACAGCCTCCCTGGGCAACCTGAATTTCTGTGACCCTTTTGTTGCTCTGTGAAGAATGGTTCTATGGCCACCATTTCATTAGCAGAATCTGCCTCAGGGAGGAAGCCTTCCCTTATTTTGGGAAGTGTTGTGCCTTTTTTCTCCTCCCCTGCCTCCCAAGCTGTTTGTTATCTAAAGCCAACAAACAGATTTGTTTTTAAATGGGGATAAAATAACTTTTCTCACTGGGGAAGGACACAAAGACTATTAACTATAGAAATAACTTAGGATTTTGTTGAGAGAAGGGTTCCCGACCATAAATTTAGCATTCACATGGAAGTCTACCAATCTTCCAGTTCAAGCAAGTTTAAGCGAAAGTATGTATTTTGGCAGCTAGAATCATGGGAAAATTTATCAACAGGGACTTGTTCTCACTTCCAAAAGTGAGCCTTAAATAAAAACCTGACTCTGTTCTCCCTACAGCATGACTGAATTGATTGTACATTCCATGCTGCTGAAGCCAGACCAGTTCCTTCTATGTAGGCCTGATTTGTAGTGTATGTTGACCCTGGTAATTGGGGTCAACATACACTACACACAACAGAAGTTAGCAGGAAAACTGTCTTGTTGGCTAAGGACAAATGACAAAAAGTTACACCATTATTTTCAGATTTTCAGGACTACACAGGCTTCAACAGAATTTGTCTAAGTACTATAAGCACTTGTACTGACAATTGTCATGGAAGTGGAGGAACTGCTAGACTGATGCAACATGCGTTTGTTATCAACTGCACATCATCTTTTGAAGAAGTTTACAGGAGTTTCAAGAAGCTCCATTACTATTCTCTAGTATCATCATGAGTTATTCAGAACCCAAACTATTAAATCATATACAAAGAATACAACTTACTCCTTGTTCCAATACAGAGAGTTGATCTCTTGCAGCAACACCACCAATAATTAGCAGTTCCCTAAAATTACACAAACATATTTGACATTTACCCATTTAGTATATTCCGAAGGTCTATTAAACATTTGGCTGAAGACTGATTCTTTTATTAGTAGCTAATGATTAACAACTCTGAACAGTAATTTTAAGAACAATATAAAAAGATGAATTTTGAAATTCATCCCTTTATATGTACTGTATTTTAATTCAAGTGAAAGTTTTGTTACCAAATTGTATTTGAATGTGATTACTTTATCACTGTTGTAATAAACACATTAACACCTTAGCCAATTTAGTCTTAAAAGAATTTTTTTTCCTTAATACCTTAAAAATAGTATGTTAGGTTAATAGTTTCCTGTGTTCTTTAAAGTCAGAAATGTAAAAAACAGTAAACCAAATGAATCCTTGCCTCTTCCCATTGCTACTCCTCTGCAATTCTAGTAAATACACTCTTGTAAACTAAAACTTTTTTTAGAAAGCACAGTCAAATCAGAAGCAGCTTTAAACCAAAGCAACTTGTAGAAGATTCATTTTTCAGAATTGCATGTCCATGATAATTTGTCCTGTAAACACATTAATGTAAACAGAGCAGACCCTGCATGTAAGTATTTGTTGGAAAAACAAAATGAGGGGGCAGAGGGCGATGGGCAGCACAGGCAGACATTCAAGAAAGGGCAGTAAGCAGATATGCTTTCCTTGACTAAAAACATTGTGAAGTATCATATTAATTAACATCATTGATAATTAAAAAACCCCACCCATCAGATATATCACACTAGAAAAAGGCAGTCCACAGATAAAACACATGAAAAAAAGCCCCTAAGTGGTCTGACTGTAGCTGAAAAGTCGGAAGGTTGGTTGGTAGCAGATGATTACTGAAACTACAAAGAGTGGCACTGCTCATCAAGGTTCACTGAGCTACAGAGTGGAACACCACCCATCCCTCCATGAAGTCACATCCACAGACAATACCACAAATGCAACTAAGAGACTCCCCCTTACCTTAATTTGGGATTATCAACGTATTTTTTGAACTGCTTCACATTGTTTAAAGTTTGTTCTGCCAGCTCTCTTGACGGTTCTACAATCAGTGCTTTTGGAGCATTTGGAAGGTTCTGTGTTTGAACCACTTGTGCACTTCCTAAGTGGAAAAAAATAGGCATTAAGACAAACTACATTCCTATCCTAGAATTTTTGACTGGAAAAAGATTTAGATTTTCAATTAATAATTGAAAAAGTGTCATTCTAAGTTTTCCACTAAAGGGTGATATTATTGCTCACTCAATCATGAATAGCATCAGATTAATATTCAGAAATTATGAGTGGATATACTGGTCCTGGAGGATAATTCATTCTGTTGCAGAGCATAAAGATGCACACTGATTTTTAAGATAACACTGCTGAGTAACTTAGCTGAACTTCTCAACTGATGCATTTCTAAATTCAAAATTCTAAAGGCTATTGGTGGTTTAAGATGAAAATTTGGCATAAAGAAAGCACTAGTATCTCTTCACTACTACGGTATTCAAGATCTTACTGCTAGTAATTAAAGGGATCAAAAGACGCTCAGTAACACAACCTGAATAAAGAAACAAGAGAAGCTTAAACAACAACAAAAAAATCTAACCTACCTGAATGCTGTGATTTTACAACACTACCATCAGGAGCCTTGCAAAGGCCAATATAGCCATCTTTTGGTGGAAACTTGAAATCTTCTTCACCAAAATTGAATTTCAATTCAGCATTCTAGATTTCAACAAAGTTGTGTCATACAGACAGATTCAGAAGACCAGGTAAAATGAGAAACAGCTCAATAATGAGAAACCAGCTAGACAAGGAGGACACACCTTCCCCCCCGCCCCCCTCTTACACATTTCCCTTCCACAAGTGGCCATAGAAACCTTGCTAGGACTTTAAAAAAAACAAACAAGCAAAAAAAAAAGCCAACAGAAACAAAGCACTTTTTCTGAACTTTTACATTTCTCTAATGACCTAAATGTTTTGCTAAAGCCTTTACTTCTTGAGAGATCAACTCTGGAAGACTAACTCCAGAGAGACACACTACTACATTACTGTAATGTTAAGAGTTCAAGAGAAATGAAACAGGAATTCCGGCACTTGCAAGCTATTTGCTTATATCTGTCGAATCACAGTGTATCAAAGTTTAATATACACAATATAGCACCAGTATTTGGAACTAATTATCCATGCTATTCTACCCTCATATTCAAGCATTAAATTTTAATTTAAACATTTAACCTAAATGGTACTCAGAGCTAACACACACAGTTGACAGCACTTCAGTAGTGAATACTGGCAGACCAAAGAAAACTGAGTACATTTACAGTAATTGTAGGTGTCTATGCGAATTTTACACCTAAGTAGTTCATTATCAAACCCAGAACAATCATAACAATCTTGGAGACCTGTGATATTCCGAGGTTACCTTCAGTACACAAGCTGCAAAAAGTGCTTGGTTCCTTATGTGTGGTGGGATTTCAAATGCAAGGCCGAGGTCCTTCCCTGAAAGTAGGGTTAGTTCAGTCACACTCTCCATGTGTGTGCATTCCTCTCCCTGCCCCTCTCCCAACAGAAGTATCCCAATAAAATTATAAAGAAGAAATTGAATAAAACTTACCATTTTTGGAAAATTTTATTTGTCCTTTATCTATGTCTAGATAACATCCAATTGTATCATGCATAGTGAATTCCTGTAAAAAAAAAAGTTTGTGAAGCTAAGAGATTTTAATGTTCAGTGCATTAGGAAGACTTCAGTGCTTACATTCTGTCAACTTTTAGTTTTACACTTTTCCCTACTAATGCTGATTCTTGAGAGAAACAAGTTCAATCTACTCCAGTAAGACCACTGTAAACAGCCTGCACATTTTTATTTGATTACAAATTTTCTGTAACCTGCCCAATTGCTCTTACATATTTAGACACTTATTACTGCTTTAAATTTATTTTAAAACCCAAACACCCTGACAATGATATATTTAAGTCATTTACCTAGAAGTTTTCTGCATTATAGAAAAGTGCATTAGTCATGTATTTATTAGCCAATCCAAGTCTAAGCTTAGAGCAGCAAACACGGCATCAGAAACCTGTATTTTGACTATATTAAAAGACTAACTCTTGAAAGTGCTGCTATATGCACACTGTGTATACTTAAGTTCCTAATTTAAATATCTTGAAATCTGTTAATTGTAAAGGTATTCAATAAAATCTGTATACTACAAAGTATTTCTAATCAACAGCTCAAGAGACACTATTAAAAAAGGTATAATACAATAGTCCTAAAAGTTACAACTTTCATGGCATTGAGTTCATCAATACCACAAAAAAGCACTGAGTTTCAGCTGCAATATTCATATTTCTATAATTTATGCTTCAACATCTGAACTCAACTGGCACACTACACAAAAAGCACCACAGTTATTCCCAGCAGACAAGACATTTCAGAAGTTACACCAAGGTAATGGCAAACCCAGCTCAAAAGCCTGAAGCAGCACACCACTATGTCTTATTAGCATTTAATTATGCATTTTCACATATTAGAGTTGTGCAATAACTTCTGCTTTAACTACTAGCAAACAGAATGTGATGCCCTCACTTGGACATGCACAATGATATACAAATGGGTTGGACTGTTCAAGCTAAAACTGAAACAAGCCAAGACATAAATCTCACAGATCAGGTGTCCTCTAACCACTAACACACAGAAAATTTCAACTTCTAGATAAGAATCAATATATTTGCAGTCTAGCCACAGTCATAACTCTCAAGCTGATAGATAATTGCTTTTGTTAAATCTGTTACAAGCTTTTATCAAAAAATACTTCAGTGCTTCATTGTAGTTTTGCCCATTGAACCTTCCTTATAATTTAGCACTATTACAAAAGATGGTTGATTGTTACAGCACCAAAACAATATGCAAAACTTTTAATAATGTTTCTACCAAACACGATTCAAACTTACCTCACCATAGCTGTCAAATTGCTTGTTGTGAGATTTCTTCCCAGTGCCACCAAAGCCAAAGCCAAATTTATCAGTGCCTGAAGAGAAAACAAAGTATAGGCTTTTCTCCTTTGGTGGACAGGTTATGCTTTTTTCTCTTTGTATCAGCACCTGAAATCTTTCTAACACTACCATGTGGACAAATAATACATAGTGCTAACTACAGACTTCAAACCAGTAATTTTTGTACCAGTACATTTATTGGTTTTACTAGTCTCCAGTCACCCTCATTTCAAAAAAAACCCAACAAACAAAAACCTGAACTAAAAGGCAGCAAGTCACAGAAGGCAAGAAACACTGCCACTACCTAAGCAGATTTCCTATTACAGGACGAAAAACATTTGTACAAAAAGTTTTCATCTCCCTGATACTGGCATCCTTCCCAAGGAGCCCATTGCCCTGCAACAGTAGGACTCTAGCTATTCCATGTGAATATGAAAACTGTCCATATGATTCTTTTAAAGGAAACTCACCCAAATCTAGTGAAGCCTGCATAGTTGACCAACCAACTCTGCACAAGCCTTGGTCATGACAGGAAACTTCATAGTAGTATTTCCCTTAAAAAGAAAAAGAAAGGATCTAAACCAATACCTGAATTCATCAAGGTGGTTCAGTCTGGCTACTTCCAAGCTCATGGAAGTCTAACTGTCACAAAATCCCTTATTGCATTTGTGTGAAAAGGTTCTGTGGTTATCTGTGTATGGAAGGAAGAAAGAGCAGGCAAAAGAGACTAAGTACATGCTGAGAGGTAATGTGTAAAAGGCTCCAAAGGAGTGATAAGCAACAGAGAGGTTTTACTGAACGCATGAGAACTGATAGACTCGGAATACCAGGTGCTGCCGAATCAGTACCAGACCACCAGGATGCATTAGCACCAACAACTGCCAGTGCAACCTGAAGCTCATCCAACAGAATGTTCTGTAAAGATAGACTATACAATTATCTGCACACCTGATGAAATGAGACTGTTTCTGAACATCCTCCAAGAACTACTGGACTATCAGGATGACTCTGCTTCTGAGTCAAATGTTGGGATGTTGGCATCCCAACTGTGCTGCAGAACCACGAAACTTTTGCATGCATGTCTGTGTGAAGTGTGCAAGGAAACCACTGAACGCACTGTGTGCACAGCTATTTCCTAACAATAACAGCTTAATAATTGCATTCTGATGAATATTAGATATGATTCTGCCTCCTCTAACTCAGTTTCCTATCAAGGAAAATACCACACAAGGAGAAAAAAACAGAGATATTTACTATTTCAAAGTCTTCAGCTAGCAGTAAATTTGGACAGATAGCAAATTTTAAATGCAACCATCAACATTAGCAATTGGTGACAAGCAGGCATTTCAGTAGAAACTTTTCTAGAAGAGTCTCCACAAAACAGAGTTTTATATCTACCTTTAGTCACGCCTCTAGTTGCTCTGCATCCATGCCATTCTTTAATCTCTCTGCTTTGACAACACAAACCATCTGATCCAATTGCTGAAAATTACAAGACAGTTTTAGTTAAAGAAATTGTCTTCCTAACTACTTTTAAAATAAAGCATCATGCATGCTTTCCTCTAGTTTATTCTTTTTTTTTTTAACAAGTGAACATTAGAACAACTCACCAAAAGCTGATCCTCTATCATACGGGTTCATTTGCCATTTATTGAGCACTAGGTTTGAAATACATTAACAGAAAAAGGAATTAAATCAACAAGGCAAGCCTGGAAATCTCAAATGAGAAGTTCACATTGTCTCTACACTGTTTGGCTTAATTTTCTGGGGAAATATCTTGGTTCCAATGCAATTCATAGGAGGTCAAAATGAAGGCCTACAACTTGAAGGAGGGGCACAAATGCACAATGCAAAGGTATTTGGGGAAGTTTAGATTATTCCCTTAAGAAGAGCTCAGATTAAGTTATTTAAAAACAGAATTAAAACACTGAAGACTTTTACAAAATAAGCCAGACTTCCTATATAATCACATATAATCACAAACAAATTCAGCTAGAAAATATCCAAAACTACATGAAGAGCAATCAATTTGAAATGCATTATTTGCTGTTTCTGCCCCAAGCTTACTTTAAGATATTTTTCAGGACATCAGTTAAAATGTCATTACTAAAGAGCTAAGATGCGTGCACATAAAATTTCTGACTTCATTTTTCATATGCAAATAACATGTTGCAATAAAGTCTATACAAAGCTTTTTAAAGAAAAAAAGATGCTATTTCAATCAGGTTTACTGAGTGTATTTATATGACATTCTCTCAGAGGATTTTTACTTTTCTTTGTTAAAGTGACTGTACTGTCACCACTGTAGCAGTAGTTATAATGAAGCTAAAAGATGAGAACTTCTGTAACATCTTCAGGACATTGTTTGTGAGACACTGTCACGTACATAAAACTCAATCTCTGTATACCACAGGCTGGACATGGTGATTAGCTTTACAGCTGCCAGCTTATTTCAATGGATGTCTAATAAACCCTAAAATACTGTGAGGATACGATCACGGTTATGAAGTTCTGGCCCTGTGCATTTCCTGCTCAGTTCAGTGCTGATTAGCACAGACATGCAGCAACTCAAGACGTTTCCAAACCTAGCAAGGTGTCAAAAGGAATGCAACAGCTCTAGTCAGCACAGCAGAACTGGAAAACCTACAGTGCCATCCCAGCCACACAAAATTAAGTTTGAGCTCAGAAGTGCCTTCTGCTCAAGAACACTTGAGAGGCCCAAATCAACTCTGTGGTGCCATAGCTGGTGTCTCATCTATTCCTCCAACAGAAGGATTTTTTTAAATTTTTTTTAACTACTTCTTTTAAGCTGGACATACCACTTCACATCTTGCAAGGCACTGAGTTAGTCTGGTTTGGCACTAAACTAGTCTGGCTTTCAGAAGAACACTGAAAAGCAAGGTGTAGATCAGCCAGCCTTAAGCTGAAGACAAGAGCATTACTAAGAGACTGCAGTCCAATGCACACCAGCTCTTTCTATGATTCTACCAGTAAATTTATATTCACTGTTTAACAAAATTCTAAGGGATGATACTCTATTTGTTACCCAAAATTAAGGAAAAAATACTTACCCTATAGCAAGTTAACTTCACTTTAGAAGGTTCCAAACTTAAGCAGTGTGACATCTAAAAACTCACCTCCCCCTCCAGTTTTAATAGTGGCTTTTCCTTTCTTGCCTTCCATTTGGTCCTTCAGTGTTTCATAAACAATCTGGATAACTGGAATGCTAAAAGCCTAAAATGAAAAGCTATTTTCATTCCACAATTTATACAGTTATTTCCATCTGGTTTTCAGGTGCAATACCCAGGACCAGAAACACTTAAAAACATTCCTATGCTTATGCTGGTATAGACTATTAATAATAATGCTTAAGTTCATACACATTCTCCCCGTGTATGTGCATACATGTCATCTCCAGCACTTAAGACTTTTATTTTCTGCTAATTTAAATTTGATTACTTACACCAGTTTTTCCACTCCCAGTTTCAGCAGCCTAAAGGGAGAAAAATTGACAAGTTAAGTAGGACTGTAAGGAGTGTTACAGAATTCTACTTTATTAAACTAAGTTTACTTTTTAGAAAGTGTTACTCTGGTTATGGAATCAAGAACAGAGAGATCCATAAAAGACATGATGAACAAGGCATGTTAATCTGGTGCCTTCAAGGTTATTGACACTGCAGCATTGGCTTAGGCAGTATCAGTCAGGTTCCAGACAGATCTATGTCAGGTATTTACAGACAAGACGAGAGTAGATGAAATCAGACAGCTCTCATTCATGTGGTAGTGTCTGTCAAGTAGACAAAAAATAAAGCCTGAAAAGAATGAATCCCATCTCTAACAACAGCTGGAAACACACCAGGAACTCATAGAGGGTTTTAGCTGAAGAATATACTTTCTCGTGGAAAAGGACAGGAGAGTGAGCCTAACTATAGGAACCTTCTGGAAATAATGAAATTGACCACACAAACAAGAATTAAGAGAGGATTTCTATGACTAGGGCTATCCTGGATACATACCATAAGTACATCACCGCCTCCCAGGATCAGTGGGATGGATTCTGCTTGGATATCTGTAGGAAGACTAGAGGAAAGAACACATTAACGCAAGTCAGTGTTATCAGCAGAAAAAAGATTTTTTGCTTATATAAGAACTCACAGAAACCATGGTCATCTGCAAGATATAGCAGGCAAATGTTATTCCTCCTGGCTTGCAGATAAAGAACTGAAGCGGATTCCACATACACGGATAGCCATTTAAAAGGAGAGAGAAGGAGATGTACCTTGACAGAAGTGACTAGTGGATGCAATGGATTCACCTGCACTCTGACAAGAGGGCTACATCTCACATCACTGCGCTAAACCATGAAAATAACAGATTAATTATATATTCCTTTACTTGCTTTCTTCAAAGCATTTTCCCTTCAAAGCCACTTACACAGCCCTCATTTACAAGATTCCTGTTCAAAACTGGAAAAAAAGGTAGAGATAACTAAATGCAACCAGCATTTTCAGACCACCACAGCTAATTGCTACTATTGATAAAAGAAAAAACCCCCGATATACACTAAATTGACCCATGCTGATAACATTCTAAATGACAACTCAAAATCAACTCTGAGGTGAAACAACTTGGCCAAACAAGTAACCAAAACCAAGAGTAACTTCTTCGCAAGAGTGACACACAAGCACTAAGTTTGAAAAATGACAGAATCATAGCATCAGCTGGTTGGAAAAGACCTCCGAGATCATCAAGTCCAACCCTTGGTCCAACTCCAGTCCATTTACTAGATCATGGCACTCA
>JAOXXN010000446.1:105749217-105761985 GCA_026770055.1 Myrmophylax atrothorax | reverse complement strand
GTAAATTGTTGGCAGTTCTTCAAGACCAATGTATAGAAATCAGGTAACTTAGTATTATCTATTGCTTCATGACCACAATTGTGAAGTTCTGGGATAGTGTTTCTAGTCGTTTAGTGAATGTACTTTTAAAGATTTTTCTGTGTTTTGCAATGTTATATATTGTGAAATTCATCCATAGAATAATGATAAAAGCAGAAGCCTTCTGTTTCTTCTTGGTTCTCAGCCATTCCCCATTAAAAGACCACCAAAACTGTTCTAAGATGTAAAACAAAAACAATCAAGATGCTCTAAAATACTCAACACAAATCATGGTCTTTTTAACCTGCATTTGTTTCCCTTCTGGAAATTCTCCCCTAATGGCAAAAGGAGCAAGTATTCTTCTCTGTAGAGTAGCTGGCATATATCATACTTCACCTTATTTTACGAGTGGATTGTCATCCAGACTGATGCTTTCCCTTTTCTCCTACTTGCTAACAACAAGCTCTCCTTTGCCAGTTCAAGAGCACATTTAGCTGTAGAACAGATCTTGATTGAGTGTGTTTACTTCCTTCTCAAAAATCCATTTTCTAGAAGGTCAGACCTTCTATTTATATGTAAAAGAAGCAAGTGTATGAAAATTGTTCAATCAAAAGTGGTGTGAACACCATAAATGTCAGCTTATAGACTATAAATAAAATCTTATTTCAACTGTATTAATGGAACTATATTCTTGCATTGTTTCTAAAATTGTAACCTAGAGAATACTGACTAATTTTTTTTAAGTTAGATAAAGTGCTGAAAACTTGCTATCTTATTTTCAACAGCATTACGAATAAATAAGGGCTGTTGGTATTTATGCAGTAGGTAGAGGGTTTCTGTAATACTGTTGGTATTACTGTCTACTCTGAGGTACTGTTGGTAGTTACTGTAGCTGCCCGAGGGTGAAGGCTGCTCTACTTTTTTTAACAAGTAGTTAGAGACTTGCAGGCCCTTAAATTGAATATTTTTTAGTGTTCTGTTTATTAAGGAAAGTTTAATAGTGATTTTATCATATTTAAATCCATATGAGTCTTTTTTTTTCTTCAGGTCTGCAAAAGATGACTTTGTATCCATAGTTGGAAAATGTCAAGGTATGGGAACCTCTACATCCTTACTTAGTGTCATCACTCTTTGTTATTCATGCATTGCTAAATGATGATGTTAGTTTACTGTAATGATAATGTTGTAACTTCTTAAAACCATTGGGAAGAATCTCGTAATAATTTTGCTTTGCGAAAAGCTCCATTACCCTCCCTTTGTGTTTTCTTTTCATGATGATTAACATAGGAAACCTGAATCTGAAATGAAATGATAGTTACAATTAATGGGCTTGGGAGACATAATGGGTTTTTTTCTTTTTTCACCCTTCTTTGAGATAAGCTTGTGATGCAGATAGGCACCCTGCATTTTTTTTGAGGCAGTTGACTTTTTGTTCTGTTTGAGGGATTATATTTATGTTTCACTTCTATTAATGACTTTATTCCTTTTTCATAGTGCCAAAGGATCCCAATCCTCAGTGGAGGAGAGTGGCATGGAGTCGTGATTGTACATTACTTGCTTATGCTGAAAGCACTGGAACAGTCAGAGTGTTTGACCTGATGGGTAGTGAGCTTTTGGTCATTTCACCGGTATGTGCTCTCTTGAATTGGATATTGATATAGTAGAATGTTTTTTAAGGATCATGGATAATTTCCACTCTTTGACCTTTTTTAAATCACAACTTACTTTGCTATAAAGGCTTACACTGTAAATGCAATGCAGAAATGGACCATAAAAAGTTTAACTATAACATATCCATCATATGATGAAGAGAAATCACATGTAGCCATCACAATAGCATAAAAGGCATGTTTTACATTTGTCTTGGAATTGTGGTAGATCTGCAGATACAGCAGATAATGAAAGTATAGAATCACCTAATTAGTCTGTGTGCAAACAATTACAGTTTGTAGTAATCGTTTATAAATCTGCATTTCATATGCAAAATCAATTTAAATCAAGAAATATTGCTGCTAGGGCTATATGAGGATTTTTTTGCTTGGTGTGATAATAATTGCTGCTGACAGGCCCCACATAATATATTTTCTATTTTGTATGTTCAGAGGTTGTATTAAACTGATTTGTGAAGGTGACTCGTGTATTTCCTTAGTGTTTTATCTTTGCAAACTTTATAGTAATAAGATTCCTTTAAAATACAGATAAAAGGATACAACCTATGAAATGTTTTACTTTTTAAAACAATATAGTAAATTTAATTTCCTAGTTCTTTCAGTAACAATTTTTTTTAAAAATCCCTTTTCTCTCTCCATGTCTGTCTTCATTTTTGGGTAAAGACAGCAAGTTTTCCAGGAGATCTGAGTTATGCTATTGCTGGATTGATCTTTCTAGAATACAAAGCAAGTGCTCAATGGTCAGCTGAACTACTTGTTGTTAATTATCGTGGAGAACTAAGAAGTTACCTTGTAAGGTAAGCATACATTTTGACTTGCTTTGAGAAGGTGCAGAGAACCTTCTACTCTTTAAAGGCAATAAATCTGAAATAATACTTGTATTTTTTTTCCCCTTCCTACTTAGTGTTGGAACAAATCAAAGCTTTCAAGAAAGTCATAGTTTCAGCTTTGGCAGTCATTATGCCCATGGGATAACAAGTGTCATTTATCATCCTGGTCACAGGTAAGTGTTCTGTTTGCTGCCTGACAGTGATATGTAAGTGATGAACCAAGGCAGCAAAAGAAGAGTTAAGTGTGCTGCATATAGAGGGGGAGAAAAAAAATGTTTAAAATTGGTATTTAGTACATCAGTAATAACAAATCATGTCTCATTCTACCTATGAAAAAAGCCTCAATTGATTTCATTTAGCCTGATTTTCATTATCTAATTAGTAAAGTCCTTTTCTGTCTGAGTACATTGCACGAGCAGCATGTATTCCGTAGAATGTCAGGAATAGCTTCCAAAAGGCGTGTCTGGGTGTGATAGGGGTAAAGGCTGATAAAGAAGTTTGTTTGGTTTTTTTTGTTTGTTTGTTAGTTTGAATCTGGAATTGGTTGCTGGACTTGTTGGCCAGCCCATTTTCCCTGGTGTTCTGACTGGATCTGCCAGGCTTTACTATGTGGAGTTGTCTTGTGATGTGTTTTCTCTATTAATAACATGTTAGTTACAGAAACCAGACTTGAAAGGTGGACCAGCTGACTACTGCCTGCTCTTGAACCTGATGCAGTTGGAATAGGTCCTGGTTAGCCTACTACTTGTGCTAAAAATGTGTCTACTTTTTTAGTACTGATTTGTTATATAGCAAGGTAAACTCAGCAACTCTTCTATTTCTCTTGAGTTGTAGGAACTAAACTTCATTTCAGATACTTTTCTTCTGTTAGATCTCCTAGATTTGAATCCATCAGTGCAATATGTTATATCACTCTAACATATGTTACATCACTATAATCAATATGTTTTAAATGAAGTTAGGCTTGGCTATAGAATACCAGAAGAAACTCACTGTTAAAAAGACTTTTCCTCATTCTTCAATGTTAAGTTAAGCTGTCCTATCTATCTCAGGAAAAAAACCCTGTTATAAATGAGTTGTAATGTTCTTCTAGCTTATTATTTTGAGAGATTATTTTTGCATATGGTTTTTTCTTGCTACCTAATTCATATCTGGTAATTTCCCATAATTAGTATTCAGTATACTAAATGTACAGTTTTCCTGTAATAGATCAGGGTTATGGAGCTTTGGTAGCACTACTTTACCAGACAGCAGAACCAACTCATTGTTTTCTTTGATCAGACCAGATTTAAATGTTCTGACATAGTTTCCAAAGTTACCTTTTCTAGTCCTAATAGTTAGGAAGTAGGTTGCTGTATCAGTAAGGATTGCAAAGAATGCTGGGAAATATTCGAATAAGCAGTGTCTCTTGCTGAAATCTTGTTGTCCAAACACCTCCTGGGAGTTGAAGGCAGGCACTTTAAAATTATGCATTAAAGAAAATTGTAGATATATATGGACACCTCATAGTTTTCATATTCAGTAATGTGAACTTGGATCACTTAGCATAAGTTCAACTTTGTCACTTTTTGCTTTCCTGCATTTCATGCAGTCTCAGATGGTAAAGTTATACTGGTCTATTTTCTCTACTTGTAGGGCTTGACTTAAACACACTTTGCATTACTGTGTATTTGTGCATTACCCATTACAGAGCAATAAAATAGCACTTGAGAACTTAATACACTTAATTTTTTCAACTATATGTATGATCATTGTGAAGAGAATATGTCAGTAGGGAAGGTATCTGAACCTGCAGGGAACATTGAAGCTGTAGTTTTGGGGAAAAGTCTAATAATGAGTTGATTGTTGTTGAAAAGTGTGATACGCATTAATTTAGATACCAAATGTTGTTGCCCTCATGTGATCCAGCCTTCATCTAGGCTGGCGTTTATGGTGCACTTTAGTTGACAAAACTCTAATGTCTGCTTCAGTGTGAGCTCTTTGTAAGCTCTAATGTGCGGTTCAACAACTGCTTGAGTATCTTAATCTGGAACTGAATGCCTTACCTCAGGGTTATCTGCAGTGAGACTCCTGCAGAAAATGTTTGATGTTAAAGACTAAAGTTTGCAAGGAGGGACTTGTGATGGAAGAGTTGCAGGGTTTCAGATTCAGTTGAAATTTGTTTGTTGTACCAGAATTGATGAGTGAAGAATGGCATGTCAAGGTCTTTCTTGGATGCCTCAACTAACTTGTTCATAAGACCAGTATTATGCTGGTTATCTTCAACCAAACTGTGTAGCAACCTGTGGCATAGAGTACTCCTGAGGTACTGCAAGAGCAGACTAGAGGAACTCCTGGAGATCATCTAATCCATTCTCCTTCACTGCAGGGTCAGCTAGAACAGGTTGTTTGGAGCCGTGTCCCTGCAATCCAAGACCTGCACATCTGTATCCTCCCTTAGGAGTGTGTTCTGTGTCAAGGCCTCTGATGTGCTGGGGAAGCTGCTCCAGAGGGGCTGGGTACTGAGCCTGGCAGCACATCATCACCATTGTGCAGAACATGTGCAGACTGGCTCTGGCCATGATTTTCTGCAAAGTGCCTCTCAAAATGCTGGAGCCATCGGCTGCGATGGAGGGCTGGCACTTACTGCTCTGTACAACTCCCTGAAAGGAGGGTGTAGCAAGGTGGGGATTGGTCTGTTCTCCCAGGCAACTAGTGACAGGATGAGAGGACATGGTCCTAAGCTGTGCCAAGGGAGGTTTAGGTTGGACATGAGGAGGAACTTTTTCTAAGAAAGGGTGATTAGACATTGGAATGGGCTCTCCAGGGAGGTGATGGAGTCACTGTCCCTGGAATGGGCCTAATTGACATGGTGGTGTTTGGTTGTAGGTTGGACTTGATCTCAGAGGTCTTTTCCAACCTAATTGATCCTGTGATTCATCCATGGTATAAATCATCTTGCTGTATATTTGTGAATAGCATGATATGGAAATATTAATTAAATTTTGCTGACCTCTTAAAGAGGATTAAATGTGGGAAGAAATTTTCTCCCTTTTTTTTTTTCTCATTCATTGGAGTTTTACTGGAAAAGTTTGCACTCAGGTCAGAGCTGAGCTGTATGAGTGGCAGCCTCTAGGGAGCAGAGCACTGCAGGAGTGATGCAGCCTTGGAAAAGGGATAATGGAGCTTTGTGCTCTTACAGGTGTGCCTTTTTTGCAGATACAGTTGTGCCTTGTTTTTGGTGGGCTATTCATTAAAATGATGCCTTTGAACAGACTTAGACACATATTCTCAAGGTTTTCGTCATCAGTTAAATATGGAACTGCTTGTTAATAAGGTGAAAAGGCTTCAAGGGAAGGTACTTTCATACAGTTTAGTGGCAATCAGCAATAATTATAAGAGTTATGTCAAAGTTTTTAAAATGCCATCTACTCTGTGTAATGAAATTATTACGTGCACATGTATTATTGGTAGAGTGGCTTTAGGAAACAGAATTGACAAACCTTGATGCTTTTGGTTCCTCAGTGAAAGAGAAGCAGCTTTTGTGCCCCATCTGAATAAATGGAAACATAATGCTTGAACAGAGTGATCAGAACTTTTCATATACTTTAGTATACTCTTTACCATTTTTGATGGTAAGAGAGAAACTCAAACTTGTAGACAAACTTACTTTATTTTAGCTGTTGGGAATTAGGACCTATTGGAAAGATACAGGTGAGCATGAATAGGTATAAAAGCCACAAATAGCAGCTGTCACAAATAATATTGAAGTATTTTCATATTTCAAGGTATTTATTCACAGACAAATGTTAAGTGTCTTGGTCTGTTTAGTCTTTTTGTTACTGCAAGCAAATTGCTATAGACTTAAGATTATTAAAAAAAATATGTGGCAGTATATGAAACCATAATATACTTTTATACGTTTTGCAGACTTCTCCTTGTTGGAGGCTGTGAAACAGATGAAGATGGAGTATCTAAAGCAGCTGGTTGTGGGATATCTGCTTGGAGAATTCTGTCAGGCTCTCCTTATTACAAACAGGTCACTAGTTATGAAGATGATGTTAGAACAGTAAGTATATATCTATATGTCCTCATTTTACTGGATGAATATTGTCACTGCCAGAATTATATGACTAGAAGTTGAATATGTATCTTTTTGAAAGAAGAATTTAGTGCAGTGTTTTCCTATTGTCCAAGCTATTATGTGAATGTCTAAGTAGTTATCTTTTTCCCCCCAGCATCTGTCTGTTTTTGCTTTTTCTGTAGTATGATTTGAACTTTTAAGTTCCTGATTATCAGTGTGGTTTTAAAACCCAAAACAACAAGAAAGAACTAAACATCTTGTAGCATGGAAATGTACTCCTTAGTTGTACACTGGAATATGTCTTTGTTGGAAAAAAATTCCAGTTTGTCCTTTTATTATTTCAGAACAAAAGACAGCACACGTGAAATGTTTCAGTTTAACTCTGGCTATGGATTTCTTTTGCTTCTAGTAGAAGTAAATGTTTGACTTAGTAACAACTTGGTTATACTGAAATCAATTTACAACACACCAGGATAAATTCCAGTATTTACTCTTACATGGATATTGCTTAGTATCATAAGGGAGCTGTTAATTGAATTGCAAATGAGCAGTGCTTTTCTGTGACATTTTACATACCTAATGAAGTGGACAAAATTACACAAACTGGATTTTATTATTCTTGCATTATTTTAAAGTAGATAGTGTTATGGAAGTTTAAAGAATCCTGCAGCGTTGTTTTATTATTTGAGATATGACTTCATTGTTGGTGCATAAAACAATATATGAGATTGTCTTCCATTGAATGATTTGTTTCTGTTTTGACAGGCACAGAGAAGAGGATTATTAAGGATTATGAATTTAAGATTTTACAGCCGGCGGGGAACAGAACAGGTATTAAGGTTTAGGTCTAGAAATATATTTTAGTAATACAATTGTCTATTAGTGACTGAGTGAGTGACTGAAAGTAGGTTTTAATTTATGCAATTTAACAATCTATTAAATTAAGGCTAAAAGTTATTTTTGATTAAATAGAGAAACTTGCCATTTATTTGGGTTTCTTAAAAATCCCATTAGTTCCTCATCTGAAGCTTGAATCATTGGATTTCAGGAACATATTTAGAGATGTAGATTCAATATTAAGAGTAAAACCATATTCAGAAGGGAAGGTGTAAGAAGCCACTTATTTATTTGTTAATGAATGTAATAATCATAGCACGTTAGATGTGTTGCTTCTTGTAGAATATGTAAGTAGATTGTGATGAAGTTTCTCAAATAGATGCCCAGGAGACAAGTAAGAGGAACAAACCCCAGCCATCTGCACTACCCCACTCTCACTAGAAAACAACAAAACCCCTTCACCTTATAGCTCAGAATTTTCATACAAAGTGGGGAATTAAAAATGAGTGGATTCAAACTAATCATTCATGGTGTAAATAGGGCACACAACAAGGACTTGATTTTTACAGTCTGAGATACTATGGCAAGATTTTGCTAAGTAGTTTCAAGGGTTTGTTATGGGTCAGACTTAGACTACCAGGATGCATGTGAACCTAATGAAACTGCTGATCAGAATCAACTTGTTCTTTACAAAACCTAGAGATGGGTCTTTTATTCTCCTCTCCCCTGAGTGAGGGTTAGAATGCCATGGTGAGGTGTAGGTATGTGCTTTCTGTATTTCTAACGCTTTGTACTCGGTGCTTGTGGCTTTCTGCTACATTCCTTAGGAGCTGCAGCACCTTCTCTTATCTCTTGTCTACTAATTGTGTGTAGCCTTGGTTGATTCCTTTCTCTATCCCCCTTTCCCTCCTTGCAAAAAAATGTGTTTAACCTTCTTTTGCTTTACAAGGAAAGAACACTAAAGAATGTGTCTACCATCCTCATCCTGAGAGGAAATATGGTTGATCTGAAGTTATATGGACTTTGGAAATTACCTTAATAGATTTTTTTGAATGTTTAGATGACTGATTAAAAGAAGAAGTTGCATGCTTGATTGGAAGGGGAAAACAAATGTTTCTGAATCTCTCTCAAGGGTAGAATAGGGAGAGGTTTTATTTCCTTCACTGAAAATTTAAAATGGAAAGCTGAAGTAAACTTTTTTAACTGAAAAGGTTGTACTGAGTGTAGCTGCACTAAACTTCAACTTCATTGCACTTGCCAGTACTAAAGTAACACAGAAAAGCAGAGACTGTTTTTCATCCTTGAATGTTTTGATCCAATTTCAGAGATTATGGCTTTAATATGTGAGGTCTACTTTGTATTCTTAGTGGGAAATTAACACTGTGGTTAGGGTATGACAGGCACAGCAGAGGACTTGAATGGTAGAACTAGCTGTACTGGAATTGGATTCTTAGTGTTACTAACTTAAATGACTCTCAGAAAATGTTAAGTGCCAACCTGCTGAGGTTTTCAAAATCTTACTTGCAGTTGTCAAGCTGTTTACAGAGGCAGCATTGCCTGGTTTGCCGAAGGACTGATTAATTTTTATAGATAGCAGTGGTTGGGTGGTAAATTTGAGTGTGTCAATGGTCACCCAATATTTAAATCTAACAGGAAGAGAGTCACTACTGACTACTGAGTAAACATTTACCTCTTTTTAAGATCTGTGATGTATACTACTGATCAGTTATTTGAACAGGTTATATGTTTTTGCTGTATGTTTCTAAATCCTTCAACAGTCTTTTGTTCTTTTGCCTTTGTGCATACAAATTGCTTTGTAAAGAGAGAATTGCCATTTGTAGGCATGTGCAATTCCTGGGCAAACCACAGTTGAATATACAGTACTCTGGCTGTATGAGATTATAATTAGAGAATAATTAGGAAATTTTTCCAATGTAAATAATTCTTAACTGAATAAAAAACTCTTAATGCTCTCCTTTTCAATTAAAAACATATTTTAGGCTTGTATTTAAGTAGGGCTCTCAATACCTGCAAACCACTTTTCAACAGTGAGCTGATTTCTCTCTCAATTGTCATTGTTTTCTGTGGCATGGCTAGAACTTAGAAAGCCTAAGAAATACAGCAAAAACAGTGCAAAAAACTCCCAAACCGAAATAAACTTACCTACCTGAAAAGAATATTTGTTTCTTTAAATGATACCTACTATAATGTTCTATAGAAATGCCATTAAAACTTCATAATTGATGGATGTCATGTAACTTTTTTGTACTTCATTTGTGGGATTTCTCAAGTGGTGAGGTGCTGGCTGAAAAGTTGGTTAGCTGCACACTTGGACAGTTTTAACATTATTGTAGGTAAATATTTATTAGGAAATTTTTAAAAGTGAACTAACAAAATGGAATTTTATAGACAGTGTGATTTTTGGGAATCTGCATCTTGCTGTCTTTCAGTGAGGACTAGACTCTCTAAAAGCCTAATGATCTTTCTGAAAATATAGAAGTTGGGAGTGGGGGGAATAAATATAAAATGTACTTTCAGAAATTGTTATTCATTGCCAGTGGCGATAAATTTGACTTGAAAATTTGAGTATGTATTTAGAGAGTCTTGTGGAAATAGCGTATAGATCCAGTTGTAGTTGTGTGGGATTTTGTGAATCCTTAAGGAAATATTTTGTTGGAAGTATGTTTTGCATCTTAAGATACCCAGGGCTGAAGGAGAACTTAATCCAGGAGAATATTTGTAGCCTTGATGAAGTTCACTTAGAGATGGTGAATTATTTCATCTGTACGGACTTAATCTGATGTCTGCTATGTTGCTGCTTAGTTTGTTGCTACTCAAGAGATTCTTAAATTCTGATTCAGTGTGTATTTCTTGTATATTTTTTTAAAATTAAATATTTGATTTGTAATAACACCCACCCAGAAGTTTGCTCCCGTGGGAAGAGCTGTACTAAGCTATGCTTTGGTAACAGTCTTCCTTGGGTGGACCTGAGAAACAGGACAGTAGAAAACTGAGGCTGCTGAATGTTTTTTCTGTACAGAGAATAACCTGCAGTTTTCCCTCTAAGTAGCTCTGCGTTGCTGTCAGGGGCATTTTCCTAGGAATGCCACGCTTCCAGGTTTTGTTTGCTGTATAACAATGTGTTACAAAAGCTCACATTCCTGAAGATTTGTTCATGCTAATTAGTGTTCTTCCTTTATACAGGCTGTTGTTATTTTTTGATGCCACAATTGATATCGTACCTTTATTCTTTTGTAATAGAGTTTTTTTTATTTTTAATTTAAGGCATGTTTCAGAATTGAAGATTGTACAATCTTTTCCCCTAAAATAGAAAAGAGTATTTTTGGAGGAATTTCTTCGGGTATTTCTTGATGTGTGTTTTTGTTGTGTGTTTGTTTACTTTGGCAGGATGGCATTTTCAAGATGAATCTTTCTCCTGATGGAGCTCTTTTGGCAGCTATTCATTTCTCAGGAAAACTGACGATCTGGTCTATTCCATCTCTCAGACAACAAGGAGAATGGGAACAAACTGATCAGGTAAGAAGAATGTACATATTTAGAAACTTGAATTATGTATCTTACTCTTCTGGATATGTGTCCTCATAGGAGATGGGAGGAGTACAGGTAACTGCCTTAGCTGCATTCTAGCTTTCCAGTCAACTCCAGGCTTTCAAGAGCCCTATATTTACTTTTATAATAGTCTTTCTATGTTTTAACCATGAACTGTAACTTGAAAAATTAAGACAAAAAACCAGTTACATTGAAGAGAATTTTTCATGAGGCATTTTGGTGCCAAGTAGGTAACACTGTTAGAAGTAGATGGAAATGCTCTTATAAAATAGAAGTCAAGGCTAACACAGGTAACTTTATTTGAATGGTTGAAACAAAATTCTACTGGATGTCTAATATGTTCTTCTATTTGTCCCTCAAAATTTGTCTTACTTTCTGCCAGATAACACTCTAGAATAGTTGGTTAATCATTCTGGTATTATGTCCCATGCTTTCTGCAGGAATTGTGTGCAAAAGTAGAGGAAGTTATGTTAGAAATTGATCAGACACTGGCAAACTTTCATGTGACTAACGTGAATTTAAACATTGGGAATTAAAAATGAATTAGTTTTTAATGAAAATTGCAAATAATTAATACACTCTCTGGGTGTAGTTAAAACTTTATTTTAATGAGGAAATGCATTTTGAAAAGTGACAAAGCTGAAATGATGCACACTAGCATGTGAAGTATTCTGGGTTTCCTCCCATTAATTTCTTTACTAATAGATCACAGAATCATACAGAACATGCTGAGTTAGAAGGGATCCACGAGAATCTTCAAGTGCAACCCTTAGCCCTGCCCGGAAGCATCCCCAAGAGTCACACCGTGTGCCTGAGAGCCTTGTCCAAACCCTTCTTGAACTCTGCCAGGCTTGTTGCTCTGACCACTGCCCTGGGGAGCGTGTTGCAGTGCCCAACCACTCTCTGGGTGAAGAACCCTTTTCTGATAATCCAGCCCATACTAAACCTCTCCTGACACAACTTTAGGCTATTCCCTTGGGTCCTGTCACTGGTCACTACAGAGAAGAGATCGGTGCCTGCTCCCACTCCTCCCCTCACAAAGAATTTGTAACTGCAGTGAGGTCTCCCCTCAGGCTCCTCTTCTCCAGGCTGAACAGACCAAGTGCTCTCAGTCACTCCTCATACAGCTTCCCCTCAAGGCCCTTCACCATGTTCGTTGCCCTGCTTTTTACGCTCTCTGGCTTAATGTCCTCACTTAATGTCCTTCTTACATTGTGGTGCCCAAAACTGCACACAATATTCCAGGTGAGGCCACCACAGTGCAGAGCAAAGTGGGACAATCCCCTCCCTTGACCGGCTGGTGATGCTTCACCTGATGCCCCCCCAGACACTGCTGGCCCTTCTGACTGCCAGGGCACAAAATTTTGCCCATGCCAAGTTTTTCTTTCTTGCCAAGAGTGGGATTTGAACATGCACCTGCAGACCACAAGGGATTCCCCAGGCCGTTGAAAGGCTTTTCACTTTAGGTACTGTGTGTTATGTTCTAAACCTACAAGACGTGAACCAACATCAGTTCTAAACAGGGTAACCAGACAGAATTGAAATGTAACTTCAAGATTATTTAGAAAAGTATTTTTAAAGAATAGCAACCAAAAAAAAAACCCAAAAAAGTAAAAACCAGCAAATTAAACCCCAAACAAACCCTCAAAAAATTTCTGCTCTAGTGCTGGGAAAAGTGTATGTGTTTATATACATGTCCTTATGTCTCTGTTTTTGATGTACATTTCAGACAGGTTTTGCTCAAGGTACTCACAGTGAGTTGCATTTTTTTTTTTTACAA
>JAOXXN010000446.1:105722172-105733434 GCA_026770055.1 Myrmophylax atrothorax | reverse complement strand
GGGAAGAAAAAAACAGTTCAGAGGTAGAGGGATCAGTGTTACTAATATTATTTTGAGGATGTATTTCATAAAGAATACCACAACAAACCAACCAAAATACTAAACCATCAGATCTTACCTTCTACAATGAAGTAAAAAAAAAAATTTTTGAGGCAAAAATTACTTTGTTGTGGTGACACTTGTGTTCCTTACTGGATTGACTTGTGTTAGCAGCAGGGAAGGTTCTCGTCCATGTAAAAATTAAAGCTGTGGTTTGAAGTGGAAGAACAAGATTCCTGCAAACTGCTTATGTGGGGATCTGGGAAAACAGCAGGAACAGCCAGAAGGCTTCTGCAGACAGTGAGCTGGCAAAAGAACCATAGATGTTAGTCTTGAGGAGTTTCTGAAGAGGAGAATGAGAACTTGAAGCCATGAGGGAGCTGTGGAGAACACAAACTGTCATGGAGAAAGGAGGAAAGTTTCACTGAAGCTGCTGTGCTGGAGCTGAGCTGTCCTTCAGCTGTATATCCACAGAACATTAACAGGATTTTCTTGGTATTTCTGGCTACTTAATGTCTGACTTGTCCTGACTTCATCTACCATGTGTATCGTTTATCTGCATTGCCTGGCTTGCCTTTCCCAGTCTTCTCATGAACGTGTACTGCTGCCATTGCCTCATTTGTTTGTTGCCTTTTTACAGGGTTTATTACAAAATTTCTCCCAGGAGCGGTCGTTGTGCTTTATAAATGTATAGTTCTGAAGTAGTATTTTCGTGATTTGGTGGCAGACAGCTTTGATCTTACTTGGAGTTCAGCTGTGTCTTTAAAATGGGCCATTTTGATTTTGTGAAAGCTGCTGCATCACAATTTTAATTGTATACATCAAGTAAAAAAAGCCACAGTGAGCTTCTGAGCTGAAGTTGTGTACTGTTAGTCAACATTTCTGATGTTTAGATTATTTGTTCTAAGTTTTTAGGAGGAAAAAATGTTTCTCTCTCCCCAAATTCTAATGATGTTAACCTCTCCCCTAATTTTAATGATGTTAACCACATCATTAAAACTTAGCTTGATTTATTTATGCGAAACAGTTATAACTTTCTCCTCTGGTGGCAGAGTTGCTTCAAAAGACCTGTCATTGCACTGTGCACAGCACGAATTCTGCAGGGTACTTAAATGTGGCAGCCAAAAGCAGCTGGGATACCTTTTCCACTGGTTTATGCAGATCAGTTTTCCCAAAATGTGTGATGTTTTTGGCACTCCATTTTAGGCAGCAGCTATACTCCAGTCTTGATGAATTTGGCAATCCTATGGATACTCTTGGAAAATGAAGCACTTGTATCACATAGTATACTGAAGTATTGGTAACCCAAAAATATATGTAATCAGTTCTATAACTGTATTTTTTAATTCACTGTTCAGCTACTATAATGATAGAAAAGAATATTTTTTATGCAGTATGAACAATGCAGTACATATTGCAGCTGTTTGAGACTATATCTGGGATACATTTCTTATATTTCATCCTCAGTTACGGAATAATTGAGACATAACAAAACTGTTTCAGAGCCATAAGAATTGCAGAGCAACAGAAAGTGGCATTGATTTCCCAATTGCTGTCTGAGAAGATAAAGACTTTGGACAAACGAGTTTCTAAATTAGATTAAGAAAGAATATTTTATTTATTTTATTTATGTATTTAACACACAAGCTTTCAAATGTGGAATTACTTGTTTGTAACACAATTTTTCAGTCAATGAAACATGACTAAAAAAAAAAAGAAAAAGTAAAGATTCATCTATGTCTAAAATACCCCAAACCTACTCTTAAAAATGTCAGTGTCTTTCACCAAAAAGATACTGTTTCATAAATGTGTTGGAAAAATTGTGTTTTGCATTCAATGTGCACGAATTTTACAAGGGAAAAGATTATAAAAAAAAATAAAGTTTTCAGTTAGATCAGTCTTGGAGATAGGCCTGTTGTATGAAATACTGAAAGGAAAAAAAACCCTCACAGTTGCTACTGGTAATGGAGAGAATTGGAATTTGACCTTAAGACTGAATTAGACCTTCCTCTTTTAAAAGCCTGTCCTTGGAGAGAAACATATTCTGCAGGTTTCAGTAAATGCGGTTGGTAGGATACAGAAACTACAATAGCATGGGCTTCTTTTGTCAGAGAAAAGAATAGGAAGAATTGCTAAGCCAGTGTAAACAATAGAGTGAAAAGAGCAATACAGGAAAAGTCAGCTCTTTTTGAAGAAATAGAGTTGAATACCCCCATAATCAGTCAATTTACTGGGCTCCAATCATATTTATTCTACTGTTGAAAAGAAAAGAGAGAAGGGTAGAGCGTGGGGAAGAAGTAGGGGCTCAGGAAAAATAAAAAAAAGAAAGCCCAAAGCCATGTTAATATTTGTGTACAGTTATGGTGTGTTATGGCTGATAGTTTGTGTTAGTTGGAAAGAAAACCACCTGTTTCAGTGACTACAATGATCTGACCCCATGTCTGAAATTTTGATTGAGTGCCCACTGCATAGTAATGCAGACTTAACCTGCACATATCTCCGCCCTCTGTGTGATTTTGGTGTCTAGAACAAACCTGCAAGGTTGTGTAGCATAAGGACAGAAGGAATTCTGGATGCAGTAGCACTGAGTATATGTCGTATGTGTGATGAGCTACCTGTGCTTGCTGAATTCACCATTTCAGCCCTGTTAGAACAATGTCTTGTGTACAGGGCACATGTGGAGGTTCTGATGTCCCCATTTGAGCTGGATTTGTTGTACAGTTGTAAACAAAAACATGGTTGAAAAGTGGGAGCTCTGCCTGTTTTCAGATATGTATTCATGTCTGTATCTCTTTATTCTCTGTGTCACCTGCATGTATGTTTTTGAGTTACAGGCTGCATTAGTGTTTTGATGCCTGGAATCTTTCTCAACCGACCTACTTCCATTTTGACAACTAGTTTTCCAGAGTGTTTGTTGCTCTCTGTTTCTGCATAAGTCACTGAGATTACTGATAATGGAAATCAGAGGAAAAAAGTAATTGTGTTAAAACATAAATAGCAGCTAAGAACTAACCTTCTGATAAATGCTGAGATAAATACAGGATTCTAGTACTTGCTTTTATAAAGGACTTGGGTACAGGGACCTACCTCATCGTTTGCTTGTGTTGAGACAGGTTTATTCCAGTCCTTGTATTTGATTGCAAATACAAAGAGTTTTTCTGAACTCTTCAAAATGAGGAGAAAAAGTAAGGACAATTGTATGCAGCCATGTGGGGGCAGAAGGGAGTTAGATATTTTTTTAGTGTTGTTGAGAAGGTGAAGGAAATCAGGGTTCAGATCTGAGTGCTGTGGTTTCTACTGGGATTTTTTTGTATGTGTGATCTTAGCTCAGCAAGAAACTTGCCTGTTAGGGCTGACTTTCTGTAATTTCCAGTTTCTACTAGGATGAGAAATTTTGTAGTCATATTTTTTTTTGGTGTTTTCTTTAAGCATTTAGAGGGAATGGTTTCTGAGTGCTGCTTGACTCTTGGTGAGAGTTTCAAAATCTAAAATTCCTCTCTCAACTTATTCTAGTGGTGAACCTGAATATTATCAAAATGTCAAATGGAGCCAGAGCAGAAAATACTTATAAAAGTATTTCCCATATCCATACACCTGACTTAAAATATTTTAACTCTAACTTTTTCTGCTGTGAGAAGGGAAAAAGGATGGGGTAAACATTTTCCAGTCAAGATTGCATTGCATGACGATTTTTTTGCCATGAAATGAAAAATCTTTTCCTCTTTAGTATTTTGCAGTGAGGTCTGTTAATAAGCTTTTATTAGAAACGTTTGAAGTATGCTTTTAGCAATTCTGGAATTGATGTGCCTGGACAGCTGTACATTTCATTCCTGCAAGACCTTGTGCTGAAACTGAGATTGGTCTTGGTAGCTTTGGCCAGAAGGCAAATGGCCAACAACAGTTGTCAGGGAAAAAAATAGATGCAGGTAAGCACATTGCAACATTTACCTGAACTTTCTAAAGTGAGAAATAACACTACACCTATAATATATGTCTCAAATATCCTGAGCTAGATATTTTCTAGACATAGTAAACTTTCATGACACTTTATTCCAGCAATTCATTCTATTTTTGAACCCAGCTACATGGTGGTTTATCTTCTATGCCATTCAGCTTAGACCAGCTAACAGCTTAGCTGCATATTGTGTAAAACAGTATCTGATGTTTATTGTGAGCAAAGCCCAGTCTCATCAATGAACAGTGAAATGTCATATCCTTTTAAAGTGAAATGATAAAATGGGCAATGATGCCACTCTTAGCAGCTTGGCATCAGTTTTGGCATATTGGTTCGTTCTAGGATTTTTCAATCTGCTCTGGCTTTTGCAAAAGGGATGTCATACACTTGTTGCCATTGGTCATTCACATTGCTTGTCTCTGTACTTCCCAACTTTTTTTTTGATTGTACCCTGTGGAGTAAGAGTGGCAGAGGGAGGCAGAATTACACATTGCTTTGTCACTTGATGGATTTTGGAAGTGCGGTGACGGGGGGACGCAAAGCAACTTTCACAGAGACCAAAGCCTGGGAACTTGAGCTGAGTGAGATCTTTCTCAACAATTACTTTTTTAAGCTGTAAACTTTCAACTTCAGTTGACACTGTAAGGCTGGGGCATTAGGGAAATTATTTTTAAAGGAGTCTGTATGTAATTCATGACTTCTGTTATTTGTAAAGGTTTCTAAAATGTGAAGTGTTAGCCCTAACTTCTCTCCATTCTTAACTTGTTTTTATACTATTTAAGTGGAGCTTGAGTGACTCTAGTCATACATTTTACTCAGTGAGGGGTGGAGGTACCCTGACGTTGGGTGACATCAGTATAGAACCTGAGATAACCTTGGGACGGGGATATGGGTCAGTCCAAGGAAAGTGATTTTGCCAGAGCTGATGATTCAACAGCAAGACATGTTCCTTTTTCTGCCTTGGTTTTCAGCTACTATGTGGCTTTTCAGCTAAAAAGTACCACTTGAGTTCCCTCTGCAAGGATTTAAACAGAGCACGGCCACAGAGTTTCCACTCTGCTCCACCCTCTGTGTTCAGTCCCCCTTAGCATGTATTGTGTGTGGGAAATTGAGCATGCTGACCACATTCCATCCAGGGAGTAGCAACTGTATTTCCCCCTGTAATTTCCATACTGTTACAGCTGTTAGTTTCTGCTTTGGAATTTTACCCCGTCTTTCCCCTGCTCCCTCTTCTCCCCCCAGCAAAAACAGCCAGCCAACCAATCCTGCCTTGAAATGTCTTCTTAAGCCTATTGGGAAGTGAGTGGGAAAAAAATTTACTAAGAAAAGAAATTGTCTTGGGCAAATTTTATCCTGCTTCCTTTTCTGTTAAATGGAACACAGAAAAGGAGTGCATTATTTATTGAAACATAAAGTCCTGCTTCTACTGTCTTGATTTTATAGTTTGGAAGACAGCATTAGTCACACTTTAGCTTTTCTGGTATTTGACATTTCAACTGATAAAGAGGACTTTTTCACTATAGAGTGGGCCTTCCAAAATAGCATCCTCATAGATGACATTTGAAATGTGGCCATAATATTTTATTTTTTTAACTCAGTTTTAAACATTAATATTTAAAACTATTGGTAAATGATGTTATCTAAGATTTAAACAACCAGCAGCCTCCCCAATCCCCAAAATTCAAGGTGATGAATCTTTCAAAAATAAGAAAGTGACTTTATTCCTCATGCTTATACCAGAAATGTTAATTAGGAGTTTTTGTTATTAATTACTTTTCACAGATGCTACTGTCTGGGGCCTAATTATAAAGAGAACTGTATAGTTTTGTCCAGCTGAACTGGAATTGAACACAGCTGTTGCTATTGCTTTGACACAGGAATTAGTAGTTTTCCATCTTCTTCCGTCCTTTCGTTTGACTTATATAAGCTGCAAATCTGCCTCTGCTATTTTATTGCTGGATTTCTACAGCGTATGTTATTTGGGCAGTTAGAAGTATTGTGATAAAACACAGGGTATTATTTGTTGGTGCATAGATGAAGGAAGAAAGAGTGGCCAATGTTCTGGGTGAGATTCTGTGTGTATGGGGCAGGGCAGTTGGTCTGGGCATGCCTTGCTTGTTCAGCGAGTTTAATGGCTCCTGCTAAATGAGATGGAGTTACTGATTTTTAGTTTGTTGTTTTGACTCCTTCTATATTGTAAAGTTGATTCGTTGGTTGGAATTGTTTCTTTCTAAGCTACTGAGTTACAGTGCTGCTTTTCAAGGAATGAAGAAGATTGTGTCAGGTTTTAGTTTATAAATAGGGATTGTCCATGTAGTACTGCTATTGCTGTTTATTATTAGGGTCAAGAGAAAATGTGTGTGAAATTTAAACAGCTTATTGCTCCAGTATGCTGCAGCTCTAACCTCTCTACTTTGTATATGGTTTGTTTCTTATTTCTACAAATGCCAGAACCTGTAAGGCTCTTCTCACTTAGTTTATGTTCTGCATAGCTTGACATGTTTTTTTCATGTTTTATGCTAGTTAAACAGCTAGCCTGCAGTAGCAAGCTGTAACTAATCATTCTAGTAATAGCCCATGCTGTTCTTAATCTGCATCCTAAAGAGACTTTTTTACTTCTTCATCAACCTCCGTGTTTAGAAGATTTTCACTGTGGAAGTTTGTAGCCATAAAACCACATTAAACCTAATTGAGAAGATCAGTATAGCGGGTTATATCTTGTTTCAGTACAAGGATTTGTGCTAAAATTTGAACAATTGTGGGGGGTTTTTTTTGAGCTGTGAAGGTCATAGGTTTTTATTAATTTCAGTCTTCTGTGACAGCATATGAAATCAGAATACTTAGTGTGAAGTGATAAAAGTTCTGGGGGCATGTAATGGTTTTTCTCCTTTTTTTAAGGTATGGTCAGCAAGAAAGTAAATTTATTAATGTTTTTTATTGAATCTCTAGTCGTCTAGGTAGAATATGTGTTTGCATGGATAATATAGAGGCAAAATCATACTTGTAAAGTTGCATTAAGAAGTAATAAATCATGAAGAATTGATACAGTAATTGAATGATACACTAATTATGAATTCATTGAAATATTTGTGTATGATCCGTATTCTATTTAATGAATGCCATAACAAGTTAAAAAGAAATAAAATTATGTAAAGCTTCCCTTTTCTGCTATACCAGTTACAGGAAGGGGATATTGAAAATTCTTCCTTGGAATGAGCAGAAACATCGTGAAGAAGACTGGTGTGAAAAAGCAGAATGCAAGTAAGTATACATAAAAAGAAAAATATTTCTCTATGTACATTTCAGATAAATAATTTACTTACTAATTCTTAAAATGTGGGAAATATCCAGTAGGACTCACTTCTGATTTTTCGTATGTACTGAATTGTGTTCTCAGCCCTCTTAGTGAGGCTGACTGAGCAAAGGCTGTTCCATGTTACAGCATTAGGTGCAGTGTGCCTTGTGCTGAGTAACTTTGGCCAGTGTATGTGAGCAGTGGGGAGTTACTGTTGGAGATCCTGATTTATTTATCTGTTTTTCTTTCCACCCCATTACTTGTCAGCCATAACATTATTGTAGCAGCATTAATGGATCACAAAACTGACTTTCACTGTGTGAGGAACAGGTGAAAAGCAGAGGTTGGACATGCCTGTATCTTCATTAGAGAGGATTGTTTCTTTCATTATTTATCTCCCTTTTGAAATCTCTTACTAGTTACTTTGCTGACAAAAACTAACATTTCCTGGGATTGGCATTTGAGTCTCATCAAACTCTTGTGTAACAGGGGGTTGAATATATAATTTTCTTTCAGAAGTTTTCGGAAAAAGACTGATGGGAAAAAAAATGCAGGGATATATATATTTAAACATATACTTTGCTTTTTTTTCTTTTTGAAGGATGATTATTGAACCAACTCTGCAAGATGAAGGCGAGTTTCTGTATGAAATGCAACCCGAATTACTGAAGTACAGGACTACTGACCTTTCAGTAGATCTTGTTACTGATTGGTATTTGAGCAGAGCACAGGAAATTGAAAAATATGCAATGCAGGTGAGAAAAGCAGTGAGGAAATGACAGTGGCTGACCAGCCGCCCTCCATAGACTCCTTAACACTCTTGATGCGTATTAATGGGACACTTTTCCCCTCAGTAATGTACACTCATCTCAATTTTCATTATGGCTTTTGAAGTATTTGTTTTTTTCTTTTGAAGTGTACTTGCACTTGCTGTAAAGTTTACTCAGCCAAATAATTCATCCTTATGGGTGAATATGAAGCCAGTAGATTCCCTTTCACTTGCTTTACCATAGCAGACAGTAGCTCTTTTGTGATCCATGAAAAGTGTTCACCATTACATGTTATGTTTATAACTAAGGGAGGGAAAGTTGTGCACAGGATGTTGGGAAACATGTTTTATTACCTGTCACAGGATACTGTATTATGTATATTAGTATGTGGCAGTCACATGTCACTGTCATATGTCAGTGTGTGATATTGTCATGATTGATTCCTGGCAGTGTTACTGTGTGTCTGTAGGACTACCATGCAGCTTAGTTTTTGCTTGATTTTCTTCATATGTTAAAGAGTGTTTGAAGCTCTGTGTAGTAAAGATAAGCATTGCAAGTAAGAACAGAGCTCATCATGGACATGCTCTGGTGTTTTATTGCTTCTCAAGCCAATTTAGCTGCAGGAAGAGGAGGTTGGCTGGAAGTATGAGCTAGTTTTGATGGGTGAGTTCTTTTATTCTTCAAGTTTGCAGTCCTCCAAGGCTCTTTAATCATAGTTGCCTGTGATCTTAACAACCTATCAGTATGTATGAAAATAAAAGCAACTTTCAAGGATCAATTAAATTGCTAACATATAAATTAAATTTCATTCTCCTCTTCCAGACTTATGTCTGCCTTGCTGAATAGGTACAGCCAGTATTGCATTCTTTGAAATCAAAACAGAAGCTTTCATATAAAGTTTTTTCAGTCACCAGGGAAAAAGGCTGTCATTATCTTCTGTTTCATCAAGTGCAACAATTAAAATTATTAAATCATGGTCAGCTAGACAAGTCACATTACATGTCAGTTACCTGATTGTCTCTGTTTAGAGCAATCCTTCATATTCACGCAGTGAGATGAGGTGATGTATCTCTGTGTGTGACCACCAGAAGGAATAATACTGTAAGTTACATGCATCAATGGGGGGATGCATCTTGGTCAAAAGCCTTTAATGACATCATCCACTGAGGTTAAGCATTTTATTTGGTCTTCATAAAGCTGAGAAGAGCAATCCATTTAGGAATACACAGTCCACAAAAACTTCTAGGAACTTAAAATTGCCTATTAAGCAACAGGAAAAGAAAACAGACACAAACAGGGCACAGATTGATGTTGTTTTTTGGCTAACAGTTGTACAACAGTAGGTTATTTAACTATTTTTCAGGTTGACTGTGCTCTGTCTCTTGTTCGTCTTGGCATGGAGAGGAATATTCCTGGTCTGCAGGTGCTTTGTGACAATCTTGTCACTCTTGAGACAGTAGTTTATGAGACTGATGGTGATCGAACCCTGACTTTGAACGAACTTCTAGAGATGAAAGACATTGAGAAGCTGAGACTGTTGATGAAGAATGTAAGTATTTTGAATAAATAAGTATACTTTGATTTCAAATAGCTCAGATTACGCTAGTTCCTGTGTATATAAAGCTACTGTTAGTGGCTGTCATTTTTCTGATGAACCTCCATCTTTAATTCAACAAAAATTCAACAGTTTCACTGTTCCATTTTTTGTTATGGTGGAGTTTATTTATTTATCTGTTGATAACAAAAACTAAATTGGCTCAGTTTTCTCAAAGACCCACCTCTTTGTCCTTGGCATGGGACTCAATAAATCTTATGAAAGCTGTGAATTGCCTTTTCATTGACTTTTTTTTAAAAGATGTTCAGTGTAGCTGTTGATGATGCTGCAGATACAACAACATAGAATGTTTTCCTTGGATGTTTTCCAGTGTCTTTAAATATTGTCAAGAAATCTTAATATTTTTCCCTGAAGCTGGTATGTGTTTTTCAGCTCTGTAGTCAGCCTGTCTGTGGCATTTCAGAATAGAAATAGTCCTCTTGGAAAGGTTGAAAAATAGCTAGAGATTGAGCAGGGCTCTGAAACTCAGTTGAAAAATTTCCAGTGGGAAATACTCAAAATTTTCTTTTTTTCCCTAGGATTTATCACTCATCATTTTCCTGTCTTGCATTCTTAGTGAATTACTGAAAGTAATGCTACTCTGGCATGCTTGCAAGCTGATATTTCCCTCATATTGAAATTGCAGGAGGGAAGACAGCTAGACTTCCTCATGTGGTGGGCTTTACTCCTGTACTGCTTGGTTTTCCCAAGCTATTGGGCAGCAGAGAGATGTTGGATAGTTTCAGTGCTTCATGGTGTAGTGATCTGTGCAGTGGGTGGTGAATGTCAGGCTTCAGCTCTTGTTTGTGATAGGTGAAGATAATGTTTCAGTTACATTGATCAAAAGAATGCTGTGTATTTTTTGCTTTTCTTGCTTATTTTGGACAATGCAGCAGAGCTTGCTCTTTTTTTCCCCCCCTGTCTCTAATTCATTGTGCTTTCCAGTCCTCCGATGAAAAATACGTGAAGAATGTTTATCAGTGGATGATCCCTTTCCTCCACCGCTGTGAAAATCAGTTCCCTGGTCTTGCAAATTCACTTTTTAAAGAGTATTTAGTAACACTGGCAAAGGAAGACCTGACTCTACCTCTGAAGATATTTCAGAATTCAAAACCTGCTGTAAGTGTAGAGCCCTGATGATTTTACTGTTTTGTCTGGAAATTCTTGTCCTGAAGAGATAAATTTACAAATAGGGCTAGTTATCTAAATTGTATCATCTTTCTGATCTTTCCCTTCCTCTTAACAGGCTTTTTTATGTTTTAGAAAACTTTAATTAAAAGGTTTTATACCATATATTATGATGCAACTAAACTGTCCTTAATGAGATTGTCAGACTAATGTAATAATGATCTTGACCTAGTAGAACAAAATTTATTGTATGGATTCTTCGTGAAGTAACTTTCTGGTAACCTGTTCAAAGTAAATTCCCAGCATATTTCTTTTTAAAAAGTGGATATGAAAGAGTTTAATGATCTCAGTAATACTTCTTTCCTGAGGAATTTTACTAGGATTAAATTTAAAGTTAATTCCCTGTGTCTTGGGTTGAGCTGGCAAAATGCCAACTGTCCAAGACAGAGAGAAAGGGTTCTTCCCCCCTCCCAACCAGCCA
>JAOXXN010000446.1:105695187-105719032 GCA_026770055.1 Myrmophylax atrothorax | reverse complement strand
TTGGTGGATGTAAACCAAATTTGTGTTTTGGCTGCATCCGCTTTCCACAGACAAGAAACTCTCTCTTGATTCAAGCCTGCTTTAATATGTTTGTGTTCAAGTAAATAAGCCTAAAAGGCATACTTGCTGCAAAATACTGCAAGATGAACTGTAAAAGTTACCATATTGTAAATGATGTCCTTTAAGACCTATTTAATTTTATTGAGAGTCTAGGATTTGTAAAATAATGTTTGGGGTTTTTTGCATGTTTTCTTGGAACCCATGTAATGGGGTAATTTATTGATTTTACTTATTGATTCTGCCACTTATACTGCCAGTATAATTTTTCAATTTTTCTATTTGAGAACTACTTCATTTAACTCATCTTTTGACTGTACATGAATTATTACATGCTCTTGGCATGAGCAGATAAAAAATTTGAACCCTGGGAAAACCAGTCATCACTGTGGGTGATTTTTCTTTCTTATTTAAAGCAAACACGCACAACAGTTTATTGGTGATGGTAGAGTAGCATTTAGATTTTTGATAGTATGAAAGCTTTTTAAGAGTACAAAAAACCTTTCCTTAGAAAGATCAAGTCAATGCTGCTGTAGGAAAAATGTTGATTTTTCTATCTATTGTGGAGACCCTCTGCTTTGCCAAAACGTAAGTTAACGCCACAGGGAAAAATCATTATTAGCTGGAGTTTGCTTCTGTAACTTAAAAAAGTCTTTTCTTAATCTGAAAGGCTCAAGATAATGTGAAAAAAGCCTTCAGAGTGTTTTTACTAATAAAACTTTTAATAGAGCACAAGAAGTTGAATCTTCGTGGGTAAACAGAAATCCATGGATCCAGAGGGTTAAGAATATGAGTACCATTCAGTTTTAAGGAACAAAATGAAGTTGCAGTTCTGTTCTCCTGTGATTGCATGCAATTGATTAGTCCTTGGAGATTGCCTACAATAAAAAGCACTATATAATGATCCTCAGGTGCTGTTAGAAACTTGTTTTTGCTCTGCCATACTTGGGTTAGCAAGATGTAACTTTCCGATGTATTATTGAAAATTATTGAAACTTGTTTGGGGGATCTTGAGAGACATTGCTTAAATCCCTGGTTTATCCCACAAAGAAAACACTTGGGTATTGCATTGTTGTCACACCATTTTATTCCACAGATACTGTTGTAATATTAATATTAAAAGCAATCTGTCTTTAAATGACTTCTGGTTAAAATCCAATTCAATATTGAAATAACATTTGAGAAAACTCTTATTTTTGGTGATGGAAATGTAGTGTTATCTACTGCTTTTCTTTAAATCTGCTGAGGAAGAAAATACTTAATTTTGAAAAATGTTTGTAGGCAACCATCAGCCAGTGAGACACAGTGGAAGGAGTTGCTCCAGGATATGTTAGACATGCAGCAGAAAGTGTATAGGTGCTTACATGCTGATACTTGCTATGAGGTGAGTTCTGTGTCTCCTTACTGACTTATGTCCCTGGTAAGCTACAGATACTCATTTCATATTGTTGCTTGCAAATGTAAATATGTTTTTATTTGTTGTATTACTTAGTTATCTACTGACTTTTTTATGGTATTTTCATTCAAATTGAAAATTTGTGGTGTTAAATCATTTCACAAGAAGCCCCTTTAATAAATATCCTGTATATATTTTAATAGAATTCACTTTTAAAAAAATTGAGTCAGCTTCTTGAGGCTGTATTCTGTAGATTGTAATTCTTTGTACAAATGTGTTTAGCAATAACCACTTCAAACTAATGAAAATAAACAGTCTTTTAGATAAATGTTATCTTCTCTCAAGTATTCCTTAAACAGGAAGTTCTGATTTGATAATACTATCCAAGATCATTATAGAGTTATGAACTTTCTACTTCTTGCAGCTGAAGTAAAATAATGTGAATGAGAAATCTAATTTCATTGAAGGAAAAAAACCCTGCATATGCATAAAGCCCAAACCTATGTCATTAGTTATTTGCAAAAGACAGCTATTAGACTGATACAGAATTTGCTGTGACATGTATTTTTTATTTGCATTTTCATTTCAATATACTGCGGTTTATTACAGATACAGCACTGTGTCCACTGTAATTGGTGCTTTCATGTGCTTTCATATATATATATGAAAGAGGATTTTATTGCAGCTTACAGACTTAATTGCTTATGGCTACCACACTGATTAGCTCTTCAGAGAGGTTTTAAAAGCAGATTAGGAAAAAAAAAGGAAAAAGCAATACATTAAAAAAATCACTCATTCTCTGTAGTTGTACAACTTGAAGTTGCTCAAAGAGAACTGCAACGTATTTAATGTTCATGGTTTTGTGATAGGCTACAATTTAGTGTACTTGAAAAAATTATAATACTAGAACACTGCAAATAAGGCATTTGTTTTGCTCTGATCTTAATATATTTTCTATTAACATTAAATTATTTTTTAACCTCTGAGCCATGTGATTTGAAAAAACCCAAAACAACAAAGAGTTTTGGTAAAATTATGTAGGAATGCTGAAAATGCTTTGAAGTGTAGTGCTGTCATACGCAGTTATACTTCGATAACTTCAAAATGGAGAAATTGTTGAGGTAGTAAGGAATTGCAGTGCCATGTAAGGTTTTTAGCATAATGCTTTCTCTGTTCTACTTCCCTGGAAAGTGAATTCTCTCCTCTTGAGGAAGAACTTCATGTCCAAAAATTATGTGAGAGGTAAATGTTATTTTATGTGATCTTTGAGGAAGAAGGGTCAGCTGTCTTTCACTGTTCCTCGGTGGAATGGAAGAAGGTTCAACTCTGTGATGTTCTTTAAGAAGCAATGAACTGTGTTCCTTTCCAGAGTGGAAGATGGTTTGGAGAGGTTCTCTCTAGTGAAGAACTAATTCAGTTTCAAGATGTGATTGGACAGGGTATTGGATAATCTCATCTATGCCTCCGTTTCCGATTAGATACTGGAGCAGATGATCTTTTGAGGTCTCTTCCAACCTGGGCTCTTCTGTAATTCACTGATCATGTGTATTTTGTTGTGAACTTCAAAACCTATGATAAAAGCCATATTATTGCAGCTGTGATATTTTCTGAAATAATTAAATATCTATTCTTCTCTTCAATAGGACAATACCGAGTGTGCTTAAGGAAAAAAACACTTATTTTTGTAAGGAATTGAGATTATTTTGAGTGTCTTAAAGTGGGCAAAACTTTGACCTGGAAATAAATAAGGTGTTTTGTGGCAGATGGAACGTTATATTAGTATGCATTCTTTAAAGATAGTCTTGATTGAAATTTAAAGAACATCTTATATGTTTAGTTATAAATATGTTTGTTTCTTCAGCAGTAAAGAATTTCCTCTCATATGTTGTTTGTTTTAAGGTCTTAATACTGAACTGCCTTTTCAGATTCTTTCCTCCTATTAACACCTCAGATTGTAGGTATATTTCTGATCCCTTAAATCATACTGTAAAAAGACAGCTAATATGCTTTTTTTTTCTCCAGGAAGTAAAACAAGCTACTAGTTGACTTTAGTATTACTTAAATTAATGCTTTCCTTGGTAGAAGTTAGTCTTCATGCTTGGACTGAATATATTCTTTTGACTTCAAAGATCCTTTTCTTCCATAGAATGCGGATAAGTTTACTTTAAGCTGCTGCAGCAAGTTACTAAATTATTGTTCTTTCTTTTAGATATTCACCGAAAGTCTTTTATGCTCAAGCAGTATAGACAATATCCACTTGGCTGGGCAAATGATGCATTGCAGTGTTTGGTCAGTGGATCTACCAAGTTCATCAAAAGGGAAGCCACAGTACCGAGTCAGCTATGATAGAAGTATTGAACTAGTTTTGGCTGCTGGAAGAGAATATTTCAATTCTTCAACGAGTTTGACTGACAGCTGTATGGAGTTGGCCAGGTATGTTCACGATTATCGCGTACATAAGTACAGCTGATTTAATGTTGTCAGAAAATTAGGGTTTATTTCCTAATATTCCCTTCCCCCCTCCCAATCTTGTATGGAGAGTCTTTTTTCATAAGCAGGCTCTGGAAATACAAAGCATTGGTTTAAGTGCTAAGGGTTCAAAGACATTTTAAATATATAAGGAGCTGTGATCAGCTTTATCTTAAAATTTTATGGTGATATTTCAAAATATGTGGTTTATAGCTCAAGTACTTCCTATGAGTGTGTGGCCTGTGTTTATTCTGTTTAGGAAGGTGTTTTGGACCTTCTGATTTAACTCCAGGGAGTTGTTTCATGGTAATTTAACTTTGTTTCCCTGAGGGATTATCACGGT
Organism: Myrmophylax atrothorax; assembly: GCA_026770055.1. NCBI lineage: Eukaryota > Metazoa > Chordata > Aves > Passeriformes > Thamnophilidae > Myrmophylax > Myrmophylax atrothorax. The sequence continues at coordinate 105,714,767 of JAOXXN010000446.1, read as the reverse complement.
GTAGGTCTCCTCGTGGCCTCTGTGTATAAGTTGTTTTAGGTAGAATGTATTTATCTTCTCTTTAGCTCTTTTGTTTCACTCCTGTTTTAATCTTCACTTCACTGAAATATTTGTCAATGCTCCTGAAAAACGTGCTGGTTTTAGATGATATGTTCAGCTCATATACAGCTTGATTTTATTTTTGATGTAAACATGTCTATTCTTAATTGACATGCAGAGATAAAAGCCATATGGCACATTACACAAATAAAATAATTTCCTGATGTACTGTGTAAGGTGAATTAAGCCATTTGAAATCATTCAAACAGGATGCCATCCAGAGGAGCCTGGACAAGCTTGAGAAGTGGGCCCAGGGGAGTCTCAGGTGGTTTAACAAGAGCAAGTTTGAGGTGCTACATCTGGGTCAGGGCAACCCCTTGGTATCAATATAGGGTTGGGGATGAACAGATCAAGGGAAGCCCTGTCGAAAAGGACTTGAGGATGCTGGTGCATGAGAGGCTGGACATGAGTCAGCCATGTGCACTCACAGCCCAGAAAGCCAAATGTATCCTGGGCTGCTTCCAAAGCACCATGACCTGCAGGTCGCGGGAGATGACTCTGCCCCTCTGCTCAGCTCTGATGAGACCCCTCCTGGAATGCTGCATCCAGCTCTGGGGGCACCAGCACAGGAAGGACACGGACGTGTTGGAACAAGCCCAGAGGAGGCCACCAAGATGATTAGGGGGCTGATGCACCTCTCCTGGGAGAAAGGCTGAGATAGTTGCTATTGTTCAGCCTGTCAAACAGAAGGCTCTGGGGTGACTTAATTGTGGCCTTCCACTACCTGAAGGAACCTTACAAGAAGGATGGAGAGAGACTTTACAAAGGTGTGTAGTGACAGGACAAGGGGGAATGGCTTCAAACTGAAAGGGAATTGGTACAGATTAGCTATCAGGAAAAAGTTCTCTACTGTGAGAGTGGTAACACACTTGAACAGATTGCCTAGAAAAGCTCTGAATGTCTGCTCCCTAGGAGTGTTCGCACTCAGGTTAGGTGGAGCCCTGAGCAACCTGGTCTAATGGAAGGTGTCTTTGTGCATGGCAGGGTGTTAAAACTTGATAATCTTTAAGGTACCTTCCAACCCAGGCCATACCATGCGTTAAAATATTTAATGTGCTAATATGCTAATATTTAATGTGTTAACAATTGCATGCCTTGATTCATCTTAAGTGAAATTTAGTGGGATTTTTTTGTTGATTTTTTTTAATCAGCTTTGGGGTTTTTGCTGTATCTAGTTGAGGAAACTGAATTTGTGACAATAATGTTTCACTTCCAATTAACTTTTTACAGTATTTTGCTTTTATTTTCTTGTCTATGACAGTATCAAAATGCAATAGTGATAGGAGAAATATTTCCCTAAATAATTATATATTTAAGTATATATATCGTCAGCATCTTCTCTTAAATTCATTGCAGGTCTAAATTCAGGAGGGTGTAGGTGATCTTATCACAACCAGTTGAAAGTGGTTAAAATGTTTAGTCAGCAGTAACAGAGAGATAGTGCCAAACACTTCCAATATGTGTTCAAGACTAGTAAGTGTGTTGACATTTCATAAGCATGGTAAATTACCAGTGAATGGTTCTTTTGTTTTATTTTACTCACAGGTGAACTTTTTACACAAATTTAACTTTGAATGTGTTCATCAAACTTGAGAAAAATGTATCTCATTCGTATTTAGGTGTTGTCTACAACTTATTGTAGACAGTCCAAGTGCTGTTCAGGAGGAGCTGGACCTCATTCGTGCTCTTGGTTACCTTGAAGAATTTGGAGTGAAAATATTACCACTACAAGGTACTGCATAGTTTAATTCTTTATATGATTATTTGAATCACAGGCATAAATATGCATGAGAAATAGTCACTATTACATAAGTGTGACATGATTAAATTAAAGGGTCTGTTTCCTGCCTCCAAACAGTTTACAGGCAAATGCAAAAAATGACTTTTGTCATAAAATTTTTTAGTTTATGTGAGGTAAAAAAGATACTTGCGTATGACACCTCTGTTTTGGGACTGAATTTTAGCAGGACTTTAAAACAATTAGAGTATTCTGTATATGAAACTCCTGGTGATTTCAACGGAAATAGTTTAAGCTCATCTTTTTTTTTTTGCTAAGTAATCTGCACTTGCTCATGTGCTGATGAGCTTTCAATAACAGGTGGGAGAGAGGTACTTCATGGATAGGCAGTTTTCTTGTTTCCAATGGCCTGTTTCATTTTCAAGTATATAAACCCCAATGGCAGTGGAAGTGAACTTTTACAAGGTATTTCTTCTGATGAATTGATTAAAACTAAATCTGTTTTGGAGCTCTGACTCCAGTGGAACTGAAAGTTGTTGGACAGGAGTTGGAAAGAGATTATGATTATGTGCAATGACACTGTATGAACACTAATAATGGAAGCACTGTAAGAGAACTGGCTGAGATGGGTACTGAGCACCAATGAAATGTGCCAGTGGTAGTGTTTTAGTTCTGGCGATGTGCAGAGAAATACTGGGATTTATGGAAACCCCTTCTGGGTCTGTGGAAAAGGAAGCAGATGTCCTTAGTGGCTGTTATTACTTTAATTTGGTGTTCCCTTTTCCCTTTTTTTTTTTCCAAATATTTCTTCAAGTGAGTTGATACTCTGTATGTAATATTCTGAAATCTTTCCATTTCTGAACTGAGAATGTCTGGTTTCTAGATCTTGCAGTACTGGCTGTCGATTTCTAGAGTACAATTCCTTATAAGTCAGTTTGTTCAGCCTGTAGAGCAGTGCACATGCTTTCTTCAGCTTTTGTTGGTGTGGACAGGAAGGCATCTTTTGAAAAAAATGCCACCACAGTATTGCATTAACAGTATGTGTAATACAACTGATCTAAATTAATTAGAATATGTGAAATCATGCCTGTAATTTCATTAATGAGCCTGACTTATCCTTGCTCCAGTATCTTTCATGTCAATCAAATTAATCTAATTAGGTTAAAATTATGTTTTAGAGTTTCAATGAAAGCCTTTAAATGGCATGTTACTGTGATAGAATGTCGTTAAAGTAGCAGTAAGGATCAGCTGTTCCTACAGCAATAGTCTTATTAGCAATAGACTTTTATTTGCAGTTAGTTCTATGTTTAGTTTTCTCTAGAGCTTCCCCCAGCTTGTATTTTTAGCAAACTGAGCAGTTTATGAACTGCTATTATGCTCTATTTTAATAAAATCTGTTTTGAAGACTCCTTATTAACATAGAAGGTGAAGAAAACTCCATCTTTAATGTAAGTGATTGACCCATCACATTATTTTTAGTTATGTTAGATATTTACGAAAAATCTTGCTTGTATAATCAGTGAATGAGAACATATTATTAATGTATAGGAATATATATAGATAGGATATTAAAAGTGAAACTAACAGTGTAACCTTTTTCTGCTCCTCCAGTCCTAATTTGTTTTATTCTAACTTGATTTCCATATTTAATGGAGTTTTCATTATGTGAGTACTTCTTTGGTCTTACTGAGAGGTCTAATGTGATACGGTTTAAGCCCAACATGCTAAGGCAGAGTTTATCCCACATGCACCCATTAATGTCTTACTGAGTGTTAAGTGGAATATCTGAATGCTGTACCTCTGTGTTCTGAGAACTTGGATGGTATGAAAATGTCACCTTTTTAAAGCTGCACCCTAAAGTTAGCCACCCACTAGCTGGCTAAGTAGAGCACTGACTTCAGTTCATGATACTACGTTACACAATGAAGATAATTGTTTCTTTGTAAAAGCAGCACTAATTATGAGCTTCTCAGAATATGCTTGACACAACCTGGTGATTTGCAGACTATCCTTCCACTTGTTTATAAAAATTTTACGTAAATGAAAACAGCCTGAAGAATTTGCCTATGACAACAAAATTTAGCATGAAATCTTAGTTACTTAAAACTTTCTAAATGAAAGTTAATGTCTGTGTTAGCAGTCTTTCAAAATGTTTCAAAAATGATAATTTAAAAAAATTATATAAAAGTATACTGGTTAATCATATAAATTTAAAAACACTGAATGTGAAAACCTGAAAGAAAAATAAGTTTTCCTTTAGGTCAGTTTCTCTCTTTTTGATCCCTTCACAGCCTGACTTTTAGTGGTTGGAGCTGGAGATACCGTGGTATTATTTTTTAATTTATAAGTATAATTGAGGATCTTCATGTAAACAGCTCTGAGCTGCATTTCAGATTGTGTTTGTGTTCTTATACTCCCCAGCACTCTTCCTGTGCTCATGTTCTTTAACCAGAAATACAGCAGTTGGGTTCATTTGTTCAGCCTCTTAACACCAGTTCTGCTTTCAACAGTCCGTTTGTGCTCTGATCGACTCAGTCTCATCAAGGACTGTCTGGCTCAGGTGTCAACAAACTATAAACAGTCTGCCAAGCTCCTGGGACTTGCCAACTTGCTAAGGGTTGCAGGTAAGATGTGTTACTAAGATGCTGAATCGCAATGCAATGTGTGTTTATGTTATGCTTTAGGACATTTGAGTTGATCATTAGAATATGAGTTCAAAGATAACACTAAAAAGTCATCTGGAAGAGCAGTCATTGGGGAGGAATGAAAGATCTTACATGAATGGAATATTCTGTCTGTAAAACAGTTGAAATGGTCAGCTGCTCTGACGTTCCACTAATATCTGAAGTACAAAATGCCTTGTCTAATCTAGAGTTGGAGTAAAAGCTTTTTTCAGATTGGAGGAGTCGTGGCTGAGAATATCTTGTTTTACAATTAATTGGTAGTACTAAATTACCAGTAAAACTTATTACCTCTGTCAGATAAAATAGTTTGATTTAATAACAGTCACATTTAAGTTAGAGGGGAAAAGTCAACTGTAAAGCATGAATTTCAGCCATTAGACTTTTGTCTATGATGCTTGTATTTCCTTTGGGCACTAAAAATAATGCATTGAGTATTCATTTGATGAACTGCACATCTTCAAAGATTGAATCCTGAGGATATTAGGTTTTTTTTTTGAGACATTGCCTAAAGTAGCTGCCATTTGATTTTTGAAAAATACTTAATCAATGCAGCTGTAAACACAATACTGCTGTATTTTAATGATGTAGAAATAGAATACAGAAATATAAAATAGACATTAATATTTTCACACAGCTTAGCATATAAAAATCAATGCATTCTGACTTTGTCACTGAAGTATGCCTGGCTAATTCCCTTTTCCCTTTCTATTTGTTAACTCATTTAAGATTTTTCCTTATGTTTTCAGGAAGCTTAGTATTGGCCATGTTTTGCATGGTATTATAAATAAGGAGGGCAGTAATCAAGAGGGTTATGTGAGGTTAGGAACAGATGTGAGGAAGTCAGGTTGTTGACCTCCCAAGATGCCCAGGTGCTCAGGAAAGGAATCACAGGAAACATTGTTGTGACTCTGGTCAGCTCAGTGCTCCTGTCCCATAGTGCTGCTACGTGAAAGATGGCAGAGGGGAGGAGATGCTGCCGTGTTAGATAGCTAGGTCCAGTCTACATATTTTACATGTAATGCATTGAAAAGTTAGAATGACAGTTGCAACTTCTCCTTTTTTCTTTGCTTGTAAAGCTTTTTGGGAAAAAAAGTCTCCCTGTTGGTTCATTAGACATTGCTGTACAGCTCTTTCCCTGTCCTCTCTGCTTCCTCCCACATCAAATCAAAAATCTGTCAGTTTTCTGGGTTTTTTAGGCTAATGCTGCTGATTTTTGTTTTATCTCTTTTTGATTCTAAGGGATTCTCTTTGCATGAAAAAATCCGCAGAGATTCTGTGAAGCCTCAAAACACAAAGTATTTTGTCCAGTATTGATAGCCTAGTGCCTTAGGTGTAGATCAGTATTTACAGTGCATGGCTTGTACCTTTGAACAGGAATTGAACTCATGACTCTCATCTCCAGAGACTGAAAGATGTCAGACACCAGATATTAGGTAGAGAACTTTGTATAGAGCTCATTAATACAGCAGTGTCTGTGTGTTAGTGGTACAATCACAGTGACAGCACAGAAAAGAGAGATGTAGAGGAGATATTTAAAGCCAGATGATGAAACAGCCTCCTGATTTTTCTCTTTTGTGCACTTACCAGGCTAGAGAAAATCAGAAGATGAATGTGTGAGGTGATTAATTTTTAAACAGGTGAATGATTTAAAAACTACTACTTACTCTACCCATGACATATTTATTCTACGAGTGTTGGGCTCTCTGACTTCAATGGTTAACCTCAAGAGCAATGCTGGTGGTTGCTCCTCTGGTAAATAAGGAATTTTAGTAGTAAAAGTATATTTCAAGGGTGAATCTTGGTGAGGAATACACTACGTGGACATACTTTACTCATCTCTTATGCTAAAGGAAGAAGTAACTGTCACTTCTGTCGGCTATAAAATAACATTTAGTTGTGACTTTTCTGTGGTGGTGGGGTGTGATGTTTTGAGGTATTCTTGTTGTTGTTTTGTTTTATATAAGTAAGTTAAAAACCATGTCACTGTCACTAAGGTATGACTAGTTGTATTGCTTATATTGAAAAGCTGTTTTTTGTAGATGATGTTAATTTATAAGTAAGATGGATTTGGTATGAGAATGCCATAGTTGTGAATTTTACCTAAAATCATTTGTTGTTGGAGATAGGTTATGGAAAACAGACTTAATTCATTTTAGTAAACTGAGTATTTCTTAATTTCTTGGTTTTTGTTTGTTTGTTGGACTTGAAAGCTGTAAACAGTGTAACACTTCTACTGCAAGTTTTTTCTGCCTTGAATTTCATCCCAGTGGTTATTAATACATTTGGAAACAGATTTTAAGTGGAATTCTGACATAGCCTTAATCACTGTCTATAACAAGATTTGTAAAATTTGATAGTAGATATAAAAAAACACAAAAACCAAAAACATGAAAGCAAGACATGTAGAAATGGATTTCTGTGCCTGTCAGCTTGTAATTTAAGTTCCTGAGTTTACAATTAATTATTACTATGATGAAGACTTAATTTAGGATTTGGTAGCCCCATCATAAGAATGATAAAAAACGCTAATATTATTCCATGTATTAATTTGTAGCCAAAAGGGCAGCTCATGCATAGAGATTTAAACATTTGTGAATGAATATTTTATTTTAAATTTTATATTATAGAAGGAAAACCTTCCTTGTGGTTTTAGTACTGGTAGTCTTTGTTGACAGGTGTAAAACTACTGGGAAAGGGTATCTTGGTTTCTAAGAGATTATGATGAAAGCGAATGGTTTTATTGAGTTATAGTGAGATGGGTTTGGATACTGGAAAAGAATCTAGGGATTGAACTTTATGGACTTGCTTAATGAAGAATTAGATAAGGTGCTGCTGGGAGAAAGAATTGGTTTTTGTCCTTAATTGGTTTTCACTACTTATGCAATTATCCTGATTTATGAGCCGACTTTGCTGTGAAAGAAGTTCTGATTTTGTCTTGTGGAACACACTGACTGGTATTGGTTATGCATGCCCATATTTGTGGTCCCTTCAGTTCTCAATCTACCCTGTGTATCTATCAGTAGAGTGCTCTCTTGTGCTTTATCTGCAAACTGGAGGAGTTTGTTTCAGCAATTCCCCCTCTTTGCTCCTCCTGCCACCCCACTCCATATGATTACTGATAAAAGACCTGCTTGCTACATCTGTCCATGCCCATATAAATTTTATACATACATGTGTATGTAGAGCATGTAGTATATGCTGTGCTCTACTATATGTAATATATAGCCTATAAAATTCTATGAGGACATATATTTTAATTTCAATTTTAAGAGTGCATTTGTTGTGGATGCCAGGGTAGAGTGCACATAGTTATCCATAAGGAGCTTCATGAACTGTGTTGGCTGAATACAGTTTGTTTAGAGAGAAGCACAGAAGGTGAGAAATAGAATTTATATTCATACTTATCAAAGTTTAAATATTGCTTAGGTAATGATATATCAGGTAGTTTCTTAATTGCTTTAAAGTATTTGATTAATGACAGTAAACTCTACTTCAACCTCCCGTCACTACCTCTGTAAAGTAAGGACCACAAGTGTTATCTTAATTTCACAGATGGGTAACGTGAGGGAGGGAGAATGTGCTCAGCATGACAGCCAGAAAATCTGCACCTGCTCAGGGAGCTGGAGCTATTCTGTGTGTCGTGATCCTCATGTTCTCCACACACTTTGTTAAGAAAGGGTGTAAAGAATTCACTTCATGCAATTACTTGAGTAGATGTGTGCAAAAAAGAGTAGAGAAAATGCTTCTGTATCAGAGATTAAGAGCATCTTATTCTCTTTTTCTCACAACTTTCTATGGCAATTTATTTCATTTTAATATCCATAAGCAAAGTCTACTAACTTTGCTCAGGTTCCTAAGTCAAAGCTTGTTTTTAAAATTCACCTTTCTTAACAATGATTTTCTCATATGTGGAACTAACTATATAGTTTGTTACTCATCTCCAAAATGTGGGTAACATTGAGTTTCTGAAGTGTAATACAATGTTAATATAATTTGACTTTTAAGTTTTTATGATATGATTTCACTCAAGATAATGTTATTTCATCCCGTCAGAAGTAGCATGCATCTTACCCAAGGTGTTTCAATAAGCTTTTTTTTTTTAAATAACCCAGATTGGATCCAAGCTTTTAAAAAGTGTTTGAATATCCTTTATTTCTGAAGAAAAACATATTTTGTGTTATTTCTGATGTTCCATATTTTTCCTCTCATCATTTGTAATAGCATCTTAGAATCATTTAGGTTATAGAAAACCTTTAAGATCACTGAGTCCAACCTGGTGCTGATCAGTCCACCACTAAACCATGTCCTTAAGTGCTACTTCTACATGTCTTTTAAATACCTCCTGGTATGAAGACCTCCAGCGTGTCCCCAGGCATGTGCGTACACACAGCCCCCCACTTCCTCCTTTCCAGTTTCTAAACTTGATTTGAGTCTGTATGTCAGACATTAACATTAAGGCTTGATGCTGAATTACTGTGTAATAGAATCAGGTCACAATTTTAAGAGTTTTTGTCATTCCTGTATTAGTTTTAAACTTTGGATATCTGTCAAAATGGCAAGGGGAACAATTTAGAATTCAAAACTTTCGTTAAGATTTTTTAATAAAATACCATCAAAGGAGGTGTCAGAGAGCTGAAACAGTGAATTTTTTCATGTGTGAGTAGAAGACAATGGCTAAACTGCAGCAGGTGTAAGTCACTGCACTGTTGATGAAAGCTGTGTGAAGAAGGGCTTGGGCAGTGCATTGCAAGGATTCGCTACTAATGCTGGAGCTGGTGGTTGTTCTGTGCCATAGCAGTGTGTGTCAAGGCAATGGAAGTGTATATGAGTGAACAGTGGAGATAAGACGAGCAAGTACAGCCATGGACTGGCAGGAAGACGATCCTTATATTTTATGCTTCTGCTTTTGTAAAACATGCAGTGATGTATCCTACTGCAACAGAAGTACTTGGCTGAAACGTTGGGGATGGGGGATTTTACAGCACACAACTGCTCGAGCACAGTTTAGAAAACCATTCCTTGGTCCAAGTGTTCTTCCTGTCTTGCCTCCAATCCTGCAGATTCTGAGGTGGGAATAAATAGCAGTGATTATTTTGTCTAGCTGAAATCTGAGTGGCAGTAGTTTGATTATTGCCTTTTATTTGTCTGCTACTCAGTCGAATCTCTCTGCAGGAAGTCAAGCTGTCAGGGCAAAGTGGGCAACAGAAAGTGAGTGGCAAGTACGTGACTCTCACTTATAGAAATGACAGTTCACATTTAGCTGGTGTAGATAGAAGCACCTCTTTGTCATCTGTAATTGCTTTTGCCCGAATGATAGGTTCCCAGGTTCCAGAGGGCAAAATTTTGCAACAGAAGAGCCTTGAATGTGATTAATTTGCACCATTGTGTGCTGGCAGAATATTGAGCAGGAGGCCAAAAGATAAAATGATGGGAAGCCAACCTGTTCTCCCAGCTGAGTTAGTCGTGACGTGCAGGGATTAAGGGGGTCTTGATTGAGTTCAGTAATTAGAGTAACTTCACCTGCCTGAATGTCATTCTAGTGCAACTGCTGCAGCTTTTCTTTTGAGAAAGCTTTAAAAAGAAATTTGCTTTGTCTGTGGTGATGGATCAGCAAAGTGGAATTAAAAAGCACAGCTATACAATTTAAGAACACGTAGTCTTTAAATGGTTTTTGAAACTGGATATGTTTAACCTTCTGAAATATTTGCATTTCACAAGTTGTAGTAATACAGTTTCATAAACCAGTGCCCTTTTCAAATGACTGTAACAGCATTGACTGCATAAAATTGCTTTTAAAAATAGAGGAGAAACATGAGCAAGAAGCTTGCATGGAAAAAATACACTCATTTTTATGTTAAAAATTCTTTCCTAAATTAAAATGAATAGTGTAAGATTATTTTTTCTGTGTATGTTTTGTCATCTTCTCATACTGTACATGGACATACGTAGTATGTTGAGCACAAGACTGGATAAACTAATGCTAGTAAAGTAAATAAATTTCTTTCTCTTGTGTTCATTCTAAATTGGAAAAAGTTTTAAAAAGTAGATGACTAGTAAATAGTTACAGGTATAAATGTTATTTGTATTGACTGTAACTGTCTTTGAAAAGAGGATGAGCTGTCTGATTAGATTTTCATCTGTGAATGCTGATGTATTAAAATTGAGAATTGAAGTCAGGACATTTTTGTACAAAGATTCATGATGAAACTTCAGTCAGAAGAGTTCAGTAGTATCTGAAGTATTACTTTTGACTCATAACTGGCAGAAGAGGTATTGTCCAGAGGATCTGGTGACTGAGATGCATGTATGGTGTGGAAAAGTTAGTTTCAGTTCTAGTCGCTCAAATTAAGGGGTTAGAGATTTTTAAATGCCTGTTTTCTTCATCTCATGAATTATTTGGAGCCATGAAGGAATAGTTTAAACTGGGTCTTTGTATACTGTAAGCAAACAAAAATTTAATTTTTTTTCTTCTATTACAGTTCATAAACCTTTTTTTTCAATGTCAGGATTTTGATTTTTTTATCACTTAGCTTAAATATCAATTTTCATCTATGTCTTGGCCATCACATAAATACTGTTTTTAAAACTTTTTTTTTTTAACCTAGACATAATATGCTGTTGTTTGTGGGGTTTTTGTTTTGTTTGGTTTTTTTTTTAGCCAGCTTTGATGACAATATATTTTTAAAATACATAATTATTTTCATTGTTTCCTTCAGGAAAAAACAGATAATTTTCTTTTTGTTTCAATTTCAAAAGGGGCTTTTCATGTTGTTGTATATAATTAATTGCTAAGAAATGAAGTAACAAGCTAAAGTTGAACATTAATTCTGATTAACTAATTAAAATTTTGAATTTTTCTTACAGGAGATGATCAGATGGAGAGAAAAGGTCAAGTTTTAATCCTTTTAGTGGAACAGGCTCTCAGTTTCCAGGACTACAAAGCAGCTAGTATGCATTGCCAGGAGCTCATGGCCACAGGTGAAGTGAATAAACAGGGGCTGCATGAGGTGGTGGTGGTGGAAATCTGAGTTCTGACTCCTGGCTTGTTCTGAGGTGTGGTGCTTCAGATTGCACTGTTTAATTAAAACAGCAGTTATATCTTGTTTATGGAAGTGAAGTAACATCTCCATGGAGTAGAGACACATACAGCAAATACTGTATGTAATAAGGGTATGCCAAATTATGAGATGTGTAACCTTAGGGAGCTTTTCTGTATGCCTCAGGGAACCACAGTCCTTTCTACACTGTACACCTTGGAAAACAGGTAAAAATATGTGATTGCAGCTAGCAGGAAAGTGCAGGTCTTTTAGAACTCTAATTTGTGTATGTGAGGGTGTATGTGGAGATAAGTGAAAGAGATATGTCAGGATACTAAGGAAGATGAGATTTGTTTCTCTGGTTCTTTTTTATTGCCCTGAGAATGAGGGAGGAAAATCCAAGATGAATTGAAATTCTTTTAATATATCAAGTGATGTACTTGTTTTTACTGTGACTCCAGCAAGGTGTTCAGTATCATGTTCTGAAGTAAATGATGATTTTCTTATTGTTATATATAAAGCAGAGGATGTAGGCTTACAGATGCCTACAGATTTTTGATAAAAATTAGTCTTTCATGCATTTGGTCAGTCTAAAGTTGAGTTACACCTCTGTTTTCTGGAGCCTTTATGGGGTTTTTTTCAGGGGATGTTAAATGTTGGCAAGAATGCCACGTGCCCTCCTTTATCTCCTCCAGTAAGAATTATGCAGCATCCTCCTATCATTTGTGATAGGAAGTATGTTTTTGTCTTCCCTTGTAGGTTACTCTAAAAGCTGGGAAGTATGCAGCCAACTCGGGCAGTCAGAAGGCTACCAGGATTTGGGAATGCGTCAGGAGCTCATGGCCTTTGCTCTGACGCACTGTCCCCCCAGTGCCATAGAGACGTTGCTGGGAGTGAGCAGTTCATTGCAAACCCAGGTCTGTGCTTCTGCAACTTCTTCCATGAAAGTTCAGTGCTTAGCAAAGTAAAAGGGACTTGTGCTCATGTTAAAGTTTTTTCCCTTAACTTCTACCCTCCAATATATATTTTATATTTATATTTATATTTATATTTATATTTATATTTATATTTATATTTATATTTATATTATTTATAGTTATATTTTATATCTATACACTTACATTTGTATATTTCTTTATATTTACATATATTTATTGTGCTCTATTTTTTTGCTTTAATTGTTACATTTTAGCAAATGAGGTCTCTTTCTAAGCAGTTATGTATGATGAGTTGGTTTCTGAAGTAGAAGTGCCATTGTATTTTCAGTACTTTTAATTTCTTCATTGATTGTGTGATTTAAACATTTTAGTTGCAAATGCAGTTAATGACATTTTGAAATGTTTTCTAGGTGTTTACACCTAGTAATGCAACTTCATTAAGTGCTCACACAAATGTCTTTTAAATGTTTATTTTATGATTTTTATGATCTTTACCCAGTATACACTGAAATAATTTTCTTACTGATTTCAGTGATGTAATGGTTTTAACAAGTATAATGATGTCTGAGCCATCTCTATTAACTCTGCAGTGGCTGATGTAATAGAAGCAAGTCTTAAGCGTTGAGCTGATGATGCTGTCACTGTAGTGGGATATCAGAACGTTCAATTTCTGTTCACTGTAATTGTGGCTTGGCCTAAATACTAAAACTTGTTTAAGAATTTAAGAGAGTTATAACTGTGTAATAGAAACATCTTAGAGGTCTTTGGACACAATGCAGGAATGGGGAAGAAGGGAGCCATGGCTACAGCACGTGTGCAGTCTAAGGCAGCTGCAAGTGTGTAGCCTTTTTCTTTGCAAAATGACTTGAATAGCAATGTGTATGAGAAATACAGGCAACGTGCTATATTAGTGACAGAGTAACATCAGAATAAAATTCTATATAGAATTTCAAGGACAGTTTATCTTCTGCAAGCTATTTACTTTTTTTTTCATTAAGAAATCAGTGAGATTTGAGAGAGGTAGGTAGAATTATAAGCTTAAACATGAGTGGAATCCTCGCAGTATTGATACTTGTACAATGTTGAAATAAAAACTCCCCCCCTGCCATGTGCCTTTCCCTAGAATTAGAAGTCAGACTAAGTTTTGGCACTGTATGTAATCATAGAATCATTTGGGTTGGAAAAGACCTCTGAGATAGTCAAGTCCAACCCTTAGTCCAACTCCAGTCTGTTTACTAGATCATGGTATAAACCAAAATTTTTTAGACCTTCTGTCAGTTCACAGCTTCTGTATTGCTGTCTGGTTCCTTTGAAAGGCTTCATGTCCTCATAGGTGTAATGCAGTGCAGCTGCCCAGCCTTCTTGCATCCTACTGCTCAAAAGGTACAGATTCTCTGTTTTCTCCATTCAAAAAACCGGAGACTTAATTTGTTGCCCAGGTTTCTTTGTTCGTACAGTATCTTTTGTAGTAAAAATACAGAGATGATTAATTTGGTATTTGCCCCAGGAAGCCAAAGCTAAGTAATGATTTCTGTCAAAGTACATCAAATCTGTTTCTTCTACCATTATATATCATTCAGAAACTAAGCAGGACCTCTTCAACTCTGTTCACTGGTGTCCTACATGTTCTGTCCAAACACTCTGTGTGTAGATGGATGGGTAGATGGAAAAGATCTTTATCATAAGGTCACACTGACCAGAAATACTGAACAGCTGAAAGTGTCTTTTGACCTTCATGAGTTCTACAGCCTGCAGAAATTCTGCTCACAAGGTTACTGTCCTGTGTAACACTTGCTTTTGTGGAGCTGCCCAAAACCTGAGTCACAATTCAGATAATGGATGTTTTTTGTCAGTTCTTAGCCTGCATAGTACAGCAGGGTGCATATAGTTTAAAAAAAATCTTAGATTATTTGAAAAATACTGCACAAAAATCATGGAGTAGATCATTTTGTCTAGGGACTGCAACAGCAAGAGAATGCCAGAAATAAGTGTGTTCTGCTTTGTGTCTTCTACATTCTTATTTTTCTATCATGGAAGCTTTTACATCAGAATTTCTTGGGTTTCCTATGGTATCAGTCATAATTCTGACATTTGCTTATTTGACTGATAAAAGATTATATTTATTTCATGTTTATAGATTCTTTATCAAGCTGTGAATTACCAGTTTCTTCCTTCTGAAGGAGGTGAGAATGCAAGTGCCTCGGGACCTTCTTCGTTGGTGAGGAAGGATACAGAGGTAAGTTGGAATGAGAATTGTAAAAGTAGTAATGATTTTGTTCTATGTTGGAGAGCTGAATTTGAGTTTTCAGCAACATCTGTCTGTTTACTAGATAGCATGGACAACATCAGACATACACTACTTTCGGTTCTTAGGTTGTTTTAAATGCAAGGTTTGCTTATAAATTTGTACTTAGTCTCTTCAGATTTTCGGTTGCTTCCTCCTACACAGTCTTAGCAGCGTAGAAAAAATTATAAACCCAGAGGCAGAAGAGGAAAGTGCAACAAAATGTACATAATTATATACATCTATGTTGGTTTGATTTTTTTTTTAATCTGTCCCAATTACAAAGCAAAATATTTGAAAATAAACCTGAAATACCTATTTAATTAAAAAATGCTCTAAGTGAAACTGATTTTGGCCTTTGTTCTGTGCATCTTGAGGTTTAGGACTTCTTTGCCATTTTATTATGTTCATATATTGCATGTGAAATTATTGTTATGTGTAAGATGAGAAGGAACATTAGGAAATACAGGCAGGACAACAAGAAAGAAGTCTATTATTTGTTCTACCTTTTATTTCTCTTATTTTAAGTTTGTACATGTACAATTGCAAATACTTTTCTCTCTAAAGAAGATGTAATTACCTATTTATGAAAAAAGGAATGTATTTTTCACACTCTTTGAAGTGGAAAATTTTATATTTAATTTATTGTTTTATCTGTTTTCTGTTTAATTACATTTTTCAGTAGCGGATAAACAGATCTGGGAATGGGGGAAGGGGGCAAAAACCTTAGAGAAATACAGAAAAGGAGACAGGAAAAAAGGGGGTGGGAGAAAGAAAGAAGGAAAGAGAAATAAAAAAGATTCATGTTGCATAGTGTGGCTTTTTGAAAAAGATAACTGAGTAGCAGCTTCCTTGGATTATGTGTATATATTTTGTGTGTGGTTTTTATATATGTATATATCTGTGTGTGTATACATACTCATATACACATATATATGTGTGAACACACGTGTACATGTATGTATTTGCATATAAATGAAATAAATGGCAGGAAGGTAAAACAGCAGTGTAACCAGTATTCAGAGGAAGAGGGCCAAACACCTTATGTATCTGCTGGAATCATCAGTACGAAGAACAGGTCTGTTTCACTGACACAAATGCCTTGTATTTTCTGGAAATCCATAAATGCATCTCTCTGAGCAGAAAGTTATAAAAGAGATGTTACTAAAATGGATATGGGTGTAGATGCATCTGTTTTTATGGAATTTTAGTATCTAGGAACATCTATCATGCATTGCCTTCCGTAGGCTGTAGTACTCTGTTGTACTTGAACAGTTAGACATGCATATAAATGATTCAGAAACTTATTCAAGGCTTTATCAGAGTTGAGCAAACTCATTAATTACCTTCATTATCGTTTCAATTTGGATATTTGAAGCAATTTTCATTATGCTGGGGAATTTACATTCAAGAATTTCTCCAGTATAGCTTTCCTTTTCTTCCCCCTTAGTTGTGGTTGATTGTCTCTTTAGAAGTGAAAGCAGGTAGACAATTGACCTGGCAAGTTTGGATGTTGCTGCATTGAGGTTTTTTCTTTCTGTTTAATATAGCTTCTTGGCATATTGTGTTTCAGACTGTTACACTATGAGACGAGTTCTGTATATTTGCTAATTCTTTTTGTTCTCTCCCTCCTGACTTAATAGGGATTTATAGCTTTTTTCATTTCTTGCAATGACACAGGAGGAAACATAGCCAAGAATTTACTCACTGTTTAAGTCTTCCTTTGAAACAGACATCTGAAATGTTAAAAAAGCAGTATATTCAATAACTCAGTTTCTCTGACTTAACTGAATCCTGTAACTGCAATCCCCATAGTTATATTCCAGCTAATTCCTGGTGCTTCATCTTCATTGTCCTGCACAGAATTTTAGTTCCTTCAAAGAAAAAAAGATGCTCCAAACTGTAAGATTTTTTTTCCTTTCCTTTTACTCTTTTCATTTTTAACTTACCTCCTGATTAACTTATAGCATCCTTTTCTCGAGGAGTTGACAAATGTTCTTCTTTCTCACCTCTTGATACCATTTCAAATTGGTGCTCTAAATGTAAATTTCCTTATATTGATTTGACTGAGATTTTTCTAGCATACATGTGTTTGGGCATCTCTTTCTCTGTTGCATTCAAAATGTCTATCTGTAAGTACATCAGTTTTCCTCTTCAAAGCTCTAGTGATGTTTTTGTACCTCCTCTTACCTTTGTCTAATATTGAGTCATTAGTCTCCACTATCATTTCTTTCTTTATATCAACCAACATCAGATGGTCATAGTTTTCCATCAGTCTTCTCATGATCAACTCTTCTCTAGAAATGTCTGAGGTAATTTCATTTTGATTAAGTTTTTCCTCCAAATTTTTTCACCCTGAAACTTGGAGAAATCACGGTAGCAGCTGGTTACGTATCTCTACAGACTGCATAGAAATGTGTCATTTAAGATTGCTGTCATGTTGACTTATATATAACTTTTCTCCAAGTTTGTGGTGGTCCTACTCTGAAGGAAATTCCTGAATGCTGTCATAAAGGCACACATAATTATTCTGTAGGAGGTAATGCATTTGCACAAGCTTTCTGCCAGCTTGTCACTGTTGATTGAACTCATGGGATCCATTGGAGAAATTATCCTTTGGAAGCTACAGTGATTCCAACATACCAGTTTATTTTTAAGCAAAATGCTAAGTATCACGAATCCTCACCATTTTTACTCTGTGTGTTACAAATGCCTAAACAAACTAATCTTGTGCTTCTCCAAGACCATATCTCAGTGAGAAAATTAAGCTCTTGGTTCATGAAAAGTCTTCCACAATATTATTGCTAAAATTATTAAAATAAAATATAATGCTTAGTCATGAGATGCCATATTGTGTATAAGCAGTAGAAACAATAACCATCAATTGGCTTGTAAATAAGCTCTGACTTTGTGTTAAATCTACATAATACTTAAAATATGCATTACATCTGTTATAAATCATTATCTTTTACATATCTGAATATGAAAGCATAATTACTGCAAAGTGGCACATCAATATGAAAGAAATTCACAGTTTCAAGTTTCCTTGAAAATGAGCTCTTTGTAGAAGAGCAGACATAATTTCTAGAGGAGATTATGTGCAAATTATAGGAATGATTTTCTTGAAGGTTGCTTAAAGAAAAGAAAATTTCACATTAACAGAGTACTGGTATCTGTGGTTTTACGTTTTCCCCAAGCAGTAGATCTGGAAAAATACAGGATCTTCTAAAACATTTGTGTATATTAAATTGGTGGGTAACACATTTTTATCACTGCTGGTTAGAAATTATTAGAGAATCATTATTTATCCTCCTGTCCTTTAGCTACAGACCCAAAATGTCTAGTCCTCTGTCAGATCTACAGGTGTTAAGTAGATGTCTTAGTTATTGCTGTATATCTCAGTCAGTCATCAAAGCCTGTGTTTCAGCAGCTGCATCAAATGCATTTGTATGCTTAGGGCTGGGTTACTTTTTTGGTTCCAGTGGTGTTATGGCCCTAGTAAAAGCCTAGACATCCAGCAACTTCTGAACTTTAGTGTTGCATCTTGAGGTGAATCTTTTCCACAGTCTCTCATTTAGGGTCTGGTTTCCATTTGGACTGGTTCATCAGCTGTAACCGCCATTACCACAAATAAAAAAAATCCTCAAAGTAAAACCCTCCAAGGCACAAAACATAAATGTAAAATATACATAGTGTGAATACTGATGTAAAAGAGACTATTTTGAATTCCTGTTTTCCAATGGAAATACCAAAAAGAGGAAAAGGAAGGCTATGCATGATGTTCCATCTCATTTCCTTTCCTTCATCAACTTGGTGTATGACTCTTAAAGCACAAGATGTATTCAGTGTGTTTTTTGCATGTTCTTAGCGTTGTACCATGACTAATTGTCATTAAAGACAAAAGAAAAAACCCCAAACCCATGTTGCAGGTGTTCTTATTTATTACTGTCTCTTCATTTACTTATCTAAAAAATAGTTGGTTTTGTTATTTTCCTTGCATTGGACTGTTTGGAATTATATATGTCTATATATGAGCATAGGTGTATCTATATAAATCTTTAGTTTATATGTATATATATATAAAAATATTTTAGCTGTTAATTTAGAGTATCTTTATAATTCAGAATTTGTTGGTTATCTTTTTTACATCAATTTAGATTCATACAAAATTTTAAGCTGCTAATTTAGCTGCTAGTTAATAACTTGTTGTTGCTATTATTTTATTTTTAATCAAAAGTGCTTACTTTATAAACTATGTGAGGAAGAAAAAATAGAAGAAAATAATTTCCCCCAAACACCCTTCAAGCCCCCCAAAATAGAATTTCCTCCAGAAGATACAATTAAAGGATACTGTTAAAGTTGCTTTCTTGAGTTCTCCAGCAATATTTAAGAAATGATTTATTTTATGAGAAATAGATTCAGGATAGGAAAAAGTTCCAAGTACAAAGAGGAATGGCTTTTCAGAAAACAGAATTCCTATTTGTGCAGTAAAGACTTTCATTACTTGTGAGAGTTGAAATTCTTTTTAGGAAAAATCAATACAGTTTATCTGATAGTAGTAGAGCTATAGAAAGATACACACCAGCATACAATTCAGCCCATCAATTTTCACACTACTGAAGGAGATTTATTTAAAAAAAAAAAAAAAGTGTTTTGCTCAAATGCAGTTGAGAACTTGGGAGGGGGGGATTTTTTTTTCTTGGTTCTGTTTTGGTTTGGTTTGGTTTTTCCCCGTGAAGAATCAGTTAGGTGTCCTGCAGCATCTAGTTGAAAATGGAGGCAGAGAGAGAAATTAGTATT
>JAOXXN010000446.1:105663434-105674311 GCA_026770055.1 Myrmophylax atrothorax | reverse complement strand
TGATGGATATGGATCTGGGTCTGAGCAGCTGCACTCGTCATTGTCTTGGTGGGCCTAGGCCTATTTGGCTGTAGAATTACTCATGGGCTTTGTACAATTATTCATGTACTATATATATCCATAGTTGAGTTTTTCACTTTTTACAATTTTATCGTTTCACCAATTATCTTTATTTTTGTTTTTTCTTAATTCCCAAACAAGGTCTCTAGCAGCACAAATATGGTGTTGGCCCAATAGATGAATCAAATGCATTGGCAGGTAGTTCATGAGGGGTTTCCCCTGGCAATGCTGGGAAGGCTTCCAAGTTACAGTTGTGTCAGCTCTTTTGGCTTCTCTGAAAACTTACCCCATGTTTCCTGCTGTAGGTATGTAAAATACCCTTCCTTAATGATCACAGAGAGGGAAAGCTGAGTTCAAGGGTCTTTCTGAAAATGCTGGAGATACTTACCTGACAAAGCAGCGAGTTGGGCGTGTAGGCACAATTTCTAACTATCCAAAAGACTCTGAAAACCAGAAAGAATAGTAGCGGTTGGGGTTTATTGGTGTGGGTTTTGACAAGTGTCACGTGAAAAGGAGGGACAAATGCAAAGATTTCTAGTCTCACCTGTATTAATATAAAGTTATTAGCTATAAGCATTCTTGGAACAATCAAAGCTTTATGAACCCAGCACTGCCTGTTTAACCATGGACAGAACACAGGCTGGGAAGATTTTCGAGTTTCCTGTGAGGACCACACTTTAGCTAGGGAGAACTTACTAGCTGTAAGTGTCTCCAGAAAATCAAAGTCTTATGAACCGAACCCTGCCTATCAAACAATGGACAGCACACAGGTTAGAAGGGTCTTTGACACTCTGCTGTGAGAACCGCACTTAATAGCAAGAAAAGAACTTTCTCCACAGCAGATCCCGAAATAACTTTTATTAATACAAGTATGTGACAGTTGTTGTGGGTTTTGTGTTGCCGGTGATAACGTTTAGCTGTATGATTGTATTTAATTGAGGACCAAAAACCCCAAAAGAAACCAGCAAGTATAGAGAGTACATGGTTTTCTCACCCCTTCATTGTCCAAAGAGGTGGGAGGAGACAGGGCAGCTGCTCTCCGCTACCCTTGCGGAGACGATGGCATTTCTGCCCAGTTTTTGCTCACATCCAATTGCTTTTATACCTTTTGTTTCCTTAGGTTGTTTGAGTGGCTTTAGTCAATAGTTGTTTTTGGGGTGACAGACAGATGACCATGACACAGACTTGAAGAGCTCCCTGTGTTTCCAGAAGGTTTTGCAAAGGAGGGCCATGTCATTTCTGCAACACTCCACCCTTTGTTAATCTTACCAGTCTGGCTTTAGCACTTTGGAAAGCCACTAGGATGTCTTTATCCTCTGACAGTGGTTCTGGGAGCATCCCTTCAGGGGGCTGAGGCGTTTTCCCTCAACTCATCAAGAATTTATCAGGGCTATCACCCAGAACATGTAACATTAGAAAGGGAGCAAGCTGAATATGGCTTTTCATTGGTCTTACCTACCAAAATTAATTTGTATTTACACTAATTGCTATGGAGGTTTTTGGGTTGTTTCCCCCCAGTTCTTGCTACAATCTGAAGAAAGTCTAAGAATTTGTAAACTCTGAATGCTGCAGTAAGAGTCAGATTTGGCTGATTTTGCTGATTTCCTTCATGGCCAGGTGCTATTAGTAGCCAGTTGTTACGGTCTTTTCAATTAAAAACTTTTTTGAAAAGACTTTTTTGAAAACTGGCTATAATGTTCTTTCTGTGTTAAGTGTTTGTTAGAATAAACATAATGTCTGATTGAACTGGCTATCTGGTGGGTGTAGAAATAGTTGTGCTTATCTTTTAAAAACATGTATTATTTAAAATGTGACAATGTTAAAGAATGAATACTTAAAATTATGAAATACAAGTTCTATGTAGCTTGATACCAAACTCTTCAGATTCCTATTTTTCCTTTTTTTCACTGAAGTTGTGTTGAGTTCCTAATAAATACCATGCAAGCAGCACTATTTTTTGAGAAAATATTTTAGATGTATAAAGGGAAGACAGATCTGAGAATGAAAACGTGTCATTTCAGTAAATGAGTTTTGTGAGCAACTGCAACTTGGGAAAGGTTTTTTATAGATTAAAAAACCCTACTAAGTTTCAAATTAGTTAGCAGATACCAAGAATATTCTTGCATTTAGCAGACTGTTGGATTTCTCTGAGCTAATTTTGGATTCACATGTTGTGGTAGTTTGGAGCACAGATTTTGTAAGAGATAAAAGAGGACAGTACTTGATTAGAAGATTTTTTGTGGTGGAGAGTTTGAGACAATCCTTGGGAACTGTTTGCAATAGAAAAACTCCACTTGTGTTTTCTTAATCTGAATGTATAACTTTATCTTCTATATTGAAGAGCTTGCACTTTTTTTTTTTTGCTTGCATATGAATGGATATATATACATGGGTATTCATAAAATGAATGATTCTGTTATTCTAAATCTGTTGCTAATAAGATCAATAGACTCTAAGACATTATTTCCAAATACAGTGTTCCTTTGCACAAGCAGGCAGAATGGAAGATTGCACACAGATGCTTTTGGGTCAATATAACAAATGGGGGCTCAGTGGAGAGAGGGGAAACCTAGCAAAAGACAGCAGATTTACTCACATAGATTGTTAGAGGGATCTACATTTCTCAGTGGACTAGAAGATTTAGACAATTATGTTAAACATGTTTCATCATCTTGCTCTGACTTTCCCTGTCTCCATGCTCTGTTTTCTGGTGTATCACAGAAATGAGATACCACAGTACACAATGAGGAGTGGATGGGTTTCCAGCTGATAAAATTGTGTTGTAGATGCACTGCTGTGCTTGCCTGTCTCTTTTTGGAAGTTTTATTCTGTTACCAGTCTTCTAAGCAGCCTTGAAAGAACTGCTGGTATAGTTTATAAAACCAATGAGTTTGCACATGTGGAGAGAAAAATGGATGCCATGTAGCATTTAATGAGACTTGATGAGCAGCCTGTCAACTAAGATTCGGAAAGAAAAAAATCAATTTAGAATGATGAGCAGGTCTTGGAAAAATCCAAGTATGCCTCAGGTTTTAAACTTTTGGTGTGTGTTTTCCCTTGTTGTGTACTCTCATTTAGTGTTCATAATTTCTAATTTAGCAGGATCATTCTGTAATAAAAAAAACCCCAAGTCTATTGGTCAGGTACACTCAACATTTTTGAGATCGCAACAGTTCAATCAGCAGTTTCTTTTAGAAAGTATTTAAACTACATTGGGAGCCCCAGATGTGTTTTCACGGCTGTTTTGGAGACACTCCTCTCTCAATGGGTGCCACCCACAAGTCATGGTTCTTCCTTTTGGTCTTGAGCTTCCAGTGGCCTCATTTTTCATGGAAGACAGAAATCAAGGTGTTGAGTGAGAGGAGTGCTTACATATTACACACTGCTCTATCAAGGGGAGGTTCCTAGACACAGCCACTGTCTAAATCTTGAGATAAGTTGGAACATACATGCATTCCTTTTTAATTTCAAACATGCAGACTGTATTTGCTTTATGTTCTAAATTGTTGCTTTGCCACATGGATTTTTGACTTCAGAAGTTAGTGGTTTATAAAATATGCACTTGATGTGTAATTTCTAACACAGAAAAGTAAGTTTTATTCGTGATTAAGGTATTTTGAAAACAAAGGTTGTCCTAGTCCATAGGTGAACAGTATTTTTAATTCTTTGAGGGTTTCAGGGTGTAGGCAACGCCTTGTGAGTAACTTGTAGATCCTGCAACACTTTTTCTTTGAAAGTATCAGTACTAGACACTTAAAATGTCTATTCCTAAGATATTTCTTTCTTCAGTTCTGTATAATAGAAGTGTATCAGAAATTCAGTAACTTTTCTTTGATCTGTTGAAGTGTTTCAGCAATCGATTGCAGAGTTCAATATAAATAAAAATAAGGGGTTTGAAACCAAATAAATTCAGTCATAGTGAAGTACCTGTTAGTATTAATTTGACAAGTTAAGTTTTGGGGGGGGGTTTGTTGTTGTTTGTTTGTTTAATTTTTGTATCATGTGGAATGTTCTAAAGCATTCCCAAAGGATAATTGTAATGTCATAGCAAATAGCCCTTAAAGAAAATTTGAAATTCTGTTTTACTTAAAACTTACCAGAAATTTAGACAAATCTATTAGTTCTGAAAACAGGGATAATTTGTGAGGATTGTGTTAGTTTGCTGTCAATTATTTTCACAGGCTGATCCAAAGGAGGTGATTGAGATGGTCACAAAGCACGTTACTCAGTATGGCTGTGCAGACTGGCCTGAAGAAATCTCCGCTTTGATAAAGCAGCTGCATTACTACAATGAGCGACTACTGGATTTCACTCAAGCTCAGACTCTGCAAGGACTTGGCAAAGGAGTGGATGTGCAGAGATTTACGGCAGATGCACAATACAAAAGAGAAACAATACTAGGATTGGCAGAGTAAGTAATGTCTATCTTGTTTATTTTCTTCATTTTTGAATGAAATGACTTTAAGCTTTACATCAGGAGAGTAAATTGAAAGTAGTGCCGACCTTTAGAAGGGATAATTTACCAGTTGCTTTAGAGATTTATACTGTAATACTGCTACAATTGGAGATTTTTCTATTTGACTACTCTACTTAAATAAAACATTGCTCATGGATCTACAACTTTTAATTGGATCTATAACTCTTCATTTATTAACCACTACTGTTTAATTAGGGATGAATGAATTTATATTACATGTGCAGGTTTGATCTCTTCCTTTCATCTTCTGTGAACCCACCCTTGCAACTATTAGGATTATGCCCAAGCACCAAAACTTGTAGTGAGCTATAGTATTTTTTAAAAAAGTTGTTAAACTGTATTTTATTCTTAATAATTTAGTTAAAGCTGCTATATATCACTATATTTGCCCTCTGTATTCATTTGTAAGTAATCAATCCTTCACCACCTATGTTTTGATATTTGCCATGCTTTTATCTCACTTTTCAGAAATCCAGAATAGAAAAAAAATGAACTAAATAAGATAGTACTGTCTTTTCATTTTAAAATACCTTTAATTAGCATCTTCCTGCAGGTTCTTTAAGCTGGGAACAAGTCATGGGTATGACTTGAATGTTTACGTCTTGAGGACAGTCATAGTTGAATAGTCAGACTGTCAAAGGGAGAGTTGTCTGCAATAAGAAGCTTTAAATACAGTTTTAACCAGATTTTCAGCTGGTTCAGATTTTCTCTGCATAAAGCTTTTGAAGAAAACATTTAGATGTTTACAGTTTTGCACCTATGTAGTTACAATTCCAATAGAAATTTATTACTAAAAACCATGGATATATTGAATAAGAAGAGTTGTATAATCTCAGGTTTTAAACACTAAGCTGCTACTTTGCATCTATAAAATCTATACCTGCACAGATTGTCACTGCATTCATAAGAAGGGTTTGTAATAATCTCTTAATGTTTCTGCTGGAATTACCTGTTTTGTATGTATTGTTCACTAAGCACACACCTGTAATACGTCACTGGGTGCATGTTACATCCTGCCATAGCTACAGTAACTTCAGTGCAAATATCCTTTTGTTATCACAAATACTTTGAGTGCAGAGGGCTTACTTACACTCCCATCCAAGAGTTCTTTAGATAATGTCTTTCGTAGAAATAAAGTAAATACGAAGAGAAAGTAGAGATGAAAACACAGTATGGAAGGGTTAGTGAAAGTGAGGCTTCACAGCGTGTGGATGAGAGTGGCAGTTCCATATTAGGCAATTGCAAAGATCTGATTAATTACTTGTTCAGCTTGCAGCTTCCTTGCTTTTATCTTCTCTGTTGACTCTTAATCTGCATTTTCTAATGGAAAAGATGTGCAAATTCAACGTAATTTTGTAGCATATTTTTTCTTAATTTTTAATTAAGTGCCTCATGTTTTTAATCTTTTATGAAGTGCTGTTTAAAGGAACAACACCTGGAAGAGATGGTATCTTATTTACAAAACAGCTTTGTACTGGAATGAGCAATTTGCTAAAACTACTTAACCAGCAGTTGTCTATTTTATCTTCCATATTTGGTGTATTGTCTTTGGAGCTTATTGTGCATTATGTATCCAATATTTAAAGATTTGGATGCTTCACAGGCTTAATCAAGGTTAATTCTCAAGCAGTTAACAAATTTATCTAGGCAAGATAGAGCTAGAAAGTGTTTGTAAAGGAGTTAGGGAAACAAGAGCAAGTCTGAATGGGAATTCTTGACTAGCCAGGTCAAGTCCCGTGTAGCATCAGGCCAGCTATGGTATTTAAAGTTTAGAATTTATTCTTTTACTTGAAGTCATCTCTTAGGTGATGTCTTCGGTTTGAACTTTGTTTTGTGGGTAGTGTTGTTTTGTTTTTATTCTAGTACTCTGTGATCTTCAACTCTTCACTGCTTTTTATAAAATTTTGAAATCAGAAGTTGATTTTAATATTTTAATATCAATTTCTTCCTTGCCTTTTAAGTCACCAATCTGAAATACTTATTTTGGTTTTGTAGAAAAATGGTGTGATTATCAAACAGTCTGAATTTATTAACTTAGCATGTGCTAAATTAATGGGGTTCTGGATTCTCAGAATGATTTTTGGGCATATGAACTAGGTCCCTTTCCAGAAGACTAAACTAGAAAGTCTTGTGTACAAGCACTTTGAATGTACTTCAGCTCTTCCTGGAGACATTACCTTCCCTGAAACATTGTGTGTGCTTTTGCTGTCCTGCTCCACCTAATTGCTTGTTCTCCTGATGTGTTGCTGCAGCAGAACTCAACAAACAGCTGTAGCCTTCCGTCTCATTTTCAAGCTTCAAACATGAGAGGAAAGTAAAGGCTCTTGGCTTAAATCTTCATTTCACTTCTCAAAGTTGTTTTTTGGTGTTTTTTGAAACATTTTGTGAGGATGGAAAGCTTAAAAAGTGGATCTCATTTCCCTTTATTATGATTGAATCCAGTCTCACACTTTGTAGCTGATTGATGTGAACACAAAATATTGAAGACTGCTTGTGAGCAAACATGTGCACGTGTATAATACAAGAGGCTTTAGAGAAGACAGGGAAAAAATTGCTCTGAGCTGCCAAATGTTTATTTCTGTGAGCTTGAAGAAGGTAGTCAACAAAATCCCAGCTGAACACAACTGCACAGGCATACTTTTTGATACTTATGAAATTTATGCTACCACACAAGCAGAGTGACTAAGAAACATGCACAAGTACTGCTTCTGACTGTGTTTGCACCAGTCTTGGTGCAACAACTCCAACAAAATACATCCAAAGAGGGCCTGCCCCGGAGATTTCTATGGAAATTTGTTTGGCAGTCCTCAGGCTCACAGAGACAGATAGTCAGGGTTGGGCATGAAATGAGATGTTTAAAAGAAAGTTAAAAGATCCTTTACAAGGTAATAGCCATTTTTTTCAGCTTTTCATTCTGCTACAACTACTTATTTTTGTCATTATCTTGACAATGAATAAGTAGCTTGTTACTGTTCATTTATGTGATACAATTTCTTAAACCTCCATTGCCTTGTGCTGCCACTTCATGTGACTCTTAAGACAGAAAGGCAGGATTATGGTATGGTTTATAAAATTCTAGGGGGAATGGATCCCAGTAGCACCAAGAGCCACACCTGATGTGTGTGATTGCTTTAGCTGCACAATAATTCAGTCATTCATGCCATCCTCCTGTCACTGAATCACAGAATGGTTGAGGTTGGAAGAGGCCTCTGGGAGTCATCTTGCCCAACCCCTGCTCAAGTAACGCCACCTAGAGCCTGTTGCCGGGACCATGTCCTGATGGCTTTTCAGTATCTCAGAGGATGGAGACCAATAGTCTTCCTGAGCAGCTTTTTCCAGTGTTCAGTCACCCACACAACGCAAAAGTGTTTTCTGATGTTCAGTTGAAATTTCCAGTGTTTCAGTTTGTGCCCATTGCCTCTGGACCTGGCACTGGTCACTACTGAAAGGAGAAATGCTCTGGTCCCTTCATCATCTCTGTGGTTCCTCATTGGACTCTCTCCAGTAGCTCCATTGTTCACTTTACAGCCACTCAATTACTCAATTCCTTTCAGAAGTTGTATTTACTTTTTCAGTGGAGGGTTACTAGATCATTCCTAAAGATCACCTTTACCTTCTGTCAAGATAGTCTGTATGTGGACTGATGGTACAGGGAAGGTAATATAATATATTATATATATTGTGGTTTTGTTTTTGTTTTTTTTCCTTAAATGATGCAAGTATTGAGATTAGTGTTGATGACTAGCCTGCAGAATAGTGCCATTAACCTCATGACCTCCAGTGTGCCTTTTCTTGAATAATCCTGTTATCTTCCCCTTAGTGGTGTACCTGCTGTGCAGGTCTTGCAGGAATTTAACCCTCACTATAACTAGGAATGCCGTTGTTGACAGTACATCAAATGATTTCTGGAAAATGGAAAGGAATGTAAGTTTGTAAGTGTTGTGGTTTGGCAACAGTTGTTGAGTATCCCTTCTTAAAAAAAAATCTGCTTTTATGAGCTGAATGACCACCTGCACAAACTGTGGCTACTAATCTGGAATTTAAAATGTAGGGTTGTCATGGGACATGTTAATGTTGAAAAATAGAGCATCTGGTATAGATCAGATGACTTTACTGAGTATTTTTAAAAAAATTCAGGTCGTCATCCTCTTGTACATACACTATTGCCTGCTGAATTAAAAACTCTCCTGTTTTTGTGGAAGCACTGGGTCCAGTTTCGAGAGGTTGGGAATGGGAGGTGTTGGTGGGATGGAAAATCAGAGGGAAGGTTCCATAGCCATTGAAACAGAAGTGAAAGGATGGTATTGTCAGATTTTTCTCTTTTGTTTTCCTCTCTTTTTCTTAAATGTGTTTCAATAACTACTTTTGTTTATATTAAAATATATTTCTCTTTTATTTTTAGTGCATGTGTTCTTCCTCCTTTACTTTGTATACAGGTTATTCAGTGTACAGTGCCTAATGTTTTTCAGGGGTTGTCTTAACTAAGAGTCATTACAAGAGGGTTGTAATGTTTCACTTTTTTGGACCTTTGTTTTTGTGTGGTTTTGTTTTGTTGTTTGGTTGGGTTTTTTGAACCATTAGAGCAATAGTTATAATCCGAAGAGAATTTTCATAGCTGGTTGTGAAGATTTTTTTCAGCATTATGTTGTTTCTTGACATTTTGATTTTCTGCTTGGCATTGTATATCTTATTTTAATTCTATAATATCTGTAGCAACTATCACAATGAAATGTAATGTTACATTTGATTGAGAATTTAAATACTAGAATGAAGGTGCATGGATGTGTCAGCTGTTCACCTGAAGTGGTGAGGAAGTCACAGACTCCAGCTGTCAGTGGTGTTTAATGTAGACCACCATATGGTATAGATCTATGTTTGTAAATGAAATCAACCTGGGAGGACATGCTCTCTAATCTGTTGTAGGGGGTTTTTCTGCTCTCCTTTTATTGTCATACATGGATCCTGTTGATGGTATATACTAGAAGTTACTATTTTCTTCAATACTAGGGGACTTAGCAAGCAAACTTTCTGCAGCCACAATGTCAAATATCTATAGAAGATGTTAAACATAGTAAGATGAGGTCAAGTTTATGGAGTTAACATGAGTCTTACAGTAATATAATTTTGTAAACTAATTGACTGCAGTTGCAATTGTACTCTGTATTGGCTCATGTTGTGTAAGGCTTTTTTCCTTTGTCATCTTGACTTTAATTAAAGCATCTAAAAACAATATGGTCATTGGTATTCACATGAAATACATTTTAAAGAAGTTGTTTGTGAGAGGTCTATTAGGAAGTAATTACAGATAGTGTTTTTCTTGGAATTATCCTGAAGGAAAAAAACAGAAGCAACCAAACCAAAATTAAAACCCAAAGCCTCCAGCATCAGCCTTAATAAATATTGCTCCTATGCCAGTCTGAAAACAGAAACCTTTTATGTCTACTTGAACCATACTAACCTTGGTGGATTAGTAGTAACTAGTATGAATTTTAACTTCAGGCTTTCATAATTTAACAGATTCTCCATCTCTTGTTTTGTTCAAGGGATTGTACAATAGCAGAAGAGTGTTTTTTAATATTTGTAGGACATTTACAGAGTAAGCTGAATATCTTGACACCTTCTTTTATTCTAAAATTACTGCAAGTGTTTCTGTCTGTGAACTTCAAGAAAGAGCTTTGAGGACGTATTTATCACTTGTTCCAAAAACACTGTAGGTGTTGTAACTGTGTCAAATAAGTGTTGTGACGCCTTACATACTTCATCACTTTTTAATTGAAATGAAATGAAAACTGAGACTTTTGCATTAGCACAGAGGCTAAGCAGAAGCTGCCTTTGAAAACCAAAGTGTATGTGGAGTATGGAGTAAGTGCCTGTCTTTAGAATAACTCTGTAGTTTGGAGGGGTTTTTTCCTTCTATTTTTTTCCCAAATGGTAGCACTGAGTATAAGCAAATGCAGGAAGATGCTCTTCGTGTACTTTTTTGTTTAGAAATTAATCTAGTTTCTTGCCTTATGAAAAAAAAAATCAAAAGAAATTATTATGTTTGCAATGTAAGTATTTATTTGCATGTTATGTCTCATGGGACTTAACTTTTCCTTGGTTTTTTTATGTCTGTTCTCTATAAGAACACTTGAAGAAAATGTCTACAAGATTGCTGTTTCTTTGGCTCAGCGATACAATGTTCCACTTTGGGAAGTTTATATGACCCATCTAGAATTTTTATTCACCGACAGTGGGTAAGTTTTCTCCTCTGCAAATGCATATACAGTTCTGTTGCACAGAAATAAGTGCTGACCTATGGCAGAATTGAATTATGTTGGGAGTAGAGTTTGATTTCTGT
>JAOXXN010000446.1:105642202-105654791 GCA_026770055.1 Myrmophylax atrothorax | reverse complement strand
AGTGGATTTTTTAGGTGAGGCACAGCGTGCGCAGAACTGGCCCCACCCTTTAACTCCTGAGGTTCATCTGCCACAGCGGAATGAGCTTGGATGGTGACAGTGAAGTCCTCAGGACTAGAACCTACAGCCCCCAGTATTCCCAGGAGGTCTTCCATCCAAGTACTGACCAGGGCTGACCCTGCTTGGCTTCCGAGATCTGACGGGATTGGGCGTCAGGGTGGTATGGTCATAGTTGATTTCTTAGGTATTACCTTATTAAAAGATCTAGAGATGTCTTCACTAGCTTTATCTGAAATGAAAAGGTGATAAAAGTGTTCTCTAGGGGCTTTTTTGTGTCTTTATCTTTTCTCTTCTGGATTGTGATAATTTTCCTGAAGAGTTTTTTCACGATTTTTAATGAGGTGAATTTCAGTTTGTTCCCTCTTTGGATACTGTTTCAATATTCCCACAATATTAGTATAGGTTTATTAGAACTCATCTAACCTGTATCTATATCAGAATTTGGTGAAAAAGAAATTGCTAGCTGGGAAAATAAGAAGCTTTGTCAGCATGAAATTTATGCTAGACCAGCATGTTACCACTAGTTTCATCAGCTGTCTCTTGAGCCTGTTTAGCAGAATGACTGTCTTGATTTAGGTGTTTTGATCCTTTTTTATCACATGATGGTACTTTTTCAGGCTTATCAGGAAAGACTGAGACTCATCCTGAGATCTTAATTGCCAGACTAGATGGCTGGACTGAGGTAGCAATGGAATAACTGTTGTCTGATAAGAAGGAAATACTGTCTTACCTATGATCACTGGTAATGACTACTTGAAACACTTGCTGTTAATAAGTCTTGGACATTTCAAGTTTATTTCTCATTTATTCCAGATGAATGGTGCAGGGAGAGTGTCTGTTTTCAAACACATTGTTTATTTTCCTTTGTTTGATTCTAACACAGTTTCAGTATTCTCTTAAGATGAATAGGAGTAGCAGTAAAGCAATACTGATGGCAGAATTATTGTGGTTAGTGGCCAAGCAGAATTTTGTAGTAGAAATCTGTTCACTTTTTGGCCATGAAAGATACTCAAGAAGCACTTGAAACAGTTGGTCAAATGATCTAATTCATTGTGTTCCCTGAAACAGCTGTTTAACCACCATGCAACTAGTTTTGCCTCAGGATTCCATCCAGTTTTCAAGTGGAAGGGCTCAACGAGAAATTATCATTGTAGATCCTAAAAACTTCTCTGAGATCTCTTTCCTCTAACTTTCATGTGAAAAATGCTTCATATATAGAAGCTGCCTTTTGGCTTTCATCTGTTACTTAAATTTTGAGGCTGCAGTGGTCATTTGCTCACTTGTTTAATCCCTGGTTCAATACTTTCTTCCCAGCCTGGTTCTGTGGCCAAGTACTTTACTATATCAGTTTCGCATTGCCATAACAGATGCACATTTATGTGTGCCATGGTGCTGATACTTAATCAGACTGCGAAAACCGTGGTCATTATCATGAAATAATTTGTGCTGTGACTGAGGCAATTGAGTTTTCTCACATACAGGAGATTTGTGGATTTCTTTTGAGAGGAAGCTTAAAGTGAGATAGTGTAAGTAGGCTTTTTAGGAGTGCTGAGCAGTAAATTGCCAAAGAAACAGGAAACTGCTGCACACCCCTCACCCTTCAAAACTTCAGAAGGGGAAGGTGAGAAAAGAGAGTGAGAGAGTAGTCCAGGGAGAAGATGAGATGCACTCTGCTGTTATCCTTGTGGAACAGCACCTACATTGAGAAACCCCTTTTGGTCAGAAACAATCAAGAAAAGTCTCGAGTGAGAAGGGGTAATAGGAGGTTGGCTACATAGCAGTGTTGGCTACATGAGTTCAGCTTCAGAGGTACCATTGCTGTTGTCACCACATGGCAACTTAGGAAACAGAATCAGAATATCCCCCACTGTTTCAATATGTCAGTAGTAGTAAGGAGAGGCAGGTAATGGGCCAGCAGGTCAATAGGCAGGTTCTACTTGGGTGTCACTGGGATATGGCAGACAACCTGGGAGCGGAATGTGTAATTACGCAAAAGAGAAGGAAAACACAGGTATTTAGTGCTGGCTTCTGCAAATTCTTGTTCTTACTGAGAAAGATGGGAATGTGATGGGCTTTGACAGGGGCCTTCTTCTTCACCTGTCTCCTTCCTTCAGCTCTTTGGTTTAGCTTTCTCAGGAATTGGGCCAGCAGTGACTGAATGAAAAGGCAGATGAATGAGCAGTGCTTGATTGAGCAAAGGGGTTGAGAGACTTGTCTAAACTGGAGAAATGGATGAAGAGTTTGTACTTATGAAAAGGCAAAAAACATTGTTACACTGACTTGTATTTTAAGATATGACACAGTGGTGGGTACTTTAGCACTAAGAGCTCAGAGATTGCAATCAGTAGAAGATTTAGTTCTCAAACCTCAAATGTTTATAGATGCGGTGACATTGGTGGGAACTGTGTGGGCAGAGATACATCATAGTGGGACTTGAATAAATCATAAACCCAAGGTAACGTGGTTAATGTAATTCAAGAAAGTCAAGGTGGATGAAATATTTTTGTTGTGTTTGTGGTAAATGAAACAGGTAAAATCCTTTACTCTTTGCCATTACCTTTCCCATACTTGTGGCATTTCTACTGAGAAATGCTTTTTACTCTGAATAACTATTTAGGTCTTTTTGATTAAATACCAATTAGGCCCACATCTGTAATGTTAAGAATTGGGTATGGAACGTATTTCTCCCTATATGGGAGATATTCCAAATGTTTATTGAAACTACCGCTTATATTTTTGCACACATTTGAGTCTGTCATACTTTTTTGCAGCAGCTCTGTTTGCTTTTAAATAATACTGATGTCATAGATTCTTAATTATAGTAATGATCACAACAACTTTTTATCATGATGATATCATGTAGTCCCCTTTCTGTGATCTTTGTGAAGCATTTTAGGTAATTTGGGTATTTTTTATTCCTTTATTGTAAGCATTTTGTTCATTGTGCTGGAGAGTCCGTTATGTCTTCAAAGAACCATCTGTTTCAGAGCTCATAGGTCATTGCCCTGATGGTTTTTTGATTAACAGTACTCTGGAAAAAAAGCCCAACACAACAAAACCACAACTGAAAATAATCTTTTTTAATTGCTATGTTTTCGTTGTTGAACACCCACTACAAAATGAGATTGCCACAATATGTTGATAAGGAAGAAAAGGCTACAGCTTTAGGTAGCAAAAGCAGAGTAAAAAGCTTCGGCATCATCAGTTAAATCTTCTGTAGAGAAAGAGAAGCTGAAATTTTCTTTACCCCAGCTCTTCCTCGTGGCCTTCCATAGACTCAGCCACGTACATTCAGACTATGGCTGATGACATTTTTTGTTTACTATTCCATCTTTTATAACTTCTCTTCCAACCTCTGATGCAAAAGAAGCTTTGCTTGCAACTTGGTATTTTTAGTTGTGAGGTTGACTTACTTTCTCTGAGTCAATAATACTTTTTTGACCAATTTTTTTTTTTGGCCATGTTTTGACCACACACCAGACAAGTGTGGACTGGGAACCTGTTACAATTGGATATTAAACTGAACAATTTTCTTGAATTTAATGCTGTTTAATGACTAAGTGCCATTTAAAATAATTGTTTAAATAGCTCAGTTAAAAAAAAAAAGCTCCAAATACTGTTCACTGTCTTTTGTCTGTCTGATTGACTTCTTAACACTGCATAAAACACTAGGAAAAAGACAGGGCATGACATTGCCTGAAGGTGTACAAGAAATGTGTTAATAGTATTCTTACATAGCGTGAGTGCATTCAGATGTTACTTTTTGAATTACTTGGCTTCTTTTTATCCCTTTTTATCACTGTGCTCCAGTTCAGTTGGTTTGTCTTGTTTGACCTTGTTTTCTTCATGGATATTTGACTGTAGTTCTATTTTAATATCAGTACAAGGTATTTTCTTCTGCCTTTCATTTATACAGTTGTTTTAATTAAATCTGCTTCAAGACCGCATAATAGGAAACTTCATGAATAATGTCTTCTCTTTAACTGGTTCCTTTCATACATTAAAACTCTTTCACTGATTTCCAGATGAATTGTACAAGGGTCAGGTAGTGATGGAGTTAACTTTCATCATAGCAGCCACAATGGGGCTGCGCTTTGGATTTGCAACTGGAACAGTGTTGATACCACACCATCATTTTGGCTGTTGGTGAGCACTGCTTGCACAGTGCCAAGGCTTACTCCTTTTGCAACACCTCAGCCCTGAGTAAGCTGCAAGTGGGCAAAAAGTGGGCATGGGACACAGCCAGGACAGCTGACCTGGGCTGGCAAAGATATGTTCTGTGACATATAATGTCATGCTCAGTGGTAACAAGGAGTTCAAAGATGTGCTCCAAGATAGTTGTTGCTTGGAGAATGGGTGTGCATCGCCCTGCTTCTGAAAGGTGGTCAGTGATTACCTTTGCAACACTTAGTTTTTTCTTGTTCATTTCTTTTCTCTCTCCTTCATGTGTAAACCATCTTTATCCTGCCTTTGCTCATCTTTTTCTCTCCCTTTGTAGGAACTGGGAACCAGCTTTTGTTATTCCATATCTGTTTAACCTGCTTCTGAATTAACTTATGTAATTTCTCTCCATTCTAGTATATCTGGTTGGCTTGTGGCCCCATGAAGTTTGGTTGGTGGAATATATAAAGCTGGGATCAAAAGCACAGTGTGGGCAGCAGGTCAGGTGAGGTGTTGCTGCCCCTCTCCTGTGTTCTGGTGAGACCCCCACTTGCAATGCAACATCCGCTCTGGGGTCCCCAGCACAGGAAGGACATTGACCTGTTGGAGTGAGTCCAGAGGAAGGCCACCAAGATAATTTGAGGGCTGGAGCACCTCTCCAATGAGGAAAGGCTGAGAGAATTGGGATTGTTCAGCGTGGAAAGAGAAGGCTCTGTGGTGACTTAATTGTGGCCTTCCAATACCTGAAGGGAGCCTACAAGAAAGATGGGGAGAAACTTTAAGGACATGTGACAGGACAAGGGGGAATGGCTTCAAACTGGAACAGAGTATTCAGAGGATGGTGAGGGGCTGGAACAGGTTGCCTAGAGAACCTGTGGGTGCCTCATCACTGAAAGTGTTCAAGGCCAGGTTGGATAGGGCTTTGAGTAACCTGGTCTAGTGGAATTTGTCCCTGCCCATGGCAGGGATGTTGGAACAAGATGATCTTGAATGTTCTTTCCAACCCAGGTCATTCTGTGATTTAGTGGCAGATATAGGTACTGGACCCAACTGTTCCATCTGAAATCAAAGAACATTTTTTGTTATGCAGGTAACTGATCACTGGCACACCTTGCACAGAGAGGTTGTGGAGTTTCCCACATTGTAGATACTTATTGTGGTCCTTGGCCATGGGCTCTAGGTGGCTCTGTTTGTGCAGGCGTTTGGGCCAGATGCCCACTGGAGGTTCCTTCCAGCATTCTGTGTTTCAGTGCTGCTGGGATCCCACATTCCAGTGGGATTAAAAGGAGGGGAGCTGTTTCCATAATCTCAAAGTTGCATGTTAATTGCTGGCAATATGAGTAGTAAGGTCAACATCTTCATGTACAAGTGAATATATATATATATAAAATACATTCTGAGGAGAATGGGCTGATGAGTTTTTACCCTGAGGAGTGAAATCTGTTGAGCTCAAGTAGTATCTGGTATTCTTTGGTTTGAAAAGAGATTTTTAGGATTTTTCATTACATGTTGTGGCCTATAGATTTAAAAATCTTTTTAAACTGTAAAAGCTTTTTAAAAATAAAACTTCACATGCGAACAAAGCTTGAACTAGCCCCTAAGCTACAATTTTTTTATCACTGGCTGTGATACCAAATCTCGTTACTGAAGCTGACTAGAAGTACAGAGGATAGCTATTCATGTTTTGGAATAAAATAACCAGAGAAACATGTTGATAGTGCTGTATTTTGGTACTGTGCAAATGTGAATGCAAAATTAAAATAGTCTTGGGAAGAACCTGTATTCTTTTGTTGTTGTTGTGTTTGGGGTTTTTTTAATGCTTTATTCTGTGTATGCTTTATGGCATCATGACTTCTAAACTGGCAGTATATTGATACTGGTCTCTAGGATACAGATTAGATGGACTATTCAAATTGCCTTTTGCATCTCTCTTAATTGCATTTTCAACACCAGAAGAGAAAAAAATGAAATACGTAGCTGTTTTCATCTTTTATCATGTTTACAAAGTGGCTATACAAATCCACCTGTGGTTGTTACATTTTAATGTGATGTGGAGACTATCACCTTTTCTTTGCTTATAGTAAAGCCTGATATCCAGACTTTGTTCAAAGTAAAAAACTCAACTACTTTGTGTGGGAATGGAACTGAGTTGCATTTGAAACTGAAGGGTAAAATACCCTTTGCATTGTGTTAATACTGGCAAGTTTTCTGAACTCTTACAATAATGTCCACCCATTTTGCTTTTATCATTGAAAGTGTCCAGTAGACCATTACTGTGGTTCATAGTAACGGCACAAAAAAAACAGGAGTAAATCGCACATCTTTCTCTTACGGCTTTTTTTTCTGGGAGTGAGGGTGAAAGTATATAAACAGTAAAACTTTCCACTAAATAATCTCTATCAAACTTTTATGGCTTTACAAGTAGCTAGTTTAATTAATGATGTAAACATGTATTAGACTTTGGTATGAACAATGCTATAGCAGTTTAATTGCCCTCTTTTGTGGTAATTTATCCTCTTTCCTATTCATTATGTCAATACAAATTCAAGCTTTGTTTTCTATTTCTTGAGTATTTCAACTTGAAAATTAATATTTTTTATATGTCTTTGTTCAGTGGTCCAGTAACTAAAACACCTGGTTTTAAAAATACCTAATGCTTTGGGTTTAGAGTTCAGGCATGGAACACCCTCACCCATTAAAAAGTATGTTGCAAGCATCCTTAAAACTGTACTTGGAAGTTAAAAATGAGCAAATTATACATGAATTTCTAAAATCATATTTCAGACTCTGTTTTAGAATTATAGCCAAAGCTGTGTCTTTCCTGAAACAAGAAAGCCAGACTTTCTTATTTCATTTTAATACTTAGATACATTTAGTTGTACAGGTCTTTAAAAATAGTAAGTTGCTGTTTTGTATAACTTGGGCTTTAAGTAGGTTGATTTAAAAGTTGCAGACTACCTCCTGGTGTTTTTTGCTTACATTTATCGTCTAGGGATATATTTTAAACAGTATGTGAACCTGACAAAATTAACCTTTACTAAGTTTTCAGTTAATCTTATAAAGTGATCCTGAGACATCTCTCAATGCAGAATTAAAAATCAAAGATTATACAGTAGCAGTTTACAAAAATAATATTATTATATATATTATTTAAATGTATAATATATATATTAGTAGGAAAAGAAATTTGATGTGGTTTAAAATGAGCAAGGGTCAACACCAGTAAAGGGAAGGACAGTAGAAGAAAGTAGTGAAATCCTGATAATTTTCAAGTAAGTGACTAATGAGAAATTAAGTTTTTTCTCATTAAATACCTTATTTAGTTTTTATGCTGTGTTGTGGACCAGTAGAGCCAGCTGACCTGTAGGGACTGTTGTAATGCAAATAGAAGCATATGGGTGATGAATGAATAAATAATTGAGTGATCTTTTTCAGCTGCCAGTTGAAGCCAGGATAGAAGTGACTAAGAAGGCTATTAAGTCAGTCAAACATCTTTCTGAGAAATCAAGAAAAAAAACTTCTGAGAATGACATGAAAGATGCTGAAAATCCACCTGTTGCTTATGAAGAAACTCTGAATCACTTGCAACAATCCCTTGCTCATCTGGAAACACTCTCTCACAGTTTTATCACTTACTTGAAAAACAGTGAACAGGTAATGATTACTGATCAGGTGTTTGTTTTGAGTGTTACCATAACTAGCAATGATAGACATCAATCTTCTGTCATATTTTAGTAATGTTTTCTTCTTTTGGTTTTGTTGACCTGGTTTTTGAAAATTCACTTCCATCAATCTCTTCTTTTTCTCACTCTATGTTAATTCTCAGCAGAAAGGAAGATTCTGATAAAGCCTTGTATATAAGCAGTACACTGATTAGTGTTCAAAAATTATCTGTTCACAGGATACACTAAAGAAGTATGGCTATTTATATGATTTGTCAAGGTCAGAAAAAGAAAAAATCCATGAGCAAGCAGTGGCTATGTGTATAGATGGTCAGCCCCTGGACATGGTACAGCAGTTGTTACAAGTGGCTGTTGGAAATCTAGGTCTTTCTACCAAGGATGTTGTCCAGTGTGCTATTAAAAAAATCATAGATATATTAAGGTAAGCACACTTACTTCCTCAGTTAAGCCCAGAAATCTTTCTTTGGGTTTTTTGAAGGGGTTTTTTGGTTGGTTGGGTTGGTGTGTTGGTTTGTTGTGGGTTCTGGTTTTTTGTTTATTTGTAGTGAGTACTTGTTTGCTTTCAATGTTTGGATTTTGCAGAAAATTAGGCAGTAACAGGAGAGTTCTTGGATCACTTGGGCTCCTGTTTACCTGTAATTTCATGTTTAGGCAGTTATATTTTTCTGATTTTGGGAAGCCTGGGCAATCTGAACAAAGTAAGACGTAGAACTAATCCTGTTGGCTGGAAGGTGCTTTTCAGTTAAAAGCGTTGTCTTTACAATATTGTTCTATTATGTGTGTGCACTTGTGAATTTTTGGAAAATTTACAACTGCACATATATTGGGGTCACCTCTTAATCCCGAGCAGGGGCTCAGCGTGGATGGCGGTCAGAAGAGCTGAGGCACAGCAGACATCAGAAGGCTTTGATCAGAAGGCTTACAACTTAGAGAGTTTATTCAAGATAGATAACAGACAGATCCTCATAGCTCATAGTAGTAGTAGTAGAAGTACTTCCTAGAAGTTCCTTTTACATCATCTCTTGTTCCTAGTAGACCTAATCCTCACGCAGTAACATCCACACCTTTTATGCCCTCTGACATCCAACATGCCACCACGTTATTGGTTAAACAATTCACCTTACATACACCACAGCCTCTCATTGGTCACAAGCCACCACAGACACACTTGGTAGCTCTGTTCTCTTTAAGGTAGAACTCTAGTGCATTTACACTCACCCCTACACACATAAATCTTCCCAGAGTTAACAGGCGTGTTTGTTGGAAATGGTGAGTAAGTCATGCAGGCATTTGGGCAGCAAGAGGCATCGCAATGGCTGTTGGCACAATATATGTACTACCAGAAGTAGTACAGTTTCCATCTTTGGAATAACTTGCTGAGGCATTTCTGGGAGCTGTCTCTGTGTTGGTTGGTTTGGTTTTTATTTGGAAGGTTTGGAAAGCATGTTTATCTGTCATTAAAAAATTGACTTTACGGTTTTTTCCTTTGTTCTTTTAAATAATGGTTTGTAGAGTTTTTGCTCTTCTTCATCTCCCTTTGTGTCATACTTCCAAATGAAAGAGGAAATGTGAGTGCTTTATGCTCTTGCAACAGGTAAAAGCAACAGTGATACCCAACCCCCTCCCCCCCCCAGCCTGCTAACTTCTTGGAGAGAAACAAGTTTCTAATGTGAGGGATGGGATTGTTGTGCTCAGCTCTTCGTTATTGTCATTGTTACTGGGTTTTGCTGTTAGTGCCATCATACCTTGAGCAATCCTATGTGCTGTACCAAAGGGAAGGCTTCATTGCCATCTTTTTCTGGGTTTTACAGGCCGAAATGCAAGAAATTGTCTTTTGCATGGTGTGACACAAACTAAAAAATTGATTTGTTCATGCGGCCCTACCAAACTGAGTCATCTCCTACTTGAGAATTATGGAGAATAGGCTAGGTCATAAAATGTGAAATAACAAGCTTCCATACAGTTTATACTTACACATCCCTGCAAAATTCTTCTGAGATCTTGGCGAGACCTTGATGATGCAAAGGAATGTGAAATACCATTTATTCTGACCATCTTAATCTTGTTAACAGTGTGTTTAAAGTTTGCATTAACTCCAATACGGCAATCTTTTTTTTTATTATATTCTTTGTTGTCTCGCTTCCAAATGACAATTTAACACTGGAGAGAAATGTTGAAAACTCTGTAGTCATGGTGCATTGTTTCAGTGCTAGTCATGTCTTGTGCAAGGGAAAAAAGTCCTGCCTATCTGGTGGGCT
This sequence comes from Myrmophylax atrothorax, assembly GCA_026770055.1. NCBI lineage: Eukaryota > Metazoa > Chordata > Aves > Passeriformes > Thamnophilidae > Myrmophylax > Myrmophylax atrothorax. The sequence continues at coordinate 105,644,629 of JAOXXN010000446.1, read as the reverse complement.
GCAATGTGTGACTTCATGTCTTGCATCCCAGAAGGGATATGGCTTTACTTCACAAGTTTGAGGCCCAAACTCATAGTTTTTCTGGTATTTGGAAGAATATGGTATCTCTGGGAATATTAAAAAGTACCTGCTTATGGGCATGTTTAGAGACATGGTGAGGATGTGAACACGGGTGAGGGAAAGCTAAGTGCACCATGTGAAAAGCCTTTTAGCCTTGATTTTGTTTGCTCAGCTTGACATTCATAATGCCCTCTTTTAAGAAATTTGTGAAGAGATGTGAGCTCTTTCATAGCCTTAGTGATCATAAAGTTCTATTGGCATGTAGTGTGAGAGACTTTATCATTGCATTTAAGGTTCAACCTTTTTATTCCCACAGCAAAACTTAAGGTATTTATCAGGAGGGTGAAGTGATAGGGGGATATGGTTTGGGGGCTCAAATAGCAATCCATGAGGCAAGTGTACATTGAAAATTATTTGTTAGGGTTGAATAAGTTCTGTGAAGGTGACATTGATTTTTAACAAGGTTTAGGATATATGAAAGTCCACAATTTTTGTAGCCGGATAAGAGTATTCTGTCCTATTTCCCACCAGGGAGTTCGCACCATTTTGACCCTGAGTGTGATGGGATCCATATGTCTGTCAGCATATTGTCTGTCAGAACAGCTTAACCAAAGTGCACACTCAGTCCCACTGCTGTTGGACTGGAACTGAGATGGGAAATTCTTAAGACAGGAAGCAAAGAATGAAGTTCATCTACATCCCTGCCCATTTTTCTGGTCCCAGAATGATGAAAGCCTGAGACTTTTGTTTTGCCATCATTGTTAACAGAGTATCAATGAGCTCTTAAGAATCCATCTGTCTGTGATACTTCTCCTTCAGAGCATCATAAAAATGTTCATTACGGCTTTTTTCAGCAGTCAGGTGAAACTAATTCATCTGGGATTTTTTTTTTAATTTAAGGAACTTCTCATGGATTTCATATTGCTGAGTGCTACCTGTGGCTTTTTCCTGACTGGAAATGTTGTACTGAATATTCCCAATGAAGTATCACTGTATCTTTAATCAAATCTTCATTAGAAATATTTTCTTACACCGTACTTTTTTAATGGGAGGAGAGGGAGATAATTTTGTATCATCCATTAGAAATGAACAGATACTTCTCATTTACCTATTCATGGAAGACTCTCTGCAGTGTATCTGTTCCAAAGAGATATATGCAACAAGTATTAATGAGTGTTCTGCTGTTAGATTCCTCCTAAACACTGTTTAGTACTTCCAAGACCAGTTCAGATAGATATAACTTTGAGAATTTATCCTGTTGTTCTGCATGCAGAAAAATTATGTGAGCAGGATGATCTGAATGCACATACCAGAAATAGGAAAAGAAGTCTAGCATGGAAAATGATCTATTGCTCTCCTTTTTTCAGCATGTATGTGTGTATTTCAGCAGATTGAAGTGCCACAGATGAAAAGAAGGCAGCCTGTCAAATTGTTTGCAGTCCTTTTTGGCAGAAAATTGATTTCTCCTGTCACTCAGTTTAAGAGTGTTCACATTCTCAATGATGGTAGAGGTTTTGCACAGCAACATAAGTAATACTGTCTTTCTTGTCTGGGTTTGTCCATTTGAAGACTAATTTGGCTTCAGATAATAACTGTCCTGCTGTTTCTGACTAGCAGGGTGATGCATCTGGATATAAAGCTCACAAAGTCCAGTTATTTCTACTATAATGAGTCTTGTTAACATGCAGAGTATGAGAAACCTATCAAAATTCTGCTTTATACTCTGCTTCTTATCAACATGTTTCTGTGAACTGAATTATTTGTTCTTTATATGCATTGCAAGGCTGGAATGGCTGCAAGTTCATTTCAAGTTCTGGGACAGAGACCATGACCAATAACTCCTATGCAGCACTTCATTGGAAAGAAGGGAGTGCCTGTCTGTCCCGTAGAGCAAACTGTAGTGGCAGAGATGGGAAAATTAGTTGGAAGCTTCAATTGAAATGATTTGGTGTGTGATGTGACCTCATGTGGTCAGTAGAAATAGTCTGCCTCCCCTCCCCCGCTTCTCTGGGGAGAGGGAGAAAGATAATTTCATATTGTTCTGAACTATGGAAAATTGTCTGCTACAATGATAAAGAACATGAAGTGGAAATGTAGTATAAAATAAAATAGAAAATACTTGAGATGATATTCTCCCTCTGATGAAATTCGGAAAGAGGGTAATATTATAAAGTAGCATCACTAAATAAAGGGAGCAATTACAAGAAAAGTTGTTGCTTGGCCTCTCTTAAGTCTGCTGGTATTATTGTTGTTGCTGTGAATAAAATGGGATTCATCTCTGCCCTATGCTCAGATATTAGCTTTCAAGCTGTAACACAAATTAAAACATATTAACCCCTTTTTGTTCAATACATGCATTTCCACAAT
>JAOXXN010000446.1:105630478-105642192 GCA_026770055.1 Myrmophylax atrothorax | reverse complement strand
CAATAAAAGAAGTAGTCTTGACTGTGTATCCAGAATGGCAAATTCTTACTCAATAAATGCAACATTTCAAGGGAAAACAGTGTGGTTGTTTCATGCAATAGTTTTGAAAAGGATGATATTGGAAAATTCCTTCTTTGACAATTAACCTTCAGAGTAGCAGTTGTAAGGTTATAACACTAAACTTGGATTTTCTATTGCTATGGTGACAGGGAATGTAATCAAGGTATTGTAAACATAAGTGAAACAGTCCTGTATGAATGTGAAAAAATATTGTAGTATCAAACACTTTTTGCTTGAAAGTTAGGAGTCAGTCCACCACTTCTGTGATTTGAAAATATGCATCCTTTCAGTTGCGTAAACTCAACCTCCCTTCAAACACAGTAAAATATCTTTTGTTGTTAGTGTATTTAGTGATTATTTCAGAAGAACCTTCTAGAAAGTGTTGTCTTCATGAAAGCTTAAGTTACTTTTTGGCTTCATATTTTGACAGCATACAATATGACAGGCTTAAAAACTGATGCATTTTCAGAAACAGACTTCTTGTTAAATATAGTTTTTCACCTAATATCAGGAACCTATGTTTTAATTTTTAAAGCAGTTGTGTTAACTACTTTTATTTCCTTTGCCTCCCGTTCTGGTACAGAACTGGCAGCGACCGGGAAGGGTTTAGTGAAATTTTGCATTCTCGTTTAGTGCCCAGTGTTTTGTGAAGAAGGTAAATCCAGCTTTGTTAGAAAGAGTAGCTAACTTAAAAGGGGGAAAAAAATCAGATTTTTTTTTTTACTGTCTTATCTCACATAAGCAGGAGTCATACAGAGTAATATTGTAAGTAGTATATAATAATTTCATGGTATTTTAGATGGAAATGATGGTTTGCCATTAGAACTTTTTTCCCCCCAGTTTTGAATGATCACAGTATTACTATGTTATTTTCTTATTCTCCTCATATTTAAATAAGAGAAAACACAATCAGAAAGAGGAAAATAAAGCTGGAGTATTTTCCATTAATACAATAATTAGGTTAAAAAAATTAGATTAAGTTAATTTATTCTACTTTCAAGTGTTCTTCGTAGTTTATTCTTTTGAGGAATGTGATTAAATATGCATCACTTTTTCTGAAGCTGAACTGAAATCTAAATAAGCCTTTATCATTGTAATTAACCAAGCTCATACCTAGGAGTTTTGAGGTGAACACTGAATCCTGTTCTGTTGTTTAAAACATGCATAAAATAGCTTATAATTTGTGTGGAAGACTAATCCTTCATTAATTATATTTGTTTCTGTTAGTAGCTGCTTATTTTTAAATCATCGATTATTAAGAAAAGAACAAGGCAACAACCTGTGGAAACTTGACAGGATTATTTGTCTTATGAGCTGTCATCTCCTTTTAGCTTCTCTAACCATTAGACAGTAAAGGCGGTATTAAGCTTAAAAAGTGCTAGCTTTCAATCTTCTAGTTTTATTTTTAAAATACTTTTATATTATAGATAACTGTAGCACTGCTTATATTAACCTTTTTTTCTCCTTTCCTTCTGCTTAGTAGGAGAGTACCTGTCTGTATATGACAAACTTGAAGCTTTCTGTAAATGTACATAAATCTGTTGTTCTTGAGAACTGTTTTCACAGATGTATTGTCAGAAACAGTGATTTCTGTTTTCAGAAATGTCTATTAACTTCTGCAGAGGTGTTTCTTCTGACCTGGGTTATTTTGAGGAGCTCAGAGCCTGCTTTTGACAGGAGCTAAAACCTTTCATTTCTGATTAGAGGGATAAAGGGTTTTTGAAAAGCAAGTGCTAGGACTGTCCAGAACTGGTCTCCAAAGTTGAGGATATATCAAAATAGAAGGTTTGCTCATCAGTCTCCTTTGATATGGCAGTTGTTCATGTACAGTAAAGATAATTTAGGGTAAGTGGACTGTAGAATCATAGAACAGTTTGAGTTGGGCCTTTAAAGGTCATCTAATCCAATTCCCCTGCTATGACCAGAGACATCTTCAACTAGATCAACTTGCTCAGAGCTCTGTTCAGCCTGGCCTGGAGGATTTACAGGGATGGGACATCCACCATCTCTCCGGGCAACCTGTGCCAGTGTCTCACCACCCTCATTGTAAAAAATTTCTTCCTTGTATATAGTCTGAATTAACCCTCTCTTAGTTTAAAACCGTTATCCCTTGTCCTGTAGCAACAGGCTCTACTAAAAAGTCTGTCAACATGTTTCTTATAAGCTCCCTTTAAATACTGATCAGCTGCAAATGTCCTGTTTGTTTCTGTTTCAATAGTCATTCTCTTTTTAGTGTGCAAATTTTGTAACTAGTCTGATTTTCTTTGGATATGCCATGTTAACACCCTTTGTTGGTGTCTTTTTATTACAAATGTAATTGAAAAGAAGCACAAAAAAACGATACAGGAAAATTTAAATCTGGCCTGTAAACAGAACACTAACAAAGTGGCTTTTAAAAGAGCAGTAATGAAGTGTCTTAGATCTGTCTTCACTCTGGGAACATACCTTCAATTTTCTTAGCTTTTTTTATTTTTAAAGAAATTTGAAAGCCTCTCCTAATGTCTGTAGCCAGTTGCATAAAATAATCATTTGGAAACTGCTGTGCTTTTTGCCACACTTCTGCCCTAAAGGTGTATTTTTTAAAAATTTTCCTTAACAGAGCAATCGATTCTGTTAAGTCTCCTTTTCTGTGAAAATACACTTTTTGTTGTGGTTGGTTTTGAGAATGGATTTTTCCTGTGTGTTTTGATGAAAATGGATTTTATGTTCTGGACACACATCATATCTCTCTGGGAGTTTAAAATCCTGAGTATTTCTGTACTATAGTGTTCTGTACTATAAATTATAATTTGATTGTTTCCAAATATCCAGAGGATGGTTAGGAAAAACTTGATTTAATCTTGACTTTTTAAAATTAGTTGGCATATGATAATATTGGCAATAAGAACAACATTCTATCAGACATATGTAACATTATTTTTTTTGATAAATAGGGTGGTGTTAAGAGCTTTCTACTCCTATTTCAAACTTAGGAGTTGTGGTGGGTTTGAGGGGCCAGGTTTTGGTACTGGAGGGGGCTAAAGGAGTGGCTCTCTCTGTGAAGCTGCCAGAAGCTTCCCCCATGTCCAGCAGAACCAATGCCAGCTGGCTCCAGGATGGACCTGCCGCTGGCCAAGGCTGAGCCCATCAGAGATGGTAGTAATGCCTCTGTGATAACACATTTAAGAAGGCAAAATGTAACTGTGGCCACAGAAGAGCAGAGTGAGAACGTGAGAGGAGCAACTGTGCAGACCCCAAGGCTGGTGCAGAAGGAGGTGCAGGAGGTGCTTCACGTGCCAGAGCTGAGATTCCCCTTCAGCCCGTGGTGCAGACTATGGTGAGGCAGATATCCCCTTGCAGCCCATGGAGGACCATGAGGGTGCAGAGATCCACCTGCAGCCCAGGCAGGAGCCCACACCAGAGCATGTGGATGCCCAGAGGAGGCTGTGACCCTGTGGGAGGCCCTGTTTTGGAGCAGGATGCTGGCAGGACCTGCTTACCCATGGGGAGAGGAGCCCACACTTGGAGCAGGTTCCAGGTAGGACTGTAGCCCTTTGGGGGACCCACATGGAAGCAGCCTGTGCCTGAAGGACTGCACCCTGTGGAATAGTGACCCATATGGCAGCAGTTTGGGAAGAATTTGCCTGTGGGAGGGACTCACATTGGAGAAGTTCTTGGAGGACTGTCTTTTGTGGAAGGCACCCCACGAAGAGCAGGGGAAAGACTCCTCTCTCTGAGCAGCAGCAGAAACAACCTGTGATGAACTGACTGTAACCCCCAATCCCCACCTCTCTGCTGTAGGGGAGGAGGTAGTGCCTAAGAAGGAGGAAGGGGTGGGGAGGAGGATGTTTTTAAGATTTCTTTCACTTCTCGTTTTTCTGCTCTGATTTAGTTACTAACAAATTCAGTTAATATCTCTACATTGAGTCTTTTTGCCTGTGATGGCATTCAGTGAGTGATCTTTCGCTGTCCTTGTCTCAGCTTGTCCATCTTCCGTTATATTTTCTCTCCCCTGTCCACTTATGGAGGGGAGTGATGGAGCAGCTTTGGTGAGTGCCTGGCATTCAACCAGGGTCAGCCCACTAAAGGAGTGCAATATAGTGATATAAAATGAATATACTAAGTTTTCATCATGCAACAAAACATCTTGCATCTGTTCTGAATGGAGTCACATCTTGGTTTTAAATCTGGTGTTGTTTACTGAAGTGCATTTAAGCAAAAATAGAAAAGTTGAAAGTTCTGAATTCAGGAAGACATTAAGGGTTATAAAAATTCAGGTTTCTATGCCCTATAGTATAATCAGTTTTAGTAAATATATTTATCTATTGAAGTAATAAATGACAAAAGTGTGAACATTCTATAACTCTTGACAAAAAAATTGTGGAATACTGCAGTTATGTTTACACATTACTATCACCTTTACACTGTATTGGTCTTCAGATAAACGGGCAGGGTATTTGGGCATGCATTCATTATTGGTAAGAGCACATATAGGAAGAGGTTGACATTTTTAGTAGCAGAAGAGCTTTGATATGGTGATGAGCTGTAGAGAAAATACACTTTTTCTCTGTTTTTTTTTGAGTAATTTGGAATAACTTAGGAACTCTGCCTTTGTTTAATGCAGCATTGACAAACTAAGATGGGCAAAGCTCTTGTTTCTGTAGATCATCCAGGCATCAGTGCCACTGCAATGGTTTCCATGGACAGACACTATGTGTTGTAGTGGAACACCAGTGCAAAATCTCTCCCTCTCTCAGCACTGAGTCTGTTTGTTTCATTGAAAATCTTAGCAGAAAATGTCACTTGCACTGAGTTAGGAATGAAGCTTGCTTTCCTGCCAGGGTGCTTTTGGGCTTTTTGCTTGGTTGGTTGTTGGGGTTTTTGGTTTTTTTTTTTTCGCACCCAATTTTTACAACCTTTTCACCTGTGGAATAAAATTGTGTCATAACTGGAATGTCTGATGGAGAGTGTGATGGACATTTTTCTATTCCTACATGTGCATAGTGGATGCTGTTTCATGGGTGGCTTGACCCCAGAGAAATCTGCTGAATCAGCAGATGGGATGCTGTTGACTCAGGTTACATTTAAGTTGATTTAAGCCAATAGAGATACTGCAAGATGATTTGAAAGGAAATGATGGTGACATTTATGTGTAACCTTGAATCTCCTTAACTGATATTGATGAGATCTTTAAGGTTGTGAGATTACATGTGCATATTTTGTAACCTAATCTGTATTAGAAGTACTAAACTTTAACTATTCTTTTCCTTCCAAGTTTCATTTAAGTATTTTATTATTTTTCTTTCCCACTCTTTCCATGTTGCTCTTTGCATGACTTAGACATAAAAATAAAGGTATTAGTTAAGCAGTGAAAGTGGAAAATTGTTATAATTGTTGAACGATTCATATAAACCCTACAGGTACATAAAATAAGATACAGTATGAAGGACTACTTTAATGGAAATTTTGTCTTCACTTAGCAGTGGAAATGGTGACTCATCTGCAACCATGAAAGATCCACTTGGAATCCTAGAAGGCATAATTTCTGCAGTGCATGCAAGTGTTGAGAAAGGGTAAGAGCTTCCTATATGGATTCTTTGTTTAAGGCTTCGAAAGATATTTCTCATGAAAGCATTGAAGGTACAATACTGAATATGGATGACTTTTGCTCATGGATGTATGTAATGGGTTTACACTTAATTTTCTCAGACTTTATTCTGGAACAGGCTGTCATTTATCAAGTTCGAAATCTGAGCCCTGACAGAAGCCTTAACTTTATCATTTGGAAGAAAACAGGTCACTGAACCTAAAATTTAGGTAACTGTGTATTATGGTGAATTGAGAAAATGTTCTTTCAGTTTTGACTTTTGCAGATTGTATGTCTACAGGAGTATGTCACTGCTTGTTCCAGTTTAGTAGATAAATTGCAAATAATAATGATTCACTTTCAGATATCTGAATTTAGATATCTAAATAGGTCAATATTTGTAGGGTATAGTGCAGAAACAATTTCACAAATGCTGTATGTTGTTTCACCACGTTTTTTTCCTCCTCTTTTGAGAATGCCCTTATTTCAGCTCACATAATGGCCTGTATGTCCCACTAATATTTTCCATTGCATTCCTAGTAAAGACAAGGAAGAAAAAAAGAACATCTTTTTTTTCCCTAGATGTACAAGCTAAGAACTCATGTATGATGGTAATAATAAAACCCCAGACACTCTGGTAGCCACACAAAACCAGTTACAGTATTTTGTGGAGGCTTCTCCACTGACATTAGGGTAGTTAAATAATGGATACTGAAGTAGACTGAACTGATGTAAAAATTTACATTAAAATGGAATTTGCAGTATTCTAAGGTATAATGGAAGAGACAGTACTATTTTAATCTGAGATGCACTTTCTGAAGTCTTTTATGTGTGTACTTCATCAACATTTAACTACCGAAACAATAAGCTGGAGTGAAAATCATTACGATTACAAGAGATAGTTTACATTAATGTAAATACTTATTTATTACCTTAAATGTCAGCTACTCAATTGGCAAAACAGAAACGTTTCCCTCAGGAAAACATATCTAAGCATCAAATGCAAGCTCTGCTAAACTCTTGAAATATTCCAGCAGGTCCTTTAGTTCCAAATTTTTAACTTACAGTTTGAACGCCACCTCTTCAGCAGTGGCATGTCTAATTAAGCTGAAGTTCTGAGCTAACAGCCTAATTCAGACAATATAAAAGCTAGGTAAAGTTAAAATCCTTGTTATATGGAAACCTAAAATGTCAATGTGTATTATTTCAGAGCTGCAAGACAGGCTATATTGGTGTTTTCTGTCTGATATTAGTTTCCCATCTGTGTTGTTAAGACAAATAAGAAGACATTAGTGCATTAGTTATAAATCACACTCCACCTGGAACCACTTTCTTTTTTGGTTTTTTACATTTTTCTTGTTGTTTTTTTTTAAGAAAAAAATTAAATTAGCTTGAGTTTAAAATACTACTGAAAGGTACCTACTAATTTGTAGTCTTTAAGAGACTAACAGATTATTCTGTCTGCAACTGCTAGCTGATTAGTTCATGGTGATCTGTGTACTGTAAATGCTTTCACACAATTAGAACACATTCAATATAATACACTTTTTGAATAAAAAATTATTTATTTAAGAATTTTTATGATTAACGAAGTCAGAAAGTCCCCAAAACCTAGGGGGTTTAACCTCTCTTTTTTTCTTGAGGTTTATGAGCATTCTGCAATCATTATCATCCTAAGAATTTATAATGATCAAGCTGGCTAGAGATAGTACAGTAAAAGAAGAATTGACTAGAGCTACAACTGGGAGAAACTGATTTGTGTGTGTGGAGTGTAAAGAAGGGACATGTAATGAAAGGAAGGGAATATAGGATGGCAGTATGAATAAGCATCCAGATACCAAGCTGGTTTTCCATGAAGTCAGATGGTGGAAAGTACAGGCGTCAATCAGTCCTAGGCACCATGAAAAGTCTTGGATTTTCAGATGCTGAAATCCAGCACTATTGTATGGCACCAAGCTAGTATGTGGGAGAATATGTAACTGTACAGGTGGATTTACATGGTTATTTGAAGGTCAGAAAAAGTTGTTATACCACACAGCTTTGGGCAGCTGATTTACAAGGCCTAGTTTCTCTGCAGCCTCATAGAGGTCAGCTCTTTCATTTCTAGTGTTATGTACTTATTATGTATTGAATGTATTTGTTAAGTTTTAAAAAAGTATGTGGTACTTTCATTACGATTATTACCAGAGACTGTTTAACACAATATTGTTTAATTACAGGGAGAAAGTAGTTTCTTCAGATGACCTTCTGGAGTGGTTGAGACCTTTCTGTGGTGATGACTCTTTAGCAGTGAAGCCTCGCATCAGGGTATTGCAAATTCTGGAGCAAGCCTTCCATCTCAGTGATGCGGATAGCAAGCTACTCGTGTACTTCAGGACACAAGCTGTTCTCAGAGCTTGCTGGCCTGAAACAAAGGTATTAATATTGATTGCTGTAAATTATGGCATAAGACTTGTTCAGTAAAGGGTTGCGATGCATTCTTTTGGTACGGGAGCTAATCCTACTTTCCTTTTGAATCAAGTGTCTGATATATTTGATTTTTTGAAAAACAAAGTTATGTAAAGTTAAGGGACTTCTCAGCTTTTGTTTGGGACAAGGAGTACATAATACTAAACTTGATCAAATACTAATGATTTTCTTCCATGTCAAGCATTGACTTTGAAGTTTTTGTATATTCTTTCTTTTCTGACAATTTTTTTCTGTCACTATTACCTTCCTTCTTCTTTATCTTCTGCTTGGTGTTACATTATAGTGACAATGACAATTATTGGCCTCTGTTTAAAGTTGGGAAAAAAATAAGGTAAAATCATTGGTGAAAGAAGTTACTCTTAGCTCTTTATTTGTTTCCTACTAAGAGAGACAAAGTGCTTCTCAGCCCAAGTTTTCAAGTGTAAAACAGATTAACTTTCCTTTTACATTAAAGGATGGCAAAATACCTAACTTCCATTTTTAAGTATATGTAGAAGTTGAACTAAGATTATTAAGGATCATCTAATGAATATTCTCAGGAAACGAAACACTTGAGTTTGTCAAGTAGAGTATTAAAAATACCATATAAACAAAAAGGCTTTTATTGATTATTAATTGATATTTTAACTGCTTCATTTTGTGACTCATTTTGGTCTAGTGCTTAATATCAACATAGGTATTTTTAGAGATTCTGCATTTCTAAGTGCAATAAAAATATGCTGCAGGCTTACCAGGATGAATTAGTGTTGTCTTTGAAGCTTGTGCTGTTTTGAAGTCATATGAGTAGCACTTGCTGTATGTAGAATTGTTCAGAAGCAGAATTACTTTTTGTTCATTTTCTAAGTGCCTCCCCCATGCCAAGACTTTGTGGAACTAAAATAGAATATTTATAATAGTTCCTCAAAAAAAACTATGCACAAAACCACTTTATATTCATATAAAACAAAAGTAATATCTCAGTTTTGACTCAATGTGTTGGATTCATCCAAGGGAATAATCCTAATAAAAATCTTAAAAGGAAAAGAAAATACTTATCTCTTGCTTTTAGAAATTACTTTTTCTCTTGCATTCACAGTAATACCAGCATTTAACTCCTCAACTACTCTTCAGGTATCTGTCTGGGATTTGATTCTTCAGTTCAATCCTTTGTCAGTATTTGTGTTGCCTGTGACCTGCTTTCCAAATCAAAAGCATTTCCAATTCTAAAGCATTCAGCTAGAGTATAACTTAAGAAAAAAGTTACAGGTAGGTAATAGCTTTCAGCCGTGGCTGTAGAAGACAAAAAAACCCCCTGTATTTGACAGAAACTTTGAGACTCATTAAACTTGTGATTTTATCTTAAATATTTCTCAAACTTCTATTTTCTCCCATAATCTGATAAGTCAAAATGTATGTAACTTTACAACAAGAAACATGCATCCATTTGGTTACAAAACCAAAGTTTAGGACTTAATTAAATGTGTTGCATATGCTGCTGGCTCATGTGTAGCTCACTGCCCACCAGAACCCCAAGGCACCCTGAGCAGAGCTGAGACAGCCACACCTGTGCTGGCCCAGGTGCAGCACAGCTGTTAAACCTTGTGCAATTCTTGCTGTCCCATTCTTCCAGCCTCGTTAGGCCTCTTTATATAATCAGTTAATTCTGTTTTCTGAAGGGGTGGATTTTTAGCATACTTCTAATTTCAAACAGGAAAACTTGCTTTTCTTTTGTTGAGGGAAGAAGTTTGTACTGACTGTAAGCAGCAGTTTGTCTGCTCGTAACACAGTTGCTGATCACTTCAGTGCTTTGCACTTTAGCTGAAGAGTAAGCAAGTAGTACAAGAAGCCATGTAGTAAAAAGCTTTATGGCTGCACTGGATAAGCTCAAATCTTTCAGAGACAATTGTATGAAAATATGTATACAATACCATAATATAAAGTTCTTGTTATGTGCTATTTATTATTTAGCCAAGTGTGAAAATAATTTTCCTTTCAACAGTAGTGAAAGCTGTGCTTATATGTGCATAAATAAAAATCACCCACATTCTGCTGCAAAGTGCAATTACAAGAGTCCTATTGGAACATATTAAAAAAATTGTTCTCATTTTCATGTCAGTTCAAGCTAAGTGTGATAGATGAGAACCCTTTGTTTTCTTTGACTACTTCGTGTTTGGTAACTAATGTGTTATTTAGACAGGAGAGTCAGGTTGGTTTGTCCATTAGGTACCTGTCATTGAAATTCAGAGTTCTTCACAAATGTCCAAGAAAACAAATGAATGGTCTTAGGTGTAGACTATTTATTTTGTTTTTCCTTCTTTTATTTAGCAGATGCCAAATGCTTCTCTACAAGCTGATACTAGAAAAAACAAGTGATGACCTTGTTTGATGATTGTTTGCATATTTTGTAAATTAATGAACAGGGAAATAGCATAATAAGAAAAGATCGAAAACTGTACATTTCCTAGTTCTTCATGGTATGTTAGTGGCACAAGAACACTGCAGAAGTCAGTGCTTACATTGCTGAGAACAGCAGAGAGAGAGAGAGAGATTTGTGTATCAGCTTTGGCAAAGCATTAATTATCCAGTTTTCTTGTGCAAGTTAATGTTTCAGGTGCAAGGACCTTTAAAAGCAACCCCATTCTACAGAAGGGGGTGTTGAAGTGCAATTTACAAGTTTGATCAGGTTGTTTAGGTAATCCTGGATGAAGCAGAGTGAAGAAATAGACAGGAGGAATTACATCTTTCCAAGGTGCACAGGCTGCTATGTCAGTCTGTTTACCTTCTCTGCAGGCATCAATTTCTGTAACATCACTACACCTTTATTAATTTGGTCATCCTTTCTCATCCATCAAGGTAGTTTAAAAAGAAAACATCACATATAAAATAAACGGGAGGGAGGTGGTGTAGATTCAATGGTGTTTTTAGATTTTTGAGGAATGTGTTTAAAGGTTGCTAGTTTTTTGGGGGGGTTAAGGAATTTTAAATTGCAAACATGTAAAAAATAATTATCTTATTTCCAGATTGTTTTATTGTTACTTGTTTGGTGTTTCTTACATGCTTTTAGGGGATCTGTCTTTTCTTTTACCATTCCTTGGCACAAAAAGGGACAGCAGATATTATAAAGTATGAATATGGATATCTGTTGAATAATTTTAATGATATTGCAGTGTTCAATTACCAGAAAATGTGTGAACGCCACCCTCAGTGTGTCTACTAATCCTCTTAGTCAGAATTTGCATACATCAAGGAGGGACTTAATATTTAATTATGCTCTAGGTGCCTGTAAGTAGTGGTCCCACAAATCAATGTACTGGGAAACAGGCCAGCTCTTGCAAAATTAAAAATGTACTTTATGGAAGCAGCTACCTATCAAACACTCAGAAACACAGCGATTTCCAGTTCTCTAATGATTAGTTAACAAAATTAAAAATTCAAGGGTGCTCATTTTTCAAAGGCTTGAGTGTCTTTAATTCACATTCCAGTAGCATCCCACGCTATGAAGGAGGAGGAGGCATCCGTTGTTTTAATCCCCTTGCTGAATTTTATCTGAGCCCTTCAGGTTCTGTAATTTTCTAGTTAACTGGTGCATGAAAAATATGGGTCAAAATACTGACTTTTTATATATTAAAAAGTGCTTCTA
>JAOXXN010000446.1:105604006-105615341 GCA_026770055.1 Myrmophylax atrothorax | reverse complement strand
CTGTCTGAGTTTCAGCACTTGGTTTTACTGCTTCAAGCTTGGCCGCCGATGGACAAGAGCAAAGGGTGAGTGTTTCTTCATACAGTCATATAACAAAACAGTTCAAAGTTTTTTTCTTGATGTCATGTAGTTTTCAGTCAAATAATTTAAACGTGGCTGAGAGTATGACCTTTGGAAAGGGCCATACTGGGAAGAATAAATGGTTTATTTAAAGCAGCATTGAATCTTGAATCAATGAGTTTCTTGTAAAGCTTACATATACATATGTAGTCTGTATCGTGGAGGAGGCAGAAAACCATTTTATTGCCTGAACTGTTGCACAGGAGAGTGTTCTACCTACTTAAATTTCAGATTGCACATTTTGCACTTGTTTTTAGCAGTATGAACAAAATCCATAGAAAAGAACAGAAAGTTTTGACTTTTTTCCATTCAAAGTTATACTTTGCAGAAAAGCCTTTGAAAGTTCATGTTCAGATGGCTGTGGCAGACAATCTGCAGGGGGTCTGTGAGGATAATGGTACCAAGCAATGGCTCTACTCTTTTCTAGATCCCCTACCTATTATTTCTGTCTCTGAGTAAAGTATCGAAAATTTAAGATTATATACTAGAACGACTTATCCTAGACCAACAGCTTAAAATAATTATTTAAGACTTCAGAATTGTAGACTAGATATTAATTGAAAGTGTTAATTTGGAACATCTTGACTACATTATTTTTTACAAATTATTTGGGGGTTTTTTCTGTGACTTTCTGGACACATTTAAAGGTAAAACATTTAGATGTTGTATTCTATAACTGATAATCGTGTCTAAGATACAAGGATTCATATAAACTTAAGTTATGAGGTAAAGATCACATAGTGCTCAAAGAGAGCAGTAATATTACTAAATTTTTGGATAGCAAGAACAATGTGCCATGTGCAACAGTAGTTAGGTTAGAGTCTTTAAATGGTGTTTACTTAGGATTACAACCTGTTTTAGCATGGGGATTACATTCCCCAAATTGTGTTTATGTGCATTGACTTGTCAGAAAAGTTAAGACTTAAATTTTTACGAAAAGTAACTCTTTAGTGCATGTGTAGAGAACTGGTGGGTAACAAGGTCATCTGTAGGGGTTATTCACCTTCAAGCCTGCATAAGCATTAACCTAAATTCTTAAGTGAGAGTTTTACAAGCCAAAAATTGTCCTCAGTACATAAAGAAGTACAAGGACTGCTATGTAGTCTGTCAAAAATTCATGTTTCAACTTTCATTTGAAGTTTTGATTTTGATTTTAATGGAAATTGGTTAATCTCTGTCCACTCCTCCAGCCTCTTAAGCTGCCACTGAATGGCAGAATAACCACTCTCCCAGTTCGTATCATCTGCAAAATTCCTAAGGGTACAGTCTGTCTGATGGTCATCCAGTTTCTCATAAAGATGTAAAGAGTATTGGCCTCAGAACAGACCCAGAGTTCCAGCACTGGACCCTGATCTCCAACTGGACTTTATGCCACAGATAACAACCATTTGAATATGGCAGTTCAACCAGTTTCCAGCCTGCCTCACTGTCCACTTACCTAACCCATACTGCACTGGTTTGTCCGTAAGGATGTGTGGGGGACAGTGTCGAAAGTGTTGCTGAATAAATTACAGGTACAAAGTATCAGCTCTCATCCACCAAGCTAGTTGTTTCATAGTAGAAGGGTTATCTGGTTGGTGAGGCACACACTGGCTAGTCTCAGTCTACTCCTTGTCCTTAATTTTTGCTCAGAAATGCTACCAGGAGGATTTTCTTCATCTTCCCAGAAGCTGAGGTGAGGCTGACTACCAGCCCACGTCTTGGGGCTATGCTAAGAACAAACTGCAAATTGAAATAAGGTTGATTATTTATTTAATAGTTTCTATTATTTCTAAAACCTCAGTGTTCTTCACTGCTTTGGCTTTCCCAGGAGGCTTTGGAAAGCCTTCAGAAGAAAATTGCCCCCTTCTCTTTCCCTGGTTATAGCCACCTGTACTGGTTTTGTGGAGAACCTCTGACTCATGATTCCCAGATGTGATCTACAGTGCAGATTCCAAGTAGTTTTCCAAAGTTCAGTGCTAAATTTGTAGTAATTTCCTCAGGGAAATAAAGAATAGTTCAGATAAAGATTGTTCAGTAAATGTTGGACTAGTTGATCTTGGAGGTCTTTTTCCAACCTCAGTGATTCTATGATGCTATTCTATATTTCAGATGTTCTTGAGTTTGCCTGAAACTCTAAACAACCAAAAACTGAAAAGAAATTTAATTAGTGAAGCAAGAAATAGTGTTCATAGTATAGGAAACAGGATTTTTTAAATTTTTAATATTCTTATTTTTTAAGGATGGGGAGCACCAGGTGTAGTTACCACCATTGTTTCATTCTTCAGTTCTGACTGTTGGCTTGATGGGTGGGAGAAGTATCTAGTCTGTTCTCTTTCCTGCCTTTAAAAGTGTTTTAGAGAAGAGGATTGAAGCTACATTTTGAAAGAAATGACAAGAGATGTAGTTCTTGTTCTCATTTCTTTCTTCTAGGAAAGTTGCATTTTCACTTTCTTGTAGTTATTTCCTTATTTAATGAGTTAGTCAACAATGGTTCAGTTTCCCCCTTCCCTACGAAGACATGTCCCGATAGAAAACAATACCCAAGATGAGAATTCTTCACTCCCCAGGGTCTTTCTGTGTTTATATGCCCATTGCTTTCCTCCTGTTACTTACCACTTTCATTTGTGTTACTAACCATACTTGAAAGACTGAGTACTTATATGTCCTGTCTCAGCAGGAATACTCGTTGTGGCTTGAACATTCCTCTTTCTAACTCATTCCTAGTTCTTTAAAAATGTATGTGATATTTTAATAGTAGGCAGCGTAGTCATAGTTACAAGTCACTTCTGTAAATTGTCTTTTACTTCACTTAGATGTATTCATTCAATTATGTTGTGGAGTTCTGAGGTTGTTTGGGCTTGTTTGTGTTTATGTTTCTATTCTGGTTTGTAGCAAGTCTTAAGGGACAAACATTAAGTACTTGCTGTAAAGATTTAGACTAAATTTAAATCTTAGCAGCAATTTATACAAACATTATGCAACATTGCGCAACTTATATAAATCTAAAAACTGTGTGTTTTCTTACTTTTTGTCTAGAAATAGTATATTTGGTGTACAGGAATTAGCTCACATTGAAGTTTGGCTTTTATAATCAGCCAGCTGTCATTACAATAAATTTGATTGAACTCTAAACATCTGTCTTAACAGTTAACAGCATGTCCAAAATGAGGTTTTGACCTCATTTCACCCTCTATGCTACCACCTCAAATATGATTGGTTTAACAAGTCAGATATAACTCTCTCTAGTATTCCTTGATACAAGACAGGATTGGTTTCATAAATTTCTGACAAGTAGGTAGTTAGATTTTTTTTTGACCTGCTTGTTGACATCTGTTGGGAATAGTTTACAGTTTTTTAAATTATTTTCATTAATTTGGATGATTTTGCTTTGTAAATCCTGGAATTATTCATCTTAGCTAGGAAGCAGAGGCCATGCCCCAGGTTGGCGATTCATCAACAATCAGAAAAACCTTTAGTTCTTCTTGCCTTCTTTGTCTGAACCTTCTCTTCTCTCTCCCTGTTGTCATTGACAACATCTCTGTCCCGTCTCTGCATCTTTGGGAAGCTGCTGCAAGCCTGCTTTGTGCTGGGGTCTCCTTTTCATTCTTGCCTCTTCTACCTCTGTTGCACACTTCCATGTCAACAGCATTCAACTAGCAATGGGGTTTTATATACATACACATATATATATATATATATATATGTTCCTGAAAAGTCTGTGTTGAGGGCTGGGGTTGGGATTACTGGGAATAAGGAGCAGGAACAGTTTTGTTAGTGAATTTTTTCAGCAATCTCATTTTAAAGTAAGTTGTAATAATAAATTTTTGAGCAAAGAGGAAAACACTAGGCAGTTAAATCAGTTGCTAAGCCATATGTATTAACCTTTTTTTTTCTAATCTTTACCCCTTTTTTTCTTCCTCTGCTTCCGAAGAGGGTAATTGTTGCTAACTAATTGTTTACTGCCAATGTAATGACCCGTACAGGAACTGCGGAATTTAAGTCTGAGTCACCAGAATACTTAGAATTTTGGCTTTCAACCTAACAGTAAATATCTAATATGTATAATTGAATATAAAACTGGAAAATGCAATTTGTATTCTATATAGACTGAAAAGGAAGTAGAAGAAGGGGGTTTTTGGTTGGCTTTTAATTTTTGTAGCCTGTGTTAAAAGGTCCATGCTTTTTAATGCTTTTTGAGTTTTTGATTTTTAAAACACCCCAGCTACAGTAATGCTTACGGCAAGTATGTTACTCCTCATGTCTTAATATGCCAAGTTTTCTGTGAGAAAACAGAGAGGCAGCTTGGTTGTTTCAGTCAGCACTCTAAGCCATATACTTTTTAAAATTTTATTTTCATACCCTTGTTATGCATGCATGCTTTGCCACCCAGGTGTCTCATATTCAGATGTCATTTTAAACATTTCATAAAGGTGGTTTTTTTAAAAAAAATTATTGACAGTACCTGAAGTTCTGTAGTCCTTTGGAACTTGCAGCCTACATTCAAAAGGCATTTTTTATACTTGTATTAAATATTGATAAGGTGCTTTGGAACTGAAAGAAACCCAGCTTTTGGCTATGGGAAAAAAATGTAATGTGTTCCTGCTGTGGTTTTGAAATAATTACTTTTTTCATGTTGAGAAATAACATTTTTTACCCACATTGAGCTAAATAAAATTCAAGAGAGAAGAAAACTGAATTCTACCTGTAGGTGTCAGAGATTTGTTAACTGAATCTTGGTTTTACTTAGAGATAGCAGATATTTGTAAATAGACCACAGAAGTAGTTGAAATAGTTATAAGGAATTGTGATGAGAACAGCTTTATAGACCTAAACTGTATGTCTGACACTTTACTTAAATGGCAGTCCTTGATGGCCTTGCGTCTTTCTGGTTGTGTGATTTTTGTTTCCTTTTTCTAATGGGAAATTCTTACAGATCTTGGTGATGCACTCTGGGGCAGAACCTACAGAAATGGAAATTCATTCTGACTGTGTGCCTGTAAGCAAGAAATTGATCACATAGCAGGAGCTACCTATTTAAGCAGGGGCAATGATGGAGTTGCAGGGCCTTTTTACCTTCTCGTGACCTTACTGGCGATTCACAAATTAAGTGTATCATGGTCTGTTTGTTGATTAAGTTGGCATCTTTGGGTTTGACCCGTCAGGTTGAAAGGAGGGGAGAGGAGGAGCTCTGCTGTTCCCTGCGGGACTTGTGGCAGTTCTGAGCTCAGTGACTGTGACTGATGGAAAGGCTCAATTAAGTTGTTGGAAGAAAGACAATGACTTCTATTTAATTTGCATTCAGAGTTGCCCACTCTTAGCTTCTCTGTCTGGTTTTCATGTTGTGCTGTAACGTCAGATTTGTGTGGAGCTGGTTTTACTTGTTTACAATATGTACTTTTGAATGTGGACAATGAGCAGGAGAGAGCTTTTGTATATGAAATAGTAGATACTGGTGAATGTCCTCTCCATCCTCTCCAGAGCTGTCAGACTCTTGATACATGTCAATCCAGCAGACTCTCTTAACAGACTCCATTTACAATGATATTAATGTATTGCTTTAACAATTGCTACTAAGTAATACTTTGAAAAGCAGCACTTTGACAGCACTTTACTGCTCCTTGTCACATGTGCTAAGTGGGTATCTTAATTTACACTAAATTGTAACACCAAACTGCCAGTTTTGGTCTTGCTGTCTTTTTTTTTTTCCTACCCTTCAAGCTAAATGTAAAGCTGCCCATGTCTTTGGGATGCTGATTACTGGCTAGAGAGATTGATGGGTCATTTTTAAAACAGTTTTTGTGCCTTCCTAAGTTTATGCACAGATGAACATAGTGTTTGTGCTACTATGTCTTAATATAATCATGATTTAATTTGTGATTGTGCAGGATTTTAGCCTGTTGTAGGTGGGAATTCAAATGGACTAACTTAATTTACATTAGAAAAATGATAGTGCAGATGTGTTCCAATGTTGCACTTTGTGCTATCATTTAAAAGTGGTCTGCTACCCATTTCTGTCACTACATCCAGTCCTAGCGAGGATACCTGTTCCTAAGAAAAGTATCCAACCATCTCCATGACCTGTCAAATAGCTGCTATAGGCCAAGAAATGTTGCAGCAATAAAACTTTTCAGTAAACATTACCTTTGCCATCATGCATGATAAAATTTACTCGTATCTGTCTGCCATCTGTTTAAGTCTGACTGTGTAATGGTGACATAGTATGAAGTTATGTGTGGCATTACAAGAACATTTAAATACGTAAAACAAATGTATCTGCATCCATATCTATTAGCAGAGATGTTCAGATGTGTGTAATTTCACTTTTCCTACCCAGCTTGTATGGGCTATAGAAAAAGGTTTATTTTTATTTGTACTTGCTGGGCCTGAAAATTAAAATGGGAATCTGGCAATATTTTCTCCACTTGGAAGCAAGAGACATACTTGAGAGGCAGAAGCTGCTAGAATGTGATCAAAACAAACAAAATTAGGAATGCTGGTTTCCTGTCACCCTTCCCTCAATACCATTTTGCTTGGGAAATCAGCTGGTATAAAGCCAGGAAAAGCTGTTCCTATGCTATTCCAATTTGATCGATCTTTATCTGATGTGTGGTTCCTCAGAGATTGTAACAGTATGTCATAATTTCAAGTAATTTAATCTTTTTTGTTGCATTGAAAGAGTGATGGCATAATGGACAGTAACATGTATCAAAACTTCTTTCTTTCATGAAGTTGTACTTTTAAGGCACAGACACACAAGAAGCAACTTACAGAAGACAGTGTATGTATATTTATATTCTATATACATCTCTCTGTTTACTGGGCAGATCATGCACAGATGATAATCCCTGGGTGAAACTGGGGACTGTTATGCTGCAGAGGTGCCCACCTGAGGAAAAGGAGAACACTGGAAATGAAATTTTGAAAATCTGCCGTTCTTTGTATGAGACAAAGCACATGCTCCCTGTCCAGGTAAGTGTTAACTTTGTGTATCACACATATGGGTCCTGTTACACTGTCCCAACTACATGAAAGTTGTTGCCATACTGGATCAAGTCCACTGGAGAGCTAACAGAAAGGCTGAGAACTGAGTTCATTCTGTCTTGAGAAGAGATGAGATATGGGAGTTCATATCTTTAAGTATGTGGATTAGGAAACACGTAGAGGAGGTAGTCACTCTCTTCTCAGAGATGCTTAGTAATAGGACAAGAAGCAATAGAGACAAGTTACATCATCAAAAACTCTGATTACATCCAAGGAATGCCTAGAAGAGTCTTGGAGTCTCCATCTTCAGAGGTATTTAGGACTTGACTGGATCATATCACAGGCAGCTTGATACTGTTGGACTTGCTTTGAGATGGAGGTTAGTTGTATTGGCTGGCCTTTAGAGATGTGTTCCAGTATGAATTATTCTTTGATGTATTTGTAGAAGGCCTTTAATAGTGTGTTGTCATTGAAGTCAGTGTTTCTAAAGCTGTTAATTAATCAGTAATTCTCTTACTAATAAATGCATAAAGATTTACCGAGTAACCCTTGAAAAATATGTTGATGATTGAAAAAAACATAATATGCAAGTAATTGCTAAGTAATAGTTATGATGTTCTGTCTTCCCTAACTATGTGTGCATACTTCAATGGAAGTGTCTCTTAAGTATAAAATTATTGAAGTGTTTCGTAGGTAAACATTGTATATTAATGAAGACAGACTGGAGAAATACTTAATAAACTTCACACAGTTTCAGAGTAGTCATGCATATTTTTAGGAGGCTGATTAATCCCTTATAATCATCTCCACACAATGACTATCTGTTATAGAAAACAGCTGATGTTAGAGAATTAGAATTGAAACAACACATTCTGTTTAAAATACAAACAGATGGGTGTGGGGGGGTTTTTTTCAATAGTCCAACACACTGATATGAGTCGAGTTCAGAAATCTGTGTAAAACATGATTCCAGAAGGTGGCAGTAAGCTGAAATGAGAAGTACATTTGTTAATTTATTCACCCCACCAAAACATTTTGGTGGAAGGCAGGTCTCTATCCCTGGGACTGGTATAATTATAATTGTATGTAGTTTTTCTTCATAAGGTGTTGAAATGGCACATTTTAGCTTGTAAACTCCCAATGTTACTGTGCCTGGGAATAGCTAAACTTTGTCAAAGTTGTGTGTTCTGCCTCACCTCAGTGATCCACGGAGACAAATCCCACTGAGTGTCACTGTCATACAGCAGTCAGTTCACTATGAGTTCTGCTCAAGAATGGGTCATGATTTGCATTTCTTTTAATTGAGTAAACTTTACCTTGACAAGCCACTGTTTGCACACAGTTTTGGTATTGGTAGACAGTTTTGGTTGGAGGTGCCTTCCTTTTTTAATGGTACAGGATGTTGAAAGAGGCCACAGTGTAGATGTGAATATACAGGTACAGTTATGAGGCTGTTCTGGTCCTCAAGCATAAAACATTTTACTGATGTAAAATACATTTTTACATGCATAAATTTAAAAATTCATTTATATGCATGGCTACAGTACTTAAGTGCACAAATTAGAGTTGCAGTCGTGTGGCTAAATAAGATGAAAATCTGATCACGGATAATTAACCTGCTTAGATGACTTCACATTTCAATAAATACACTGATTAAAAAGGCAAATCTGGAATGATGGAATTCTAAAAATTGAAATTACCATGAATAACATTTGCCATTTTGAAGTTCAAAGGTTGTGATCAGAAACATGTAACTTCAAGTCATGGTATGAAGTTAGAAAAACTTTCTTTAGATATACTCAGAAGGGTTTCACTCCTTTATTCTGTCTCCTGTTGGTCTGCTTAGTTTTTTAAGCCAAGTTATTTTTTATGTCTTTTGGATAGTTGCATAGCTTTAATCTTTGTATCTGGGCCTGTGTTTGGTTTGTGGTCTTCTTGTTTGTGTTTTTTGTTTGCTTTTATTTGTTTGGTTTTTTAATTTGCATTATTCAATAGATAGATACTTCCATTCCTCTTAGTGGAAATAAGCATTGTTTTATTTGCCTGTAAGACACAGGACTACCCAACATCTACTCTGCCTGACTAATGTCTTTAGAAAGAGACAAATCCTTCTGCCCTTGGTAATTGTTAAAGTGTGACTCCTGAGTATCTCATGTTCTTCTGTCAGCCTATGGGTCATGTGTCAGTTAACATGAACACCTACAAATGAGAATACAACTAGTCCCTTATCTGTAATCACCTTGGGGTCCTAGTCACTGTGAGATGCTTATATCCTAGAATAATATACCAGCCAGTTGGTCTCTTTCTATTTTTGTTGCTAGTTTTTGCTGGGGTTTATATCTGAGTATACATTGTATGTTTTTGTTCATCCACAGTTGTCTCTGATCATTTTTTTCTGATAATGTTGAATTTAAATGCTGGCATTCAGTCTGCTTTTAGCCTCTCCAGACATAATACTGTTTGTATTCATTACCTAGCCCTTCAAGCCATCCGTGAAAATACGAATAATACTGGACCCAAAACAGACTCCTATCAAATATGGTTTATATGCCTCACTGGTGTCACAGTGATTCATTGATAGCTATAAAGCTAGGTAGAAGATGAAAATTATCTAACAAAAGTTTCAACTAAATCGTGATAATCTGGGTTTTGAATTGGGCCTTGCCTTGACCCTCTCACAGGTAACATCAAACCCACTCTGAGCACAGCCTCTCGTGGCAGGCAAATCCTTTTGAGTGCTTACTGCAGAACAGAAAGCCACTTGTGCTGCTCTGAGAAGTGCTGTGGGCAGTGACTGGTTGTCTGATATAGGAATTTGAATTCCTAACCATCCAAGCAGTCATTTGTGGCAGCAATACAAGGAGATATTGGTACTCTTCGGACAGTCTTCAGTGGTTGACAAGTTTTCCTGTCCTTTCCTGTGAAAAAGGAATGGAGGCCACTTTAAGAATTTGCAAGATGGACCACAGTATCCTACACCTTATTGCCTTGGTGCAGAGGAGTGTTGCATGTGACATTTTCAAGTCTTTCTAAAGTCAGATTTCATAAGGAACACAGAGGCAGTGCAGTTTTTCCTCATAGGAAATACCACGTGAAGAATGGATGAGAAGTACACTTCTCCATAAACCATAAAACTAGCTAGACTGGCATTAAAATAAAACACCTTGTTAGTATAAATGCATTTATAAGAGGACACTGAGAAATGAAGGGCAACAGACAGAACCCGCAAAAAGTAGTGTGTGGATGAAAATACCGCAAAAGTGGAAGACTGGGGGAGTGCAGTGTATTATCTTACCACAGACTGAGGGATGGTTGATTGAATTCTACAGATAATTTTAGACAGAACACAGCTAATAAAAATCTTTCTCACAGAAAAACATAACAAAAACCAATACAGTTTAGTTTACATAATTTCAAATTTTAGCATAAGGCACAATATTTTGAAAGAAAGCAAAATTGATTGTCAGAATGTGTACTTCCTCAAAAGAGATGATGAATTCCTTGTACTTGGTCATGGTAGGTAAGATTGAGTATGTCTGCTAGACATGTTACCAGCAGGGAGAAACTTAATCGAGGTGTCCAGCCAGTTTTGAGAGGCTTTCAGACAAAAAGAGTTATCAAGTATGGTAACATTGCTGTTTTACTCAGGTTATGTATCTTATGAGTCTCAGAATTTATTTTTCTAAGTTGCTGTGGATACACATTTTCAAGAAAAGGAGACAGGTAGAGTGAATCTCTAGCTTTGCATTCAGTAAAATTGCTGGAATGGCAGGTATGCTGCTCAAAAGAAATACAGTGGAATATAAAATTATCAGAAGTTTAACAAGCATATGAATGGTCAAAGATTAATGTATTTATTTAGTATTCTTATTCCTTGATCCCACATCATGTCCTTCCCACCAAACATGCTGATGACACTGCACTGAGAGGAGCTCAAGGGCAGAGAGGCCCTGCCAGGAGACCTCAACAAACTGGAGATGGGCACTCACCAACCATGTGAATTTTAACAAACACAAGTGTCGGATTCTGCAATGGGCCAACCCTGGATGTCTGCGTAGACTGTGGAACGAGAGGCTGGAGAACTGCAAAAAGGCACCTGGGGGTCCTGGTTGATGACAAGTGGAATATGAGTCAGCAGTGCCCTGGCAGCAGAGGAGATCCAACAGTGTCATAGAATAGAATCATAGAATCATAGAATCGATTGGGTTGGAAAAGACCTCCAAGATCATCAAGTCCAACCCTTGGTCCAACT
>JAOXXN010000446.1:105589941-105601921 GCA_026770055.1 Myrmophylax atrothorax | reverse complement strand
CAGCCCTTTTTTCCACAGTCTGTAAACTTTGTTTTTATCCCTGATTTCTTTCAGAATCTCCCTATTTAACCAAGCCGTCCGTCTTCCCCTCCAGCTGGCCTTTCGGCACACTGGTATAGCCTGATCCTGTGCACTCAAAATTTCCTGCTTGAAACATGTCCATCCCTCCTGGACCCCCTTGTTTTTAAGGGTTGTTTCCTAGGGTATGCTTTGAACTAGTCTTTTGAAGAGGCCAAAATCTGCCCTCCGGAAGTCCAGTGTAGAGGTTTTAACGATGGCTCTCCAGGGGGCATCAGGCAAAGCATCGCCAGCTGGGCGAAGGAGGGGATTGTCCCGCTCTGCTCTGCTCTGGGGTGGCCTCACCCTGAATATTGTGTGCAGTTTGGGGCCCTACAATATAAAAAAGACATTAAGCTCTTAAAGAGCATCCAGAGCACAGCCATGGGGATGGTGAAGGGTCTGGAGGGGAAGCCATATGAGGAGCAGCTGAGGTCACTTGGTCTGTTCAGCCTGGAGACTGAGGGGAGACCTCATTGTGGTCTTCAACATCCTCACAAGGGGCAGTGGAAGGGCAGGCACTGATCTCTCCACTCACATGACCCGTGACAGGACTCGAGGAAATGGCGTGAAGCTGAGTCAGGGGAGGTTTAGTTTGGATATTAGATAAAGGTTCTTCACCTGGGAGGTGGTTGGGCACTGGAACCGACTCCCCACTACATGGTCACAGCACCAAGCCTGACAGAGTTCAATAAACATTTGGACAATGCTGTCAGGCACATGGTGGGATTTGTAGGGATGCCCTGTGCCCAGCCAGGAGTAGGACTCTGTGATCCTAATGAGTCCCTTCAGCTCAGCATATTCTCTGATTCTAGGCATCAAGAATCAGTAGCAGTGCTGAATACAAGTTTAAAGGAACACATCTGTGTAAGAGAACAAGCCTTACCTTAGTTGACTCAGAGCTCAGTGTGATGGAATATATCCTTCTAGGCTGTGTTTCTTGAAGGTGTAAATTGAGAAAAGATAGAGCAGAGAGAGAGTTCCCTGTTCCAAACAAGGCCAGTTGTGCCTGGAGTATATTATATTTGAGGCATTAACATCTCATCTTCACATAATTTTTAGGCTCACAGCTGCTGACATTGTGCTGGTAAAAATGTAGATATCTTGGTCATCATGTTGTTGCAGTTGTCATTAAACTGCAAAAGATGTAAAAAATATGTGACTTAGATTCTCTCAGCTTAATGTTTAGCTGATGAGCTCCTTTGACAATTGTTCTCAGAATGCTGGAGTGAAACAGAGAATATCTCTGAGAGGTGGATACCATTTTCAAGGTAACTGTCGTACAACCTCCGGAGTCCTTAGTGTAAATTGCCTTGGGACATCTCTGATGGGCCTCCTTGGGAAGTGGTTGTGACAAGCAGCCTAAATTGTCAGAATGCAAAAAGGGAAAGGGAAGAGGAAGGGAAAGGGAAGTTATAATTTGATTTATAACACAATTTGTTCATTGAATTACACTTTTATGTATAAATTAATAAATCACTGCAATATTGAGGGGGGAAAAAAGTCAACACAGAAAGTTATATGTAGGATGTTTTGTTTGATTTTTTTTTTACTAAAAGCCAGGGTAAAGAATTGGAAAGGCACAACAGATTTGTTGGGGTTTTTTGTTTTTATTATTGAAGATATTTCTTTGGCCAGTTTCTTCTTGAAGATGTGATGCTAAATTTATCCCATATTATATAATGTAAGAAACTAGATGAATGATCGAAAGTTAATTTGCTAAACTTTAATTGCATATAAAATATATAAAATTTGGGGACATTTTGCAACAGAACTTTGATGTTGAGCTTTGGTATGTACTGTTACTTCCTCTTTATTTTGTTCCACTTCTATGATTGCATAATTGAGTTACAGAAATGTCACAGGTGTCTGTTAAAGTTTCTTTCCGTGCTTTGCAGTATTTCAGTAAGCACAAATATATTAGTCCCATGGAGAATTTTGATTGCTCTTGTTATTTTTCCAGTAAAACTCCCATTTCTAATGGTGATTCAGTGCCTGTCTTGTCTTAATCTAACAAATGTTGCGCTTTAACCCTGTATTCCACATTTTTTAAAATTTGTCTTTTCAAGTTTCCAAAGAGCTTCCAACGGGGAATTCATTTGTTCTGGAAGTTTGGTTTTCATTTTGCTTTTGACATAAAATTTTCATAAATTTTAGTGTGAACGATGATGTTAGTATCTCCAGAGATCTCACTGAGTTTGCTTTTATTTTCAGTGTATAAAAGAATTATGTTTACTGCTGCTTAACCAGTCCCTCCTGCTGCCGTCCCTGAAACTGCTGGTAGAAAGCAAAGACCAAGATCTGCATGCTGTGGCACTGGAGCAGATAACAGCTGTTGCTAAGGTATGAACAGTTGAATGAACCACCTTTCAGAGTTTGAGATAATAAATTACTTCTTTTATCTCAGACTACTGAGACATTTACCCTTATTAACATTTTCCACAGGTATTGTGTCCACAGTCAGCAGTAACACAGGGCTTGTAAGATCTTTTGTATGTGCTTGAGGTGATTAAACCTCATAGCACTTTCTTTAAATTACCTGGTATGCTATTTTAAGTCAGTATGGTGGAAGAGAAACTGTTCTGTTATATAAAGTAGTGTTCATATTATCATGCTTTGGGGTGTTTTTAAGTGATAGTAGTACATCAGATGACTTTGTTTCTGACAGACTTGTCAGTCTGTTTGTAGACTGTTACAAACAAGACTGTTACAAGTTAGAGAGCAGTTACATCACTGACTTTGTTGTGATGGTATGTTTGGGGACTTTCATGCAATTCTAAACAGGTTTTATTAGATACTGTAGCAGAGTTATTGTCCCTGACCTTTTCATGAAAGAGAATGGCTTTCCTGTCTGACTGAAATAACTGCCCTGATAATTTCCAGAATTACAATATTTAGACAGGGAAACCTCATCTGTAGTACTTTCTGCACCATATCTTAGGGAGGTCTTGGTTGTGTATTAAAACACAAAATAATAATTGATAGTATATTTCCCTCATGGTTCTTAAAATGAAACTGCCCATACGGAAAAAAATGAAACCATTTATCTTGTTAAAACAAGCATCCCCCAAAAGCAAAAGCTTTAGAAATGGGATTTTTAGGAATTCAGATTGAAATCATAACTGCCTTCTAGGGCAGGCCCTCTGCTCTAGTTATATTGATTGACACAAATTTTTCAAATTCCTTAGCAGCAATAAGTTGTCCAAACCCCATCCCATGCTTTTGCACCATCTTCTATTCCCTGTGAAAGATATTCTAGATCTGCTCTTCCCAGGATTCTCCTTTGAGTGCTATGTATTTCCTTCTTATGCTGCACGTTGTGTTCCAGAAGTTTTCTCCTTTTCCTTCCATAGGATAGTTTGAGAAATGATCTATCTGCTTTCTAAAACTCGTGAAGACCAGCCAGAGAAGCAGTGGATCTGAAAACATAGGCTCCATCTCGGGTGTCGCTAACCCTTCAGAAATACTTAGTTATCAAAATGGAAGAAGCACCAAGTTTTTAAATGTGTTCTTTAGGAACATTTGAAACAGTAGCATGGAAGGTAGCAGGACATATTATATGTAACACACATCTGCTTGTACCAAAATTCTGATACCATCGCCAGCATCCAGTTTGAATTTGGAATGTTTGCTAATTGAGTGTGGTATTCAAGGAAAGAACCACCATCAAGGTGTTCCTCTTCCCTTTTTTCTATACCAATAAACCACAAATTTTCTGAATTTTTCACAAAACATGATTTTGTAAATATTAACTACCAAAACAGTAGTACATTGTTAGTGTTCCTTTACCACCTGCAATTTTAGATTTAATGTCTGCAAAGCAAAGCTTTTTTGTACCAGGTTTTAAACATGGTGATCTCATTGAAAAGAAAGTGGGGTTCTGAGATATGCATGCACTTTCTTATATTTGTTCTTACTAACCTTTTAAAATTAACTTTTTAGTTAACAGATGAAAACTGCTGTATAAGTGACTAACTCTGAAGCTTGCCACCAGGAATTTCTGTCCAAATACACTTTATTTAACTATTTTTAAAGCATAATGTTGTGCAGTAGCACTTTTGAATGGTTACTAATTGTATTGCTCTCTTAACTGGCCTTTTCTTTCTAGCATGCTCCAGCTTTCAATTTCCTACACTCTTAGGCTGATTACATTATATTGGAGTTTTAGGGCCAGGAACCTTATTATCACCTTACTAATATGAAACACTTTGTATATCTGTGCATGCCCAAACCAATATTCTTTTTGGCCTTCTTATACAGGGTGAAGCTTGCTAAGCTGTTTCTAGTTTTTTCTTCTAAATTCAGTATTAATTTGAGCATGTAGTTTTGTAAGAGTACTGAATAACCTAGAATTTTCAAAGCATTTAGCTTTGGTCTAATGTTTCATTTTAAGTCAACAAAGATTTAACTGTTGACTTTATTACATCAGGCTTAGAGCTTAGCCAGTACCTTGAATGTGACATTCCACTGACAGTGTCAGAAAAACAGCTAGTACAGAATAGTGCTGTGCTAAATGTAAAAGCTATTCTTACATTGTGTAGAAAAAGTACTTCTTACTCCTTGTTTTCTATATGCATCTCTTATGGTAACATTATTTGCTGTTGTACTAAAAGTGCATATATTACTTAGCTATAGCAATGTTGTTTATTTAGTATAATTTTCTGTGCCTGCCTTTTGCTTTTTAAAGAACAGTGTTTGGACTGTTAATGTTTTCTGTAGAATTCTTAATGAATTTTTCATAGGAAGGCCATTTCTGCTTACATTAAACAGGAAACGGACAAATAACATCTGGCAAAGGGGAATCATAGCTATTGATTCCCTGATGTAGTGCTAACACAGCTCACAAACATGGCTGTGAGAAAAATACGGCACTTGCTTGCTGATAGGATGTATTAGTTTGCCATTTGTTGTATGTTGCTGACAGCTTTATGGATGTTTACAGTTAAAGATGATGCTGAAGTGCTGATACTAGGAATTGTATAGCTTTTGCCTGTAATAAAACAACCAAATTTTTGTGTAAGCTTTTTTCAAATTGCAGACCTCTCTTTTCATTGTGTATCTTTTAATGAACTGCCACTTGTCTTTTTTGGGTAACAGAAATAACAATTCTTCTCTGTTGTGTGGTATGTGAATAATTTAAAAAATCAGTTCACTTTAAATAAACTTCTTGCTGCAAATGGAGCCTTTAAAAGTCAGACTGTTTTTGAGAAGCATTTCAATGTTGTCTGTGCACTTGGTTATCTTTTAGAGATTAAGACTGATTTTACACATCTGACAGAACAAGTAAATATTCTGTTGCCTGGTGGTACCTATAATGTTAAAACAGCTAACAAGTGGGAGTTAATATAACCAATGCAGATATTTCTTCAATCAAGACTTTATTAGAAACTAGAATTAGAACAATGTTTTACTGTAAAATAATACCTTAGCTCTATTTGCATGCTATTCTTTCAATGAAGAAGTTCTGAGTCTACCTTTGCAACATGTTTTGCTGATCATTGTAATATGAAAAATCATGAAAAATGTGGGAAATAATAGAATTTCTAGTGTTCTCCAGTGTCTTACACCATTTATGGCTACTCGTTTGGTGGAGCTTGCCCTTTAAAAGAAATCTTGTTAAGTTGTGTGTATACAAGCCAATGGCAATTATGGTAAAGTATCTTTCTCTAGTTTATTTTTCTTGCTTTCTTCTGTCCATGTTTATTTGTTCTATACAGAATCCAGTAAGAAATGGAATTAAAGGCATTTTTACGTCCAGTAGTAGTGGATAAGGGAATACTCTGGGAAACAAACAGCAGGTTCAGTTCTTTCTGCTGTTATGTCATCAGCAGCTCTTATTTTTCATAATGCATGGATTTTATAATGTGTAAGTTGTAGGTGAAATATTGCCTATTTGTAATACCAGACCTCTAGACACCTGCACAAACGGTGCTGATGGGGAATTGCCCAGACCCTGACTTGCTCCTTAGATGAGGCAAAAGACAACCTTCTCTTGCTTGTCAGAAATTCTCACTGCAGGACAGATTTTTTTTTCAGTACAATGTCCATGTAGGCCGTATTAGCAACCTTAAAAGTATGCTGGATGTTGATATGTGTCCTTGGTCTTGGGGAAAGGATGCACAGAGTTCTTGCATTCATGGTTGCATAAGTTTGTGGAAGCCTCAGTGATTTGTCAGGAAAGCCTTCTATATGGCTCAAGTTCCTCTTCTGATCTTCACCCACCTATTTCACACACAAGCTTGCTTGAAACTCAGAGGCTCCCTGTCTGCATGCCCAGGGGACCTGCTGCCTTGGTATGGCTGCAAGCCTCAAGCCTGAGCCCATTTCATAATATTAATGTGCTGATGGCAAAGCCCCAGGCAGGCCTGCTCAGCCCTGACTAATTGTGCACTGACAGCAGTGAGTTCAACTTAAGACACAGGCTGCAATTCGGATTTCAGAAATACAGAAGGGGTGAATAAAAGTTGTGCAGGAACCAGCGTGAATCCCCTGCCCTCTGTAGGAGGAGCACTTAGTCTGGAGTAAGGCTCTTCACCATCCTGCTGAAGGTGTGTCAAGTTTAGGCAGAGTGCAAATGGGTCTTGCTTCTTCTCACAGAAACTTTGCTGACGTGTGGTTTTCCATCTGTAAATGCAGATCCATTTATACATTCTTTATTAAAGACATTTGATAAAATACACAGGCAGAGCAATGCAGTGCTGCTGCAGTGGAAATGAGTGCATCTGTTGCAATTCTGTGCCTCTGCTGTCTCCCTAGATAAAAACACGTGCCTCTACACGGATAAGTATGGATCATCACAGTCTAAAGAAGTGAGCTAGTATTGAGAGATGATAGAATCATAGATTGTTTGGGTTGGAAGGGACCTTAAAGATCATCTTGTTCCAGCCCCCCTGCCATGGGCAGAAACAGGAACACTAGACCAGGCTGCTCAAAGCCTAATCCTGCCTTGAACACTTCCAGGGATGGGGCAGCCACAGCTTTTCTTGGCAGCCTGTTCTGCCCTCACAGTGAAGAATTTCTTCCTAATACATAATTTAAACTTACCCTCTTTCAGTTTAAAGCTGTGCCTCCTTGTGCTAACACATTTACAAAGTCCCTCTCTTGCAGCCCCCTTTAGATACTGGAAGGCTGCTGTAAGGTCTCCCATGATCCTTTTCTTCTCAGGCTGAAAACCCCAACTCCATCAGCCTGTCTTCATAGGAAGGGGGTTCCAGCCCTCCTAAGATCATCTTTGTGGCCTTCTCTGGACCCATTCCAGCCAGTCCATGTTTGTCTTGTGCTGTAGGACCCACACCTGGATGCAGTACTCCAAGTACTCTCATGAGAGCAGAGATACCATTTGAATGCCTACGCTTCAATGCTTGAAGTAGATTTTAGCCAATACCTAAATACGTATGTAACTCAATGAAAAAAATTCAGGAGTTCTTAACACACTTATCCCATTAGTTCTTTTACTTGGACACATGCACACTGTGTGTGGGCATCACACAAAATCTGAACAGTCAAATCCTACTGAAGAAGAGTTGGATATGAAAAATGAAAGCTGCTCCCATTTAAATCTTCCAGAAGTAACAGATTTTACACTAATTCATTCACCAACACAGCCAAGTCCTCCTCAGGGCTGCTCTCAATCCATTCTCTGCCCAGCCTGTGTCTGTATGTGGCATTGCCCTGACCCGGGGGCAGCACCTCACACTTGGCCTCGCTGAACTTCAGGAAGTTCACACAGGGCCACCTCTCAAGCCTATCATGGTCCTTCTGGATGGCATGCCTTCCTGGTTTGGGTTATCTGTAGTTAGTTGTTCTATTGTGCTTCTTTAAGTGGTAAGTTAACACTGCATTTCAAGCAACCCAGGAAAGACATGTCAAAATTAATTGAAACAGATTTTAAAGTATTCTATAGTGTTATTTGTAAAGCTGTAGACAGGATTCTTAAGAGAATATCTGCTCTGATGTGTCAAGTAACCACATTTTTCAAGGCATCTCGGTGTCTCACAGAGGTGGCAGCTCTGTGCTCTACATCATTTATTACATGTTATATTCTTCTGAAAATCTCATCCTTACTGTGAGTGCTGTAACTCTGGAAAATCTGATTGAGTCTGTGGATGTTGCCTGTCATATTAACATGCGGAATGTAGTGTAGTATATTAACATAAAGTGAGCAAAGTTTAGTATACTCTGCTCTGACCTTCCTTAGTGTGTGATTTTTGGTATGGAGCTAAATGGTGTGATCTGTTCTGCACTGGGACTGAGAACCTGTGAAAAGTCTGTAAAGCTGCTGATGTAATCCCAGGCTGTTAAGCATCCTTATTCCTTAACTTTGTGCAGGTCAAATATTTATATTAATGTGGTAGACTGTTAAAGACATACCTTGACATATTCTGACATATGCAAAGAGAGTATCCCTGTTGTTAATCCATATGGACTACTCATCTCACTTTGAAGGTCACACTGTGCAGTTAGAACCATCCTGATGTGCTCTGGTTGATGGCTGTTATCTGGTTATTAATTTTTAATTACTTTGAATTTTTCTTTCTTTGTAGGTTGATGATTCCACTTGTGATGCTGAAATACTTTCCTTGCTCCTCGATGCCAATTTAGTGGTGAAGTGCGTGCCCACTGCCTTCTGCCCACGCCTTCTTGACCACCTTCTGGCTCACCAGGGAGAGGGGGCCTGGGATGTGGAGGAAATAGCCAGACAGCTGAAGGAGGCAGGATTCAACGCAGAGGCCGGGTCCCTCTTGCTGTGTCATCGAACAACTCATCCTGCACTCAGGACTTTTACTACTGCCCTCCAGGCTGTTCAGCATTGGATCTAAAACTATATTTGTCTGCCTTTTTGCTGGAGATCTTACACAAAAGGGAGAAATTGTTGTTCTAGTCAAGTACCAAAGTGAGTTATTACCTACTTCTTGTAGAAAACAAAACAGCACGCAGTGAATTCCCATATGCTTCTAATCATTTAAAAAATTATTGGTGCAAATGTATCATTCTGTTTTATGAATAGAAAAGCATCAAATCTGATAATCCTTTTCAGATCAAAGTGTTAAATGGTTATGCTGAGTGACATCTAAATGAAACATTAGTAAACTGGCAGGTTATATACATTTTGTCTTAATTTCTGTAAGTAATTTACTCGTCGTAATGTAAAACTAATGTAAAAATATAATTATAAATATATATGAAGCAAAAAAGTCACAATGAAGGGTGATTTTGGAGAATTTCAAAACCTTAAAATTTGGTATTGTGCAATGTTGTTATCACAGCTTTTGTTTGCAATAAATAAAATATTTTACATTTAATATACTCTCTCTTCTTTCCGCCTTTTAGTCAGATAAATATTTTCTTTCTTCAGCCCCTTTTTCTGAAATTCCTGTCTCTGCTTAATGATCTTTATTCATAAGGACAAGCTGAAGTCTTTGAGAAATTTTTCTCCACGCTTTGGGAAGCCCCATCTCAAATCCTGAACATGTGTTGATACCTTTTGAGAATGTACTTTCAAAGCATTTACTTATATTTTTCTTGAGTTCCAAAAAATTGCATACGTGTGCTTATTTCCAAATACCCTTCTGTCTTAATAAGGAAAAACAGTATTTTGATTGTTTTCAGAGTATTTTTAACAAAGTGACTGTCTGTTAATTACACTGCATTACCAGGACGTTTTGATGCTTCCTTGTGTTTATAGGAACTTGTTAAAATTCATCTGTAAATCTTTTGCCCAATCTTATGTTAAGATCTGATTTTGATGTAATGATGTACAGAAGCATTACACACAATAAGATCCACAGGTTAATACATTTGAAGCAATCTCTAGGGTAATATAAACTCATACTTAAGGCAGGTTGCCTTTTTGGTTGGAGCAGGTTGCTCAGGGCTGTGTTCAGTTGGGATCTGGAAAGCCTGCAAGGAAGAATGGCTTGGCTTGGCTGTGCTCATGTTGAAAAGTTTTTTATGTTTGTCCTCTTGGGATCTGCTTTGTTTTACCAGATTTTACTGGCTGAAAATGGCTCAGATGTCAGCCTTTCTTCCCACATTCTTAATGAGACTTTTACCAATGCTTTAATTCTTCAGATTGTTAACTTATCTTTTGTACTTGCTAGTGCCAGCTGTCCTTCAGTGTTTGTGGAAGTGCTTGTATCATCCATGTATTAACATGCATACCAAATTCAAATTTCTATCACTCAGTTATATTCGGTTAATTCTGTTCTCTTACGTTAGCAGACTCAAGAGCCCCAGACTAGTAAAGCAAGTATTTTGTAATTGCAGAGAAAAGAAAGGGAAAAATTTAAAAAGGTTGTGTACGTGGCAGTCAGTAGTTATGGGCAAACCAGAAGACACCTCCAGCAAGAAAATTTTGGATTATTCTGTTGAAGATATTTCAATACTTGGCAAGGAAGCATTTTGTTTGGTCTATCTGCATGTTTTGTTCTCAGGTTAGTAAATTCAGTACTAGATTTTCTGACCATTCTGATTCAGGATCATGAAAAGTTTAGTGTCACTCTAAAGCTGAGCTATAGATAAAGCTCTAATGAGTGTTACTGATCTTCTGTCCATTTTCTGGTTTGTTGGCATTACAAATCCATGGTAAATGTTTTCCTTGCAGCCTGGACTACTGATTTATTCTGTATTCAAAATTTCCACCTGTAAGAGAGAGTATATGCTATATATACATTAGTATATACATCTAGAATGATCAACCTGTATTAATTAGTGTATGTTTCAGAGATTTAAGGAAAGAAAAAAAAAGAAGTGGCACATAGCAGGGACATGTGTATCCCAGTGCCAGCCTTTTAGTATCTTCTGTATTGCAGAGTAACATTTGAGGCTCTGGGACTGACCAGGATACAGTAGCAGATGCTATTGAGTTGGGTTTGGATTTTTTTATTGTTTTGGTTTTGATTTTTAAAGAAACTCATCTTGGTGTGACTTTTAGCCAGGTTATTGTTAAACTGAACACTGAGCAGTTCTGTCTGTTTGTTTGATTTGCCCTTAGGATTTGTTCAGAATACAACATGAATGAATTTTTTTTTTACCCCAAACAATTCCATGCTCCAGAGATACTTCTGCCCCCAAAAGCTGGTAAATAAAGAGTTGTGTCTGTTGGAGCAATGCTTCCTAAGGTAATTAATCCTCTGCACTGGGTGGAAAAGGAATATTGAGCTTGCAGAGAGAATGGGCATCCCATTGTAGAGCAGGAAGACTTAAGCTTAGGAAAGTTGGTTTTTAACTACAACTGGTATTTTCAGTAGATAATTATGACAGCTAAAACTTTCTGAAAAATAAAATTCTCTCTAAGCCTTCCTCTCTGCCATGACATTCAGAAACATAAAAATCTTACTTACTTTGATTTCTTCTTATAGTGATAAATTTCATCTGTCATTTTTCTTCACTTGCTTTGGGATGGGCTAACAAAGAGGATGGCTTGGTGCTCATGCTGATAATGACTCTGCTGTTTGAACAAAGCAGGGTATTCTATCATGTTGATAGAACCTCCATGGAACAGACTAAGCTGTGCAAACAAGATAAAGTCTGGCGTTATGTCCAGCTCAGTAACAGCTTGATCTTAGAACCTGGTCAGCATTTCTACCTAAAAATAGACTCTGCTTTCTGAAGCTGCTTGGGAGCAGCTGAAAGAGGACCTAAGAGCTCCCCTGTTGCACGGCCATGTCATTTCCAAACCTCAGCTTCCTGTACCTTCTCAGTACCAGATACATGACAGATAGGGGATATTTTTTGTGTATGTTGTGGGTTGACCCTGGATGCCAAGTGCCACCAAAGCCATTCTGTCACTGCCCTCCTCGTCTGGGCAGGAGAGAGAAAGCACAGCAAAAGGCTCATGGGTAGAGATAAGGGCAGGGAGACATCACTCACCAGTGACCATCATGGTCAAAACAGACTCCATTTGGGGAGGTTGGTTTAGTTT
>JAOXXN010000446.1:105551744-105572761 GCA_026770055.1 Myrmophylax atrothorax | reverse complement strand
ATTTCTGAACGTTCAGCGTGTTGCTCATTGCTATTTATAGTAACGTACATTTCTGCATTCCTGCCAACATGGAAACGAAAGGCTGGAACTGGCTGAAATGTGGGTAGTGTTAGCAGCTTCAGCATCATTCAATTTGTACAGAGGCTGTAAAAATGTGCAAGGGCAAACATCAATCCAGTTTCCAACACAGAAATTTTCACTAAGCAAACAGGAAAAACCTTACTGCTCTCTTCTTGCACCAACCTGGGACCTGCACATCAAGCTTGAATCTACTCATGTTGCCTCCTGACCTCTAGAAAGATTCAACACTTCAAGCATAAAATAACTGTGGGGTTTTTATGGGCTTGGGGTGCGTTTCCCACCCCACAGACAGTTTTGTAGTCACAACCTTGTCAAGTGAATTCTTGTGTATATCTGTGTAACCCAACAGAAAAAAAAAGGGTTCTGAACAAGTCCTAATGATATCCTATGAACCCTTTAGTGGAGAGGAGGGTTTTTTAAAGCCTTGAATACTGTCCATAAAATATTGCTAATATAGGAGTTTTCTAAGTCTTGAGTATGCAACAGATATTGCAACAGATTGGAAATCTTTATTCTGTGTTTTGTTTATGTACATGAATACACATTGCAAATAGAATTGCTGGTCAACAAGTACAAGTCACAGTTTCTGTGGAGTGCTGGGAGTACTGCTTTGCCCTCCATAAGCCTGCCAGTGTCCTTGGGTGGAAGGTGTCCACTGCAAAGCTGAGTCTCTCTGTAGGTTTCGTGTGAAGTTTGTCCTAAAGACTGAATATATGGGTCAGCTTCATAGAATCATCGAATAATTTGGGTTGGAAGTGACTTCTGAAGTTCACTTAGTCCCTTGCAATGAGCAGGGACATCTTCCACTAGATCAGGTCACTCAGAGCCCTGTCTAACCTTACCTTGAATGTTTCCAGGGATCAGGGATCTATCACCTCTCTGGACAACCTGTGACAGTGTTTCACCATCCTCATTGTAAGAAATGTCTTCCTTACAGATTAATCTGTACCTACCCTCCTTCAGTTTATAACTATTACCCCTTGTCCTATTGCTACAGGCCCTACCAAAAAGTCTGTCCCCATCTTTCTTATAGGCCCCCTTTTTGTTCTAGAATGTTGCTGCAGCCAGGGTTGAAGACATGAGCACAACATGGCTCAGAGGGTGCATGGAGCTCTGAGGTCAATCAAGAGTGACCATAACCCAAGAAAGAGCACAGGCCAGCAGAAAAGGAGTGAATTTTAAGACTGGATTTGTATTTCCCAAGATTGCCTTGCTATTCCTGTGAACTCTAGTTTGAGTGGAAAGTCAGAGCTGTGTGCTATTCTTAATGAATGGAGGTATCTGGCTGCTTTTTGAGTTATTATTTATTCAATGAATTTAATTTGGTTTTCAGAAAGGTGTGCAGTGTGTGATTTGGTTGCCCTCTGGCAATAGAGCTAAACAGTATCAACTTCCATTCAGCAAAACTTCCTCTGCTTAAACATCTTATTTTTTCTTTTAAGGATAGTCCAGTGGAGTGGACATAAGACCTGGACAAATAATTAATTTTTTATTCTAAAATTAATTTTTTATTCTAAAATTAATTCTAATTCTTGCTTTATGAAGAAGAAGCTCTGCAGGTTTTAATGTATGGCCTCTATTTCAGCCACAGTATAGAACACTATAGCTGGAATGTATTGAAAACCATTTAGTTAATAGTAAGGAACATTTTTCAGGACAAAATGAATTACTAATTGTGGAGGGTGGTGATTTATGTATATATTCCTATGGGCAGTACAATGGTTTATCTATCTGACCAACTCCACACGCTGTGATAAACACAAGATTCAAAAGTTCAGCACTTGCAAGAATAATAAATGGTACATGTATTGAATATCCCCTTTTGCAGGCACAAAATCCATAAACATTAGATTAGCAGATATTTGCAGGGGGAGGGGGGAGGGGAAATATGGAGAATCCCATTTAATTTCTTGGGGGTTTTTTCTTGTCTACCATAATGGAAAGAATCACAGCAGACAGAGAAGATGAACGTGGATTAACCATCCATAAACACTACCTTCTCCCCTGCTGCCACCTGCAATTTCAGGCTGCTGTTGGTGAACGAACCACCTCTTCCAGGGAGAACAGTTAGAATTTGTGTGGCAAAAAAGCCACAGTTCAGCATTTTCTTCTTACTGGTAAATATTTATTCTTGAATAAAAGGGATCCTATCTATGGCACTTGCAGAATTCAGACTTTTTATTGTGAAAGGGACAAAGAATAATTTTTGGCTGACAAACTGGGCTCTGAAATAGTCACACTACAGCCTTATGTGAACATACTTCTACTGATATTTTTTAAAAATATGTATCGCATAAAAAATATCACAAAAGGAACTTTGATCCTGACATTGTTAAAGATGAGAGCAGCTAAGAAAGGCCACTGGCTTCTTCTGGGATCTTTGTGACTGTCTGATACAACCATGTCTGTGCCTGCACTCTGAATTCACCCGTGCTACAAAAGTTTTCTGTAGCTTTTAGTTTTTCATTATGCTGCCATAAGTGACACCTACTGTGTGTGCAGAACATCAAACTCACCTACCAGGGGAAGAATGATGCTGTATATCCAATGTGCACACTTCACACAATAAGTAGACATCTCATGGCCAATGTGCTGAAGGTTGTTGTCACAGGCAGGTCCTGACAGAACTAGCAAAGCCAACTGAAACCAAAGTAGAAAACCCCAAGGACTTGCTGAGCATTAGGGAATAGCTGTAGAACCACATGTATGATGCAAGAAGAACAGAAGCAGTTACAAGTTGACTGGTTTAATTGGTTTGGTGAAATAGAAGGGAGATGCTGGGTAGCGTGGTCAGAGGCTGCCAGCGATGCCTGCATAGCTGGGAATGAGCAGAAACTGATTTCATCTGGCCACAGCCATCTGTCACTTCAAAATGGCACTCTGTCTTTTCTCTCTGTTCTTCCTGACACCTCAGCACAATGGATAGTTTGACTTTGTGCCTCTTGGATTCTAAGCCCTTTCAAAAACTTCCAGTGGGACTGCAATTATTAATGAAGAAGATTGCTGTGTAGGCAGCCTCCACACTCACAGCGGCTGTCCTGGTAGAAACAAGGTATTTCCATGCCTTAGCACTCTCTTTAACCTCTCTCCAGTCTTAGTTATAACAGAAGTTCATTTATATTCACAAAACCTTTCCAGAGTTCCTGGGACATCTCACCTGTCCCAATAGATAGGAGTGCTGCACTGAGCAGGCAACACTTGACTCCAGACTTGGATGATGATGAGATTTATAAAAGTATGTGCTGTCTTGACAGGACTGCTTTTAAAACCAGAACTTTTAATAACTGAAACTAGAGCCTGCCTGTCCCCAAGCTGAGGGCTATGCCCCATGCAGGGAATAACCTGACTCAATTCTCTGAATACAGAACTAGCAGCTAAGTTTCTCATCAGATTGCTGTTCCTGTGATTTACATGAATTTGGACAGGTTGTTAGGGAAGTCAGAAATGGTCATGAGAAATGTGGTTAGTTTAACAAACTAGTTAGAAGCGCTGATACTTCTGGA
Organism: Myrmophylax atrothorax; assembly: GCA_026770055.1. NCBI lineage: Eukaryota > Metazoa > Chordata > Aves > Passeriformes > Thamnophilidae > Myrmophylax > Myrmophylax atrothorax. The sequence continues at coordinate 105,569,177 of JAOXXN010000446.1, read as the reverse complement.
AAGAAAGTTCCTTTTATTGTCCATTGAACACCTAGTGAGACACAGGGTAACACCTACCCTTGTGAAAGAGAAGATGAAATAAAAGATTATTTTATTACCTGAGAAACAGCCTTGCTTCATTCTTACCTTTCCATAGTGGCTTCTGTATGTCTTGGCACCAGAAGCATATAACAATGCTTTTTGTTGTATTTTTTGGAGAGACCATCTGTGCAATGAAATGCAGATCTGCTGGAATGCTTATATTGTTGAAAATGGAGCTTTAAATGGGGTTGAATTTTACAAACAGCTGGGGTTAATCTACATATAGCAATTACTTTTCTTGTCAGCAGTTTAAATCTACCAGTTCAGAAAGGTTTAAGAGAATCAGACTTCTTTTAATATAAAGTGTAAGATACATGTAAATAAGGCTGCGCTGCCTAAAACCTCCCCTTCAGTTCTGCCATGTAAGACAGGCTTACAGGAACTTATTAATTACCTGAGTGTGACTGTGGCAGGAGGTCCCAGCAGAGCCTAAAGCTCCATTACTCTGGCTTTATGCACATCATCTGTACCATGTCATTACCACAATAGACACAGAAGGGATGTTAGTCCCAAGGATTCTTTCACAGGAGAAAAAAAAATTGCAATTGGAGATGTGCACCAAACTTATACTATTTACTTCTTATTTGTATTTATCAGCGAGAGCGCCCAGTGTGCTTGGCTGATAAACAAAGTCAGACTGAGCGGAGTGGGACAGCACCTCAATACTCTCAGGTGTGGGAATGGGCTCATTGAAACTGTTATAAGAAACAGTGACTTAAATCTATGCCTCAAGGCTTAAATTGGATTTAACAGCCACCAAGCACATTGCTTTTTAGTAAAGGGTCAGCATGACTTTACCAAGAATGAGATGGCAAGTTTTAAACTGTTGGTATTTTGAATGGCCAATACATGCATAATAATAGAAACACCCAAACCTCTGACAGCATTCCAAACTACTGTCGAGAGTCTGCCTAAAAATGGCCCTGATATTTTTGTAAGGTGGACAAGGCACAGACATGTCTAAGTAATGATTCTCTTGAAACAGAGAGAAGAGAAAGTCTATTCCCTATAAAGAGAACCCAGTGGAAAAGTATGCAGCAAGAATCTGATTTACCGTTACATTCAACATTTCTCTTAAGTGCAATGCAAATGAAATTGGGCAAGGGACCTTTGTAGGCTCACATTGCCATCTGTAGTAAGAAAAAAATCTTATGTTGGAACTAATTATGTGACTTTAGGGATCTTGCAAAAGGAATATCCAGGGGCTCCTCTTGGTGATCCATTCTTTCTCACAAATCAAAGTAGGTGAAGAAAAGAAAATCCTGGAGCCCTGCCAGCGGTTATGTGAATGATTTAAAACTAAAGGCCTTGTTTCTGAAAAATAGTGGTACCCTGGTCTGGTGCTTCAGCCAAAAATGCTTGTAACATCGAAATTGTTCATCTTCCCTTGAGGGCACTAATTCTGTCAGCCAGAAACTATCTGGGACAGCCACAAGTGTCTTAAAACAGCAGCATGAAAGGAGACAAAGTGAGTGTTAGAGAAACTCAGTCTTCCATGAATAAGTTGAATAAAGGAGCATTTGTCTGGAAGTTCCTGTTCCAGGTCTAAGGATTTGTTTTGTGCAATGAAGTCAAGCAAGGCAGCAGTGCTTCCTTCTACATAGAATATATATTTGCTCTGGATGTAATAAATTTGAAATATATTTAGGAGTCCTTGATTTTTCAAATTTTCAATAATATGTTTTGTCACATAAAATATCCAGTTTTTCACTAGATGAAGTGTTCCTTGTTTTCCTCAGTCACTTCTAAGAGCACCAATTGAAATTAAGGGTTTGATTCACAAAACAGAGCTTCTCCTCAACCTTTAACCAGCAACGAATTGGTGATACTGCTCTGGCTGGTGGAGTCCCCCAGTGGCATCTATGCCTTCCTCTTTCTAGGCTCTGAAAAATGTTTTACCACAGACTACTTTGAATACTACCTTTAAAAAAAGTTTCAAATAAAAGTCATCTACATCATCAGTCATCTGTTTTGAGGGATTGTTTTTGATTAGTCTAGTGTTGCATTTTGCTTTCCAGGCAAAAATATTTAAAAACACTGTCTCAAATTTTTGAAGTCTTTTGGGAATCTCTATTACATACCTCAGTAAATGTGATACTTGCTGAATCAGCTTTCTATGTCTGTGGTACACATCTGCATGCTGCCATCTAAACACAGGCATCTTAATCTTCAACTGAATCATGCTTCTAGCTTGCATATGTAAATATCTGTGCAGAGAGCAATGTTTGGGCATCATAAGCTGGAGATAAATCCATCTATAAGGTCATACTAAAAGATGATATGCTTAGAAAGCAGCTTGTTAGCATATCAACAGGACCTTGCAGCACAACGTGCCATGGTAGAAAAGAGTAACTTGAGCCTTGTCTGCTGGATAAAGATAGTGGCAAGTAGGATACAAAGGTAATTTTCACCCAGCATGGCTGAGTCCATGGATTTGTCACTTAAGTCTTCACAAATACAATAAAATTTGTGAGAACTTAGAACTGATTCATAACTGTAAAAAAATGTCTTATGGTGAGAAGCTGAAGCAGATGAAAGTTCTGCAAAAGAAGACTATGAGGTGTTTTGGTTGTTGGGGATAAGACTCTTTTAAGTGGAGTAAATGGAGTACTGAAGAGGTTTAATTTTTGCACATAAGTGTAGAGCTATCTATATCAAAAGCTTAGTCACAGAGATTTTGTTTTTAACTGCAGATATAATTAACTCCTTGAACAAATATTTAGAAAAAGGTGGTTTCTTTAACCTTTTAGTGTTTTTACTGGTATTTTCTCTGTCAGATCACAAACCTTTAGCAAAACTGGTATACAAGTTTCTGCAGTAAATGCATGGAGTAACCAGTAACATCTTGTCAGATGAGCTGATGTCCAAAATTCTTTCTGTAGATCCTAACTCTAATTTGTTCTCATCTTAGACTCAGTGCCTTTCTGTCCATAGATGTAGATTAAGGTATATAGCTATCATTCTACCATACCAGGTACTGTTACATGTAAAGTCAGGTCGAAGGTGCTCATTCTTCAGTATCTCTCCTATCTCAATTCATATGGACAGTTTTCAAGGCTACTTTTGGAAGTATTTTGTCTAATTTCTATGAGTTTATGAGCTGAAATAAAAGCCATCATGCTTTCAGTTATATTACCTGTACTCATGTGATATATTTACATACTTGTTTCCATTTAGAGGTTTCCCTTCTCACTAAAACTGGAATGTGTTACACCAGTTTTATAACTGAGAGAGGACCAGAATATAAGGTTTACTTTGATACATGAGCTAAGACACAGAAAAAGACTACTACCACCATAACTTCAAGAAAACCATTTGTTAATATTCAATAGAAATATTGGTACTGTAGCAATCCTGTAGCACCAAACTAATGCCACCACTGTGGCTTGCCATGGAGATCTCATGTATAGGAGAGCTATTTAGAAAAGGTTTTTCTGTCCCTTGAGGCTGAATTTTATTTTGTTCTTCAGAGCTATGACTCAGCAGTCACCCAGTAAGGCTGTCCTGGAGAAAAACTCTGACCAAGACAGGAGAACAGTTGTAAGCATTGTTAAGTCATCCCTGAGAAACTGAACAGGAAGGAATATTGAAAGTCCTTGTGGCTCCTTCCCTTTCCTATACCTGAGGTCCAGACACATTGGGTAACATGTTTCTTGTAAGCCACAAAAGCAATCATTGTTCCAGAGGTTAGGAAGACAAGAGAAAAGAGAAGAAAGGTGTAATTGCAAGGAGAGATTAAATGATTCAACTACTCTGAAACCTGTTAGGGGAGGATTGCTGCCTTTCCTCTGCCTCTGAGACTTCTACAGACTAGGATCTCTCACACAGCATCCATCTGGAAGTGAGAAGAAATGACTGGTTCAGTTTGCATGTCTCATTTATAATATTGGGGTCTATTTCTGTTTAAAAACTCTGTGCTGTAAACAGGGAAGAGATGGCTGCAGCGTGAGCTGCCTGGCAGCACAGCAGCAGACCCGTCTGCATCAGCAGCTGGAGCCTCAAATGCATCCCCTGATTCAGCCCTTGTACCAATCATCAATGTTACAATTTTTTAGGCTGGGGTACATATCAGGGACATCCTCTTTAGGGTAAAATTGAGTGGGGGTAATTCCTACTGTTATGCCAGTAAACATTACTGGGAGTAAAAGGTGGGTTTGGTCTGAAATGTGACATTATGTCATTAATCATTTTAGCCTCTTGAATTATTTTGGATTTACAGTTTGCTACAGACTTGTCATTTTTTCTCCTTTGCCTTTTGTAAGTAATTAAACACCTGTTTGCAAAATACAAAAGGCAGCATGTACAGAGAGTCTCCCACTTTTCTCTTTATTTATTTTTAAGCAGGAACTCCTAAAAATGAAAACTGGGAATTGTTGCCCCTTGCTACGTGCAAGCAGGGAAGATGACCATCTGAAAAACAACTTTGCAGTAAAGGGACTTTGAGATCCTCATGGACACCAGGTTGAACATGAGCCAGAAATGTACCCCTGCAGCAAAGGTGGCAAATGGAACCCCCAGCTGCATTCAGGAGTGCTGCTGGTGGGATGAGGGAGGTGACACTCTCCTCCACTCAGAACTAGTGTGGCAACACCAGAAGCACTGTGTCCAGATACAGGTTCTCCAGTATAGGGGGGATAAAGACATGGTGGAGAGAGTGCAGTGAAGGATGACAAAGAGAAGGCTCAGAAAGATCTTTTCCATGTGTATAAATACCCGAAGAAACAGTGCAAAGAGGACGGAGCCAGACTTTTCAGTGGTGCCCAGTGACAAGATCAGGAGCCAAGGGACACAAACTGAAACGCAGGAGAGTCCATCTGAACATCAGGAAACACTTTTTCTCTGTGAGAATGACCGAGCACTGGGACAGGTCACCCAGGGAAATGGTGAATTCTTCCTCTTTGGATACGCTCAAAAGTCATTTGGATACAGTCCTGGGCAGCTGGCTTTAGGTACCCCTGCCTTGAGTAGGGGAGTTGGGCAAGGCAACTTCCAGAGGTCCCTTCCAACCTCAATCATTCTGTAATTCAGCGAAGAGACCTTTCATCTACTGTTAAGTTCCCATGCCAATGCCATCACGGTCACATCTGTGGCCATGTGCATTCCTAACCAGGTGCAGACTGGCACTAAACTGCTCAGCTCATCCCTCAGGCTGGCCAGACTCCCTTGCAGATTAGGTGTGCAAGCACTTTATGAATGTTTCTGAACCGTGCAAATCCTTCAGTAACATTTCAGACTCTTAGCAGGGTATTTTACTCTGATGATGGTGCTGAGCCTGCTGTCTGAAGCAGATCCAGGGAATGGTTGGAGTTCAGGCAGAGGAAGGAGATGGATCTACCAGAACAGGTAACTGATCTCGCTTTGTGTTTTAACCTCTGATGGTAACTAATTTTGTGATGGATCTTTGTTACTTGTGTGTGCAATGTATTCATTTTTGAAGTGAGAAACATCGCCATGCTACCTTCAAAACTAGTTTTATGCTTTTAAAAGCCTTAGAAGCATTAAAGAAAAATAAGAAAGAAAAAACATGAGGATTCTGCTTTTGGAAGATTATTCTATGCCTGGAGGAAATTGTATTATCCATTGCATATGTGCTTAACCAAATCTGTATGAGCCCCCTGAAAATAAAGTAAAATGTCCCTTTTCTGATGAAAAGCACTTCAGTAAAGCCAGTTAGTGTGACTCTTATAGTTTTCTTTGGATTCATGCATAGTCTTTTCATGCTAAAAAATTTCCTTTGGCAGTCTTTGAAAAATGACAGAGAGGCTGGTGTTTAAAATGCAGCATCAGAGGAAATGAAAGTTTGGAAGGAAAAGTAGTTGCTGTCTGCCTCCCCTTGGCTCGTCTAACACTGTTGTGTTCCATATAATTAATAACAATAATACAGACTTCTTGGTAAAATGACTATACTCAATTTTGTGGATCAATAATAAACACTATAGTATATATTGAATGTATGATAGCATATCTGTGTAGACGTTATTTAGATTCGAGTCAATTAAATTCAAGGTCTTGGTTCTAGTAAGTTGCTTGGTAAATTGAAGCTGTTAAAAAGCATCTTTTCAAATACTTTTAGAACTGTGGATGAGAAGTACTATAAGATCTAAGTATTTTTTATTGTAGTTATTTACATTTCATCTTTAAAGTTTTACTTTAGGATAGATGGAAAAAAATACTTATTCAATACTGTAGCAAATTAATTCCAGTTTGCAGGTCATTTCAATTTATTTGCAAAGGAGTATTCAGTAATTTCTTTTAATAATTATTAACCTGCAAGTTTCAAAAAATAAAAGTTCTTAAGGATTCTGCTGGCAGTAGTGAGCTTTTTATTTGTAAGATGGCATAATTCTTACTAGATATTTATTTTTCTCTCCATTTTTTAAAAATAAAGTTGCTTTCTCAAATGTTCCCTTCCTGCAAACTTATGCTTGCTACAGATATTAGGTAGGTTAACATATCAAATCTATACCAATGGTGCAGGGATATAAACAATTAAAGCAGGTTTTTTCCCCCTTTTTTTCCTTTAAAAAAAAATGGAGACTGTTCAAATAGAGTCGTTTATTTGCAGCTTCCCCTGACATGGTTGCCTGAACTGAATTTTGATCTGTTAAGCACAAAGTCTTAATACTTTTGAGTGTTTTTCTTTTCAGAGCATTTTCTGCTGGGACTTCCCGAGGTCCTGAGAATGAAATGGGTTCCACTTCATCTGATAACTGTGGCAGAGCTAGATCCTCGGAGCTGAATCAGCTGGAGAAGAAAAGGTAGAAATCTTAAACTTTATCATTGTTGTAAATTACTAAAATAGAGGAAGATTTCCAGAAAAATGAGAAAACGTAACAGGTGTTTTCCCAAAATGTTACCCTCCCAAGAATGTGAAATATTTCATTCTGAGCATTTCAGGAGTAAACAATTTGCATGGCAAATAGTGACACCATTCTGTGACAGCAGGGCTTGCACAAATAGAAAGCTGTGCTGTACTGGGTAATCTTACATTAAAATAGTTCTTTATTTTAGCTTAAATACACACATATCATTAAAGATTTAATTCTGAAGCAGTCTCGCTGATGGCAGAATAGTGGCTATCTGCTTGTCTCAGGTATGCATTGCAACACTTCTTTCTATTTTGGTTCTTTGAATAATATCAAAGAATAAAACTAAACTCACTGATAATGTGAGGATCAGTTGATGAATAATGGGCAATGGAACCTATTCCCTAGTTTTACCTATTTCAGAGGTAAATTTGATATGTTTATATCTGAGTTGAACCTTAAGAGGAAGTGTATAAAACAAATAAGATGGGAAAGATGATAACTACAGGAGAAGCCTGCAACTACTGTAAAAGCATCCTCCAGACCAATGTTGTTGAACTTCCCAAGATGGTTGATTTTGTATGATCTTGGGACTGGCAACAATCTGTGACTGCCAATTCATGCACCTTCCCAAGCATGTTGTCTGGGGTTTGTTGTTGTTTTGTGTGTGGTGGGTGGTTGGTTGGTTGGTTGGTTTTTTGCAAGTGTCACTATAGGGCAAAACTAATGGTTCATGGCTGCCAAAAGTATCTGAAAAAGAAAGTTCCTTACTCTTGGTGGTCTCAGAGTATGCTTTTGTCTTCCCACATAAAAGTGCAGATTGTGATTGTGCTAGCTGACCTGAACATACTGAAGGTGACAACATAATGCAGAATGGCACACTCAACTGTGCTCAGCAGACATGATGACAAATACATCCACTCCTGCAACTGCCACACTCTGCACTGTATGTGAAAAAAGTGAATTTTGAAAACTCTGAGCAAAACCAATGCAAGCGAACCCCATAGTTCCAGAGAAATGCTGCAGAGCCCCAGCAGGCTGCTCTTATTCACCTTCTTTCCTAAGCCAAGAGTGCAACTTTGTGTAACAAGTCTCAGCTCTGGACACTTGTTTCTGGGGGCTCTGTATGTTGCATTCTCGCTTCATTCAGGCATTACTGCTACCTGGCTTTGGTCCTGCTTTTATTGTGGTTTAAATCAGACCCAGGTGCATTTTTTAAATTCATATTTGTAAGAGCATATATTGGCATTTTGAAGTTCCAGAATGTGCAAAATTAGCTTTTTTTCTGTTCTATTCACTCTGGTACCTCTTCAGCTTCCCTCCTATAGTCCCTGGGAGAAGAAGTGCAACCTTACTTCTTGCCCTGGAAGTCGTGGTACATATTTTTCTTAAGGTAGAGGGAGGTGGTGTGAGTTCCAGAGGGATTTTATAATTTAGCAGCCTTCTGATAAACTCTGGCTGGGGGGCAATGCTGTAAAACTTGTATTTCTTGATAATAATGGCAGACAAGCAACATGACTTTTGATCTAGCATACTTTGTATTACTTCTGAGATTGTTATTTCTCTTACGAAATGCTAGGATAATAGGAATTCTTTCTTATTATCATGGTTATCATTTGCCTCTAGTAATGTTTAACAGCTATTGTCATTGCTTGTCATTTTATTTAAGGAAAAAACCCTTTTTACTATCTTAGCTTCTGTGTGATTGCAAAAGGTATGGGCTTCAGGAGCAAGTGATTTCCTTTGTCAATGAGGTGTATGCACACAAATGCGGGATACTCACCCTTGCTGTTGCAGTGAACCAAAAATGATATTTAATGAAAACAACCAATCTGCTGAAGACAATGTCAGAATTCCAGAGAACAGCTGTTTTATCCTTTCTCTGGACAGATACTTCCAGTTGCCTCCATCCCAAACTGCCATAACCAAATCACAGGCACTGTTTCAAAGGAGGTCACAAAGCCTCTGGCAATACCAACACAAAGTGTGGTTTTCTGTAGAAACTCTGGTAGAGAGAGCTGAATGTTTCCAGATAGTCTGGGTTTCTTGTACTTATTCAGTTTTTCTTGTGAACCTCAGCCTGACTTCTCAATTCTAGCAATGTCAGGGAGAAGTGAATCAAACCAGTAAATGTGTCTCAGCTCAGTGGAGGAAGGGCAAGGCTCCTAGTTTCCATGGAGCGTGGTTTGAAATCATCGTGCCTGACTATGGCAATTCAGACTCGCTGCCATTTCTTAATCCTCTTTGAAAACCTAAGTTTGCATCATAGGTATTTTTGTTTTGGGAAATCTGTTTTACTGTTTAATACTCTGTACCACCTTCACCAGGCTAATGAAAGGGAATAACTCTCTCCTTCCTGGAATAGAAGCACACTCAACATATGCACGCTGACTTCCCTTTTTTTTTGTATTTGTGATGCTGTTTGAACTGAAATAAATAAAATAAAATGAAATAAAATAATAAAATAAAATAAAATAAATAAAATGTCTGCTACTAAACCTTCCCCCTTCAACAGTCAAAGAATTCGGCTCAAGCAGAGTGCCATTCCTACTCCTGTGACTTTAAGGGATTAAGCCCACTTTAGTAATCATTCCTCTATACAGGTTATAGTTAAATAAGAAAGAAGTTGAAAGTGTGATATCACAGAACCATAGAATGACTTGGGTTCAAAGAGACCTTAAACATCATCTAGTTCCAACTCCCTTGCCAGGGACAGTGACACCTTTCCACTAGACCAGGTTGCTCAGAGTCCCATCTAACCAGTCCTAGAACACTTCTGGGATGGGGCAGCCCCAGCTTCTTTGGTCAATGTGTCCAGAGTCTCACCACCCTCACAATAAAAAATTTCTTCCTAATATCTAATCTAAACTCTTCCATTTTCTCCCTTGTCCTGTCATGCCCTTGCAAAAAGTCCCTCTCCATATTTCTTGTAGGCTCCCTTCAGGTACTGGAAAAGTGCAATTAGGTGACCCCAAAGTCTTCTCTTCTCCAGGCTGAACAAAACCAATTCTCTCAGCCTTTCCTCATAGGAGACAAGCTCCATCCCTCTGATCATCCTGGTGGCCTCCTCTGAAGTCCCTCCAACAGCTCCATGTCCTCCCTGTGCTGGGGACCCCAGAGTTGGGTGTAGCACTGCAAGTGGATGGGGTCTCATGAGAGCAATATCCTCTAATTTCATGTTCCTTCTAGAACATAAACTGCTGTTTCTAGCCAGCATCTGCAATATTTTTATTAGTATATGTAGATTTCCTTCTGGTCCTGGATCTGTTGATGGAGATTGAATCTAGTACAGCTGTCATGCCAAGGACTGAGTGTAATTTGTAAGTTAATATATATGAAATATGCCCTTCTTCTTCCCATCACAGAGAATATAAATCTTCTGCATATTCTGCATGTACAGCCTGATTTGTTAGCTAAGACTGCTCATGTTGTCTTCTTTCAAAGACTCTTATGTAAGTGAAGCAGGGAATCATCCCATAAATAATGTCATTTACTATTATTTAAGAAGATCTAATATTTCTTTTCTTTGCAAGATTTTTGCTACTTGCTGAGAAATAATCTGCCAGGCTGGAATTTGCCATGAAGATTAACATTTGGCTGGAAGATCAATATTGAACTCTAAAAGAGTAATTCCTGCCCATGTCATGTACATTGCCCTTAGTTTTGCTTTTTTTTTTCCTTGCTGCTCAAGCAGTTGAAAATGAACAGAACTTTCTGATCTGGTTTCAGAGAATGTTCATGATAAATACAGAAACATAAATTTTCCACTTACTGGTTTAAAGATTGATCTTATAAACTACTAGTTTTTACTTTTTTGCTGTAAATTAGAAGCTATTTCCCCACATTTTTTTACATATTCTCTTAACTAAAGTAGAATAAAATTAATTTTGGTCCTGAAAAAAAGCTATCTCTTTTCTGCAGTCTACATTTATAAATTGAATTAGCTCATTTCAGTCAAGTGCACCCTCTAATTTAAATCTGTCATCATAAACCATAATCACAAAAGATATCTCAATAAGCAGACTCTGATAATCTCATTCCTAAGGGGACATTTCAAAGTCAGCAGACTTTGTTTCACTATCTCTTTCCTCAAGGAATGATTGAATATAGGCCTCTACAAATGAAACTTGATAAGAGTAAGACCAAAACTCATTGAAAAAGAAGATACTTTTTTATATTTGACCCTCCTATATGTACTTTCAAGTAAGCAAATAAAACTGATCTCATTGTGTTCTGTATGTTGGTTTCAACAACTAAATGCTCAAACTGGTACAGATGCAGCTCAGAGAGCTTCAGTTGTTCACATCATTGTTGACTTGGTCTTTATCTGCCTTCATGAAATTAGCAGCATATTTTGATAAGAGGTGTTGTGTGAGGAGAGGCAGAAGGAGCTGGAGGTATTTAGCCTGAAGCAAAGGAGGCTGAGGGGTGACCTTGTCACTCTCTACAACTACCTGAAAAGAGGTTGTATTCAGATGTGGGTCAATCTCTTCTCCCAGGTAAGAAGAGACAGGACTAGAGGAAGTGGCCTCAAGTTGTGCCAGAAGACATTTAGATTAGTTATTAGGAAAAGTTGCTTCACTGAAGATTGGCTGCCCAGAGAAGTGGTGGAGTCACCATTCCTGGAAACGTTGAAAAACCTGTGGATAAGGCACTGAAAGACATGGTTTAGTGATGAACATGGTGGTGGTGCTGGGTTGATGGTTGAACTTGATTATCTTTAGAGGTCTTTTCCAACCTTAATGTTCATATGACTGTATGATTCAACTTGGTTTGAGCTCTTCAGAGTTTGTGTGTTCCATCTCAGACAGAAAGGCTGCCAAATCCCTGAGGTCCTTGGGGGCTAAAGTCATCTGTGACAAAAATAGCCGTTTGAGGTTTCTGGTTTGGGTTCACTGCTGTTCCAGGAAGACACTTCCATGGTCCAATGTCTCACATTAGTGTTGTCCTGCTTCTTCACAGATGAAGTAAATGCAGTTTTCAATCCTTTTTGGACATTGGATGCTCAGAATCCACAACCTTTCAATATTCATTCCATCTTCCTTGCCCTGTCTCTGAGCAGAAGCAGATAAGAATAAAGACATGCCTATGGTCACTTCCCTAACCATCTCTGTTACAAAAGAATTATAGCTTAGGTTGGAGGATGCCTTCAGAGGTCATCTAGTTCAACCCACTACTCAAAGAGCCATTCCCAAATCTGAGTCACCTTGTTTGGAGCCTTCTGTGGTTGAGATATAAATATTTCCAGAAACATTGACCCCAAAGCCTTTAGGGGAATTGTATTCTAGTGCTCAGCCACTCATTGTGAAAAACATAGCCCTAAGTTTAAGCTGTATAATAAAAGTGGTGAAAGATATATTTTGATCTCTGATTTAGAGTTATTCAGGAATTTCAGGCTCCAGACTAGCATGTTATGGGACTGTAAATTTACACAAAGACTGGACTATGGCCTGACCTAATACACATTTGGACTACATTTGTCAAAGGCTATTGCTTAACTTCCAGTCCACTGATGTCTCCTGGCTCCTTTTTTGCAACATTCTCTCCTGAATTAAATCTTGCCAGGTCTGGTACCTTCTCCTCCAAAGAAAGAAAGGTAAGGAACAGAAACTCCCTGCTAAACAAAGTGCTCAGGCTGTCTGTTGTTTTTGTTTGTAAGAGATCGGTTCCCAGATTTATAAACAAATGATGAGGTAAAAGACAAAGTGGATGGCTAACTAGCCATAGAGTACATGGACTTGAAAATTGAATTTATAAGAGCTGTAGGTGGGAGAATGAGAGGAGAAGGAAGAAAGGAGCCAGGAAACAATGCCAGAAAGAAGATTAAATGGAGAAAAATAAGAGTGGTTTGTTCTTGTCATATAGAATATAAAAGAGCTGTATACTTGTTTTCAAAAGCAGATGGTTTCACATTTTGTATCATGTTCTAAAACAAATGAAAAGTGCTTCCAAATGCAGTCAGGTAATTTTAAACATAAATACAAAGAGTGTAGCATTGACACTCTTTAAATATATGACTTTGAAATTGGGATTCTACCAAATCCGAGAAATATGAATCTTTATGCAGAATGGCATATTATAATCAAAATAATTTGTTTTAAAAGGGTTATGTGCCTCCCTCCTCCTGCTTCAGCATTAAGAATTGTACCACTGAAGGCATAAAATGATGCTATTTGACTTTCTTCCTTGCCAGTCTCTGTTGCAGTTTTTCACCAGAACTGTAGCACCACAGTTCAAAGTTGCTTTGTGGAACATCCCTGAAGTTTGTACAGACAAGCACTTCTGAGCAGCTTGGAGGAGAAATAAGACACAGACATTGTTCATATTAATTTGGATTTAGCAGTCAGACAGTAATGCCAAGATAAAGAAAAATATTGAAAATAGAGTTGCAAAATGAGGTTTATGATAATCCTGTAAAAATATACAGATGTCAAAACTTTCCATACTCTGACTTAAAAAACCTGTTTTCCACAAACTCAGTTTTGTGTTGTATCTCTCAGTTATAGAAATGGAAAATGGAATATGAGTAAATTGAGAAGCAATGGGGAATAGAGATTATGCTTTTAAATAAGACAATTCCAATTTTAAAGGAAACAGTAGGAAAAAGGAAACAATATTGGTAGCATTTTGCAGATGAAGTACAGTAACTTTGATTCTCTATCTAAATATTTTTTAAAAATGTATTATGGATCATTAATTGTTTTGCCACATAAAAGTTAAAAAGCGACAACTTTAAAATAACTGCCTAAGCTGTAGCACATAGAACCACATTATGTTTATTGATGGCACAGATTCCCATCATTATTTGTAGTAAAGTGTACTAATTGATAGCTGGATGCTTAGTTAGAAAATGTCCTTTAAAAATTTGTATCACTCTGAGGAAGATGATAGAGAAGCAGCTTCACTTCTGTGTAGTATTTTTCAAAGCCTTTGCTTTGGTTTTGCTACTGGGCCATTCAGCAATAAATAGTCAGGCATTATTTCACTTACAAATAATGAAAAATATATTAAATAGAACTAACAGAATCTTGAATTGTTGGAGCTTTGGGTTTTGGGTTTGCCTTTTAGTAGCATTGGTTCCATTTACCATCTGTTCTAAAATTTTTATTAATGACTTATGTATATTCTTCACTAGAAATTAAATAGAAAATCTAGATTTAAATTATAAATATGTTATAGAGGTATAAATTATATCCTTTTACTATTTAAAATTTTTTTTCTAAGCATTTCTATTTATAATTTTTAGCCATTAATTATTGTCCAAAAATACAGTTATTTCTTAATGAGAGAGATACCTTCTATTTCTAAATATACATAATTAAACAAATGAGACTAGAATAAACATCACCAGCAACTCATGTGGGGACAGTTTCTTCTGTGAGTTACTGCATCTTTCTGGATTACTGTGCATTGGTTTAGTTACAGTTGCCTACACTTCATCCACCCACAAGTTTTGACCTAGCCTTGCATACAGAGCCAAAAATGTTTGTAAGAAAACTCCAAACATTATTAAACATTTCACTGTGCAGGTTAATAAAGGGGCCCTTCTGCAGCCTAGGACAAATTTCCTGTGCAGCTTAAGGCTGTGTAATTCTCATCTTCCGCAACAGTGCACACACCACTGTGTTTGCATATCTATTTCCTTGTGGACTTCCATCATGGGGCTTTGTTATCACAGTTTAAACAGCTTCCAAGTTACTGTTGTCCAGGATGGGCTTTACATAAACTTTCCCATTTTTTGTTTCTAAGGCTAATGGAGTATATATAAGATCTCTGATGTCAGCTGTGTAAGAAAGTCTCTGTTTTTGCACAGATGTGTGCTTCACCATGTCATCCTTAAAGCTCAACGGGACAGCAAGAGGGTGGCAAAGTGTGTTTCACTTTGAGAATATCAGTATTAGGTATTTCATTGGAAGGGACTGGGCGAGCCTCACCTCCCACGAGTCCCTACAAGAGCTGCTGTAGATGGATGACCCACTATTAGCTGCCTTTGAGTTGGTGACCTTGACATAAAAGCCTTTATATCTGAAAATGAATCTCCAGATTCAACTGGTTCTTGACACTTCTGCTCTTTATTGCCTGTGCTTTTCCTCTGCTGAGAAAGTGCTGGGGTCATTCACAAGTCATTAAGTCCTGGCCCAGTGATAAAGCTCCTGTGTGTTTTCACAGAGCTCTTACCTCTCGCAGTAGTTGCAGACTTTGTCACACAGACTGCACATCCACAGGTGGCAGCAGGACAACTACTGCCAGTAGTTTTATGGTATTTCTGCTATGGTAATGTCTTGTCATCTTCACAGAATACAGCAAATTGCCTCTGTACCTCTGCCAGTTCAGTGGCTCAGGAGAAAGACTTCATGCTCTCCATGCCTTCTGCAGTGGTATGAACAGTTGAATTTCTTTGGATTTGTCAGACTATATCAGAAAAGAAACTTTTAAGGTAACACTGAACTGATTTAAGATTAAATACAGTTCCCTAGCTAATTCCTGAGAATGAAGAAAACAGAAAGACAAAGTGCTCTTGAGAAAAAGCATGTGGGGTGTGACAATTTGAAAGGAAAAATTTATTTGTATGCTGTGGTTCAACATATAAAGCATGTGGCTTGATGGCCCTGGCTTTCCCAAAACTTTCCCAAAGAGCCTTTTGTTAGGTATAGTTCTGGGTTTGTTTACCTCTGTGAAGGACATCAAGCCTTTTCTGTGTCCCAGGGAAGAAATATGTAGGAATCCCACTAGTGATCATGTTTTATCAGGAGCTTTTCTCTATAAAAGAGCAGCTGTACCCAGACTAGTAAATAAAATGACACAGGGGCTACTTTCTGGCCTGAGGCCACCTGGCATGGCACAGGTCATGTCCCTCCAGCTGGATTCTCTTACACCCCCTGAACAGGAGGGCTCAGCTAACCCCCAAATTGTCCAAATACACAGGCACTGAGTGGGGAAGTGTGTTAATGTAGTGACACAGATCTTGCTAAATGTCAAAAAGTATGGATAATTTCATGCCAGTGCTTTAGCCTGTGCCCTCACCCTTATATTTCCTGGAATAGATATGACCAATTTGGATGATTACATACTTTTCACCCCAAATACTTCCTTTTCATTTTAAGATGTTGCATAATAAAAATCATTTTGATTCAGTCTTAGTTTAGTGATAAAATGTGTTTTAAAAAGTAATTTTTTAACTACAATTTGTCTTCCTCCCTTGTATTTAAAAAAAAAAAGGCAACCCTTCCCCCAAGAAAAGCCTGAACTTGTTACCAGCCAGTCAGCAGAAATAATGAATTCCTAACATTGTATGCCAGTTGTCTTTGCCAATTAGTCTACCTGAGTGAGTTCAGCTAACAGGTGCATTTAAGCTCAGTGTGACTGCCTTCGTCACACTCTCACGGAAGAGGACAGCTATGTTTGTTTCTGAATTAGACATTGAGGGGGGGTGAAAAAATAAATCTAGCTCTGTTGCCTGGCTGTCTGTGTGTGACTGAAAGCCAGTCCTGCAGAGGCTGGTGCAAAGAGAGTGCCTGTGATTGGGAGTTGTATGCGTGTCTGAACAAAGAATGGAAATCAGTGAAAGAATCACTCATTAGCTCTTATGAATGTTTCTGTTTTCAAATCACCTCTTGAGAAAAAAAAAATCTTTCCCAAGATTATAGTTAAGCTAAAGAATAAATAAATCTCATTTCAAATGTAAAGGAATTTGTAGAATTTCTGTTGATATTGCATATAGAAAAAAGTTAGTATGTGTTTGATAAGGAAATAGCAATCCTGTGTCTTTGCCTGCACACGGATTTGAGCAGTCATAGTTTAAGAGTAATTAGCTTGGTAGTTGTTTATATGATATAGCATGTAGAACGTCACTTAGGTATTCTCCAGTATGTCAGGCAGGATATAAATACAGAATGTAATACATCTCCATTGATATTTACAGCTGTAAAACATGAGTAAAGAGGAAATAAAGAAAAAATACTCTATGGTTTTAATGTTATTTTCTACATGCCTACCCATCTTTGAACTTAAATATTAATAAAGCCATTTTACATGAGTAAATTATTAAAGGCTTCAGATCTAGTCAGAGCAAAGACATGTCAGAGAGATATTTTGATTTCAAGCTTTGCCAGTTCTGAATGTAACACTCAGGTTTTGTTCTGTGTCATTAATCAATTTTAGCACAGATTCAGAAAATTCAACTCTGTTACTTACCTCCTGTAAAACAGATTTTGTTCCTCATTCCTAGGCTGAGGCTTGTTCAAAAGAGAACTTGTGTCCAGTAAGGCAAGCTATGCAATTTGGGTATCCAGCTAGCCTGCAGTAGCTTCCCACCAGGCTGTGCCTGGCTCTAGAGCAGCAAACCCAGCATGACCAAGGGGCAGACTGTGAACACTGGTGTGGGATGATCTTGGTGAACTATTAACATAGTCCCTAGTATGTTTTTGGCCAGTGCTTAGCAGAAATATTACAAATAATGAGTGGTCATGATTTGGCATTTTGCAGGGGTGAGGAGTGATTCCCATTGCCAGTTTGCATGTGTCCCCTTCATTTGGGTGGGAACAAA
>JAOXXN010000446.1:105541140-105551644 GCA_026770055.1 Myrmophylax atrothorax | reverse complement strand
AAATTCACCTCTATCCTGCCATCCTCAGGGCTTAAGAATGGAAGTTTATTTTTTTATTTCCTTGTGTGAATGTACCTTCTCACTTCATGCTAAATGTGCAATACTTTCCTCCACTTTTAGGGAAAACTAATGTATTTCATAAAAACACTTACAGGCATCAAACATATTTCCAGGAGACAGTACTGCAGTGTAGTGGCTTCACTGTAAAACTCACACTCCAAATTTCTGCAAAAATAGCTGTTTGGAGAAGACAAGCCCTTACCATGTAAAAGCCAAAAATATTTTTTTTAATGTAAGAAAGCTATTTAATTAATCAGTTAAAAGGAATAAGATACTTTACTTTTTAATAGGGATGTTGTGATGAGAAGGTCCAGTGAGAAGTGATAATCCATAAGCACTTCATTTTGTAGGCAGCACAAAGTTCTATGTTTCACTGCTTCATTGGGAATTTTCTTTTTTTTTCCTTTTTATTTTGCTGTTGTTAAACTTGGCAAAAAGTGGTCAGTTACCTATTTTGATTATGCACATACATTTCTGTTAAGTTTCTATTTCTGGAATAATCAAGTGGAAATCCTGTGAACACAAATCCCATACAGAAATATGAAGTGCACACTTCTGCATATGACATCCTGCAAACATTTGTGAGCTACTGGCTGATTTTCCAGCTCTCTGTCTTGCATTGCTGAATCTTGTACTCAGTAAAAAATCTGCTGAATGTCTTGCTGTGCTAACTTACTGCTGTGCCATCCCAGGGTTACCTTTGTCTGCAAAACCTTGTTCCTGGTAGTTCCCACAGTTCATGCTATTAGCTCACAGAAGGAATGGATTGAATTTAGTTTGAAGATTCTGAGCTGAAAAGTCCTCAGGTGTCCACATCTCTTTTTTTTCTCTCTCTGTGTTTCCTGACACTGAAGGTGAAAACTAGGGTGAGGAAAAAAAAATCTCTTCTAGGATGTGATATTTTTACTTTTTATCTGTCTTCAAGTTTTGTGCCAGGAAGACTTTTCCTATTAAACTACACTTGATTAAGGGAGAAAAGCTAAAGGTGGTTCAGAAAAATATTAAAGTATCCAGGTCCATTATAACTATATTCTAAAGGTGGGATCATCTCATCCAACTTAAGATATTTTATTGCAGGATTCACTCTCTCTGAGTTTTCTTTTTAGTTATTGAGGGCAAGATGATCTGATTTAGACTTTCAGCAGAAAAAGAATTCCTGAAGTCATAAAATTAGTGTGAAAACTGTGTACAGGAGGAGGAAAAACTGCCAGTCTTGTCTGCTGCAGAGGCTGCAGCATGGACTTCTTGATCGTATGTGCTTATTCAGTTCTACTACCAGGTTTGCAATGGAAAAATATATACTTTTATGAATGCAACATTTCTATTAACACAATTTTTTCCTAGAGCTTTTCCTGTCTTCCATCATATTTTCTGTGTAACTGAAATTGCAAGTGGAGAGCTCTTTATGAGCCACCGTGGTCCTGACATGCTGTTATGATCAATACCTGACTGTCATAGAATAGGCATTAAACTCATCTGTCCTGGAATGTTGAGATACAGAATTGGGGTGTATACTGGGGTGTTTTTCCTTAAAGTGTTATTTCTCATATAGACTATAAAAAAATTATTAGTGCCTTGGAGAACTCTTTCATCTGAGGATTTCTAAAGCACTGTCTGAGGCAATTTTGGAAATGCTCTCATTGATAATGTCTGAAAGGTATGTGAAATGCCAGAAGACTGAAACCAGACAAATATAGTATGCAACTTTGAAGAAGTAGGAAAGGGAAAAGGAGAGGGGGATTTTAAATTTGACACTTATCTTCAATTTCCTCAATAATTCTGGAAGGTAAGAGATCTTTCTACAGAAATAAATTGTAGATATCATACATCTTAGCTTCAGAAAGGCCTTTGGCACTGTTTCACCCATCTTACAAAAAAAAGCTGTTGAGACATGTTCTTGAGAAAAGTACTATGGAATGGGTACAAAAGTGGTTACAAATATATAGAGAGAGCAATTACACTTTTTTTAAAAAAAATGAAAATGCAAGACATCTAGATTCTGTGCTGTTAAGAACTTCTATTAACCACTGAAATTATTGCTGTTTCCGACTACCTGAAACCAGGAGAGAATTAAATTATTTTGGAGAGCGATTAGAATTCAGCAGGTCTTAACAGAGTGGGGGGTATGATATGAAAATAATACAAAGCTCTTCAAAACAACACAAGGTACTGTAATTTAATGGGAGCAACCAAGTACAGATACAGATCTGTAAAGTGATATGACTGCACTGTCTATTGCTGGTAAGTTTTTCACAGGAATGGTTCTGAATGAATTTCAGGAAAGATACAGACCAACAGGAGATGGTTAAGGCAAAATGACATATAGAAAAATGCCTGAGACTGTGAATGCTTACTATTGAACAGGGATTCAATTAATGCACACAGTTGTACAGTTTGGTTGTAAAGAATGGGAGGTGACCTTTCCTACAGATTCAGCACAGATAAGACAAGAAGTAATTTGTTTGAGTTGCAGCAAGACAAAAATCAGTTTACACAATTGGAAAAATATTTGAACTGTAAGCATAATGTAATATGGAAATAAATCTCCTGGGAACTTTGGATATTCCCTGCCACTGAATGTATTTAACAAGAGAAAACATTTGAGAGCTATCAGCTTAGAACAGTTTCTCAGGTCTATTTTTGCACCATTTTATCTAAAGTCTGGGAATTGCGTGGACTGTGTTTTCTGTGGGAAGCATGACTTGAAGATTTGCAGAGTACATGTGAATTGTATGGCTTTGCTACTGACAGAGCATAGCTTTCAGCATTGGCCAATTTTCACTTCATATTTCCATAGAAAAGACAAGACAACAATAGCTGTGGGTATGTGGTTTCTGCAAAATTGTTTAATCCTTTTTTTCCTAATCTATTGTTTTTAGGACTAATATTGAAAACAAACAAAAAATTAAAAAGTGGCTGTTAAATTCCATGTGATAGTTCCTAATTGGAATATGTTTCTTGAGCCAAGCTAATAATATACATTAGGTGAATAACAAGATGGGTTTTAAAACTACTCATTTGTTGCTTACAAGATAGCAGGTGGTTGACGTGTTACACCAGTCTCTTTTTAGCACTTTAAATTTCAGGATCGTTGCTTATATCCTGCTATCTTCCTTAACACAGTATTTTTTTATCAGCTCCATGTAGGCTGGAAATAACCTGTGGCTTAATATTGCTTTCAGTGAGAATGAGAAGTTTCTGTTACTTAGAACTTTTTGACCTAAGAAAGTTTTTGCTTCTTCACCAACATAGGGAATAAATAAAATGAAATATGAAGAATACAGGATGGAAGAAATACAGCTCAAAATTAAAAAAAAATATATATATATGGAACATATTTGATGGGACAAGAAGGATCTACCTATTAAAAATGTCAAAGCATATTTTTTTAGGATATTTCAAGAGTGCTTATTTCCTCACTGATAAATCCTTTTCAGCCCTTTGTACTGATCCTCAGCATGGCTACAGACCTTGGTTGAAGTATAGGATACTGCTTTTATCTATTGCAAGTGAGACTGAATACCAGGCTACTTTTCTACCTATTTGAATTAAATATTGGTTACAACAGGATATTGTGCTTTTGTTTACTTGTTTAGTTGTTGTGGCTTTTTGTTTTTTTGTTTGTTTGTTTGTTTTGGAGGGGTTTTTTGCTGTTGTTAAAAAATGGGATGTTTTTAGTATGTTTTCATTTTTCCTGTGGGTCTGTAATGAAGAAAAATGTTGTCACACCTGGGATGAAGACTTGCATTCTTGGTTCTCTTCTATGCCTTTACATATTCTAAACATGTCCATAAATCTTTTCTAGGTCATGATCAGATTTTTTTTTCTTGGCTATCCATGGGCAAGGCACTGCTCAGCACCTCATCACAGGTAATGCAATCAATCACTCTATAAGGCAGACACCCAAGATTCATAAATAAATTGAACTCTGTTTGGAAGTTTAATCTAATTTGAATCTTTATAGCAGAAAGGAGGAAAATTTATGCTTTCCTCTAGTTATTTTCTACTTTCATTAGGTTTCTGTGAATTTTTATTTCCTATATATATTTTGGTGCTTCTCAAGAACCTTTCATTTCTTAAGTGATTATTTGAACTTCTGACATTTGTAAGGAAGAAAGGTCTCAGGCTTTATTCTATACCTTTTGTCATATATATTTTCATTGCTTTGCATTCAATTATACACCTTTAGGAATTGGTCTTTCCAACTTCAGTTGCATTTCCTGGAAAAAGTTTAGCAGTTTAATAAAACAATAGTGTACCAAAGGTGACATTTATAGACCTGAAATACACCACTTCAAAAGCATTAGTAGAAAAACTTATTGCACTGGGACATTGTCAGAACAGATGGCATAGGACTAAGGTTTGAAGGGATGAGGTGAAAACCAGATAGGTCAGTCTGCCTTCTTGAATCTCTTCCTGAAGTCCATATATAACTCCACCTTCTCTTCTGGATCTTGTATGGTAACAATGTTCTTCAGCATAGCAGAAACTCATTGAGACTGGATTGGGTTCTCTTATACCTGGAACAAGAACCATATCCTCTCTTTAGGTTAATAACCTCGTTGCTGTGGGTTGAAGACTTGCAGGTTGTAAATTCAGGTAGTCAAAAATTGGAAAATTAACAGATCTATTTGGCCATTTCCCAGTTTCAGTCCAGAAGCTTTGTGTGTATACAGTATTAACTCTAAATATACATTTATCCCCAACAGAATGTCTGCCTCAATGCAAAGAATGGAAATCCTAGGGGAAAGAAATGAGATTGTGCAGGCTAATAAAAATCCAGCATTTCCTTTTAGTCACTTGAGAACACAAACAATTGTTTTTCATTAACATTATTTTTAGCCATGTACACAAGCATATAGTCACAAGAAAAAGAGTGACTGCATACAGTAAGAAATCTGTGCATAAGTCATAACAATGTACCAGGGATTTATTGGTTGCTTTTGATAGTTGCTGTAGACTTCTGTGTGACTTCTTGTGTTGGTGCTCCCTGAAGTGAAATACATTTTTCTTTCCTGCTTCTTTGCTTATTTACCCTGTTCCTAGGAAAGAGAACTGCATAGTGCACCTGGGATACATAAAGTCTTCACCATACTTATGCCTTATAGTTCTTTGCCTGTAGGTTGTATGGCTCTGGGGCTTGATTTTTTTTTGTGTCTTATGCACAGTGTAAAAGAACAGCATAGAGATGAAATTGGGGACTTTGTGTGAATCATGAGATAAATATTTATGTGCCTAATAAACACTCTGGCTTTGGGTTTGACACATCTCAAATGAAATCAAACACAGTGAGCTACCGATGGAAGAAGAGTATATGTTTAAAGTTGAGAATGGTGTGAAATATGCTTTTGGATGAGAGAATTCCACCTGCTTTTCCCCACATTTTGTATATATTATGAGTTACAAGTCCACTAGGGGATGAACTAAGGCTCCAGCTCTATTCATAGACGTAATCAGATGCTTTTAATAAAGATTTTTGGTTGCTTTTGAGATGGGTCAGTGTCATGATATCTAGGTCTGAAGCAGATTTCAAAGACAAAGGTTTCATGACCCATTAATCTCCTGATACTATATCTATCTCGTGGCACAATGTGAGGTTTGTTCAGTTTTTGTAATCATTAATTTTTATGAAAGTAGTTGGTTAGCCTCATCCCCCCTTTTTTTTGTTTGCTTTTGTTTGTTGGTTTGTTTGTTTATTTTCCCCCTCTGGTTTTGGGTTTGGTTTGGTAAAGAAAGCCAACAGGATGCACCAAGAAGGACATCACCAGCAGAAATAAAGGCATTATCCCATTCTACTTGTCAGGCCACACCTGGAACACTGTGTTCACTTTTGGTTCCCTCTATTAAAAAAATGATGAGGACAGGATGGAAAGGGCCCAGAGAAGGGGCACAGAGATGATCCAAAGAATGGGAAGCCTGACATATAAGGAAGCGCTGAGAGATCTGTGTTTGTTTAACCTTGAGAAAAGAATCACAGAATATGCTGAGTTGAAAGGGACCCACAAGGATCATCAGGTCCAATCCTTAGCCCTGCACAGAGCCATCCCCAAGAGTCACACCATATGCCTGAGAGTATCATCCAGACCCTTCTTGAGCTCGGGCAGGTTTGGTGCTGTGACTACTTCCCTGGGGAGCCTGTTCCAGTGCCCAACCACCTCCTGGGCGAAGAATATTTTTCTAATATATGACCTAAACCTCCCCTGACACACTTTGAGGCCATTTTTTTGGGTCTTGTCACTGATTCCCAGAGAGAAGAGATCAGTGCCTGCCCCTCCTCTTTCTTTCACAAGGAAGTTGTAACTGCGATGAGGTCTCCCCTTAGTGTCCTCCTCTCTAGCTTGAACTGACCAAGTGACCTCAGCCACTCCTCATACGGCTTCTCATACAGCTTCTCTTTGAGGTCCTTCACCATCTTCATTGCCCTCCTTTGGATACTCTAAGAGCTTAATATCTTTCTTATATAGTGGTGACGACAACTGAACACCATGTTCAAAGTGAGGTCTTAGTATTTAAAGGGTACTACAAAGAAGATGGAGACTCCTTAGGACGAGTGATGGGTACATGTTAGTCCTGAGGAGATTCCGATTGGACTCAAGAGAAACTTTTCACAGTGAGAACAATCAGCCATTACAATAATCTCTCCAGAGAAGTGGTGGATTCCCCAACACTGGAAACTTCTAATATTGAGGAGGACAAGGTGCTGGGCCATCTTGTCTAGACCTATGATTCTAATAACAAACCAGTTAAATGAATATGAAATCAATACTTTGATGCTTTTATCTTTTTCAAAAAGGAAATATATAGATATATATCTTTTAATGAGTATCAGCTGCTGAAAACATCTGTGTTAAAATACTTCCAAACATTTACCCAGTGATATTCCTAAATATCCAGTCTACTTTGCTTATGACCACACCACAATATGATTTCATAACAGAACTGAAATGCTATTATATCTATACTGTGGTGTAGTAAAAGTTTACTGAATAAATTGAAGGCTAAGCGACTAATTTGTAATGGATATTAATGAATCTTTCATCTGTAACTTAACATCTCTAGGAGCTATTGTTCTCAAATGTCATCGTTGGGCGTCTTTTTCATGTTGTTGCCTGGGTCATCCTCCCACCTGCTGCTGCTGCTGCTCCCTGGACCCTGAGCACTGCTGTGTGCTGGCAATCCAGCCTCCTCTGGATTGACCTCCACTGCTCCCTGTTCCCTTGCAGAACTGACCTGGGCCTGAGCTCTGAGAAAGCTGGCACGGGCCTCAGTGTAGTACACTCCACTGACAAATATTGCAGTCCAACTCCCAGTAATTCCTTTCCTTTCCCACAGATTAGGTTGCTTTTTGTTCTGCCACCAAACTTCCTCCATAATGCGTCCAGTCTATGTTTGGAGAGGACCAACACTTTTCTCCAGCCATTGTCTATGTAACCTCCCCTGCAGCCCTGTCTCTAGCAGGTCCCCTCATTCCTGAATCTTCTTGCAACAAAACTGTTGTCTCCAAGCCACCAAGCCTAAACTAGTTACACCAGAAGTTGGTTAATTGAAGGTGCTTTAGTCCATCCTCACATCCTTGCACTGGTGCCTCTTGTCTCTAGGTAAACAATGAGCTCCTCCTATGGCAGTCATAGTCTCAACAACTTCCAAAGAACAGAGTGATCCAGTGAGAGAGATTTGACATAAAAAAGAGAGTAAATGAGTATTGGACGGAGTATTCTTGGGGTTTCTCACAATTTGGAGAAGAATCACCTACTACTTCAAGAACTTAGACCATCTTTCCATAGGAATATTTCTACCTTGTTATAGCTTGGGAGAATCAGAAGGACTGTTTGAGCTACACAGAGCCCAGAATGGAGAGTGAATTTTTCAGGCATACTACATTTCTTTTCCTATGTCTTAAAAAATAAAAGATCTGGAGCTTGGCATGAGCATTTGAAATAATTATCTGTGTATTGAACATATAAGGATAAACAAGGTAATTTATGATGTTTATTGGCCTGCTGTTCTCTGGTGTGTAAGCAGAAAGTCTATGCCAGAATGAAAGCACCGCATCAAGGTAAAAACTAGAAAGAATTTTTTTCATATTGATTAATGGCTAAACATATTTAAACTTTTTGGTTAGTCCTGATTAAAAGATAACTCCAATTTTAAATATCTTTAATATTTATCAGTATGAAACACTATTTGCTTTTTTAAGTTATATGAATATGAGATGTTTCTTACCTGTTGATACTAGTTAGTAACAAATAACATCATATTAAGTGTATCTACAGAGATTACAGAAATATCAAGAATATGTTTTTGGGGATGTCACAGTCTAACAATCCATTTCACATTTCTAAATCCCAAAAGCACTTGAGAAAATAACAGGTGTTATTTTTCTTTCTTTTACACCTGCAGAAAATAAGCTCAGTGAATCCCTACACAGATCTCACAAACTGTCAAGGCAAAGCTAGGATGAGAATCCAGCTTTCCACTCCAGTGATCTATACCTTAACTTTGCTCTTTGTTTTGAAAGACATGGAGAATGGGCAAATAGGATGAAATTTTATATTCCTTGCAAAGTCAATATCTGAAACAACTAAGGCAGAGGAAGAAGGGAGAAATGAAGGCTTGGAGTTGAACAGGAATTGTAGTGTAAAAGCTACTGTTGTTTGAGTTCTTTCCTCATTTGAAGGCTAAAAGCTGTAAAGTGTTAACAGGTAGTTGTTAAAAGGAACAATTTCTGACTACCCTGTGTAGTTTGA
This sequence comes from Myrmophylax atrothorax, assembly GCA_026770055.1. Classification (NCBI taxonomy): domain Eukaryota; kingdom Metazoa; phylum Chordata; class Aves; order Passeriformes; family Thamnophilidae; genus Myrmophylax; species Myrmophylax atrothorax. Next base: position 105,542,837 of record JAOXXN010000446.1, on the reverse strand, counting down.
ATGAAAAATTCATACTCACACAGAACCCAAACCATAAGTCATCTGCTCAACATCAAATTAAATAAATTAATCAGGAAGTAACAAAGAAATGACATTGAAATTATACTTACTCTGCAGCAGAAGTGAAAGTGGCCTTTCCTGTTAATATGATTGTTGTTTTGAAGGACAATTTTCTACATCTGAGGAAAAGTTCTCATTTATTACTTCCTAAAAAACAGGCACTTTGAAGAATGATACATCATTCTTTCTAAGACACAGTCTGAGTTAAAAGTGTAATCAAAATATTTTTGAATTATAGATTTGTATTCTACATTGTCCATCCTCAAAAACAAGAATGATATAGTGACCAGATGGCTTTTGAATTTCTTCAGGGAGGGAGAACTCACCAACTTCCTGGACAACCTGTGCCAGTGCTTTATCACCGTCAAGATAATGTCTTTCTGACATTTAGACAGAACCTCCTGTGTTCCAGTTTGCACCCAGTGCCTCCGGTCTTGTCTCCAGGCACCAGTGAAAAGAGCCTGGCATCCTCTTTTCAAGTATTTACATATATTGATGAGATCGCCCCTGAGCCTTCTCTTCTTCAGGCTAAACAAGCAGTCTCAGCTCTCTCAGCCTTTCTTCATAGGGCAGAGGCTCCGGTCCCCTAATCAGGCCCCAGTCCCCTAATCACCTTAGCAGACCTTCACTGGACTCTGTCCAGTGTGTCCATGACTCTCTTGTACTGGGGAGCTCATTACTGGACCCAGTATTCTAGGTCAGGGATCACCAGCACTGAGTAGAGGGAAGAACATGTCTTTCTCACTGCGAGCTCCAATCTCTACATAACAGTTAATATGCTCTCACAAAGTCTTAATTTTTTAATCTTGAAATGTACTTATTTGTCCCTCCAGTGCTAAAGTAATGTATGGTAGGCTTTGACATTTATCTCCTTCAGGATTCAGCCAGAAGATAGAAAGTTAGTGTTTGCTGTGAGGCAGGGTGATACTCACTGGTTCTGTGCTCTGCCTCTGTCGCAACTGTTTTGTCATTGCAACACCGACATCTCACTCAGACACTGCTGTGGATAACTTTTAGTCTGCTTTCTTGCAGCACTGCAATCCACACCTGGATTGAACTGCTTGGTTTCCTGAACAACAGATAGGAAGAAAAGATACTTTTCAGACTCTGAACCATAAAAAGTGGCAGACTGAATAAGCAGCCTGCTGAGGATGAAGATGAATCCTAAATCTTTCTTCCTGTCTTAGTTTGAGGGAAACCAAAATGTTTACCAAAACCAGAGGAGGGGATTCCTCCTCATAACCACATCACCCCTTATTAAATTTAAAAAAAAAACAACCAAACACTTTAATTAGAAAATGGATATAAGGATAACTGTTCTTAACTACTATATATGTATATGTAGATATAGATATAGCTATAAACAGACCAGAGCAAACTACTCCCCCAGAGCAAACTCCTTCCTCAGCACCAAAAAAGAACAACCCCCAAAACTGTAGTTTCCTTGTGGTGCAGTTATATTTATGGACAGTGTCAGACCTTGGCTGGCTGCAAGGTAGATTCTCAGTCTTTTTCCAGGGACGCAGAGACAAGGGGGTGCATGACTCATGTGGTGCAAGATGGAGCCTTTTTCGTGGGGGAAGAACAGACTCTCTCTCTCTCTCTCTCTTTGTCCTTTGTTCAAAAAGAAGGAAGAG
>JAOXXN010000446.1:105524999-105541040 GCA_026770055.1 Myrmophylax atrothorax | reverse complement strand
GGAAAACCAGGAGCAGAGCCAGAAGGAGCTCTCATCAGTTCAGCAATACGGTGGCTCTCTCCCAGCAGCTGCCCAAAACCGAAGTCAAGCCGGCACACAGGAAGACTCTCTCCCCCTCCCAGGTGCATTGAGTCTATTTTCTCACCTCCACCCCACCATTCAGTTGGAATCTAGAGCTATCAGCCACTCCTTTGTTCTCAGTCCTGGCACTTCAACTCCGAAAACCTTTGTGTTGGTAGGGTGAGAAAAATTCTCTGAAGGACTCCTCCCAACACCACCTTCCTTTGTTTAAACCTTTAACACTCCCTTTTGCATTCAGGTGCTTTGACTATTGCTTATTTCCAGCTTATTTCCAGTCACGGATTGCTGCCTGATGTCCACTCTTTCAAAACATTTCAGAGAATCAGTCTATGCTAAAAAAAGCAGTTAAGAATATGTCTTTTTGAGAGAGGTAATGATATTGTTCTCCTTGGGTTTGAGTGTATGCAAGCAGAGAGAAGACATCCCTGGTCTTGCTAAAGAAGAAGGAATAGTATGACATGAGAAGCAGGGACATTGTTCATGGAGGTATTGTCTTGAGGTAGCCTGTTTAAGGCAGGTTTGGCTCTGTGTTGTCTTTGTGGCACCCAACTAAACATTACGTGTCTGTCTAAACTTGTCCAGATGGAACAGTTGTGTGCTGAGAAAAAAAAAAAATCACCTTTGGAGAGCAATCATCCCTTCACTGACAAGGAAACATAGATGACTAGTTTAATTTAGACCTTAATTAACAGTCTTGCCAGGTTCTATTTCCCATCAGGGGAAGCACCAGATATACTTAAAGTCCAGTTTAATCAAACACAGCAAATATTTAAAGCAATTCCTATTCAGACTCTTAAGCACATGTGGAAGTTGCACAATATAATGAATTCTGTAAAAGTGAAGCTAAGCAAATGTTTAAAGATGCTTTTGAAGAGCGGCACAGGCATTAACCTTATGAGTTTCAGCTCACTTCTTTCCTAGCCATACATAGAAAAACAAGCTGGATAGACTTAATATTTTGTCAGGGATCTTGATATATTTCATCTAGCTTTACCTGTTTAAGACATTAATTTACCTATCATTGCATAATGTGCCAGGTTTTCAGTTTTTCAAGAACAGATTTTTTTTTGTATTTTATATTTTATGCTTGTTTATTTTTTGAGAAAACATATAATCAATAGTAACTGTTAACTAACTATTCAAATTCCTCTTCATGTAAGTATTCAGACTTTAACAGTGTGTTGCTTCATGTCTGTTTTTTAAGGTAAAGTCAGTTCAAAGAGTTGCTAATCAGGAACTCTTCTTTTTCTGACCATTTTTTCATTGACCTATACTTCACCTGAAATGCAGTAATCTTGAACTTAGATGCTGGCATTGAATAAGGTAATCTTTTTCCTCCTAATTCTGCCCTTTCTTCATATTAGATGCTGCCAGCAATTATTTTATGTATAATTATACTATTATCCTCACAAACCATCTTCCTGCTTCCTACTCAAGTGAATCAATTTACTAATATAATTCTATAAACGCCAATTCAGAATTACTTATCTCAACACCTTGCTCATGACCTAAACTTATTTAATGAATCAATCATTTATTTTTCTTTTTATTATAACATTTGTTGTTTTTTTTTTTTGTCAGAGAGATTAAAGGAGGCTATCTGTTTTTGGCTGTCAGGAATTTTTCTGCTGTCAGTAGAAGCCTAATCAAACCTATGCTTATTGGGCTTAGATATGAACCAAAGAAATGCCTTCCTGATTCCTGATCTCAGTCTGCCATATGCAGAAAATTCTAGAAGTTCCAGAAAATATGATATGAGTCTTTGATTTTGGACAAAAAAATGCTCCCACTTACATATGTTTCTAAATTTATAAGTCTGAAACAGATCTTTTAAGTTAGAGAAACAGATAAAAAATTTGTGGAAAAAGTAGGGGTTTTTTAAATAAATCTATGCATCACTTAGGTGTGTAAAACTTCAGGATTTAGAATCCCTCAGTCTTCAGACCTTGCAAAAATCTAAAGATGATGTTATCACAGTAAGTCGTTGCATTTTCCAGTTATTTCTCAGTCAACAGTGGTGTAATATCCTGAAAGACTGGCAGGTGCTTGAACAAGGAGGTAGGATGGTGGCAGTGGTAAGGGCTGTTTATTTATGGTAAATGCAGCAAGTTTAATCATGCAGGAAGCACAACTTGGTCCTCCTGCAGACTTTTCCTAAAAGCAAGTTACTGCAGGCAGAGGGTAGTGAGACAGAGTTTACCTCTAATTTCCCTTCCTGCATCAGATTTTGCCAATATATAGAAAAAGCATCCATATAATCATACAGTACTTATTAATCTGAAAGTAGCTTTCAAAATGGACTTTCACATCTTTTAGTTATAATTAAGGTAGGAATAGTGCTGGTAAGGGCATAGAATAGTTTCTTAAACTGGAGAAGAAAACTTCCTGTGTTTTGCCCTGCTTTGCTATATTGTATTATGAGGCACAAGGTTAAGGAATGAGAAAAATAAGCTTTCATAAGGGGAAAGGAAGAAAGAGTAGATCTTATTGTTCACAAACACATACTGTGGGTCCTATCTTTTTGTGGTTCCATTTCCATTGGAGAAAGGGTAGAGGACAACATAATAACCAATTTATCTACCAGAGTTAAGAAAAAGTTTATTTTGAGTTGAGAAAGAGTAGCCAGGGAGACAAGAGGAAGAAGCTAATTAAACTAGGAAGATGCCAAAAAGAGTTTTTACAGGTTTATAATTTTTTGCTTTGTCAGATTACAGCAGCCCAGTTCCAGAGCAGGCTGCTCTGCACCTGATAGCTGGAGGGTTACGGAAGGCATCAGGAGAGGAAAGTATGTCCTATCACTCTAAAAACCAAATGCAATCACCTCTCTGAACTAGCAGCTGCAGGTTAGGCCACGCAACACCGAAGTCTTAAAATGAAAGTAGATAACCCCTCTGAGGCAACTCAATTATACACAGAATATTTAAGTTCCTCTTACAGTCCCACTGTGTTACTGGTGTTTGGGTGCATTTTACTGTACATCAAATTACTTTGGAAGCAGAACACAGGCAGGAATACAGAGCAGTTATTTATTTGCCAGCACAGGCAGTGTGTGCCTGGGTCTGACAGTGCACCAGGCTGAGCAGACTGTGCTAATGACACAGAGCACCCAGCAGGTCATTTCTGGTCAGGCAGTCACCAGCCACATGGGGAGAGGAGGGTCTGCTTTGTTCCTTGGAGTAGGTTGGTTGATGATGCTCAGTTGTCTTACTTTTCTCTGCCTCTTTTATTATGCCATGAATTAATCCTTTTTCACATCAGTATTTTTCCATTTTCATCAAAATGACAGCATTACAAAGGGGTTATTTTGCACTATGCTTTTCTTAATTAATGATAGAAATTTTATTGTTGGTGAATTTCCTATTAAGAACTTTCTAGGAAAATGCTAAAAATTGTCTCTGTTGAAAAATTATGATAACATTTTTTTTGTTTACCACTTTAGATAATTTCTTATGTCTTTCTGGTTTCCCTCCAGAGATTGCCAGCTGTTTCTAACAGTTTTCTGAACATAGTGTTTATACCTGTTCATATAACTAACTTGCAATTTCTATACTTCCCTAAAGGAACAAGTTGATACATTTTACCATTTTAATATGTTTAATATTTAAATATTTTTAAACTTAATTCTACTGTGATCAGAGGAGGTCTCTGAGAACCCAAGAGGATGTCTGGTAATGGCCAACATATCTTCACCACGGACAAATTTGCCTGACTAATGTAACTGATTTCTGATGAGGTGCTTTTGATGTGGTCATCTGTGGCATCCTTACATCCAACTTTGTGAGATGCAGTTTGGGTGTAAGGTGGCAAAGAAACTGGCTGGTGAGTACAGGAGAGGATCTGGACAATTAAACATCAGGTGCTAAGTACTCAACCCCGACTTTGGGAACTTCAGTTTTGATAAGCTCTCATCTGACCCAGGGACTTACTGACAGGGTCATGCCTTAATGGCAGGGTCAGAGTCAGAGTCAGCATTACTGAAATGCACCTTCCTGTTTTGTTTCATCTGACAATACTGAAGTTTGCAAGAACAATTGGGACAATTCAGAGATTAGCTTGTCAAAGCTCACTTCTGATCTGAGCTAAAACAATATGTGTCATTATCTCAAGCTAGGCAGAAACTGGAGAATTTTTCTCCTAAGAAGGAACTTTTTATGAAGACAACAAGTCTCCATAGATCCATGTGCCAACAATCCATTTCAAAAACCATATAGATATTCCATTATTGTTTCTCATCCAAAGATGTTCTTTCTCTCCAGATATTTGGGTTCTTTAACTTGGGAATTTAGTGATTGTAAGGTTTTGGATTTGCTCTTGGTTTTTTTCACCATGATATCGCAAAATTGTTTGGTTACTAGGAGTCACATCACAAGCAACAGCCTACATAAACTGAATGCAGCTTCTCTGGGAAGATATTGTGGGACTGATATAATAGAAAAAAATAGTAAAAATTGTTGCAGCTCAGCACACAGGCATCTGTAAACCTCTTTGGTTTCTCATGAGGCCTCTATGGAAAAAAACAACCTTGAGAGCCACTGAGAAAAAATAAGGGAGAAAGAACTTTTATTTAATGGCAAAGGTTGCATTTGGTCAGGTATAAAAGTGGTGCATGCAGAACTTAACTTTAAAGCTCTTTGAAATAGTGTGATATGCTGATAGAAAGCATTCCAGTCCCTTTGTAAAAAGATACTCAGTAGTGATAAAAAGAGCTAGGAACATTATACTCGTGATTTTTATTTTGTGAAATACTTGTTTCTTTCTTTCCACCAAACAGTAAATTTCTCACAGAAATCTTCCAGTGTTTTATTCTATACTTTGCTGATCTGCTGTTCCTTCTTAAGACGTGTCCTTCAGTACTTTAAATCCCTTCTTTTGTGGGGAGATGGTGAGAAGGGAAAGATGAGGAAGGGGACATAGTCTTTCCTGGAAAAATAAAATTGCTACAGAAAATTATCTTTATTTCAAATATTACTGGTGAAGAGAATCTAGGCATTACCTGTAAATCTTCTCTCTGAGTCTGAAGAAAAGTATCATCTGCCTGTACTCTTCTTGAGGAAGATAAAGGATATCCTGTATAGGCAATCTAAGATATCATTAACTGTGCAAAGATTGAATAATCATGTTTTTTCTTAAAATTAGTCCATTAATTTATGTGCAAAAGTTCTTCCTCACATAAGGACAAGCAACCAACTTTGCCATTATTCAGCAGGTGAATACTACCAGTATTAAAAAATTGAGAGGCAGACAGCAGATTAGTTACAGTTTTGAGGCAAGTATTAAATCTGGCATTGGTGTTAAACAGAGCCTTGTTTTCTCTGCCTCTCACTGTTAGTATTTGACTAGGTTTTCCTGACTCTTTCTTTCAGTCCTGGAAATTATTTGTTACACACAAAACTTCTTAACCTATTAATTTTCTTTAACATTGAGGAACATTGCCAATAATTATCTGAAAGTTCAAAGAAGTAATAAATGAAAGTTCAAGCAATTCCCCCTGTAGTTTTTTTTATACCTATAAAAATCACAATTTATCAAAGAAGCCAGATTTTTTAGTCTAGAAGCTAAACTGGTTATTCCTGTTACACAGTGTTCAATTAGAGTCTTTCTACTCTTAATGATTATTTTAATCAATGCTCCTGATATTCAGTGACATGTAATTCACAGATTAATTATGTTCCCTCAGTTTTAAAACTTGTTTTCTTTAAGTTAAAATTGTGGCTCTAGTTTTGATAGCTGTAGGCTATCATGACCTTCCTATGCACTTTTTGGGGTTACATCTCTACTCTCTCTAAACTTTCAAAATTAGAGGGTTTTTAACTCATTAATACTTCTTTGATTTACATAAAAACTACAACAGTGGATTCCTTCTTGGATCTAAAATTACCATTTGAGGGTTGACAATTAATTTTCATGAAAATGAGGTTCTTTGAGAAAATGTTATCAGGACTAATGTTGTAATCAGCACTGATGATGGAGATGACAGGAATTAAATTATTTAGTTTCCATTTTATTTATGTATTTGCATCCACAGGATATGCTCTGGCGGGACCTTTAAGAGATTAGAACAGTGGATGAGTTGCAAATTTTTTCTCTTTATTGGCCAGGTTACCTCTCTGGTCACTTAGAGGAGCTTCACCAAAAAGTGAAGGAAGGAGTTATTTTTATTACAGAGACTAGATAGTACTGTGTAGGCAAAGCATAATATAAAAATAAAAGAAGCATAGGAATTTCTTTCTTTCTAATGAAATATAAGGGCACAAAACCTTGTTCAATTCTTTCTGGATATCTGAGAACAAACTGAAAATCTTTCAGTCTGGTTTCCTGCCTACAAAACTATTGAGCCTGTATGTTTCTTTGATAATCATTATAAGACTATAATTAAGTCTTGTTGGAAAATAAAATAGACTGTCATGTTTTCTCACAAATAAACTAAACAATAGAATGGAAATTATCAGGATCTGTTTTTCTTAGAACATGCAATACTGTACCTTGAAATTTATTGATTTATATTCCATTCTGCAACATTAAGATAATGTCTAGTTATGGAAATTTTTTTTTTAATTTTGTGAGCATTTTATTCCCAATTGAAAAAATGTAGGGCAGGATTATTTTTCAGAAAAATGTAATATGGGTAAAAAAAGCACCACAGAAGACTAACCAGCTTAATTATCTGAGAATTTTATGAACAGTGATATATAGGTACTCTTTTGAGCAACTAATCATAAATGGTGAGCATTTAATTCAGCTACAGCCTGCAATTGTGGGAAGCAGGAATTTGATAATGTCATAGCTAAAAGAAAAGAAATATCAGGACACACTTACAAAGCATTGTCTTGAATGTCATTTTTAGAGAATTCATTTAAAATAGAGACAAATTTTTTCCTGTATTAAAAAACCCAATATATTTAGAAAAAAATAAAAGGGACAAAAATAATGGATATGTGAAATAAAAGACAATGGAAAACAGTTGTCTTTTGGCACCATTTGTTATATATCTCCACACTCAGCAGAGAGTGTAGGGAACTGGGTATGCTGCCTTAACAAGAGTTTGCAGCACCACCCAGCACTTAGAGAGAATGATGATCCATCCAATACAGCCATTCTCTAAGTTATTTAAATGCTGGTGATCTCGGGTGGGATATGCTGTTTGGGAATTCTGGCTTTGAGCTGCTATAAGCAGCACAATCTCCTAAACAGAAATGTAACCCTCACTGCTGAAGGGTCAGCTTTCTAGTCCTGTGGTCTGTTAATGGAGAAAGGTAAAACCCCTCAGCCACAGTATTTCCTGTTTAATTTTATTTTTTTTCTCCATGTTGCCTCTCCATTCATGTTCCTCATCCATTGTTATTGTGCTTTCTCAGCACAGTGGAGGTGAGATCGAGTCAAATGATTGATTCCACCTCTCTTGTATCATAGGAATGTATCACATTATGCAGAGAGGCCATTACATTTGTAATTTTTTATTTCATATATTCTGCATCATTAACTGATCCACTGCTCTGTAAAAGACTTTGGAATAGGTCTTCTGTGAGGTTTAGGTGTACATTCTCTCAACAGTCACCATGCTCAATTCAGAAAAAAATAATTTCCTTTCCCTCATTCCTAATGTATTTAATAGGATTGGAAGTTGGAGCTTGAAGTTGGTCTTTTATCTTATCAGCACATAACAAATCTCTGCTTCTATAGAGATGTTTCAGGTGAATCATTTGTCCCCCCATTATCTTCACTAGAGTGTGTCACTGTCTACCTCCTGTGTTATAAATGGTGTTGCACATAATTTACAGTGGAGACATGGACCTGTCCCACTGATGACAGTCACATTGAAAGAAAGTGCAATTTACTTCACGTATTTGCTACTACACTGGCCAAGCTAAAAGAAATAAGATCAAATTAATATTTGCTTTTCTCTCTTAAAATCAGGGAATCTGTTTCCAAATTAAATAAGGTACATGTAGTGTTGGCCATGTTTTAGTACACAGTAACTTAAACTCCCATAACCTTCAAGGGTACTAACTGTGCACAAACTTAAACATGTATTCAGAAACACTCTTGAACTTAGGTTCAAATCTTTGATCTTGTCAATATGTTCCTGTTGAGATAAATGGATTTTGATCAAGATACAGAAATAGGAAGTATAAAAAGCCACTCTTCATTAAAAAACAACCCAAAAAATTAAAATAAAAATTACATGGGCACAGTTCATTGTTACAGAGCTAGATTTCTGTTCCTTAACCATTATTTCTGTGTTTTAGCCAAGCAATATCTCATTTTAAAAGCATAACAAGACGTAATAGCTGGAACTCCAGGCCAGATATCTTGCCATAGTCTGATGTTGAATAACCTAATAACTAAATTTAAAAGATTATGCTGATAGGATAGTTTGTGTTTATTGGTGTCTTTGTACCACTTAAATGGGATGAAGAAAGGCACACCTTTTCAGGGAATTCTTTAGCTTACTGGGATAGACCTCTTTCCCCTGGGAAACAGGGGACATGGATTTGGATTCCCTCATGCTGATTAATGGATTACCCACAAAAATAAGTGCCTCACTATATTGTTTCTGAATGGTAACAACAAGATGCTGTGCTAACCCAAGGATTTAGTGCTGTTTGTGTGATCTCATATGCTCCCAGTATACTTGCCAGGCCAAGACCCTCTGCACTGTTTCTGGATTACAATGAAGTTTAGAAGAGAGTGGTACATGTAAAATGCTGGCATTACTGGAACACCAGAGAGAGAACAGCAATTTTAAAGTCTCTCACCTGTCTTTTAATAGACCCAGCAAGTGGGAATTTTTTCCTATCTTGTTCTTATGTTTCTGTTTCTCATCTGTTTCTTTTTCATCTTGAGTGAAACCACAGTCAGGGTTGTAGTTCTAGCAGTGCACCATAGCTTCCAAGCTCAATGATCTGAGATATTTCTGAGGAAATAAACAAACAAACAAACAAACAAACAAACAAACAAATAAATAAAGGAACATATTCCTATGAACTCAAAGATATTATTTTGAAAAGATGAAGAATAGAGAGATGAAGGGGGAAGAAATGTGATTTATATGTCTGAAGAAAACCTGCAACAAATACAGGCTACTTGGAAATTTTGGATTGAACGTTTCTGCCAAGCATTGTGATTGTAAAACTATTTTAGGGATTTCTGCATTTTCTACAGTAAGCAGTATGACAAATAAATGTATAAAGGAATTTGTTTTGAGTGTTCCAACATTCAGTCAATGATGGTAAATAAAAAACCATTCTGCATAAGACAGACAATCTTATACATTTACTGGGGACTGATTTAATAGTCTATAATTAAGTGTAAAAATGGAAAAGAGAAAAATGTAATGATGAGCAAAATTTCACAGCTAGATTTCTCAGTTGCCAAATGCTTCAGAAGGCTGCAATTTCACAGCAGGATTGGTTCCAGAATTGGAAATTGGGCATAAATAATTCCAGGCAGTGTAAATGTAAATTTAAAGAAATTAATTAAGAAGCACATTTTGTCCTAATACATTCCCTATTAATAATTATAAACTAATCCCAGAGCTATGGTTTAGCAATCAAGTTATTAAAAAAAATCTTTAACTAATTGACTTCAACTGTGAATCTGTGTCTAAGAATATTTCAAACAGTTGGTCAATTTTGGTACATTATTTCATGATAATTGCACATAAAATGCTTTGAGTGTGTTGGCTGCTGAACAAGAAATATTAAGGCTATTACAGATCAGTTATTTTCAGGTATGGTATAAATAATCCTGTACTGTAACATGGTTATTGCCACTCACTAATAGTGGATTAACTTATTCTTTTCTGTTACTGTTTTTGACCAGTGATCTGTTTTTCAATAGAGATGTTGTTGTCATTAGACCCTATTTATCAGAGAAAGTTATAGGACAGAATGACACTTTCTTTGTTCCCTAACTAGCTGTACCTAGGGATTATAGAGAATATTGTGGCACTAAAAGGAAATCACTACTCTACACTTACACAATTGACTTGAAGTTGTATTTAAGTCTTTGGACTGGCTTTGGAGTAGGTTTATTATAGTTTCAAGTCAGCATGATGAGTGTTTCCTTGGTGTGTTTTTATCATAGGATGTAAGCACAGTGGGGCCTTTAGGACTGGTAGAAAAATGGATAGTGATTGTGGAGATACAAAAATAAAGCAATACGCCAGAACCAGGGACAGACTTGACATGGAAACAAGTGTTGCTAAAAGAATTTGTGGCATTATTTCTGTTTGATTAAAAGTCTGTTATTGATAGGACAGAATGATGGCCTGGCTTCACTGCTGGGCTGAATACCAGGTACTTTAGGAGCCAACCTTATTAACTTCCAGTTAAATGCCATCAGCATGTCTGAGATTGGAAACATGTAAGAATGAAAACAGTACATTTGAGTATGCCAGTACATCGTGAAAAAGAAGTCCCAAAACATAAAGAGTTGCAAAAGGCAAGCAAATTTATGAATTTAACTGTTAAAATTAACAAGTGTCTAAAAAGTTTTAGAAAAGTAATTTGTATTTTAATGAGATAGTTCATACTTTCTTATGGAACACTTTGGGATATTTTTAAAAAACTAAATGGATCAAAATGATGTTTTGAGGGGAAGGAAGAGCAAAAATGAAAAGAGAGTGAACCAAAAGTAGAAGTTCAAAAATGAGTTCATGGAGACCTCATATGAAAATCTGGATAATGCTGACAAAATTTTTCAGGGGGTGAGCTATTTTGGTAAATCCAAAAACCAAAAGTGGTTTAACAAAATAACTGACTCTTCAAATACTTTTATTGCAACTGCCTTGGCATAGGACTTGGTACTTCATTGGTGGAAAAACTATAGTCTCTGTATTTTCTTTCTGATTATTTATTCTTGATTTTGAGGATGAATTATTTCTATTTATTTATTTATAGTGTTTCCATTATTTTAGTATCTAAAGAATACAACTAGACTGGATGCTATTTCCAACACTATGTAAATATGAGTGGGAGGGACTATTTAGAAAGGTGATGGAGGTATGATTATTGATAGCTACAGAAGTGATAAGAGAAGACGTGGGGAGAATTTCAGGGTGTCTCAAGGAGTATGCAGAGAGATTTCCCTAGAGAACTTTTAGGGGATGAGTCAAACTCCATGGTTAGCTTGTTTCCCATCACAGTATCCTCCACAGGTTCAGGCTGAACAACATCCTAAAATTTAACAACAAATGATCATTTTACCATGGTCACCTTCCTTAAATCTGGCCTTAAAAATCCTTTCAAAAAATTTATAAGGAATCTTACACTTTCTGAATATAAGTAAGACTTAAAATACATTTAAAAGAAGGGCAAACTGTAGCTGATGAACTTCTATGGCTAACAAAGTGGCTAATCTGAAAACTCACTGCAAGCTGCCTTACCTTTTTTTTTGTTTTGCCACCTCATGCACAGGTGTTGTGTATAAATGCATCATTTGGCCACGTGTTCATGTGTGTCACAATGGGCACCCATCTGATTGCACAGGGCAGTTTCACTTTACAGCACTCTGCTTATGGCTGTAATCTTCTGTCTTGTATCTCAGTGTGACATGTGAAAAACCCTGATTCCTAGGAAATGCTCCCAAAGTATTCCACATTCTAACACACCTGTGAAATGCTTTATTTATTCATAATTTTATGGATGTGTATAAATACCTACACATATAGATAGACAGATAGATCCCATTTAAGCAGAAGCTTCTCAGTTCAGATATCTTCACTTACTTTTGTAACTCCCCAGGGTTTATGTAAAAATCTAGCCATTATATATTGAAAAATTACTGTGTGCACAATAATGACTGAATAGTAAGTTGTAACAGCTTCTGTCTTACATTAGCTAATGTATATCCCTAAATTCAAAGTAGCAGCAGTTGTAATTATTAAAATTGGTGTTTTGTTTTATAAGTACAATTGGGCATACCATTTACTTGTAACAACAGTGTTTAGCAAATATAAATGGAATTTTGCTTTAATACCTTATCTGAGAGGAACCAATATCTCCTCACTTTTAAACAGACAAAAGAAAGCAAATTTGGGGCTGGGACATGAAGACAAATTCAATGCTAGGCACTGAATTAAATTATTCAGTCAAACTAGTAGGACAAGCTTAAGATAAGACCTGGTCGCAGGTATTTGCAAAGTCTACAGGCAAACAACTGGCTACGTTTTTGTCCTTCAGGTATGATATATTTTGCTAAGAACAGCACCATCAAAAATCCCATAAGATCAAAGTGGCCTGGAAGAAAATTAGAAGGTGAGAGAAAAATACCTTTATTTATTCATCTTACCTTGCCTTTTTCTGCCACTAGGTTTGCTTGAAGTGAAATAGTTCAGAATTTAATTCTGCATAGTGCCAGCCTTAAAAATTATTTTGTTCTGTGTAGTTTTTTAATATTTTTTGCTAAAAGGAAAATGTACTAGTACTTTCTAATAATTGATGTCAGTTAACATTCAGTGTACTAGGGCTGTGGTTAGTGATCCCAATTCAAATCTCAAAATTTATATCAGATAGCAGATATATTTCTTACTTTCTAAAACTAATAGGCATTGGCCAGAGGCTGGAGACTGTCAGTTATTGCTGACAGTTCAAGGGAGATCATAGCAGCACTCAATATCCATTTTACCTTTCCGTTCAGTGCACCGTGTATTTCTACTCTATTTACCTTCCAAGTAAAATGGAAGTGAACATAGTGAAAGCCTGGTTCAGGGCACAATAGTCTGATCTGGGTAATGCACAGAACAGACACAATATTTGACAACATAGTGCTTAAGCTCCAGGAAGAATGTACAGCTCAAGTAGACATCAAGGTCAAATTCAGCCATCCCATTCTAGATCAAAGTATGATCACTGAAGAGGGTTTTGCCCTGGGGCATTGCTTGTCAGCTAGAGATGACTGGCCTTTTCCATCTGATGATGGAAGAACTGTTTGAGATTTCCAAATTTTCCATGCTGTCTGTTCATACTTGGCTGATTTTGTGCAAAATGGTTCAGGATGTAATTTACACTGTCTTTTCCACCTGGACAGTAGCTCACTGAAGTGGTAACACATACCTGGGGGAAGATACTGTTATTTGCAAAGTGGATGTTGTCAAATTTCCAAGGAAGTTTTATTTTCATTGCAAATGCGGTCATTTTTTGTAGTTAAAAAATAAATATTTTGGATATCAGGTTCAATGAACTCACAACTTTTCAGTTCTCCAATTTGCATCAGAGGTACTAATGTATTTTTCAAAGTTAAAATTCTTCATTCGTTCCCCAGTGGAATTATACTAACTGAAATCTAAAATAAATTAGTAAATACCTGCTTGAGGCAGACATCCAGAGAGCAGGCTTTCACCATCACTGGTTGTAAGCAGTGATAGCAAGGGAGTCAGCAAGAGGAAACATCAACATAGTTTGAAGTGAGGGGTAACCAGCTATAGTTTCATTAGTTTTGGTAAGTAGGTAGAGCTAGAACAGATACTGGAGATACTTGTCCTCTGGAGATCTGTTTTAAATTTATTATTTATTTTTCTATGCCCAGATTTATACATCGGGGATGAAATAAGTAATTTCATCTGATGTCTGTTGTAAAAGCTAATGAGAGTTAATCAACCTAAACCTGGAATGTTTAGGTTGTTTATCAGAAAAATATTTTCTGACAGTGACATATATTATGCTTTGGGATTCTCCCAGATGGCAAATACCTGAGGCCAAACTTCTTGGATTGTACTGCCAAGTAGACAGAGGTCAAGAAAATACATTCTGTAAAACAGCGTCATAAAGGAGGAATAGGAGGTGATGATCTGAGAATCCTGTTCATCTGTAAATGCTGTGATTTTGTGATCCACCTTTATTTAATTTAGAGAATGATGAGCCCTTCATGGAAAATTTTCTGCATTATCAGGGCAGGATGAGAGTCACTAGCACAAAAGAAAAGGAGTAGCAGCAAGAAAAGGCCTCTCAACCTACTAATTAATCATAGTGTGAGTTCTCTTCCAATGGCACCTTCTTTCCAACTGCTAACATATGGTGCTTGTATAACCAGCTGATTTGCAGTATCACATCCATACATCTGCCTGTCAGAGAGGTGGTTTGTTTTTGAAATCTGGTGGCCAGGAATCTTTGAGGGAGTGCTTAAGACAAAGGTCATCCAGAGGTACCACACAGGTTTAGGTAAGGAAAGACAGATGAGTGCAAGTGTTCACTTAATCCTCCCTTCTCCTATTCAGTCCATTATTCTCATGTTTTAGGGGCAGATGTGGAATCTGGGAAGTTTTCCAAATTCATTTTTCAGAACATTAGGTGCTTTCAACGTTAGGCGCACTAAGCAAATCCCTCTTTGTAACGATTTTGCCACCAGCACTGAAGATGAGCTGCTTTCAGGATGAAAATAGATGGCTGAGAACTTGGGCCAAACCAAGCAATTTGTAGATAAAATTACCTAGAAAACTTTTTAGCTAGTTTTCACACACCCTCTCTGATCTACTTCGAGTTCTTCAAGCCTTTGAGCACTTACATAAAAAGTCTTCTTACATGGACTGTTTCTGAAAAAATAAGAAAAAACCCCAAAGACAGTACATGACAAGAGGCTGACAAATGCTTCTAGAAAAATTCCATGATTTAGACAATAAATCACCTACCCCAAGGTATCGATCTGATCAAAGAGTTAAGTATCCACATGTTGATACTTAACCATGTTATTTTTCTATTTCTTTCGGGTTCTTTAGTTTTTCATGCCTTAGAAGAGTGATTTGTTTTCTTAATAAAGGGGACAGAATCTTGGAAGATTAAGAAGTAGCATTGAAATGGACTTCTGCCTTTAATTCAGCAACCTGTTTTTCTTTCCTGCTGCTTTTTGAGATTCCTAGTGGAGTTCAGGTTTCTTGCTGCAGAGTCCTTGAGTTTGACTCTCTTCTACCTGTAGTAGCTCAGATGTGCTGACATTCAATAGGGTTCAACTGTTTTCTTGTGCTTTTGACTAATGGGTTGGAGAGGCTAGAGTTGTATGTCATTTGATTGCACTTTATTTAGAAGTCTGCCTTATTTATTGTTACATATGTCTACAGGGAAGCATACCAAAGACTGACTATTTAGATTAATAACTGTTAGCATTTTCTTTTTTTAATTAGAAGGATTTTAAATTGTAGGGTTCATAATGAAGGAAAGATAGACTGACAGGCTTGGAATTAAGGCTTGGCCCTGCTTCTGAGTAGTTCAGAGTGTGAGCATGCCTGGCTGGGGGACAGATTGTATGTGCCATTGTCTTTTATAGGTTAACAGAATGTTAAATTACTTGATTCCTGCAGTACTGGTTGTACACATCTTTTGTTCTCAATACAATTGATCTCCTACATCCTTTTAACCAAAGTAGGAAGGTTAACTTTAAGCCTCAGCAGTTTCATCAGGGTGATGAATTCTCATATTTCTGAAGGGACATATGGAGACTTTGAATTATCATAATCACAAATCACAATTCCAATGATGGGTCATTCACAACCTCTGGGCAACCTTTTGAAGTGTCTCAATACCTTAATTTTGAAAAAAAAAACCAAAAATCTTCCTCACATCTAATCTAAGTCTATCCTCTTTCAGTTTAAAACCATTGTCCCTTGTCCTGTCAGTACAAGTCCTGATAAAAACTATCTCTCTCTGCCTTTTTAGAAAGCCCTCTATATATATATATATTGAAAGGCCACAATAAGGTCACCCCAGGGCCTTCTGTCTTCCAGGCTGAACAACACCAAGCTCTCTCAGCCTTTCTCCATAAAAGAGGTGCTCCAGCCCTTTGATCATTTTTATGGCCTCCTCTGGACCAGCTCCAACAGCTCCATGTACTGAAACTCCTGTATTGAGGACCCCGGAGCTGGATGCAATAGGGGTAGAATCACCTCCCTTATACTGCTGGTCAAGTTTGGTTTTTGCTGTGAAGATGAGTAAGAATTTTACTCAATTTTTTTTAATTTTTTTCCTGCTG
>JAOXXN010000446.1:105496707-105524287 GCA_026770055.1 Myrmophylax atrothorax | reverse complement strand
CAACATCATTGGTTAGAAGAAGTCAGCTGTCAGCTAGCCCAGCCCAGCTCAAGTCACCCGACAATTCCAGGCCTAGTGCAAATTTCAGAACC
This sequence comes from Myrmophylax atrothorax, assembly GCA_026770055.1. Classification (NCBI taxonomy): domain Eukaryota; kingdom Metazoa; phylum Chordata; class Aves; order Passeriformes; family Thamnophilidae; genus Myrmophylax; species Myrmophylax atrothorax. The sequence continues at coordinate 105,524,195 of JAOXXN010000446.1, read as the reverse complement.
CGAATCCAGGCCTGCCAAGGTGAACCCACAACAGCAGTTTAACCAACATATATAGAAACAAGATCCCAAATGCTGTGCTTCTTATGTACGTCTCAGTGAAATTATCAGCTCTGATAGATGTCCATTTTACCCATAATACTCAGAGGGAGAAGGGGTCATGACAGATGCATATTTTCAGTAGTCATCTTTGAGGAGAGCTACCATAACCACCCATAAAGAAACAAAGTGGGAAGAGTTTGATGTGATGAATAAGTAGTGGCCTAACTTAGAACAGTTACTATTTTATCTTCCTTTCTTTGGGTATCCAAAACATGAATCTGCTTGGAATGGGAGTCAGTTAATGGTAAAACAAAACCAAAAAAAAGAGATGGAAAACTACTACTTCACTACATAGAATAGTCCAATAATCTGATGGCTAAAGGATCCAACTGTGGAAATGCAAGTTCAAATTCTTTATTGAGACTAAGGGCTTGAATTATATAATTAACACCCTCGGGAGTTTATTCCTCTGACTATCAACCTATTTGACTGCAGCTGGAAATGTTGTGTGCTTTATTTACCTTTAGACAGTTCACGTCTAGGTGAAAAATCAAAGCAAATTATTTCTTTATGTTCTTCTGCTTAAAGGACCTAAAGAGTAATTCAAGTGACTCATTTCAAATGCAGGTAAGACTGGAAGACAAATAAGCTTTTTTGTTGTTAGGGGGATCAAACCTTGATACTGGTTGTCCAGAAGGGCTCTGGAGTCTCCCTGCTTGGATATACTCAACCCCCAGCCGGAACACCACTTTGTACTTGGTTTTGTCTCTAGAGTGTACTCACTTTAGTTTTAGATTCCTAACACAGATGAGATGAATCTCAGGTGATATCAGCTGTACCTGAAAGCCAGACTGGCATGCTGAGAGACAGATAGAGCAGGAGGAAAATAGTTAGGTATATGGGGAACTGAAGAACACAGACTCTGTGTTAGACAGCAAATTAAACTGAAGCCTTCTGAGATTCAAACTAGAGCTCTCTGATGGCAGAGCTACACTTCCACATGTACCATGTTAACACATGGCCTTCACTTAAAGCCTTACTCTGAACATTGTATACAGGAATAAATCATCTGCACTTTTGAAATGTCACAAGGCAAGACGTACAGGAAAGTGACTTGCAGTTGTTTCAGCACTGAAACACAATAATTACACACTCATGATCATGACAGATACATCACACTGAAACATTTTCTCTTCTTTATTCCTTGGTGTTCTGAGAGGATAAGGTTTAATAACTAAGATACCTTTTTCCTATCTGATAATTCATAATATATTCTTCCATAAGGCAATTAATTCAGTCTGAAATCAGCACAAAAATAAAAATTTGGTGTTTAAAAACAAAGGAGGAAGATAGTGCTGCTGATTTTATATTATGCATCTTCTCTATTTTCTCTGTAGCCAGGTATAATTTCTTGAAGAAATAAGAATAAAAATGATTACCAAAATTTGTGTTTACACTTCTAAGGTTGACTAAGAATAAATTTATTAGAAATTCTCACATGATTGTCTCTTTTAAGGCATTTCTTTATTTAATGATATACAAATATCACTGTTATTTTGCTTTCTTCAATTATCTTAAATGTAAACAAATTTGGGAGCAGATTTTCCCCACATTTCTAGCCTAATGCAACTATAACTGTGATTTGAAAGGTTCAGAGGACCCTAAATGAGACTGGTGTGCTGCTCCCTCTGAATCGTGAAACAAAATATCCTGAATGAGAATAGACACATTGGGCAGATAAAGCTAGATATACATTGGTATTGAAGCTGTCTGAAAAGGCTAGGTATTTTGTTTAGCTATTCAAAATCTGTGTTTAAAATTAAAATTAGTGTGGAGCAATAATTTTTTTGTTCTTTTGTTGCAGTGGAAGATTCCATTTATACACAGTTCTACATGGTTTTCAGATTGTTTTGTGGGTCTAAAACCTGTTGTCAAATGAAGTTGGCTAATAACCTTAAACGTGTCTCATTTTTCTTTGAACATAAGAAAATCAAACATACCTATTTTTTCCTCTGCAAGGCTCACCATCCACGAAGCTGACAAATAGTGCAGTTGCTTTGCATCTCTGAAAAGCAGGACAGGTTTCCTATGATTGACTTTCTTTACAGAAAAAGGTGCACTTAAAGTCTCACTCATCTCTTTGGCTCAGCTCTAGATTGTGCCATTCCCTATGTGCCTTAGGGCATCTCACTTGGCCCTTTCTGGAACCTGAAATAATTATCCTGTCTCTTCAGAGTTTTGTGTAGCTTCCTTAATTAAGATGAAAGGAAACGAAGATCACTACAATACTGCAGAGGTCTATTATCATCTTAATAAAATAGACAAATATTGCTTCAGGGATTCTGTACTCCCTACTCTGCTTTTTCCAGGAAAGCCTGCACAAGCCGCACCAAACTCTGACGATCTGTTGCTGCATCGCTGGCCATACACACTGAAAAATACCTCACCAGTGACTGCATTCAGTGTATAATTGTTGACCTTTACTGAATCACTCCACTAATGTTTGGTATTTATGCTTTTATTTTTAATAGATAGTACAATGCTCCTACCTTTTATAGCAATAAACTGTACCCTTTCAGGCATGATAACAAGCCCTAGAGAATTAAAGTGATGATATTGCTAACAGTCCTACAGTTCTTGGTACCCTGAGCAGTCAAAGAGGGTGAAAAAGAACAGAAAGTATCTGTGCTGCTACTTTTAGAACACCTTTCCAAATGTTACATATGAAGTTTTTGGATTTATACTAAGGATCCTCTCAGCAGAAGAGAGATTCTTACTGGCTTCTAAAATTTCTGGCAACTGCATTTAGGCAGTATGAGATGTGAATTTTATTTATATGTCTCAAATAAATGCTAGTATACACAGAGAGTCTTCTGTATGAGAAGTTTGTATTATTTATCTGAGAGGAAGCTCATGATTTTATTTATTTTTTGATTAAAGATGGTTGTCTTAACAGCAGATTTTGGATAGATGTAACAGGAAAAGAAAATTGAAGAAAAATTTTATGGATTTCATTAAGAGTTATAGGGTAGATTCTGATGAAACAAGGGCTCAGTGACTGCAAATAGTCTGGAGGATCCCCCTGTAATGCAAAATATGAAGATAAATAGCGCTGCCATAGAAAAGCATAGTAAAAGTCCAGTTCTCACTGTTGTATTTCAAGAAGCACATGAGGTGAGTTACTGCTGTGAATAGAAATCTTCAATATCACCACATGCACATCCACATATGTAGGCTTTAAACTGTCATTTCATTTGCTCACCATTAAGGCTCACATGCTTGATCATCAATGGTAAAAACTTCTGAGGGCTGGGGCATATGAATAAATTATACCTTGTACCATTTGCCTGCTTTATATTAACTTGTTCTTTCCATCCCATTTTATAATTTCAGAGAGTTTTAAAACACTAATGCTTAGGAAAAGAGATCCTGCTTGGCACACAGCAATTCGCTATGATTTAAGCTCTTAAGGAAGATTTAGAATATTTATATCTCTCTTTCCTTCTAAGTGGAATGAACCTGAATAAATTACAGGGAATCTGTACACATATGTGACACATCCAACATGCATGGTGTAGAAATGGATATTAAAAATATACACCCCTACGAAATTTCCTTCAGAAGTGCTTTTAATAAAAGCCCATGTACCATTATCAAAAATGGTGCCTAATTGGAACAATTTGTTTAACAATAGAAAACTTGATTTATCACAATTGCCTTTTTGTGATAAAGTGAAAACTGACACTGGATATACACTATCCTCTAATATTCCCATTCCATCTGGCAACAAACTCATCCTGAGAAAAAATATTATTAATTAATAATTATTAATTCATTTTAGTGAACAACATGGTACACAGTGGTCCTGGGTTCTTCAATAATATAAGTAGAAATTAAAACACAAAGTTTAGAGACAGACTACTGATTACTGAACCAATTACAATATTTTCCTCCATGGCAAAGTGGGCAAGTCCCATTTCCTGTCTACCAGCAGATTGTTAAGACCCAAGTCTTACATGGAAACCAAACTCTGGTCTCATAAATGGAAAGTGCTAAATGTGAGAGGATCAGTTCTGCTTGTGCCTTTCTCCAGGCAAGCACTGTTTTGCAGACCCTGATGAGGAGTGGTAATGAGGGTTGGTTGTACACAAGGTGTCTTTAGCAATTCCTGTTTTGTGGCACATGTTACAGTCCTGATAGCAGAGTGGCAGCTGAAGTACGGCTCAGCTTCTGAGAAAACACAGTCTGAGCTGGCTGATGTAGAGATCAGAACGTTAGAAAAAGTTCTTGCAGGGGAGGATGAAAGATTTTTCAATCACAAATTGACAGGATGGTCCAAGCTGGAAGGGACTGCTGAGGGTCACGTTGCCTGACCCTGCTGCTCAATCAGGGCCACCTAGAGCTGGTTGCCCAGGCTTGTGAATATCTCTGAGGAGGGAGACACCCCTCCTCCCTGGGCAACCTGTGCCAGTGCTCAGTAACTCTAACTGTGAAAAAGTGTTTCTTGATGTTGAGAGGGAGCTTTCCTTGTCTCAGAGTGTGCCCAACCCTCTCTACATGCATTTATCTATCATCCATGTCAGGGTTTTTAGGCAGAGAAAAGAGGCATTGGTTACATGAGTTACACTTTTGAGAGGAGAAGAAGGACTCATGGTAGCCTTGTGTATTGAGGTAGCCTGATTGCTAAACTAAGATAGGTAGGTTTAAAAGCAATCTAACAGGTTAAAATAACATGCCAGACCTTACACTATTACATTCCAGAAAAATTGCAACTTTCAAAATTTGTATTGGTTAAACTGATTAATCTGAATTGATCTTTCTCACATTTGTCCTCTGCAGTGCAACTCAGGGACTTCAGTATCCATAGACACATCTACAACAGGCATCTCACATGTCAATAACAGTCCTGCTATTGATTTAAAAAGCGCTGTAAATTCTAATCTCTGTGTTACTGCTGTTGCACTGCAATCAGTACCTGAGCCAGCTAAATTAATGACAGCCAGATACAGCTAACACTGGAGTCAGTCCTTTGGATTCTATGGCAGACCTACTTTTACAATATAAAGCTTTTACTTAGGAACAGGAACTGAAATGTGAAAACACAATTAATACAGAGCACTGACAGCCAGAATTGCTCCTTCTAAAACTGGTAGCGGGGTAGGAAAATTTATGGTTCATTATATTGTTCTGATTCTATTGGTTAGATAAGGCGCTGAAGATATGCAGTGCACTGTGATGCTGCTCCAAAAGGCACAGGGCCCATCCTGGCAGCACCATATTCAGCCTTTGGTCAGACACAGCATTCATAAAGGCTCCATTTTTAACTTGCTGCATGGTTGCATTTTGTAAATGATGATAATGAAGTCTGACTGCCTTAGGTTGATGTGTCTGTCCTGGGTAAAATATCTGTGCACTTCTCCTGTGCTCTGCCATGTGTCTGACTGATGACAATGAATATGATTTGTGCAAGTTCATAGACAGAGAGATTTTGTGGTGGGCAGGATAAGTGACTACTAATTTTAATGACAGCTACTCATGAATAAGGCCAAAAGGCTTTGAAAAAAGTTTTTTCTTGTTTTTGAATTTTCCTTTCCCAGTTGCTCTACTGGAACATTTTCCTTTTGGGATAAAGTTTCCAGGGAAAGAAAAAAATAACAGACAGTTAGCAAAGACACTGAAAAGCTTTTAAATTGATTAAGAAGAAAGAATATATTTTAGGAAACCTATTCTGGAGATATAAAAAGAGCTGCAAGCTGAAGTATTGTCCATGCTAAAAAAAAAAGTAGTCTTTCAAAAGATCTAAATTATGTATATTTTTGAAGTGTCTAGCCTTTTTAACACTTTTTAATTCCCAAAGGAGTAAAAAACCCAAAAAATGCATCAGAGGCAATTAGATATGGAGTGCCTGCTTTCAGTTCAAGAGGTGATACTTGCCCCAGTCCCTGATGTCTGTGAGTGTATTGTGAAGAAACACTACTGTTTCTTTGCTGGGTACTCATATTCTCTCACCATCTAAGCTTGGATCTTACCAGAGGGAGCAATGGAGTAGATGTCACCAGGTACAGCAGTTCCTTATCTGGTTTGCCCTCTGCCAATAAATGAGAAATATAATTGACTTGTGACAGATGCACTTAAAATTCTCAGTGCATGTCAGAAACTGAAGTGTGATAGAGCCCTAATTCACACACTGATCATTTTTCACAAATGTCAACAGAAATGTTGCCCCAGTCAGCTCTTCGAAGAGTTCTTTAAATGCTGTAATCCTAATAAAACCCCCAGTTTTTATTATCTTATGGCTGCATTTACAAAATCCCCCCTAGGTTTTTTAAACTCAGAAAAACAAAAGCTTTGAAAGCCATAGTGTTAGAAAACCTCCCCACCTGTATTTCATCCTCTGAAAATTATAGTCTACACACTCAAATGCTATGAATATCATAACATACTTTATTATTCTCTTGAGTAGTGTAACTTTACTGAAATATCCCACTGCCAGGCATCTTCCACACAAATGCACCTGAATAAAAGCTAGTGAATTTAGTCTCTCACCTGCCTTTACATTATATTGATATCTATAGTAAAATAGAGCTTTGCCTGAAAAAAATAATACAAATATAGCAGACAATAATGAGTGAAACCTTGCCTTACTTAAAACAGGTTTTTCATACAGGTTGTTCAAGCAAATAAAATTTCCATTAACTTCTGCAAGAAAGATATTAACAGTATCTGGATTGTCTCTAAATTTTCTTGGCTGTGTTTTGTTAGCCTCATTTATTTTACATTTTGGGGGAAATAAGCGTAATTCTGCTAGTTCCCTCACTTTGTACTTCCAGGAAGGTTCCCATCCAAATATTTTTAAGTAATTCTATATGAATTATATAAATGATAACCAGTCCTTAACATATAGTACATTCCTGTTGGTAACATATGAAAAGCTCCTGAAGTCAGTAATTAAAGGAATAGCCACAGCACCATAAAAACAGGTTTAGTGTATTTGATCTGAACAAAATATTACTAATTCATCTTATTTTTACGTGCATGCAATTTTATTACTCCTGGAGAACTGTTGATACTATTTAAAAACAAACAAACAAATAAACAAACAAAAAAGATAAAATCAGATCTATTTTTCAACTGCCAAACTTTTGGTCTTTGTTTCAATATGATGGAAAAAGTCCATGATATTGACTTTGTCACTGGTCTTAAAAAGTCCCACCACAAAAAACTGTAACTTTGAGGTTGAAGTGGTTTTACAATGATAGATTATGCCTAATGAGTTTACAGACAGTGGTAGAGCATCTGTAGAATGGTTGTTGCACAACCCAATGCAACTTTCATATATAAAACTCAACATGTCTTTATTTATATACAGCAGTTAATTGTCTAAAACAATTAATGATATTTAATTACTGAACAGTAAGATCTTTTTAACACAACAAGAATTTTACACAGATGGTTTGAATCATTATCAATCACTCTATTAACCTATCATAACTCTCAATCTGACTGAAAATTGTCATAAATTATTTCAAAGAGAATTTACTCATGGCTTGATTTAATAATAAAATAATTCTATGCATCTTTATGGTTTTAGATACAGAACGACTTTCAGCTGTTGGGATGCTGTAAGTATTTATTATCATGACTGATTGACAAACCTTATACTGTGCACAGTTCTACACTTTTTAACAGTAGCATCTAAAATCCTACAAATGAAGAAAAAAGTTGAATAGTTGAAGAACTATAAAAGTACATTATTCAGAAAAAAAAAACCCAAACCCCAGATGTGAATATTAAATAATCACAGAAGGAAATAATCTGGAGGGCTTCAGCCAGATGGCTGCAAGCATGAGGGCAGCATAGCTATTTTACTTTTCTTTGGAACAAGGGAATATTTACTTTGTTACATCCATTACAATAATTTACATCCATTAGCACAAGACACCTACAAAAACACTTACAAAATTCAGATTCCGCTGTCTATGGGCTAATGCCACTAGAAGTGCTTTTTAGGCATTAATATTCCCAAACTTATTGTTTGCATGCACACTGAGAGTGAAAGGTTCTGGATAGTAGTAAAAAATATGTTTTATCACAAATTAATCACAGATAAACTAATCAGGCCCTGGGAATGACAGTTCAGGCTTTTGAGTGGTGTTATTTAATGTCTCATGAGGGTAAAATTTAAATGACAACTTGAAACTTACAAATATCCATTTTGAAGGCTGCAGACCACTCGAGAGAAACCAGAGAACCATATGAATATTCAGAGCTGTAGGAGACGTGACCCATTACAGCTGTATTACCTAGAGAAGACAGGCATGAATGAGTAATGCTAATGGACTTCAAGTGCAGAAAAGTTGGCTGAAGACAGAAAGAGGATGAAGTGGTCTTCATAATTACCAAGCAGAGTAAAAGAAGTAATGAGATCGTATTTCAACAGAGAAGAATCAGTTTAAAGATTAAAACCCCTTTATAGCAGCAGGAATAGGTGAGCAGTAGAACAGACTGGTGGGGCAGATTGTAGGATCTCCCTCACTGGAGGATGTTATTGAACAGCCTAAGAAAACATACCAATTTTTAAGTTACTACAGGTAATCTTCCAGGTGGAGAAGGGAGGGAACTGATGTCAGGAGTTGTTCTACAATATAGTTCAGATATAAATCAAAGGGTGAGGCAGTGTTCAGAGCATTATCATCTAGCAGAGAGCAAAAGGAAGGAGGAACAGGAAAGCAGCATATCCTGCATGAAACACCAATGGCAGAGTTCTTCACCCTTACATGCTATGTACATTTTGCCATGAACAAGAAGATAGCAAAGAAGACTCTTGGATTCTGATTCTCAATGCGCATATGCATTGTGGACCTATTTGAAGTCAACAGTTGGTGGCTGAAGAGGTAACAACAGAAGGTGTGAGGGTGAGGGTGTAGGGTGAGTGGGTGAGTGGAAACAGCCTTGCGAGTGTTTGCATTGAACTGATCACATTCAGCTTTGTTATCTTTTTTTTTTTTTCACTAAATAGTAATCCATTTCATTTGGGTAACTTGGTTTCTTTATTCAACTGATAAATATAACTTGACTAGAGGCAGTTTGCACAATCCATTTAAAACAAAAACAGTGTGAGAAAGGAACTGATTTCTAGATATGGAAACTTACTCTGAAGTAGAATAAAAACATAGAATGGTTAGGATTGGAAGGGATCTTTAAGATCATACAGTTCCAACCCCCCTGCTATGGTCAGGGATGGCATTCATCAGACCAGGTTGCTATAAGTCCCATCCAACTTGGCCTCGAACACTTCCAGGCATGGGGCAATCACAGCCTGCTCTGGACCAGCTCCAATAGATCCACATCTTTCTTGTGCTGAGGACACTGCACCTGGATGCAATAGTCCAGGTGGGGTCTCATGAGGCCATAGGATACTATGATTAGAAAAATGTGATAATGTGAAAAAATCTTGCAGCCTACATCCATAGATAATAGCCTCAAACTTGCTCCTCCATGAAAGACTTATGAGTATTTCAATATGAATTGCAAATCATCTGTTTTCAGTCATGCAGGCTACATACACCTCTCAACAGATCTGGATATGAGCTTTTATGACTACTGGGTACCTCCAATGACAGAAAATGAATGTTGCTTTGTCTCTGGCAATATACAAAAAGGCTGTTGTTTTTTTAATCACCAGTTTAATGGTGACAGTTGCATTTTCACTACAAGTTAAGAAAAATATTCTGAGTCCTTTTGCTGTAACTTGGTACAGGTGAAGTTTTCAGTTCTATAATTAGTGATAACTGTGCTACCTTGTGTGGAGATAAACTAATACTGAGATCCTCTTTTACAGTAAATTTCTGAAAAGCAGCAGGTTCTATTGTATTGAGAATTAATATTTTTATAAACCCCCACCATAAGAGATAAAAAGTTCTTTGGAAAGAAAATTACTGTAGTGGTTATCTGTGTACAAGACAGTAGGGTATTGATCAATACTATTCAGCATACTTCCCAGTCAATACACAGAACTAAAAAAGAAATAGGAAAGTGAAAAAGATTGGATTACAACTAAGCTTTATTATATTGGCTGCTGAACAGAGAAATGAAGCATCTATTACAAAAACCCAAAACCAACAAAACAAAACAAACAAACAACAAAAACCCAAACCCAGCAGCTTATCTCGTTCTCTCTTCTCTTTAGGTAAAATATGACTTCATAGTTAATGTTTATAAATCATACACAATGTGATACAAAGCTTTCAAAAGTTTCTGATGCCTGACCATTCCTGCATGAACAGAAGCACCGAAGGCTTGTAATACGTGATAAATGCTCTATAGGTCTGACAACTACTTTATCATGAGAAGACTTTGATGATTTGTCAAAAAAAGTGAAGCTTTAAATGGGAACACACCAATTTCTTTGAAATTTTCTCTGTGGATCTGTACTTCTCAGTGGCACTGTGAAGCTGGAGGAAAAGGAGCATGGCAGGGGAACAGGCAGCCTTGCCCTGGCGAATGTGGTGTAAGATTTACATTTCCAGCCTCTATCAGAGAGATAAGAGAATTGGATGTATGACTACCAGCTCCTCAAATACTGAGTTATTTATCAATCTGGAAAAAGGACTTTTTTTTTCTGCACTATTTTGTTTTGCTTATAAAAATATATTTCTCTTAGCTTTTGCCCCAGTTAGGCATTGATACAGGATGAAGGTTTCCAAGTATTTGGGCACTTTTTTGGATACCTATTCAATATCACCCCTATAACTAGGCCTTTTTATCAAGGAATCACGTTTCTGGGTGTGCTGGTTTTGGCTGGGTGGAGTTTTCTTCAAAGCAGCTAGTATTGGGCTGTGCTTTAGATTTGTGCTTGAAAACGTGCTACTAACAGGGATGTTTTGTTACTATTGAGCAGGGCTTACACAGCAACAAAGCTTCTCTGCTCCTCACCCCACCCACCAGTGAGGAGGCTCAGGATGCACAAGTAGTTGGGAGGGGACAAAGACAGGACAACTGACCCCAACTGGCCCATGGGATATCCCATACTATGGGCCATCATACTCAGCATACAGAGCTGAGGGAAAAAGAAGGAAGGGGATGACGTTCAGAGTGATGGCACTTCTTACCTTGTCACAGTTACACACGACTGAACCCTGCCTTCCTGGGGATGGCTGAACACCTGCCTGACCCAGGAAGTGGTGAATGAATTCCTTGGTTTTGCCTTGCTTCCATGTGCTTTACCTACTAAACTGTTTTATATCAGCCCATGAGTTTTCTCACTTTTACTCTTCCAATTCTCTCCCACATTGCACTGGTGGGCAGTGAGTGAGAGGCTGTGGCAGGGTATTGTTGCTGCCTGGGGTTAAACCACAACACTGGGATAAAATTAAAGCAGAATCAGAGCATGATTCCAGTTGCTAACAGCATACACATTCAAATGTTCATGCATGCAGGCACACACTCCTGAGCAAATTGAATTGCTCTCCACAGTGTGAAACAGGAATATATTCTTCTCTTTTTTAAATTCTTTACAGGATTTCTGGAGAAAGTTATAAAACAAGGCCTTTGGGAGAGGGATAATTACAGAGTTCAAAGCTAAATAAATAGAAGTTAACAACATCTTTTTATTCGCAGGCTCAGTCTCTTTCTAGAGGCTGTATTTATGGGGCACAGAGTATCTCTGTTTTCTTTAGTATCGATTGTTTTGCATTTACTGCCTGGAGCAATCAGTAGCTTTTGAACACTACTCACCATTTCTCACAAATTCAGAAAACTGAAAAAAAAATAGCTCAAAGTGTGACTTTGTTTATCTTGTGCTACCTAGTCTGAGGAAATGTGTTGTTGGAATACATGAACTAAACAAGATTTCTGACATTATTAAAATTAGACCTTTATGGGAAAACTCAGGTCACCAAAAGAGAGGCTATAAGTACATAGCTTTCAGTGATTCAGATGGCCTGTTCTCAAGTGGCAACACTTCTGAAGGTACCAGAAAAAAAGAGAAAGAGCTGACATATCATTGTGGATCCCACATCCTGTCTGTGACCAGCAGAGCCCAGAAGTGTTAATTGTAATGTGCTGACTTCACCAGTTAACTAATGATGTCTGAACACAGGTAAATACTGCAATTCAAAGGTGAGTGAGTGCCAAAACCCAAGTGAGTACCCAACATTTTAAATCTCAGATGAAAGGAAATGATAATTGTGAAGCAGTGAATCAGACATGGCCTGGTGCCCACATACAGGGTGAATTCAGGATGCTCCTCAGTTGGTGTCCAGGCATGTTAATTTACTTATTCCCATATACAGGTAAAAGGATGATGTCAATATCAGATATCACTAACTGGCTGATTTTCAGTAAAAGTTGAATGTTGCACCACCATTCCCTTTCTTCCCACTATACTACAACTATCTGTCTTTGGTGCTTTTAACTTTTGAGTCACTTGTTGATATGAACTCTACATAAACTTCAACTCTCCAGCTTTCTGAAGTCTTGGTATGACTCAGCATAAGACATTTTTCCTCAATCAACTAAGTAAGTACAGTTTAAACAGTGCATAAATGACAGCAATGAGACTGGCACAATGGTCTGACTGTGCCAAATAGCAATTTTTGATAAAGATTTGTGAGCCCTTCACTATGACTTTGCTTCAGTAAGGAGGCAAGAGCTGGAAAATATTGTTACCTGAACACAGGGTAAAGAAGGCACCAGAGTCAGAAAAGCTTTTGCATATCTAAAGCAGGGTTCAAACATCTAAGTTAAACATGCCATTTAAGCTGCAGCTTTACCTTGAAAAAGACTATTTTAGAAATTTACCCTTTTTACCTGACTCATTTCAAAGTGTTCTTCTAAATGTACCTAGTGCTGTGCAAAATTTTGTGTGCCACACCAGTTACAGCTTAGTTTCCTGTAGCTCTCTCCTGTTTGATTTCTCCAGTGCATAATTAGATAGCTACTTTCACATTTCAGCCTTAGCCAAAGGGAGGATGGAGAACAATAATTTGGATTTCACCCTTTTTTTTTTTTTTTTTTTTTTAAATCAGTTGCTCATTTTCAGGCAGTGGTTATTACTGAGGCCTCCAGACATCTCCCAGGTTTGACTAAAATTAGCTAGTAGGTTCAAAAATTACTATGGTTGGCTGGGAAAAAATCCTGACAGAGGAACAGGCAGGCAGGCAGAGAGATTGCTGCTTCTGCAGTTGGGCATGGAAGCCATACCGCCCTTGTCAGCAGCCAAGTAAAGGAATGAGTTATAACTCATAAATATAAACTCATAAATGAGTTATTTAACCAGGGAGATTAAAGCTCATTTAATTGAATTAAACCGCTTAATGAGAGATTCACAGTCTCTGCTCAGACAAATGAAAGTCATAGCTATGGTTTGGGTTTTTTCCTATTGTTTGTTTTTTGCTTTTGTTTGGGTTTTTGTTGTTGTAGTTGTTTTTATTTCCCCTGTTCTTTTGTTGTTGTTGCTTTGGTTTGGTTTGGTTTGGTTTGGTTTTTGGCTTTGAAAATGAGTGCTAAGAATTTCAAATTATCCAGCTAAATATTCATAGCCATAAAATACACTAATAATGTGCCCAGAGGGAAAAGAGAATTCTGTGAATGAAAGAAATTTTTATCTTCTGTTCACATACATACTACAGGAGGAATTCTAATGAAAAAAAAGTTCAACTTCTTTCAAAACTAAACAAGTGTGTCCTGGAAGTTGTATTATAGTAGAAGGGCAGACCATCATCTCTGGGTATGCACAAAATTAAAATGTCCTTCAACAAACAGGCTTACAGCATGCTACTGGAAAACTTACCAACACTGACAGACGTATGGACTCTAATACAAGGTTACGTGCTTTTGCTTCTATTTATTATACTGTTAAAGAAATCACAGTAATATTTTTGCACAGTACTAGTTCAATTAAATAACTTTTTTTTTCTATTCCCTCCTCAAGAAAGACTTGAATTGGAAAAAATACAAAACCAATTCTAGCATGAATTTAGATCTTAGTTATAAGTCTCAGGATCTCAAAATGATCTCAAAAAGCAGAGCAAGAAGACTATGCAATCCCTTCACAGAAAATTCTCACTACTTGGTGAACACTAGTCTGTCTAGGTGAAGAAATGATCTAACCATATTCAATCTCACTTCAATGCAGATAACTAGAGTAAAGTATCTCCTGTAGTTCCTCCCAGGTCTTTAGTGTTATATTCTTGTATATAATTCTTTATTCCCTATGACTTTTGCACTGCATTCTCTTTTAACTTCAAAACAATATTTTACTCTTATTTCAAAAAGAATGTGTGTGAGAGGAGAGATTCTTTAACTAAGAAAGTTTTAACTGTACAGAAATCACTCATTTTTACTTGATTCTCCACTGTTTGACAGTTAAATTGCAATGTTAGCAGAACAAAATTGGTGATCATAAAATTAGCTTTACAGTGTTCAAACTGTTCCTTCATATTAAAAAATGAACAACAACAGACATTTTTTTCCCTTCAGCTCACTGGAGATGCACAAAAACCAGAGCACTACAGCAAGAAGAACAAAATCTCTACAAGTGTTCCCAAATGTTCCCTGCTCTACTGCCTCTCGAAAAGGCCTGCTGAGTTAGAATCGTTTTATGGTATGCTCAAAAGTGAGATTTCAGGAATATCTAACCATTAACTTTCCCCACAAACTGTAAGAGAAGTGACAAAATTATCTCAAGAATGATAGTAGAGCCACAAGCCATTGCTGAAAAGTAGGTGTCCTAACTTCTTAAGGTTTGGCTTGATATTTGTTTGACTTAGTGCCATTTAAGAAGTTGAATCACACCAGCAGCCACAAATTATGACATGTCAGCCTTTGCACATTCTTGAGACTAAAGCCAAAATATGAATATTTTGGTGGTTGTACATGAACAACAAAGTGTAAGTGAAGTTAAGACTAGTGTGAATTTAAATGAAAAATGTACTCAAATGCAACACTTTTTACAATTTTAGAGCATTGTGAAGGGGTCTTGCTATGAAACAAAACCAGAAAACCACAGGACTTTTAGAGTTGTCTTGTTTTTATTTAAAACAGTTTTATATGACCCACAACTCTTTATTAAGCTGTTTTCCTTATTTCACTATCTCCTTTCCTTGGATTTCAGCATGCTGGCTACAAATAGATTCTGCTATCTTTGATGTGTGTGGAAAATTAAATTGCCACTGGAATAATTGTTTAGAAACTTGATGTACTGAATTCTGTAAGGGAATCTGTTACCCCATGAGGAGCTGCTGCTGTACCTACAAGTGAATGAGGTCTGTTATGTCTCCAAAGAAGTTCAGAATGTCATAGAATGAGGACTTTGTTTTAAGGATGTAAAGAACACAGTTGCCTGTCTCAAACACTGTCACAGCCACAGAAGGAACTTGCTATAAGATAAGCTGCCACAGCAAGAACTTAAGCACAGAAGGGAGGATTTTGTTACAGGAAGGCACTAATTCCAGGCCTGGCAGAGGTGAGATCTGGTTAACACATCCTGGTTAATGCATCCAGACAGAAATTTCCATTGTGGCAAACTGTGAGAAAGGAAGCAACTGGTCATACACATCTCTCCAAGTAATGAGAATAGCACCTGTGGCCACCCTGTGAATATTCAGAACTTGGACTGTGTAAAGGTGGTACCACCTGAAGAACACCTCTGTGACCCCCACCAATGAGAAGATCAGGGTGAAGAAGTACCAACAAGACGCCACTGGATCCATGACTTGTGACTATCTTCTGCTTGATCTAGCACTCTCTCTCTCTCCCCTCCATCCCTTTTTTATTTCATTCTATCTCTCTATCTCACATTTACTATTAAATAAAATCCATACTGTTGACTTTGGCACATGGTCTCATTTGCACCTTACTTTGGGCAAAGGCATCTCTCACTAATCAAATCTTAATGTTTTTACATACAAAAAAATCTGGTGTTTTTTTAAAGACAAAAAATAGTGTATGTATTTGATATATTATTAAAATCATAATTAAATTTTATTTGTGCAGCTGGGACAGCTATGACAGGATGACCTTCAAGAAAATGATTTATCCTACAGGTAGTGAGTATATTTTATTTCTGTTAAACTGAAACTGTATTACAGAGTATTACCTCCTGTGCAGTATTTCCTAGTGAGTGACTAGCTATGACTTCTAGCCTCTGATTTCTATTCTGTGGTTATAAGATAAATATTTTCAAATTCTAAGATCAACAGACTTCATATTTAAGCTGGAAATGATAACTTCTTTTCCTGCGTTTTCTCCTTTTTTATACTTCTTAAAATTGAGAAATGTGTTGGTAAAACTTTTGGGAGGGCCCTGATACAGCACATATATGTAGCTAAAACTGAAACAGTATTGACATTTACTACTTGTTTGGACTGATAAATCATGCACTAACAATTTAGTTTACTCATTGCATTTATAGATGGAATAAAATATGTGATAGAAAATTTTCATCTAGACTCCTATATGAAGAGAATAAAAAATAATGAGTTTGAGTTGCTGAATCCTTGTTTGTACTCTGTAAGCTACACAAAATGCTTTAGCTTTTTGGACTTTGTATCACATCTGAGGGGCTTGTGATTAAGAAATAATACACTTAGTTTTTAACTGTTACGTGATTGATATGGAAATTGTTCTGATCTTTGGTATTAAATGATCTCTTTTAGAAGCAATTCACAGCATGTAACAGCAGTGTAAAAGGAACCAGAACAAAAGCATATTTGCCCTAGAGTGTAACTTTCTAAATAAAATATTTAAATAGCTGAATGCATTTGTTGCTCTGTATTCATTGTTCTGTATTCAAGTGCCACCCATCCTTGGTTGACATAACCTTTCCATCAAGAATTTGGAGAATCACCTCACCAATCTTGACATCTACAACACAGAATTCATCTAACACATCTGACACATTTGACACCCTTTCTACTCTGTGTAAGGAGAAGAACATGGTCTCCATCTAGCATTGTAGAAGTATAGACAGAAATGAAGTTTATGATTCTAACATAGGTACTTAATGTATGTTTGATGAAATGACCCTGGGAAGTACCTGTCTGCCCTAGATGATGACCTGAGAGAGAAGGGATAACTCCCAGTTTAAGTCTGACTTAAGTAGCTAAATATTTTTTGTGTGTTCTTCAGAAGTCTTTTGTCTCCTTCACACATTCCTTAAATAGCCTTTCTATATAAACTCTTGGCAGAGCATTGGCTCTTTAAGACATCAAGTTGATTACTCTCAATCTTAGAAGTTCAGTC
The DNA here is from genome assembly GCA_026770055.1 of Myrmophylax atrothorax. NCBI lineage: Eukaryota > Metazoa > Chordata > Aves > Passeriformes > Thamnophilidae > Myrmophylax > Myrmophylax atrothorax. The sequence continues at coordinate 105,506,912 of JAOXXN010000446.1, read as the reverse complement.
ATTTTCTCATTTTGTCCCTGCCTTGGACTTAGAAAGGTTTCTCAAAGGCCTTGCATAAGCAAACAACTTCCACTTGCCTTTTCAGAGTGAAACTCATCTAATAGACAGAGAGAAAAGCATAGCTATTAACCTGTCTTCCCTCTTTCCTCCAAACTCTCAGACAATTGGGAGTCAAATGTTCTTCAGCAAATAATTTGGGACTATATTATGCCTTCTCACAAAAGTCAGGAAGGGATAAGTAAAATGACATTCTAAATAAATTGAAAATGCCTTCATGTATAATCAAAAGAAAAGCTTTTAAGGGGTGAGATAAGGAAAGTGAGGATTGGCATGCCATTGAGAGAATTCTTGGGGATTAGATACACTGTACATCAGAAATCTGCAATATTCTAGCATCAGCTTTTATAGACCTGTGCTGAATATGACATCTCCATGGATTCCTATTATTATTTCTAATCCCAGCTGATTTCACATGCCAATTGTATTTCAACACAATATGATCTGATTGTATCTCACAGTTGTGTTGGTCTCATTTTGCCAGTATGTCTATCAATGCACAAGTGTAAAGCAAATTAGATTCTTAGGCCTGAATGCTTTATTTCACTTAGTCCAAAATTAATCCATTTAAAATACTCTATATTACATCTAACAGGAGAACTCCCTACTGAGTTCTACCATACTACCTGAGCTTGGGTAGTATTAATTGCATATTATGCAAAAGGAAACTGTTTAAACTTGTCACCTCAGCACAGATGTCTTCAAAAGGACTTGCATAAGCTCTTGTAACACGAAATTCTACTCCAAGTTCCATTTACTTCATAGGTTTTGCTTCATCCTTCAGGAATGTTCATCTTGTAATATTTCTTTTCAGCTCTTTTTTTTTTTTTTGCCAGATAAGGAAATTCGAGCCAACAAGCTTATCCATACACTGTTCTGTCACTGAATTAAATACTATGCGTACCAGAAATTGCCCCAGAAAACATTCCAAGAGAAAAAAAGAAATAGAAAAAATCAGGAAGCACAGAATCATAGAGGAATAGAATTATTAAGGTTGGAAAAGGCCTCTAAGACCACCAAGTCCAAACATCAACCCAGCACCACCACCATGTTCACCATTAATCCATGTCCTCAAGTGTAATATCCACAGGTTTTTGAACACTTTCAGGGATGGTGACCCTGCCACTTTCCTGAGCAGCCTATTCCAATGTTTTATAACCCTTTCCTTGAAGAAAATGTTTGTTAATATCCAACTGAAACCTCCCCTGATGCAACTTGAGGCCTTTTCCTCTCATTCTATCACTTGTTACCTGGGAGAAGAGACTGACCCCAACCCTGCTACAACCTCCTTTCAGGTAGCTGTAGAGAGCAATAAGGTCTCCCCTGAGCCTCCTTTTCTCCAGTATAAACACCCACAACTACTTCAGCTGCTCCTCAACAGACTTGTGCTCCAGACCCTTCACCAGCTCCACTGCCCTTCTCTGGACTCGCTCCAGCACCTCAATATCCTTCCTCAGTTGAGAAGCCCAAAACCGAACACAGGATTCAAGGTGCAACCTCATTCGTGTCAAGTACAGGGAGATGCTCATCTTCCTGGTCCTGATGGCCACACTATTTTTGATACAGGCCAGAATGCCAATGATCTTCTTGGTCACCTGGGCACACTGCTGGCTCATGTTCAGCCACTGTTGACCAGCATCCCCAGATCCTTGTCTCTGGGCGGCTTTCCAGTCACTCTGTCCCCAGCCTGTAGCACTGCAGGGGGTTGTTTTGACCCAAGTACAGGACCTGGCACTTGGCCTTGTTGCACCTCTTACAATTGCCCGTGACCCATCAATTCAGCCTGTTCAGATTTCTCTGCAGACCCTTCTGACTCTGTTGGCTGTTGTTTATATGTTTACTTACAACATCCAGTTCCAAAAGACAGTTGCTATTTCAGTCTCTGGCTTTTGAATATTTTATTCTACTTTCATTTCTGACAAGTGAAGTGGAATCTCAAAGAATTACCTTTCCTTCATCAAGAAAATTTCTAATTTCTCTTTTTCTTAGGTGTTAAAAGATAAAGTTTTTGTACCATTGGGAGAGTAACAAAATTCATGTGTCCTGGATTTGGTGTCTAACTTTCATTTGGTACACCTTTGAAAGCATGTATTCTGACCTGAATAACATGGGTCATAGAATTTAAAAAGTGAGTGAGGTATTAAATCTATTGCTGCTTTTTTTCAGCCTGCTACTTTTATGATTCTGTACTTTCATCAGTGCAGAATGCCCTGCTTCAACATTATGACTGAGCAGAACTTTTAAAGATACATTTACTCTTTCTTAGAATATTTCAAAACTATATTTTCAGGATGACACGTACTGGATTTCTATAACACTTTCAGTAATAACCCCAAGCCCTGTTTAACGAAACCAAGTAGGGAAGCAAAGGAGTCCCTACAAGTTTCTTTTTCTTGCTCATAACAATAAAAAACAGAAACAATTGTCAGCTGAGCAGAATACAGTTTTCCATTACCTTCATTTATATCTCCTTTCAACCTGAATTTAGCTTGTTTATTCCTGGGATAAATCACATGCACCTAATTTTAAATGGGGATGTTCAGATGAATGATATTACATTTCAATATCACAACAGATTCAAAAAATGAATGCTTGTGAAAGAAAAAAGCAATTCATCCTGACAAAGAATGGTACTCCCTGTAGTATACTTGCTCTCATCAATCATTAGCAAACAAATGCTCATATGCTTTGTTCAGATTCTATCATGTCTGTGTTCCTAATTATTTACAAAACTGACTTTCCTTTAGATAGCTGAGATGTGGAAAACATAACTCTTTGCTGGGATTTATGCATTGTTACCAACTCTGACAGTCAGTAGGGATCCTTAAATATGATAAAAGTTGAAACAGATATTTCACTCTTAGTTAAAGAATAAAAGCTAGAAGCTATGAGATTTGAACCTGAACTTTGATTATACTCAGCTAATTACACCTCAGGTTCATTTTTCAAAATCATACAGAGCTTATGCTTTTACAGATACCTTAGCTACCTAGTTTTGGCACTGTATTATCTGATTGATGTGGAGGACTACCTGTTTTAGCACACATTTCAAAATGAGAAAATAATGAGTCCAGTTTCCTGTGATTCCAGGATCTGTTAAAGCTATTTGGCACTGAATGATATCATTAAGGATTTTGAAAAGGTTCATGACTGCAAGAGCCACACTTATCTGTGGCTGGCCCAGTTTGAAGCGTGGTATTTTGAAGGATATCTGCTATCTTCCTGTGGTAGAGAATTGTTACCCACATATACTAAGTTTCTAAACATACCAGCAAAGTAAAACTCAAACAATAGTTATTGTCTTTGTCCCTCTGTGGTGATGTCTGCTTATGACCTGTGAGAAATAGATCACTCATGGTTCAAACCTCTAAGAAACTGGCAGTAAAATATTTATTTAAATTATATAAAGACTTTATTGGAAAGATTGTAAATATTTCTGCTTCTGTCTTACATATGTAGGTGTATTCATGGGGAGACCTCTGACCTGTATACACACAATGTTATGACAGACCATTTAATGCTCTTGTGCTTGGACACTCTCGTGGCTTTGTTTGGCTCTTTTTGTTACCTCTTTCAATGCATTAAGATTGTTTGCAACATTTTTTCCTGTGATATCTTCTGATTTTAGGATCATCGAGTTCAGAAAAGAGATGTGAAGCATATTCAAAATGATGTTTGGAGCCTCATTCCTTTTTTTCTCACTAAAAATCAACAGAGACCAATTTTCCATTGTACCATACAGTCATTTTAGTCAGTGTGAACACTGACTTTTCATACAGTAGCTGTTGCTGATGCTTTACTTCTGTAACATATCTAAAGGCTCTTCTTTAGCAAACTAATTATCCTCAGGATTTTTTAATGTGCATGCAGTTTGCATCTTCCATTACAGAAGCATTCAAGCCTGAAAAGCAATTCCAGAGTCAATGATACACAGCAAAAAACTCCAACACTTCTTTGATTGTTTATAAATAGAATTCTGAACAATGTTCTTTATGCAAAATACTTTAGTCTCTGGACTAATACATGAATTAGGACTTCATTAATAAATCATTCTTGTGAATCACATTTATCTGTAACGTCACATTTGCTCTCTGAAAGTCTATGAAAGTTAGTGGATATGGCATGTAAAAGCAACAAACAATAGTATTTATTTTGTCATCAAACCATGCTTAATCATAGCTCATAATGAATAGAGCTTTAGAGTTCTCTCGCTTGTGAGCTCTTTCTTTTCTGAGTGGAGAGAAATGTTAGCTTTTCAAAAATTACTCTTTAAACCTACCTATATAATTTTTGTGACTCCACATTTAAAGATAATTCTGTTATCTCCATTGCTCATGACTACAAGGTATTATTAACAGAGTGTTTTGATGATGATCCCTGAGAAATAAATTGGGGTTTTGGCGATGTCATAAGTGTGGGTGTTCACAGCATCACATTGCCATTATAATTAACAACCCTTTGGCATATGTAAAAGAAAGGTTCTCAAGAACTACAATAATGAGTAATGAACAATCTAAGCCAGAGTTGCATGGGCATGCAGACTGAACTACATTTTAGGACCAAAATAAATTTCCCCATTATTAGAATGAGTCATCTTGGTGAATCAAAGCAGAGAACTGTATTGTTACAACTCTAGTGTTGTATTTTGTTTTGTAATATAGTAATTGAAAAGTTCTTTCACCACTCTTGTTTATTTCTAGCACTTTACATAAATTTCAAGCTCATTTACCGAGACTAAAACCTCCATAACTCTTGATAATAACCACTTTATTCTATAGTTATGAAGCATCTGTGAAAAGCTCTTTTCTGGATAGAAAAGTTCTGGGTTTGAGTATGTTGGTCTTTTATCCTGGAGGCTATTTGCATTATTACAGCTTTATGTATATCTATTTCCCTTTTTGAGGCAATAGGGAGAACCTGAAACATGGGAGGTTCTGTCTGGTCATCAGGAAACACTTTTTCACTGTGCGAGTGGTGGAGCACTGGCACAGATCTCCAGGAAGGTGGTGGGGTCTGTATCCTTGGAGATATTCAAAAGCCATCTAGACATGGTTCTGGGTAACTGAGTAACTGTCATTCAACAAATGATACTGTCCCTCTGAGATTTAAGTGTGCAAAGATGAGCACTGACTTACATAATTATAATAAATATATATTTATTTTTAATAAATAAATAATAGCATACCTCTCTAAAACTGTTTATACTGTAGGATATCTCAGATTATTATGATCACATTGATGATTTTTTTTTTAATAAGAACTAATGCTTCTACTATTATCTTGATTTTCAGTAACTTTCACTCCTGACTGTTTTTTACAACCATATATACAGCAGTGCTCTGTGCTCTCTCAACTGCTACATGTAAGCATGTTTATCCATAACACTCCAGATGCTCAGGTGTGTCATAGTAGTAACCTCTGTGGAAGATATTTAAATAGCTTTCTCCTACCTTTTTTCCTGTGACCTGATGGTTGCAGCAGCAAATTCTGAGCTGTTTAGATTTCTGGCTACAGAAGTATCAGTGTTTCTGTCCAGTTTCCCACTGTATGTACTGATTCTCCATCATGACTGAGCGCTACAGCAGAGCCAAAAGTGGGTATCAATGTCAGTACAAACACCTAGAGATGTTTAGACCAATGATCAGTATTGCACAAAGACTGAAAATGATTTGAGGTTCTGGCCCACAGCTTAGATGTTTGCATTGTTTGAGCAATTGATTGGGACAGTTCCCTCTTCATATTCATACTGCAAAACTGACTTGCATGACCTCAGGCAGAAACAAACCCACATTCCTGAAGTAGTTTTAGACTATTAGCATGCTCTGATAGTATCAAGGTAATCACTGTGAGGTAATGAAAAGGTTTGGTCCTAGGGGAACATAAAAAAACATCATTCCAATAAAACACTGCAATAGTGTGGATTGATCTATTTAGGTTAAAATGTAAGCAGCCAAAGAGTTACTCAATGTTTTTAAACACTGAAGAACAAACACCAAGAAGCTGATTAAAAAGTGACTTCTATAGGAAAGAAGGTGAATTTTCATTCTTCAGATTTGGTGAAGTTAGATCCAAATAAGCAGTTCAACCGGTTTTATACTGAGATTATTACCAGGGCATAGTCCTTGTTCAGTTTGTTATGACTTTTTTTTTTGAAGGTAGTATGTTGTTGGGATTTTTTTCTTTGCTTGTTTTTTCTTTTGCTTTTCCTGTTTTTTTTTTTTCTTCTTAAAAAGATAGTGACTTAACACTTTCACTGAGTATGAGCATCTTTGATCCACAGAATAAAAACGGAGTGTAGCTCAAACCTCCTGCATATCAGGTATCTCAGATCTAAAAGATTAAGAAGGTAACACCATTGCTGGAAAATTAATTTTTCTCACATTAAGTGAATGCATTGCACTGTACATTGGAGTTTACATCCCTTCAAAGGAGTGAAGGATTCACTGTGTGAGAATAATTTTCATCAAGATCCTACTGGGTAGTATTAAATGTGTTTTACTGCTGAACTGTTGTGGATTTAATGGCCCTTTCTATATTTTGGCAGGAGATATTACTATCCTAATAATAATGGGATCTACTAACCTATATGATTTTGTTGGAGAGATTGAACATAAGTTTTTGTTGTTTTTTATTTTCCTCAATTCAAGTTATAATAAGTGTAAGCACCCGAGACTGGGCAGTTCAACCCTATAGTGCTTCTAGACTATTTCCTTGGACAAAATAGAGTTTTCCTAGAAATTTTTAGTACTGCAAAGGTTAGAGATTACCGTTTCTTAAGTATTTTCTGATCCTACCCAAAGATATGATGGCTGGAAAAGAGGTTCTGTTTATAGTTAATGATTAATTACCCGCTTTACCCACTTTGACAGTTTGAGAGACTTGTAGACATAGGACAAGAGTTCTTCTCTGATTCATTGTCTGCTTAGACCACCTTATCCAGCCATTTCTGAATGAATTCTTCAAATATAGTTCTTTAAGGACACAGCAGATGGATTAAGTGAACAGGGTTTAATAATAATTGAAATTAAATGAATAGCATCATGGCATTTAGAAAAGATTTAGTTTGTATGAAATATTTCTTACTGATGAGAACTGCCAACTTGAGAGTATTACATATTCAGTGTAAATTAAAAAATTGGCAGTAAAAGTTTATTGACAAAATAAATTTCAATTAGCAAGTAATAAATATCTGCCCCTAATTAGAAAAGGGCAAAGTTTTTAGAGATAAATTTTGAAAAGGTTTATAGGAAGCTGTTATGTTTATTGTCCGTTATTTATTTTGTTTACGAGGTAGTTCATACAAAAGTAGCTAAAAAAAAACTTGTTCACACAACAGTTTATCTGAAATGAACATAAGCAATTATTAGAGAAATGACTCAGCATCCATATTTTTCTGTTTTCTTTCCTTTTTAACATTTCCCATTAGGGCTCATTTTCTTCTAGTGGATCTCCCTTGGGTTACAGAGCAGTCAATACCTCATGGGAAGAATATCTGGTTATTATTTTTCTACCTGTTGTGCAAAGCTTACAAAGTTGAGATGCTGTGACAATGTAGTTTAGATAAGGCATATCTTTTCTCCTTTTGTTTCACACTAATTCTTCACAAGCTCGTCTTTTGTCTTAAGACAGATTTTCCAGAGGAAGAATCCTTTTCACTGAATAGACTCTCACTGAAAAATATGTATTAGGCAAAAACAGAACCCCAAAACTTAGAGGTAGACATTATGTTTGTTCTCATTGCTAAAGCAAGAGCCCTTCTTTTCTGATGATAAGTAAATGAAGCAGAAGGTTCCAGAGGCCCATTTTTAACCTACTATCTAGATGAGGAGTAAAAGGCTGGGACTCAGTACATAGGACTGAGTTCAAGAGAATCAGGCAAGTATTTCCATAGAAAATGAAGGGTTTGACCTCAGTTCTCAGTTCACCTCCCATAGGCTTTAGTACCTGTAAGTATAGATGCCTTTGGGCAATCCTAGGAAAATGGTAGGTAACAGCTCAGGATGCCAGGAAGAAGATTTCTTCTCCATTTCCTTGGGAGTGTATGCAGCCCTCCCTATTCCTCGATATGGCCTTGTAATGTTAAGTATCTTCCTATTACAGTTTGTTGTAGGGCTCCACAAACTCTGAGCCGCTAAAGACTCAGGTCAGGACTATGTTGTTTGGAGGAAGCTGTTACTCATCTGAATTTCTATCCCAGTACAATTCACTGACTTAACCCTCCTGCAGATGTGGAGGCTACTCTTGCTCATTCTTGTGTTTGCAGACTCCCAGGAGTCCAGTTGATTCATACTGAATGTCACTATCTAGTTCCCCATGGAAGTAAATTTTTACTGTAAGTATACATTTTTCATTTTTTTCCCAGTAAGCATCATCTAATATATATTTTTAAAATTTTTTAATAAATTGAATTATTGAAAATTATGTAAAGTAATTTCCACAGATGTAAATTGGGTAAACAGCTTCCATATTTTAATTCTGTAGGCAAAAAGTCTAAGGAACATTCTGAAAAGAATTAAGACTGGTTTATAAGTATTATTCTATTTATTATCCTCATGAGACTAGTTTTGGAAATATTAGTTTGATTTTCTGTTTTGTGTAATTCCTTATGAGAATTACATAATTCCAGTTTACTTAGACAAGGTGCTGGAGTCATTCCACACATCTTCAGGCAGCCAACTGAAACATGGATGCAAAAGTTCTGTGATTGTGCCTTTCATCTTCAGTAAGCATGAAAGACCCAGGGTACTCAAAGAAAGCATGCCAAGTTCATTTAACATAGAACTCACCTCCGGCACCACGTGCAATTCTGGGCCCTACAGATTAAGAAAGGTGTGTAGGTCCTTGAATGAGTCCAGAGGAGACAACAAAGCAGGTGAAAGGGCTGGAAGGAATGTCCTGTGAGGAGCAGCTAAGACCTCTGGGTTTGTCTAGTCTGGACAAATAGAGGCTGAGGGATGAACTCACTGCTCTCTACAGTTCTGAGGAGGGAAGGTAGAGAGTGAGGTGCTGATCTCTTAGTTGTAGAACATGTGGGAATGGTTCAAATCTTCATCAGTGAGGTTTAGACTGGACATTAGGAAGTATTTCTTAACCCAAAGGATTGGCAAATGCTGGAAGAGGCTTTCTAGAGAGGTGGTTGATGTCCCAAGCCTCTCAGTGTCTAAGAAGCATTTGGACAATGCCCTTAACAATATGCTTTGACTTTTGGTCAGCCCTGCATTGGTCATGCAGTTGGACTAGGTGATTGCTGTACATCTCTTTCAACTGCAATTGAAATATTCTTGTGTATTCTATTCTATTTGCTTGCATAAGAAATTGAAATATCAAAAATAGGATTCATTTCACCAATGAAATGCTGAAACGATTCTGCTGGTTGAATAACCCTCTGGAAGCTTGTCTCTTCACCAACTATAAAACAAGAAAACAAAATCAAAAAGCATAACTTAGAGTACCTAACTTACTGACTGATTTTTTTCGGAAAAACTAATTATGTGCCTCGAGCTGTGTTTTGCAGGAAACTGAACACCAGGTGAGAAAGACTCAAATGAAGCTGTTCCTGGTATCCCATGATGACCAACAACAGGACAACCCAAACCTGTGAACCAGTCCTAACCTCGAAACAGTGACTGCAACCAAAGGCAAAGGATCCAATTGAACTGAAGCTGGTGCTGATCCCCGATGACAAGACATCACCTCGAAGGACTACATAAAGACTATACATACATATTCATATAAGCAAGGGAAAATTATTAATGTGGGATATGGGCTTTTGACATCATATGATATGAAACAGGGGGTGGAAGACTGTGGTGGTTTTGGCTTTAGTCAGCATAGGTCCCCATTTAGGCCTTGGTTTTAGCAGGCCTCAAAGGATGTGATGCAGATTAGAGGGGACAGGTATCATCTGACTTAAGCAGCCAAAGACGTATTTCATATCATCTGACATCATCAGGAAGTGTTGGGGAGTATAACAAGCAAGGAGGGAGGACTCTCTCTCTCTTTCGGTCCATGCCTTTGACCAGGAGGCTTCCCGCTCCCTGACTCCTGAGATTAGGGCCCTGCTGCCGGTCTGTGTGGGTGTTTACCCAGGGAAGTGAACATATTCCTGTTAATTTCTCTTTCCCTCTTGCTGGGAGGTTTCCTTTGCT
>JAOXXN010000446.1:105484707-105496607 GCA_026770055.1 Myrmophylax atrothorax | reverse complement strand
TGTTTCCTTTCACTATGTGTTATTTCATATTCTGTCTTAAGTTTTCTTCTTTCCTGTATAAATATAAAAACCTCACCGTGTTCAAAGCCTCATTTCTGTTTTCTTCCCTCACTCTTCTCTGGGAGTGGATACTCTGACTGGGTACCAGGCAGTTGGCATGTTGCCAGCTCAAACGATAACAGTGACTGACTAACTAACTTTAGTAGATAGACAAGATGGAGCCCCTCTCTAGTATACTAGCCTTAAGTAAGTTCCTCAGGGATCTATACAGTCAGTATATCTTCAAAGACAGAGCCTTTCTCTTTTCAAATACTAAAAATAATGAAGTGATGATGCACTTCTTGCATGCCTAAAATGGAGTCTCATGTCACATCTTTCTATGAGTAGACTAGATCATTCCTTGGGAAGCTCTTAATTGTATTTTAGGTAGTATGATGGGATAAATATTACCAGTTTCTTCAAATCCATGAAATTTATGAGGCAGAAATGAGAGAAAATTGCTTGGAGTGTTACAAGTGAGAAAAATTCATGATACAGCATAACTGGGGTGGGATTTCATCTCATCTAAGCTCACATGTCTTTAGTGCAGATATCTCAATCAAATTTAACCTCCATGTCTTTCTAGTTAATAGAGAAAAATAAGCCTTAGAATGCTAACTTTTACAGAAAGTTAAAAGAGTTGAATGCCATCCCTACACTTCAGTGTTATTGTCATTCAAGAAAGGAAGACACACCCCATTTTGAAATATGTATCTAAAATTATTGTATTTGATTACTACTTTTTGTAGGTGGTCAGTTCTTGCTATTGTCATTGACTACATATATAATCCAGAGATTTTTTTTTTGGAGGAAAGCTTTCAGCCTCTCAGAGTTAAGAGTTGTGTCCCACTGGCTTAACAGATTTGTTGCACTGCATTGACTTATACTGGTGTCTAAAGGGCATAGAACTCACTTATTCATAAAGTGCTGATTGCCACAAGACCAGTTTTTGCAATGATGCTTTTTGCACCCTTTAATAAGTTGCCTGACTGACGACATCTCAATAGAACCAGGGCTTGGACTTCCCCCAGAAAAATCAAAACTATTTTGAATATCTAGATAATTTACACTTTAAAAGAATACAATATTCAAGACAATACCTTGCAAATAAAAGGGAAACTAACTCCTTTAGTTCCTGCATTCAGCTCTGCCTTCATAGCAGTACTCTGTCTATGGCTGAAAGGATAATTCGTGAGTAATCCTGTCCAGATATTCTTGTCCTATTGATTTCACCATCTGTGTTCCCAAACATCTGAAAGCTGTGTAAAGTGGAAATATAAAACATTCATTAGCTATCACTTATCTAGGAATATTCCAAGTTAAAATACATTTTATAATGATCTGTACATGGAAATGCCCTACGACATTATAATACTGTATGTTGCCATTTATCTGACCCCAAAATGATGTGCATGAAAAGCTTTAAGATAATACAAGTTGTAAATATGACAAAGCAGTGAAGTTTCTGGGGCCAGTAAATTGTTAGGAACAGCATTTTAAAGAATTCTGCCCAGGAGAGGTATCATTTTTTACTTCCTAGAGTTAATGATCTCATGTCACAGATAATCTAGGTTATAATCTGTTCTTATGACTCAAGAGAATTATCTAAGAAAATACAAATAAATCATGACTGGTGTCAGGTCATTTGCCAGAGCATTGCTTGAGAGCTTTGTTTAAAACAACCTTGAGACATTTATTTTCTGGTACACTGTAAAGGGCTATCCCTTTTTGAGAAAAAAATTCTTGTCCTTGTCTTTATGGCACTGTTTTGATCCCTAACTGAAGCTGGGTGACAATAATGCCCTGACCTCTCCTAAAACGAATTGATTAGTCTATGAAAAGAATTCTTAAAGCAACTGGCAGATTTCAACCTACAAAGTAACTTCATTTAGCAACTTAATTGCACATTAAAATAAAAACCTCCCATGTACATACTTTGTGGCTAATCTGCATCTATGAGTTTCTTAATACTTTTAAATGCGTGTGACAGAGAAATAACACACTGTAAAAAACATAGATTATTACATAATACAAAGCACAGATGATTACAGATTTAGGGCTACTATGTCAAAATCATTTACAAAGCCAAAATAGCGGTTGTTAAGTTATTGACTTTCATAGTAGCAGGAATGCACCAAGCAATCATTCATTACAGAGTCACCTCAGTTTCTTTGGAAAAGACCAAACTAGGGGTAATCAACACTTTGTGTGCAGGCCTTTGTGACCATGCTATAGCTTAGAGCAGTATTTCAGTTCCAGGTAACACTCAAAGACCTGTATCAACTCACACACTGAAGTCAATGGGGCTTAAAGCTTCTGCTTAATACTTTGTTAAATACAGATGTCAAAGATGTCAAATAGTTAAAGGCAGGTTCCATAATAGTCTGCCTTTGGTTGGAGAGCTCAGTCCAGCCACCAAGCTGGCTTCCAAACATCTTACTGCATGATGGAAGTCAGGGTAAAAACTCTTTCAGGCAGTGCATGAATAGGTCAACTCCAGTTTTCCTTTTTCCTGTGCTTTAAGCCCAGCTGGACATTAAGCACCATGTAGCTGCTCACTCAATCCCTGTCCCTCCTCCCCACTCCTCTGGGTGGAATGGAAGGAGTTTCAAAAGTGAACTTGTAGGTTTAGATAAGAATAGTTTAATAATTGAAAAAAAAGCAAAATACAATGACAATGGGAAATGATAATAATAATGACAATAAAAAGGCAAAGAAAACCAAACAAGTGATGCACAATACAATTGCTCACCATTTGCTGACTGATGCCAGATCCTCTTCCTGAGCCCAGATCAGCCCCCTGTTCCAGGTAACTCCAACAGTTTATACACTGGGCATGACATTCTGTGGTGTGGAATATCCCTTGGGCCAGTTTGGGTCACCTGTCCTGGCTATGCTCCCTCAGGATAAACAAGGCTTAGCAAACCATCAGTGTGTTATTGACATTATTCTCATTCTGAATCCAAAACACATCATTGTAGCAGATACTGAGAATAAATTAGCTCTATCCCAGACAAAACCTGGTCAGTTTTGTTTATTCAGTTTTATTTGGTGGAGACATTTGGTGGCTATCATCACACCAAACTGTATTTAAAATACAAAAGGGAGGATGGGAAGGGCAGAGTGAAGGAAAAAAGAAGAGGAGCTGAAACATGGGGTTGCGTATTCAGTCAGGGCAAACAGCCAAAATCTGGGCACCATATTTTGTGTAACTACACTTGTGACTGTCACTTACAGGTATGTCCCTACCACTGCTGTTTTCCTGCTTGTACCCTGGAAGATATAGTTTATCATAATTTCAGGTAATCCAAGGTCAATTTCAAAGTCATCCATCTTGAAATAGGTGCCTTAATTACAGACTATTTAATTTAAATTTGTGGTTACTGCTTCCAAGGTTATTTTTCTAATTAGCTCTTCTGAAATTTCTTCCTTGTAACCAAAGCCAAGTCTAAGGAAGATTAAATTCTAGAGTTTAGAATGCAATTTATCTTAACTGTAGCAGACACCCAAAATATCTACGGTGCAATGGATTATGTTCTGGAAATGGCCGTTATTCAACTCTGGCTGTCAAGGGAGTGTAAATAACTCCCCTAGATTTTGGCATTTTATGGTGTCATTTAGCCAAATTAGTCCTTCTTTTATTGCTCAGCCCCAAATCCAGTGAACATTGCTATCATTGGACAGAATTCACCAACTGGTTCTCCTTTATATTTTGCCTGTAAAACCTCACCTAACACAGGATCTCACAACATCCTTTCTCACAAAGCTCGTGAAAAGGAATTCAATGTATAGTAAGATGCTTTCAAGTGTGATATGAGCCTTTCTATACAGTGCATCCTACTGAATACCTCTAAGAGCCAACAAAGCCCATGCTTAACTGTAGAGAGCAGTAGGTGTCCAAAGACGCTTTTAAGGCAAAGTGATTAGGACATCGTCCTGCAGAGTGCACAACAGAATTGTTGATGTCTATGGGAAGTGATAGTGGGCAGTGTTACAGAGAACATTTGATTTGTGTCATAAATATGAGTGATTTTGTTCAAAGGACTGCAGGCCTTTCTGTCTGTTCTTTAGGAAGAGTACTTCAACAGTCATTTCCTGTCCAAAGACACCCCTACCACTCTGCTCCCTTGAGAACTGTTTCAAGTCCCACTCTGGCTTCTTTCTCAAGATTTGCAAAGACAGATGGAAGAGATAAGACACTGCTACAGAAAAATGGTAAATAGTTTGGGTTGTGTAGGGCTAAATAATGCTTTAGATTTAATTCTCACTTTGCAGATTCTGCCAAAGACAGTGGCTTTGGATCAGAAAGGTAGAAGTATTGTGGAAAAACATGTGTTTTCCATATAAAACAGAAGTGCTAGAGTAACTCCATAAAGGCAAAGAGCGCCCAGTGTCTGCATCTGCATCTGTGAAAGCTCTGGAGAAAATTATCTGTCATAGCCATGCTGAAGTAAGGGATGTTTTGAGGGGATGAATGTGTAGAGGTTTCAAAGCATTTCTGTCATCTTGTGAGACAAAGTTCTGTTTGCTATTTTTTCGTGATTCACTTGTAGACACCTATGGGCGACTGTGCAACAGGACAGATTTCCCAGGCTGCTGTTAAATGAGCCTGAAATAGGAAATCTTTACCTTGGGTACAGCAATCTTATTTCTAATTCAGGTTTTTTATCAGACCCAAGCCACTGTCCATACAGTGCTCATCATTCTGTCTCAAACAAATCCTCTCTCATGTTCCCCAGCACAATATACACGTCTGGATCTCATCCATACAATATACAGAGAGACTGGGATCCAAGAGATATCAGGGTACCTATGACTAGATGAATTTCTTTTTTTAGTTCCTTTTAAATTCCCTGGTGTCTGAATTCATTCCAATGATAAATTCAAATGAGAGGGTAGGAGGGATTGGAAAAGGAGGAGTAAGAGAATGTGCTTCATGTTGAAAGTCATGGATAGAAATAGGTGATCTTGTTAAGGACATATGAGCACCCAGCAGATGCAAAGTTGAGATGAAGTCTTCATAGTCTAAAAATGTGAGGAAGGATGAGAATGAATAAGAAGAGCAGGGATGAGGAGGGAAAAGAGTCAAAAAAGAGAGGCCATTGGGTTTCTGAAGAAAGGCCTACTAAGACCTTCCATCCCTATTCCATTTCAGACGCACTCATCCAGTCAAGTGTCTTAGTCTGCAGACTGTTAATTTAATTTTGTCATTGATGACACTGAATATTAAATAACTAAAGCCCTTCTCAAAAGCCCTTTCAATTGTCTTCTGATGTCCTCCACACCCTGAGCATTCCACTTACCCTTTGTAGATCTGTGTCATTGACCTTGTGGCCATTTCAGTTCCTTGACCCCAAATCACCATTGCTACAGCTGCAAAATTCAAATGCTTTCCTAAGGAATGACTGAGTTAGGCATAATAGCAAGACTGTTGTGAAGTTTTTACTCTCTGAGTCAGATTTAAAATATTCTACAAATAAATAAGACCTCTTCAATCTCCCAAACAACTCAATCCTCACGTATTTTTTTCCCAGATCAAAGGATTGAGATGAAAATATTTGAAAGAAATTCCTTACTTATAGAAACTATAGACTTCAAGAAGCTTAAAAAAAAGAGAGAACTTTTTTAACATCCAGAAAGTAACTACAAGAACTCATTAACCTGATTTGAAATGGGAGATTCATATTGCTCCCTGTTTTTTCTACCTCTGTTACAATGGATGCAGACTCTATGTCTAAGTTAATGCTAGAAATCTTACACTTAGAAAAATCAACTTAGCTTAAGATTCAATTTTCTCAACACTGAATCTGAAAGCAAAAATTGAAAGACTTTTTACTACACAGTAAATCATATTCTGCTCCAAAAGTTATGTACAAACCCAACCAACTTAATCTAATTAGAGATTGTCTCAGTTTCTCATCTTCATTTTTCATTCATGGTAACTGTACATTTTTGTAGGGCTGTTAACTGAACATATATTGAGATGAAAATAATTATTAAAGTATCCTGTCATGGAATGGACAAGTAATTTTCCCAAGAATGTTATATACAAACTAGAGTGAAACATTTAGATTTAAATTAATTTCCAAGTTGTATTTCATGAAGCCTTTCTGAAGTACATATTTTTCAAGGCATTTTCATTCTTTTTCATTATTTACAATAGTCATGCATGTTTCTTTTTTAAATAAATTGATACACAAAGTGAATAGGAAAGATTAAATACAACCTTAAATTAATTTTTCATTACATAAGCATTAGTTAGGTGTGCACATGCCTTATCAATTAGTCTGAAAGCAGGAAACTTTAACTGATTAGCATGGGTAGTGAAGTGTACTCTTCATGTGTTAAATATTACAGATTCTCAGGATATTCTGTTATTTTGCTTTTATTTCATTAAGTGCATATAGAAAATACGTCTGTTTTCAGGAGGTGATTTGTGGTTTTTTATTTTGTTTGGTTTTAGGTTTTTTTACTAGTGGTTTAAATTTCTGCTCTTCCTCACTTCTATCCCCTCCTTGTTTCTCAGTGACTCCGTGTATCATCACATCACTTCTGCCGGTAAAGTTGTCTTTGGGGTCATGGGGAAATCAGTTCAGTAAAACTGAACTGAAACAACTTCCTAAAGGTCCTTTCAGCAGGGAAATCCACAGAGAACGCTCTTGGCAGAACTAAGAGATGACATTGCATGGAAGGCTACACACAGAGAAATGTCTACGAACATATGAGATGTGCCTACCCACAATTCAGGGTTTAGGCCTTGCTTCTGAACACCAAGTGTGTAATGCTATTCATATATCCTGCTGGCATTTCATCAGACCACAGGCTGAGCTTTGTATCTACCAGTTTAAGGCAGTCTGGACACCACAGGAGTCTCAAATATTGAGAGATACCTATGAGTGGGCACAGAATTCAAGAGCTACTGTGAGAATATATATTTTTTGGACTAGGGCTCAGTTTAAGATGACAGACATTGTAGCTGTCTCCTCTCCCATTTATCAGTGGAGGGCTAGCCATCACAGTTAGCAGAGCTGTATATCAATGTAGTTCACCCTAAGGTAGCTCCTACAACTGAGTTCAGTTGCCTATACACAGGTATCCATTGGATATAGGTGCCTTAGGTATCTCATCTGTCTGAAGTCAGCTGAATCACTCTGTGCATGTAGTGATGTTTGCTCCTTTCAGGGCCCTAGAGTTTATACATCTGGTACTCATGTAGACACATACATGATGATACTTCAGCTCAGAGGCTGTGATCTCAGCATATTGTAGTCATAGGTTTGTGATGGAATCTGCCCCTGAACTGCACATAACACATTGATTTATGGAGTGAAGCCATCCTAAGAAAATCTCCAGCTCCACTCTACCTCCTCTCTTATCCTGAGACAACTGTTCATGATTCTGTAGCAGAGGCAGATGGCCTGGATTAAAAATAGTCATTTGTTTAGGAGAGCTACTTTTAATCTAGAGTGTTTCAGTGTTCTGTTTCATCAGTGCAGCCAAACTGCTGTGTAAGCACAACTGAAGAGGTGGTAAATCACATTAGTGGTACTGGAAGGGCAGGACAGGAAAGTGAAAGGGGTTGAAATTTCTTAAAGTTGTTTTCTCCTGAAGTCAGAATAACTATTCCTTCAGAAAGTGAAATCTTTGTGTTAAAAACACTCCCACTTCAGTAAGCACATCTAAGGATATTTAGAAAAATTAAAACCTTGAATAATAAATGCTGATGAAAGGTTAACAATAGTTTTCATTCAGATTTCACTTGTGCAGAACAGTCTTTTAGTACAATTGCATGCGGCAGGTGTTATGTTGATATGACAGTTGGTATTCAGAAACCTACACATACTCAAAGGCTGATAGTAGCCTCTTGGGGAGGGTGTTAAGAGAGGAGTATTAAATGAGACCACAAATGGTATTTGGTAGTTTGAAGCTGCTTTTGAAATAGAGTTACTACTTTTTGCCTCTTCCTTTATCCCGTTCTCACTTTCCTTCTACTTGTTCTGGGGCTCATTTTGGTCCTCTGGTCATACTTTACAAGAAGGTACCATGCTGTGAAGATGCTTAGAGGGCTGGGGAGATTATCGCACGTTCCAGTACCTAAAGGGGCTACAAAAGAGCTGTAGAGGGCAATATGGGGATACATAGGGATATATTTTTGCAAGGACATATAGGGATAGGACAAGGGGGAATGGCTTAAAACTGAAAGAAGGCAGGTTTGGGTTAGATATCAGGAAGAAATTCTTCACTATGAGGATGGTGAGGCACTGGAACAGGAAGCTCAGAGGAGTTGTGGATGCCGCATCCTTGGAAGTGTTCAACGCCAGATTGGGTGGGGTTTTGAGCAGCCGGGTCTAGTGGAAGGTGTCCCTGCTCAAGTATTGAAGGAGATCTGTAAAACATCATGGAACTTGGTAAGCCTTACTTCAGGGAGACAGGGACAGGAATTGATCCCTCTTGGAGCAACCAGTGGGAGGGGAAGATAGCACCTACTCATAGCCTTCCTGTGTCTCACCAGGCCAGATGATGGCTACACAAATGCCAATTTCAGTGAATTCTATCAGTGAAACTGCAACTGATTTCCATAGGAATAGATAGACCTTTAGACACAGTTTGTTACAATTAAATACTTTTCCTTTGCCAAGAGTGAGAGTCTGTGCCTTGATAAAACAGGAGTTAATTCTACTAAGAATAAATGTAAACCAGCAGCTGAATCCATTAAGACTATACCTTAATCTATACTTTTAACTCAGAGAAACAGAAAACTGAAAATCCTCTCCAGGTCCTAGTCAACATGTTCCGTTGACTTCAGTAAAAACTGGATGGAGATCCAAATGATTCTGTTTAAGCATTCAAACGAAACTCGTTTCTTCTATAAATGCTGGCAACTTGAATTGAGATAAATATCTACAGGAAAAAATCCAGTTGTATGAATTTTAGACTGCAAATATAGAACAGCAGTGGGAAGTTGTTGAAGATGACAAGATAGACATTAACTAATATTTTTTCAAAATTTATCTTGTTATTTATATAATGTGTTTTTAACTCAATGTATGACATGAATGCATGCATTAAAGATAATTATCTTTTTTTGTGATACTGTTAATCAGGAAATAGACTGAAAAAACCTCTCAGATAAAACTAATGCTATCATCTGATTAAAGTTATGGGCGATGAATCCATAGATTTGAGACAACATTAATAGCTTTGAGAGCAAAAACTGCCCTCTTGGTAAAAGGTATAAAAACATCTTTTAAAGAGATAAGAAAGGAAGGTTGCTGAAAGATGAATAAGCTACATGACTTTGCTATTCATTGAAATCTTGCACTCACTGCTACAATAAAAAGGTTTATTTTACTACATTAATCTCCCAACTACAATATTCTTTGTTTAAATTATGAACTAATGGCCTGCATAATTTGCTTCATTAAAAAAAACCTGCTTCCTATTACAGATTGCGACACTGAAGAGGAACAGTTGTTGAGGCTCCAATGCTGCAGGTTTGGTTTGAAGTTCAGAGTTCTGAAGAACGATGAACCTGAGGGCATGCCTTGAGGCTTGTGTAACTTATTGTCTTTACCAGAGTGACCTGACTACTTAGTCAGAAAACCAAAGAGTAGCAAGCCAAAAGTTTAGAAGCATCTTTTATTTTGTGTCTGCTTTATTTAAAAAACTATTAAAAGGAAGACGGCATTATAGCCCATAATAGAAACTTAACTAGGAAAAAAATAATTGAACACGTTATTGAAGTCCTCAGTATTCAAAGTTAACTATTTAGTTTTAATCAAGGTCTGTGTGCATTAAGTTAATGGTAATCTCAACACAGTGCATGTATTAAAAGGCTACTGCAGAATGACAATGATAAATCTTCCTGCGTGACCTTGATTTCTTCACCTTGTTATGAAAATTAAAAAATATTTTTTCAGTTATTTTTACTACTCTGAAGATAAATGACCACAAGAGTTCCAAAATTTGAGTTATCGGAACAATGCATTTCCTATGTAAATAGGTAGTGTAGAAATAGCCATTTTATTTAGCTACATTAATTTCTGTACTTGGTCTTGATCTCTGCAGACTGTCTAGTGTTCAGTGTACCCATTCACAGTTCATTTAACCACTGCTGCTGACAAACATGTGGTGAAGCTTCCCCACAATCTAAGGTCCTGTTTGCTAGATCTTATATGCCTGACTATGTAGGACATGGAAGGATATTAAAAGGCATGTGCATCTTCTCCAAACGATAGTTGGAGAATTGAGCTTCAATTTCCTTCTGTTGGTGGACTGTAAACTCATAACATTGCCTCAGTGTGGCACAGCTTTCTACTTTGATACAAGATCTCACATGGTTCTTGGAGTGAGAGATGGGTCATGTAGTATCCTAAAATGTTAGATGTCATTACTAAACTGGGAAGATGAGGAAGCACTGGTCTCTGAGATATCTACATTACTTAAGGCAGGGTGAAACTGTGTCAAAAATAATACAATTGTATTAAAACTAGTGGTTGAAAAGAAACTAATCCACTTATTCTGGTGAATCTGAATGATACCAGTATTCCAGATGAATTCTTAGGATATCTCCAGTGATAAAGTTTTAATTGCATCAAATTTAATTTTCTGGCATATATATGTTCAGATTCCGCTTAGGTTTTTACTGTTCTGATGCTGTAACTATGTTCCTGCCAGATGACCATGCCTGTGCTGAACAACATATGACAGAGGTAGTCCTTTGGCAGAGGTTGCCCTTTCTAATAATTTTATCTCACAATTTCAGCAAGTCTATTGGCTTCATGACACACCCCTGCCTTTGGCAAACTGTAGTGAGTGGCTGAACCACATGATCTCATTTCACAGGGGTCTGTGTAAATATTGAGTGGAAAACAACAAAGCAAAATCTGAACACATAAGTGCCAGACTTAAGTAAAGCTGTTACAATTAAAACTATGTCACTGAAGATACCCCATAGTGTATATTGTGTTCTGTATGGAGGAAGGCAGCTGCTTTGTCTGTTCAGGCTGCTGTAATCAGGGCCAGGGAAAGCCATATGGAGGGAGCAGGAAACAGGGAGCAGGAAACTGTGTCTTTCCAATAAGTCACTGGACATGCTAAGGTGGGTAATATAGGTGAGAAGTAGGAGCACAGAAAACAGTGAACCATCATGTTGCTAGAAATAGGCAGACATCTCACCGGTGAAAAGGTCTGACATGCAGAAACAGAGCTACAGAATGCCTTAGAGTTGACTGAAACACAGAGAGTGTTTGTAGGAAACTAGTGAGCATTTCTTCAAGTTTATACAAACCCAGAAAGCCACTGAAGTCTTCTAAAAGGCAGACTTGTGGAGGACACCTCCCTTGAAAAGGTGCAGGTGGAAGGAGAAAGATCTTTGTTAATCCTTGGTTTAGGGTCACCCCAAAACTGAATGTAATAGTCCTGTTTTACCTACTTATATATAAAGGGTTCTGTTTTTCCACTGTGAAAGTTGTGTTGTCGCAAAATATTGTGCCTGATGATACAGACAAAGGGTATGTTGCTGAGGTACACAGCCTGATGATATGTTCACTTTAAAGAAGAAATATGGATAGTTTCCTGATTCTGTGTGGTCTTCCATTCATTACTCTTCCCAAATCTCTGGTGCACTTGATAGAGAATGCATGGTGATATTTGATTCTTTCAAAGAAGGAATCCTTATTCATCAATTTGGGTAGGAAAGCTTTCTTCTGACTAAAGGAACAACTTAAACCAGAAAAATTCATATAAATTACTTCTTGGTATTTGGACAATCCCTAGTCATCACATTCTTGGTTTGGTTTGCTCCTGATCCTTAATCTATTCCCCTTTATTTTACAAAGAGGGAGCTTGTTCATGTTACT
>JAOXXN010000446.1:105458230-105478287 GCA_026770055.1 Myrmophylax atrothorax | reverse complement strand
AGTGGGAAGTTATTTCTTGTTATATATATAACTTGTGTAAGTGTGTGTTATATTGTAGTTTTCTTTTAGTTTTCTCTGAATTCTCTGAATTTGTGTGTATTATTTTAAATTCTCTTTTACAAGTCACTGAAGATTCAAAGGCATAAACTGATGAAAGACTGTTGTATATATTTTGCTAATGACTTGAATTTCTTGTCAGTGAACTCAAAACGAAGTTCTGTGGGAAG
The DNA here is from genome assembly GCA_026770055.1 of Myrmophylax atrothorax. NCBI lineage: Eukaryota > Metazoa > Chordata > Aves > Passeriformes > Thamnophilidae > Myrmophylax > Myrmophylax atrothorax. The sequence goes on along the minus strand of JAOXXN010000446.1, from coordinate 105,478,060 downwards.
GGGATGTCACTAGGCAGGTGCAGCTGTGAGGAACTATGGTTTTAAAATGTGCCAAAGAATTTTTGCTCGCTAATGAAATTCTTTTCATAGGCAGGTGCTATGCTCAGCCTGTGAATATTTTAGAGTCTCCAAAGTCACACTTTGGAACTCTTTATCCAGCTCTTGCAACCCACCCCTTTCCCCTCATGTCTTTGTCTGGAACCAATTACATTTTTTATATATAAAGAAAAGGATTAATCTCAACAAATATGGACAACAACATTTGAATTTCAACATTCACCTCATTCTCAAACAGAAATTTAAAATACAGCAAATAAATTGTGAATAAATGTGCTGCTTTCTGCTGAGTGTAAAGGGAATGTAGACAATCAGTTCAAATTTAAATTTCTATATAAAGAACAATTAAGTTTAGCTGAAAGTAAGCTAATCAGAAGTTGCACTGCATGATTTTACAACTTGTCTTTTTTTAGATGGACTGTCATCTTAGAAGAAGACAAAGAATAACCACACCATGGGAAACAGTTCACATTTAATCTAAAGTATAGTGTATCTTGAATTTTGACTAAGAAATTGCAAGAGCTCATAGTTTCCACAGCATGTCTGAAAGCTGCACATCATACTTTGTGCTCCAGATTTAGCAATATTCAGTGAAAGGATGATGATTATGAGCCTTCAGGTGCTGCATCAATGGGACAGTAAAGATGTGGACAACTAGACTTGGTTTCACCTCCTCTGTTACAAGTGTAACACATGAAATTTTCAGCTTTCATGTAACTTACATACTAGAACAGGTGAAACAATGGAAAGACTTTTTTATTATTAACTAAGAAACAAACATTTCATACATCAAGATCGATCTCAGGACTTCTACTGTTCATTTGATGCACAGCACATCAACAAGATGACTTATTTTCCAAAATTAAAAGGTGATCTGTTTATTAGTAGCAGCTGAGCTGGGTAACTACCTCTCATTTAATTTAGCCAAGGGCTATTGGTTCCTAATAAGAAGGTTATTTCTTGTTGCTCTTAACAAAACTGATCATTAGTTGAACTGAATGAGTCTTAAATACAAAGGTTATAACTAAAATATGGCTTAACTGTGCATAAGTGACAGTGTGATTCATCTAGAGAAGCATTGCTATTTTTTTCATGCTTTTAGCCATACAAAGTGCACTTTCCATTGTTTCATCTGTGGCCACTCTGTTCACCTCCTTTCTGTCATTCTTAAGTGCCCAAGACATGGATATACTAATTTGGTCATCAGAAACGTTGAGAATTTCTTTGCATCTGGATGTGCTGTCCTTTGATAACCTGATGTTAAGTGGATATGATCAAATCCTCTTTGCAAATGGACTGCAGGTTTCTTTAACATTTTTAAATACCAATCTCCATGTTAAGCCACAGGACATGGAGTATCAAGGACCTAGTGTTAAGATCTACATGAATGCTACATTTTCAAGATAAAAATTGATGAGAATTAATTTTTTTGTTTTGAGGGAAACTGTGGTAATTAAAAATGTCATAAAGTGTGACAACTTTTATGCAGTTGATCAAATATTTCAAACTTTTCTAATTCAAACAAAACAGTGATTTTAGAAAAGTACTTCAGAGATTTTTTTCCTATGTTTTCAGGATACAAAATTTTTCTTGGTGGCTTGGACCCACATGAAAAACAAAATGGAAAAAGCTTTGGTCATTTAGGACTTGTAGTAATAGTGGGTATAGTTGGCTTAGACACTTTGTTCTGTTTGATAGCCAGTCTGTGTGGACTTAAGCAATTCATTTAAACCCAGATCATCAAAGAAATGTATTTAGCTGTATAAATGCTGATGCCTAAATACTACATTGTTTCATTTTTAATCTCTTTTACCTGATGTACTTGTCTGTTATGTGGCAATGGAAGCATTTCCTCCCCTCACAAAAGTTGCATTGGAACATACTGTGAAGTCTTTTGTTCTTATTGAAGAGGATGAACATGTACTGTGGATTGATAATGGAATGCAGGAGTTGTAACCAAGCAATTGATAGATGTTTTCTGGCCTAAGAGTGAACTTCTGTGTTCCTAAGCCAGAAATTGCCAATTTATCTAAGTCCAGTAGACAGTGATCCATTTAAAAAACGAAATCCCTTTACAAGTAGCAACATCCTGGGAAGGCTTAGAAAAGAGTACTTGGACGAAGTATCTTATCAGTGGCCTTTCCAAGGAAGCTGGGATACCTTGATAAAACCTTTTACTGCTCCAGCTTGCTCAAGAAAATGAGACTTCCAAGGCTGTCAATCTTCTGTCTTTCTGAAAACTAAAATATCATAAAAAGAAGCAGGTGTTGCTGAGCAAGAGAAATAAAAGAAATTGAATGGGGAGCTTTGTTAGAGCAGTTAAAACCCCACAAACTGCATTCACAGAAGGTAAAAAGGAATGCAGAAAATAAGCCAGATATCAGAATAAAGCAATAACTGTAAAATGAAATGAGAACACTAAATGCAGAAGGTGATAATAGTTTTTAGTTTAAAAAAATAGAAAATGAATAGAAATAAATTGGTAATAAGTACAGAGTTAAAAAGGGGATCAGATTCTGTGGAAGTATGATCAGCAAGTTTTTAGGAACATAATTAGGTGTAATAATACTTGGCATTATACAGTGGGTGTCAAAAAGTCCTTGGTTTTAAGTGTTCTAAGATGTGATTTGAATCTACCAGAAAGGTTTTTCTTTTTTTCTTCTGTGGTGGTAATTACAGATTTGCATGGACCTAATTAGAAACTGAAGTTGATTTTTTTGAATTTTAGAGCAATAATTTCCTTAAAAATGTCTTAGTTCCTGATAGACCTGGAAATGAACACTGGAGAGAAAACATACTGTTCTGAGCTTAGTGAAGCAAACTAATGTGTTACTTAGGTATATAGTTTCTATTTTAAACATTAGTTCATGGTCTGCTAAATTCTGTAGTGCTTCTACCTTAGAAGAGAACTGGAAAGGAGATCTTCTGGAGTTTCTGGCACTGGTTAATTCCATTCTGAATACAATTAATCAGGGTGTAGAGCATCCACTTTTATTTTCAAAGAAGAAAGAAAAAAAGCAATTGGATATAGTATGTCCGTGTAAAACCAGTGAAAGAGTTAAGCTGCCAGATGAGTGATTGCAGGTAATGAGAGCCTAATTTAATGCAGCATGTGTTGCATGTATGAGCGTCAAAGGGAATTTTTTAAAAGGAAGCTGGCCAAAAGAGAAAACTTGGTCATGGGAAATATATGTTACCAAAATGTAGCCAAAAGGAAAGAACTGACCCTACTGATTTAGTAGTAAACTATTCCTCACGGAAAGGATATGACTAATAAAGATGGACATGTGGAACTAAACCTTCAGGAGAGCATAGAAAATGTGATAGATTTGTACTGCTGACCTCATCATCAGAGCAAATGGAGAATAGTGTGTTGTGAGACATTTAGAAGAGTTAAAACTAATGGAGCAGTAATAACAGATGATTTCAATGGTACACACACAAATCAATCAAATATCACTATAAATGTTAGCAAAAGTAACTTCCTAATGATTTTAAACAACTAATTCTCAGAAAAAAATATTTTAATACGTACAAGTTAAGAAATTCCTCTCAGCCTATTCTCTTGCAATTCAGAGAAAATAATGGGGAAAAAAAAAACCAGCTAAGGTGAAAGCTTTAACAAATACTGACCATAACATATTTAGAAAAAGCCCACTCACTCTGTTTAGGAAAAAATAAAACCAGAATGCAATCAAATGTCATTCATCTGCATAAGATATGTTTAAAAGGCGGCCTTTAACAAACATAGTGTATAAAATTCAAACCCAAAAAACTCATTTGATATCTTAGAATCTAAATGTTTTGTGATAATGTTCTGTCTGACAAAACTTCCGTGTTCTGAGATGTTGCCTTCTATAGTTGCTCAGTTCCCAGGTCCTGTAGCCCTTACTATAGCTGTAGAAAGAAGACTAACTCTGCAAGTAGATGCTCCTTTATGTAGACTGATTTTCCAGGTAGATGATTCCTTGTGGAATGGGCAGCTGACGAAGGAAAACAAACCCCCTTTAATTCTCCAAATACGGAAATTTTCATAATTTGTCTTTAATTGAAAATTTTAAACTCCTGTCTTTTCTGTCTTATTTGAGGATACCAATGCTTTCCAAAAACACAATAGAAGGTCACTTCACTCTTTGGCAAGCCCTAGTTAAAATGGCAGTATATGGAGGCTTCCTGAGCCTATCTTTAATTGTCATGGAGACATGGAAGCCACTTTGTAAGACAAAATAGAAAATTGATGTTAAAGTCTCCATAAATATTTGGACGCTAATTATGAGCTGAAAGTTTGGAACTGTGAGAGACTCTGATCTGTAAATAGTCAAAATACATCATCTCAAGTTAATTTGAGATTAACTCCAGCTGGGGTGGAGACTGGAATAGAAAATACTTTGGAGAAACTTGTTTGCATTTTCTGAAACTCAGCCTTTCTGAAACCTGATCCAGTCTCAGACATGATTCATAGTATTATATTAGTCTTAAACATGAGTTAGGGACCACCTCAAGGGGTCAGTATACTTATTTCTATACTGTATTTAGAAGCTCTTTAGTGCAGTTTTTCTATAATTCCCTTTTGTCCTTATGACAATCAATAGCAGGATCCTTCTAGGAAAGTCCATCTGGATATGCTAAATGCTTACAAAGACAGATGGCATATGAAATAGAGTCACACTATGCCTTATTATGACCAAATGCACAGCTAAATGCAGCATGAATTAAATTTTGTATTGAGTCAATATCTTAGTCTGAACATGCTTCCAATTAGTAGAGCACAAAATAAGTTTTCATATGAGAAAAGATCCAAAGTAATACTTCAAATGCACATTAGACATAGACAATATCACAGCATAACTTCTAGGTTCGACACTTTGGTGCTTATTCCATGTCTCAGCCCTTATGCAATGCCATAGTTAGTGCTGAGCGTTCAATTCTTTTCCACCAGAGATTCCCTTGTATGTCAGGTGGCGAGGACAAGGTGCATGTCAGCACATGGAAGATAAGTGCTCAAAGTGCTCAGTGATGTACTGCCTTTGAGGAGGAAGTAGCTGAAGCTGAACCCTGAGACCTTTAGTAATGCTGGAGATGGGTTCAATTTCTTTGGCCTTGTCTGTTGGCCACAGAACACTAAGCTAAAGGGGCCTTTGTTTTTATTTCTACAAACTTCCTTATGCTCTTTTATACCCCACAGATGATTGATGCAGTTTCCTGGATTCTTTGAGTCAGGCCCAAAGAACTCTTTGCTGACCTGCAAGATTGAAAATGCAATGGTTGCACTTCACTCGGTAAAGATGAGTAGAAAACATTATCTCTGTAAAATGGCATAATCTAATTTAATGGATTTTGTTCTAACTGTTACAAATGAGACATTAAGGGCTGTTGTAGATACAGATTTACCCTGAAAAATGTAATGTTATTTTAATTTCAGAAATGTGATGAAATTGGTGTTTGCCTAGATCATATGCTCAAGACACACAAGCAGAACATGGGTCTGTGAGATTTCAGCTATGCTATATCCTGTATACAACAGAGGTACTGATATGCACATGATTTATTCAGGCTCCTTCTTCTTGATTGAAATATTTCTCAGCTTGACCTAGAGGTTAAGACTGATATCAGGAGAATCTTTAATGAAAGGAACTTCCAAGAATAACTTGAAGCATAACTGAAGATGGTCCATATAGCCAAGAATGAAATTGAATTATCCAGGTCACACCTCTGTAGAGAAATTAATTTTGTAAATATTTTTATTTTGTCTTAAAATATAGCCAATTAAAACTTATTCAACAAAGAGTTAAACAAAATTAGAGTATTTTCCTCATCAGTTGATTTGAAAATGTACAACGAGGAAAAGGACAAACAGTATGTGTAAGGATCTGGGATACTGGTTAAATGCAATGCAATGCATCAACCTGGCAGAAGGGTACTGCTGAAAATGGCTTCTGTGAACATCAAGAAATAGCTCAGCATCATAGGCATAGCTTATTCTCATAGTATTATATTTGCATTTTTAGACAGAGAAATACAGTTGCAATTGCTCCTTCCTGTTAATGGAATTATAGTGTTGCAATTATTAATCTTTAAAATAAGGACATTTTGGTTTGAGAACAGTTCCCTTTCTAGATGATTTGCCTAGATTTTTTCCTTTACACATTTAATATTTTGTGAAAGTAGTACTGTTATTTTTAAACCATTTTTTGAAATTCAAAACAAGTGCAGCACTTCTTAAACCAAAACATTTTCAGAGCTTCATTTTGTTCCAGCTGCAATGCACACATTTCTGTTGAAAGATTCTGTGGTAATACATGGATTTCCATGTTTAACATTTAAAACAAATTATGTCAAATAAACACCAAATCAATATCTCATCAACATGAAGAAATGGTGATTCTGATCATAAATTACAGTCTTGCAGAGCAACGTAGAAAAGGTTAACTTTAAAGAAGAAAAGTAATTAGGAATTCCTGTTTAAATGCTAGTCTCCTGTCCAATTAGGATTCATCTGCTCATAGTCTTTTTTGTGCATATCAAACATGATGTTCAAACAAAAAAAACCCCAAACCCAGTCTTCATGCAGAGAGGAATAACATCCTCATTAATGAGAATTGAGCATAATTCCTATTATTCTAAAAACATATAGTTATCTAATGAGCTATCTGTACTTGTTGTAAGCTGACTTGAAGATTAATCTTTGCTAACTGCTTGTTTAATGTTATAGATAATAATTAGCTACCCTGTAGTCCTCTATCATCCACTAATTTATTGTACTGAATTAATTTTTTTTTTTAACTTATAAGAAATTGTTTATCTTTGCTTAAGACTACTTTGGATAAAAGATATCTGAAAGGTTGTAGAATTTGGATTTTGCGAGACTTTATTCTGCATGCAAACCACAAATAATTCTTTATCAGTTTCTGTGTTTATTGCTTTCCACAATGGAAAAAAGAACATAATATTGCTGATTTCTTCATCATAAATGGCAAACACATAACTTTATATCCTGTTAAATCATGAATATTTTCATACATTCTTCAGTGGAATTGGGACTTAGTGAATTAGCATAATCTATTGTGTACTACAAATATTTTCTGAAAGCTGTAAAGATTAAGTTCTAATTGCTTTTAGTTTGGCAGAGAATTTCCCCAACTTTTTCTGTTTAGAATCTAATAAAAATTTAGAATCAAAATATTTAATACTGCTCTTAAAGAATTAAATTTTGCTGCTGGTAGAACCTTGTCTGGAAAAGGTCCATATGACTTTGTCTTTTCCAACTATAACTGTATTGCAGTATTTGATGTCTTGCTGATTTGTGAATGGTCACCCATGTTCATACTGTATAACTTTTTCCTAGTAAAGTAAAATTAATTGTATTAAACCTTAAAGGGTAAAATAATAAATAAATAAATAAATAAATATTTAAAAAATAATGCCAAAGGTTAGTCTTTATTTTTACGAAAATCAGCACATTAATAGTTACAGTTCCCACTGTAACTATACCTCAACCCCTTGGCACACGTTACATCTGGTTTCCAGCACATGATATTAACTTTAATGCTTTAATACATTTATACCAAGCAACTGAGTTAAAACAGCTTGGGGGACTATAATTTTAAATATGTTGTCTTTTGTGTGCATAACACCACGGCCATAATGCACCATTAATGTATTTTTCCCCCATTTAATTACATAAAGAATTGATTATACACCTTCTGGTGTTCTGCATACTCCACTACCGAACTATTAGTTGGATTTTCAGCTAGTGAGAAGGTTATAACTCAGGTGAAATCTTGAAGCTACAATTGTTTGCAGCAGCTGAGACTCTGCTCTGGTATGATTAGCATGGAGGGGATACAGCACATTAACATCAAGACATTGAAGGTCTTGCCTTGCAATAGACTTTCCTTGAAATTGGAATGTTAATTCTACTCTCTTGGGAAAGAACAACTGCCTGATCTTGTGCTCTGTTACATGGGTGTAAATCAGAAAGGACTCCCTGAATTCAGTGAAGTTATTCAAGTATGAAAAGCTGTGTGATACCCTCATCAGCCCTGAAAGATATTGTGTAAGGTGACCCAAAATAAGCTTGTAGTGGAATAAAAGAAGTGCCTATAAAGTACTTTCATTTGGCTTATAAGTCAAGAATAATTTTAGACAAGCCCTCTACATTCTCATCAGAGACATTCTTGGTGCTGTAAGAGCTGACAAGGTGCATTTTTTTCCTTCTTGACTTATAACTCAGAGGCTGATTAAAGGAACTTTGGAAGTGATGTGGAACAAAGACTGCTTTTAATGGTAAATATTTATTGAGCTATATATTCTTCTTTAACATACATCACCTACTCAATTTTAAAACTAATTAATGCCAACAGAAATAAAATATACTTCAGGAAGAGATATAAAATATTGCTGTCTTGTTTTCAAGATATTGCAGTACAAGGCAATTTTGCAAAGTAGGAAGCGTTGGTCCGGAAAGGCACTCGGATTTCTGGTTCTTTATTGCACATGGTGCAGCTTCCCTGCCCTGGCCCATAACCAGAGGTGATGAGAGGGGTTGGTCAATTGTGGGAAATTTGGCTGGCCAAATTTGTCATTATTGCTGCTGCTGTAGGAAAGGAAGCTATTAATTCACTGCAGTGAAATGAGCAGGTTGTAGAAATGGCTGTCAAGAGAATGAAAGGGGCATTTGGAAACCAAATATCCAGCTATAGCTGTAAACTTGGGCTATTTGACAATTTTATTTCATGCCTAGCCTCCTGTGCATAATGACAGAATTGAAAGCCCTTACTTTCATCCATTTCTCCATTTCCAAGAATGTAAGAACAAAATCCAACCATGATGAATGCAAGCATAACACTGGAAATCATTAAAGTGACTGTGTATATGAAAAATATATGACACTCACACCTTTTCCTCCAATTTCCATGTGGAGTTTCATGAGATGAGGTCAAAGCCAAGAAGAAAGCATTTTTTGTTCCTGTTTAAAAGAATCACATACCTGTAATTCCCTCCCACAAGAAACAAACCCAGTCTGAGTTATGGTTACCTTGTTCTGTGCTCTGACATATAACTTACATCAGACTGATTCAACAAAGAAAAAAGTTGCCTTACTACCATTATTTAGACACTGTACCTTGAGTGTTTATTATTTCACCCAAGCTATATTTTCCCTTTTACTTTCGAGGAGAGTTTTTTTACTTAATAAATAAATTACTTAATACTTTCTAAAATGTAAAGCTTTATTAAATGTTGAAAGAGTTTCAAACACTCTGTTCTGTATATTTCTGAAGAACCATAGGGAAATTAATAAGTTAATTCAATAAGTTCTAATTCAATATAAACCAGAAATGATCATTTTCAGGTAAGGACATATTTAAAAATCACAGAAAGTATAGTAAATATTGGTACCTACTTCTCTAAGAATGAATATGTAAGAGTAAAAGTGATGTACCCTGGTTAAGCAGCAAGGACAGCAGAGTCAGGGGGTGAGGACAGGAGTAACTGAGCCTCTGTTTCATGATGATTCCAGCAACTGGCAAGGAAGCAGTTTCACCACCAGCATAAACTTTGTTTTGCAGGGTCAGTGTGTCTTTCATTAATTCATATGCATGTTTCTGCTTCTCACAGGGACAAGCTTCATCCATCAAAACTGTTTTGTCTTTAGAGACATATTAAAACCTACTGCCTTAAGTATGATGGGAAAATCTACATGTTGATATGGAAGGAAATCATGACTCTTTCTGCCTTTCCCTGATACATGCTCTGTTTCTGACTGTGGAAATGGCAGCCTAGCAAAGATAGAACTCACAGCACAGTCTTCACAGGAAGCACCTGCTTTTCTTTGGTCACACAAGACTGTGAAAGTTATCACTACTACAAAGTTTCTATCTGGGAAAACTAAATTAATTCTAAGATGCTGTCAGTAACTTAACTTTTCACCTGCTCACAACTTTCCAAGACTCTGAGGGCATTGTATAACGTGCTACTGCACGTTATTTCTAAATAAACAGACTTCATTGTAATGATTTGAGTTAGGTGCATTCACTTAAATTACCAATTTGCCAATTTTCAATTCATCAATTATCAACTTATCAATTATCAATGAGAGAGATAAATGACCATTTCTCATTCAAAAAGGTAATAAGACACAGTATCTAAAAGTTAGGAGAATGTTTCACTCATCTGAAACCTTTGGTCATAATTTGGCCCCTTACACCTGGGATAAACTGAGAGGTACAAAGGGGAATGGAGAAGTGTAGCTGTCTCATGTTCTACCAATCCGTTTCCTAGACTAACCCTAGCCAGCAACAAAGTCCCACAGAGCCACTCACAACCCTCACTCACCCAGTTAGGCAGGAGAATTGAGGGGAAAAAGAAAATCTCATGGTCTGCAGAGGTTGGGGTAAGAACAGTATAATAATTGAAACAAAATAAAATTTAATAATGGCAATAATTAAGACAATAATAATAATTAGAATGTCAGAGAGAGATTGAGATCCAGAAGTAGCAGCTGACAGATGAATGCTGAGCTCATCTGGAGCAGCCACCAGTCCCTCTGGGCCAACTCCCCCCAGTTTATATACTGGGCATGATGTTCTGTGGTATGAAATACCCCTTTGGCCAGTTCAGGTCAGTTGTCCTGGCCATGCTCCCTCATGGCTTCTTGTGCTCCTCCTCATTGACAGAGCATGAGACACTGAAAAACCCTTGACTTAGAAAAAGCACTGCTGAGCAGCAACCGAACCATCCATGTGTTATCAATACTGAGCTGAATCCAAAACACAGGTCTGTACCAGTTATTAGGAAGAGAATCAACTCTATCCCAGCCAAAACTCAGACAAATGAAAACAAATTTTACATTATTGTATGAAATTTTGGTATGAAAGTAAGGAAGGATTGGGCTTTTTATAGACTGGCTTAATCATGTGGCTGTTAACAGTCTTGGTAATTGCCTGGGTACTGGCTCACCTTATTGTGGAGGTTCTTAATTAACAAGGTAAACATGGGAAACAGGGAGTCAATAACCACTTAGGTGTTTTGAGGAAAGATTGAGCACCTTGTCCATAAAATAGAATTGATTAATGTTTCAGCTATCTAGGTGCTTTTATAAGAGGGAGAAAAAAGTTTCATTTTAGCAGACAGTTAAATGATTGTCATTCACCTGGAACTTGCCAGTCTTTATCCTTTACTCTGTAACCAGATCATCAGAGGTGGGAATTATTCTGATTTCACTCACGTAAAAATCAGTTTGAACCATTCAGCTCAGCCCCTTATAACAAAATACCATGGAGGTACTTCCAAAGAAAGTGTGTTCTCCACCTATTCTTTTGTTTGAACTCTACATATTTTTTGGTTTTTTCTCCTTAAACTCTAGTTGCTAATCATTACTTTGTATGAAGCATTCTATTGGTAAGGTAGTATATCTGTCATCACAAACAACTCTGCAATTTGCAGTTAGAAAATAAAAATACCTCACAGGGGTTTTTTTTGTTTGTTTGTTTGTTGTTGTTTTTTTCCCCAAAGAGAAGTAAGAGTAAGTTTATTATTATTTCTTTTTAGTGATTGTGAAGGTAGGAGGTACCTGACTCAAAAGATGTTATTTTCTAAAAGTGACCTTTTTTTGATACACTTGTATGAACACAGTACTAACAAGTAAAAGCTTTCAATAAAACAGCTCCGTGTAGTCATAATACAAACTGTTACCTCTACAGAGCTTTGAGCGAACAAATGTGGGAAAGAGGAGGATCTGATGCGTTTCATTTGTGATAAACTATGTTTGAGAGTAGTGAAAATAGCTTCACTTAGTTGTTTATTCAGGATCATGTGATGAATCAGTGTGTGAGGTAATGGGACATATTTTTTCATATATGGGTCTTCTGGTTGCTTTGTTACTGAAGCTCAGGTTAGCAACTCTGTAGAGCTTCATACACAATGACTGAAATTCTTAGCTGATATTTTTGGGTGATATGTCTCCTGTTGTCCTGATGTTAAAAAAGCCAGTCAGGGTTGAGGGTTGCTTGTGATACAATGATTGTAAGAAGATTATTGCTTTCCTTATTGCTTATTCTCACTAAATATTTTTTCTTTTCTCTCTCTCTCTCTTTTTTTTTCCCATGTACTGAGTAGGAATAAAGGAGGCTTTTTCACATTGTCACTTTTGTTTAAATTTTCCACTCTTCCCCTCTGCAGGCCCTCAGTGATTACAAACACATTGCAGGAACTGATCTGAGGTGCAATGGTGCAGCAGAGGTGTATAAATATATTTTTGAGTGATAAATGATGGTAGAAATGCCATTACAAACCAGCATTGCTGTTATGCTTATTTCACTACATCTTGAATTTTTTGGTTTTGTTATTTTATTTTTTTTTTAATCTAATCACTCTCCTACTTTGGAGGGGGAAGATCTTGCATATTAAAATATGCTGTCTTTCATTTATCTTCTCACCTTTCATGCTCAGCGTCTTGTAAATTCATAAGCTGGAAAGGAGATAGGCTTTGTGTTGTATTTGCTGTCTTTGAGCAGTCAGTCATGATTCTTTGCTATCAAAATCTGCACTGATGTTTACACCAGCAAATTGACTGTGCAGTGTCATTAAATTAATTGGATGACACTTTATACTTGTTTAAGACATCAGAAATCCCAGAACACTTTTCTGTTTTATTTAGGTTTTTTTTTCCAAAATGAAATTATCTAATTTTACATCCATCTCAATCCATTTTCTTTGTTTCCCCTCTTTTATTATCTCCTCTCCTTTTATGTGTTCCTAATTTCATATCACTGTTTTGTCTAGTATCCATCTTTTTATGATAGCACCTCAATGGTTTTAATATGCTTATTTAACTTCCTTTAAGTTAATTTGTGTTTCCAGTTTCAAAGAGATTCCCTAGAGTTTACATGTTGCACCTTTTAGATAGTTATTCATCCATACAGAGGGCCAATTGTATTTGAACCTTTACTGCCCAGGATACCACACTTATCAAAGAATGTATTTACCAAACATCAAACAATAGTCCATGCAAACCTCAAAAGGCCCATGTAATCAATTTTGAACAATATTTTGTTAATTTTATGAGTAAAGGAACCAGTGATAGGATTGCTCTCAATTTCTGAACAACAATTTGCTGGATATTACTGTTAACTTGTCTAATTTTTCCCTGTCTTTAGACCTCTGATTGCTATCCATTGTACCTTCCTAGACTGTACAAAATAGTTGTGCATTCATGACACATTTTATAATTGTGAAAGTCTCTTAGTCAAAGTGCATATATTTAGTCCCTTGATCTGAATTTTGCTTTCCTAATCAAGGAATTGTTGATCTCTTCTAACACTGTCCTCAGTTCACAGTAAGTGACAAAGTTCAGCGTCCAAAAAATTTGCAAGTTTTTTTTTTCACGAGAACATTACATTATTCCAGATTAAGAATTTCAGAGACTAAGGGCTACAGGTCAGCTGAAATGGTGGCTTGGAGGGGTAATAGTACATAATTTACAAAATTATGTAATATTCCTTTGTCCCAGCTGAAGCCTCTCTCTCTCTCTAAAAATGACATATTTCAGATTCCATGGCTTACCATATTCCAAGCATCGTTAATATGTCTTGGCTATGAGTTGTATAACATAGCAAAGAGAATATGGAAAATGTCTGGGAAATACTGAATATTGTTATAGCTACCAAGGTAAAACATCCTGAAGTTTTTGTGGATCTCTTTTGGTTTTTAGCCCTTCTCTGAAACATGAGAGGCTTGAAAGCACATTTCACATCCCCATGAGAGCCATCCATTTCTGTTAGTCTAAGTTTTGCTAAAAATTTAGTTCACAGTGTTACAGAGATGAAAGAGCAATATTTTTTTCTGGTAGTAGTTTTTGCCCAGAGGCTAAACAGATCCTTTGTGAATTTCAAACTGTTTCTCAGATCTGTAAGTTGAATTATTTTTAAAATCTTGTTTTTCTTTCTTTTTCTCTTTTCTTTCTTTTACAATCTTCTGTGTTATAACCAGAGTTATTAAGTCGATCTATTATTAAGGTTGACTGACATTTTCTATTATAACACCTTGTTTTCAAAGGCCTGTAATTTTGACAGAGCATAACCACAGGGGGTAAAAATTTACGTGCTAAACAACTGCAAAAGGTTGATTTCCTGCTTGCTTGCTTTGACTAAATCAATTCTTCCATTTCCTAACAACAGGACATAGAGAAATATTATTTTCATATGTCATAAAAATTATTGCAAACATTTTTAAAGAAAGTCTCTGCAAACATTTTTAAAGAATGTCCATTTGGAAAAAAGAACCTGAAATTTACAGAAGGATTTGCTTTTCTGGGGAAAAAAAGTGACTTATCATTCTTATAAATATCCTCAAAGGGGGATAAAGACTACAAAACTTGGTGAAAAAGTAAGAAATTCTCCTTTTTTATGCTTAGTAAAAATGATGTTTTGGTGTGGGGGGTTTTTTGCCTTGTTTTTTTTTTTTTTTTAACAGGGAGGAGAAAGATTTATTTGTTTATTTGTTTTTAAATTGCAGCTACATTTGCAACGCGCCTAAATTGCAAATCCACCTAAACTGAGCCACCCAGTCAGAGTAAAGAAGGTGTTGGAGCAATGCACTGTGAGTTGGATGAGCACTCAGAAAACATCAGTACCCCTTGCCTTTGTTAAGCTCTGCTTTAGAGGTCCAGGCATTAGATTATTTAACACTATGAGAATTATTTTAAAGGGTGACTTCCCAAAATCAAGGTCATTGGCTAAAACTCTAATTAAGAATCACCTTTTTAAGACAAAAATTAAAATCCTTGCCCAACCCTCTCCCTTTCTCTTGTTCTTTCAGGGAAAGTGGAATTTTGCTGTTTGGGGACTCAGAATTTGTCAGAGAAATGTAAAGGAAAATTCCACTTCCTTCAGCTAATTTTTTGGAAAAAAGGTCTGTGAAGCTTCTCTAGCTCAATGAATACCATCCACCTTCCATAGTACATTCTCGGGTTTGCTCCCATCTGCCTTGCAAGGAATTCTACACCTCTCTTTTCTTTCATTGATCACAAAAGGAATCCAGCTCCAGGTTCTTGAATTGAAACCTGCTTGTTTGTTGGTGGGGTTTTTTTGGTTTGGTTTTTTTTTTTTTTTTTTTTTTTTAGTGCTCCACTGGGTTTGGTTATGGAGAGAAAAGGAAGGCAGAGCAGTGAAATGGTTCCTGGTGAGTGTTGTCTGTCCTATGAATCTATGTTGACCTATAACTGAATCGAGAATTAGCAATAAAGGTGATTATTGCAGTTCACTGGCAGTAATAGAACTTCAGCCTGAGGTGGGCGGTCAAACCAGGTAGCTACATCTACAGTTTTAAAATAAACAGTGAAAGCATAGGTCTCAGCTGCTAAATTGTTAGCCCAGTCTTTGGTATTGGCTTTGCCTGAGTTAGCAATCACTCCCTGGACAATTCCAAGGAAATTGCAACTGGCTGCTCTACTTCCATGTGTGCAATATGGATATAACCACCCTGTTTTAGTGTCTAAGGGACTTTAGCTATGTGGATGCACCGTGCACTATTATTTTGTCTGAGAACTACAAAATTTTCCCCAGCCAATATTATTTGCTAGTATAGATGCAGACTTTATATCACACTTGCACAATGTTCTGACCGGAGAGAGACTAGAAATGTTCAATTTTTAACAAGATTTAAATGTGACAAAAGATTATAGCTTCCTACAATCCAAGAATGCACATACCTCGTGTGTGTGACGAACTCTCTAGTCTGAGGCTTAGGTGGGGAATCCAACAGCCAGATTTGTGAACCACTGACAAAGATGAACACAGCCGGGGCTGTCATAGTAGAAAATGCCATATTCAGGGACAAAGCCAATCAGAAAATACCTGCCTTCCTTTTCTGTGTCACTTGTTCTGCCTTTATTCTTTATTTTAGTGTAGTTTAGAGCTGTCTGCAAATTCATATTGTAAATCTAAGCCAAATGTAAACTGAGCCAATCTGGGTCAAATGCGAAAGGATTTAATCTAGAGGATTATTTTGAACAGAGTTCCTTCTTTGCCACTCATTTTTGGAGAGATAGTGCTCAGTCTTGCTTTTCATTTGTATTCAAATTCCTCATACTTTGATTTAAATGAGGTGTTCCTTCTCATGCAGCAGGACTACAGGTTACTGAGGAATGTCACAGCAGAGTGACTGGATCTCCATGGGAGATAAGATTTGTGATGTCCTTGTGTATCTGAATGGTGAATATTCAGTGTCTATATGTGTTATTCAGAGAGATAATGATGTCTTTGTTATAATTTTCTAAAGAAATAGTGAATTGAATTAAGACATTAAATCAAAGATAAAAACACTTGAAGATCACCAGAGATTCAATTTTGTAAATAATAGATGGATATTATTTCCATTATTATGATATATTTTCATCTCGCTTTAAAGTTAGGCCAAACTAACATGGAATTCCCAAAGTCCAAAGAAACAGACAGAGCACTTAGAGGTATCTAAGAAGTTCTGTATGTTTGAAAAAAAATTAAATATATGATACACTTGTATTGCATACCCTTGCTCCATATCAAATATGGGACAGTTCACAGCTCTTTCATGTCCAAATTACCCAAAATATGTTATAGAGAAAGAACATGGTTGAGTCTTATGACAAAATAACAGAACAAGAAAATGGCAATCATAAATACTGAAGTCAAGTGTTACTCTTCTAGATACCTGAAAGGTGGCTGACAAATGATATATTAGCCAGACACCAGTGGAATATCCAATGCAATTTACAGGTGAGGGAAAATCAACTAAACCTCTTTTAACATTTCCTAAACACACTTTCTGTAACACTTTGTTCTATACAAGGAAATTCTCCACACTGCTGGGCAAGAAATTTTTATGAGCAGCAGGAGAGGATCATCTTGCTCCTAGGAAGACATCAGCACAGCCTGGTGTGAACAGCAGGGGACTGGAAATTCTTATTTGCTCAACTCTGTCCGTTTAGTCCTTTTGAGTAAAGAGTGATTTGTTGTAAAACTTATGTCACAGCCCCACCAAGCTCTCTGCTGTGTGTCAACTCATCTACAGAGTCAGAATAGAAGAATGCAAATATAACAGTAATAGGCATAAAAACTCTTAGAAATAAAACATGGAATGGCCATACTACGTAGACATAATTACTGGAAAAGTAGTTCCCTGTTTTCCTCTGTTGCATTGAATATACTCTGTATCCTATGAACTGACACAGGAAACTACTGTAGCTTGTTGTTTCTTAAATAGATGTTACAAGCTGAGGAACATGAAATATTTTGGCATTAGAATGATTTGGTTTTGTGATCCAAAACTTACCCCTTGACAGTTTTGCCAACACTTCAGCATTACAATATTTTTCTCTGTACATGGATGTGTGACATATAATGATGTTATTTCAATTTCTACATCCTTTAAAAATGTGTCAATAAAAGACATTATTACACAAATGGTTTGAACATATGTCACTTTTTTAGCTGTAATTTGGTCTTAGTGCAATTAACCACCTCACGCACTGTTCTGATACAACATTCTATTTTTTTGCCTATTAAGAATTTCTGAAAAACCCCAACAAGATCTCAAAGTATATATTTTGGGTAAACCACATTATTTTTCAGCTATCTCCACTCCCTACTTCATAAAAGGAAGTTGGGGTAAATAGTTGCCTGATAAAATGCTGTGTGTAGATCAGTGTTTTGTAAGAGACTTATATAAGAGCAAGTAAATGCAAACTTATTTTCTGGCATTCACCAGACATGTACTCTGGCAGTAAATCAGCTCTTCTGACACAATGTTTGTGATGACACAAAACCCAAAGGAATGGCAGAATCAGACAACACTGCACTGAATTTTAACTTTTACTACATTGAAGAAAGAGGCATATAAGCTGTGAATAAAATATTGCACTTTGAAAAAATATATTCTGTAATTTTGTATTTTTCAAGGAATGTAATTTTTTGCTTTCACTTCTATGAGTGTGTTTCACTTAGACTTCCTGCTTGAAGTGGTGGACATCATAAGGTTATCCCTGTACAAGCAACATGCACCTTTGAGCACAGCTGGTCAAGAGTGCAGCCTCACACAGTGTCCTCCACTGTACAGGAGGGAATAGCATTAACCCACCTTCATCGCTCCTCTCAGGTATGTCTCTGCTGGGCAAGGGCTTCTCTTTTCAGGGAGCATTCACTCATGTTATTTTGCAAGACACAGTTCTTGGCAACTGCACTGAAAGTGAGTATCTAAAAAATCCAGACAAGATTGTGTGGTTTTTGCACTCCACTGACAGTTACCTGGCTTGATGTTAACATACAAAAGATGTGAATCCCCAGTGGTCTCAGAGTCCACATAAGAGAACTGTAAACTGTATTGGTGGAAAATTCTCCTCAGTCTGCTGGCTTCACTGCTGTTACTATCTCTGAATGCTTGTTTAAGAGAGGGTCATCAGGACTAGAAAACTGATGCAGATGTATTATTATATAAGATTTTCAGATAAAAATTAAGGTGGTGCTTCCTTGCCCTGGCATTTCCATTGATGTTTCAAAAAATGGATATTTTGAGTTTTTTCAGTATAACCTGAAAGACATTAAGGACATATTAATTTTCATACAGCAAACTTTTGATTCACATTTCCCTCAACAGCTTTTATAGTATTGCAAAGTTCATTGCAAAATATAGTAAGACAAAAGGTAAGAATCTTCTAAGAACAGGTGGTAAATTATCCTCCTAATGACAGTGCAGAGCAGAGAGGAAGGATCTCCTCCATCGACCTGTTGGCAATACATTTCCTCATACAGCACAGGGTGCTGTTGGCCACCTTTGCTCCCAAAATGCATTGCTGGCTCATGGTCAGATGTTGGCAGCTCTCAAAATCAAAGCCAGTTAATTGTATGGAAGTGTTTGGAATTAAATATCATCTGAATGGGTCACTTTAACCTGTCTTTCTTTCATCTTTTCTTAGGCACACATTCCAGATGTGTCCCAAATTAACTATTATTTATAGAAGCTGTACATTCTTCACATCCTTGCAATTTGTCCCAGAGTACTGTGCAGCTTGTTAGTCTGTGAACTGGAATTACAGCATACTGAATCATGTAAATTAGATATTAGAAAGACAGTTTCCTAACTTTGAAATAAAATTCTTGACTTGCAGTGCCATAAAAAAAATAGTGTCTCATTTTTTTCATAATTGGAAAAGTCTGGTCTTCATTTTAATGAAGATGTATTCTGAAGGTGTGTTTTGATAAAGTCTGTCTTCTTGAGAACTAAGGAGTACAGTGAAATTAAGAATTTGACAGCTAAACCCTACAAATACAGAAGAAATAGGTGCCATAAATGTTTGCTAGAACTGAAAGTCTAGATGTTCTAGAAAGAGAAGTCAAAGCTCTAAAATGGGAAAATACAATATGCTTTATTGCCTATAAGTATGCCACTTTGTGGGAATATTCAAAAACTGAAAAAAAAAAATATTTATGAAAAATAAAGATTAAGTAAAAAACGTCCTCCACATTTTTTTGATAATTTGCCTCCCTGACATCCGATCCCGTCAGATCTCGGAAGCTAAGCAGGGTCAGCCCCAGTTAGTACTCGGATGGGAGACTGTCAGAGGAGACCACACCAAGGAAGAATTCAGCAACTGGCAGAGATATTGCCAGTGCTGGATGTACGGGGATGCGGAGACCCGGGACCCCGGGCAGTGTGCGCCGCAGCTGGATCGGGACCGGGAGGGTTTTCGGGCGGACATTTCCCCAGTTTAAATGTGATACCCCTGAAATGGCTTCCCGG
>JAOXXN010000446.1:105435965-105458130 GCA_026770055.1 Myrmophylax atrothorax | reverse complement strand
AAGTCCAACCCTTGGGCCAACTCCAGTCCCTTTACCAGATCATGGCACTCAGTGCCACGGCCAAGCTCAGTTGAAAAGCCTCCAGGGATGGGGAATCCACCCCCTCTCTGGGCAGCCCATTCCGAGAGATTAATGAGGCTGATGGTGCCCATTAGATTGTTAATCTGCTGGTGCTTATACATGGAGATGCTCTACCAAAGAACCCGCAGTGAATTTGGGTTTGGCAGTGCTAATTACCAGCTAATTGGCTGAGTGTGGCCACACTGATGCCAGCTGTTTCCTGGGCTGTTTCCTGGGCTGTTCCCTGTAAATCTGTGCTGCGCTGTCCCCTCAGGCAGGGACGGTGCCAGCTGTGTTGGGTACCAATGAATGTACCAGCCTCCTACAGGCTGGGGGTGTGCAGCTCAACGGGGAGGTGGAGCAGCCTTTCCACAAGGGTTTATGATGCTTAGAAAGTTATTTTTCTTCCCATCCCCTCAGAGTCTGTGCTTATCCAGTTGTCATCCTCAGCGTTCTCCCTCTCCAGGTGTGTGCCAGCTGCCACAAGCTCTGAGCAGGGGACTCAGCACAAGACAGCAGACTGGGGGGAGGAGAATAATCAGTGATCACAGTTAATCTAGTGATTTTATTCTTTCCACTAACAAGGAATTAAGATTTTACAAATGAGAGCTGTCTTTCTTCCTTAATATTACATAGCTGGATGGATGCCTGCTTTCAAATTGAATAGGGCTGGAAAGCAGCAGGTGGTAGAGGGAGAAAGGCAAGATGAATATCAAAGCTATCAGTGCCACCTTTCTAAAAGAGCTATATTGTAAATAAATGCTACAAATAAAAATGCATCCATTTCTGTAGTGGGTGGCAGTTGTGTTTTTATTTCAGGCTTCAAAAAAGTCACTTTTATACATTAGAAACATGCTTTTCTATATATAAACTTTGCTTTTGAAAAATATATGGCATTCTCTGTAGTAGAAAACTCAGTATCAAGAAATTTGGGAGGCTATTTGCTGTCTTTTAGCAGCAAAACCCAGGGTGCAGCTTTCACCATCATCAAATCTGTTACTGAAGTCCAAAGAACACAAGATGCAACATCTCAAACTGGAATAGGTTACCAACAGTTTAAAAAAAATTAAGTAGTTCTTTGCCAATGATAAGAAGATTCTGCCCACTTAAATATTTAAATTTTGTTTTCTTAGAACGTGAAACTACTTCTGATTTTTTTTATTATTATTATTTTCTTTTGCAATGGATAATATTCACAAATGTTTTTCTTTTGTATACATTGAAAGTTTCAAGCACACATCAAGACACAAATGACATTCCTGCCAGGAGGATAATGTGAAGAAGCTTTGTAGTTAACCTTATTGTTCTCCTGGACAACTTATGTGCCTTCAATTTAAAGAGACAATCTGAGTTTAAGAAACAAAATGGAAAGCAAACAAACATCCAAGCACCTTCCTTCTTCCCTGAAGACACAGGCACAGGTTGGGCCACAACCACAGTCCAAGTACTGAAGGATTTGAGGGATCTGAGTTCTGGTGGTGGAATGGTTTGATGCTTTCAACTGGGAGAATTGGCCACTTTTAGAGGACATTAAAAGGAAAATGGCATAACCCTGGGAGGGGAGTGCAGGGAAGGGGGATGGCTGGACAGACACCTGATGTAACTGCCATGGTTAGAGAAATTATTAAAAAAACCAAACCAAAGCAGCAAAACAGAGGCATGTCTGTTCTCTTCAAAGTCATCCCAACCGCTTCATGACTATGGGAATCAACCTGAATCCAAACCTGGGGAACAAGGAAGAGGCTTCCAGTTTGTGATGAGGGTTTTGTTCAGGGGCACAGCTCAGGCTGCCCCAGCGATGGCCACAGCTCAGCAGCAGCTCCAGGGCCGTGTTCTCAGGCCAGAAACTCAGCACTGTCAAAGGCATTTGGGCAGGATTGATTTCAATTATCCAATGGTAAATATCATCAGAGATTTACAGCCCCATCTCTGATATGCAAATGAAGCTGAGCATCGTATTTCTCCTGTCAACACAGGCAGTGTTTAGTTTTGCAAACATATGCTGGATCCTGTATGTTAAATGCAAACATCATTATTTATGCCTTGAGCTTGAGGAATTATTTGCAGCAAAGTCAGAACATTTAGATTTTTTTTTCCCACTTGATCCATTATACAGTTGTTAGACCAGTTCTTCATTTTTGTCTGGTTCCTTTCAGTACTGCAAAATACAGGAAATTAGGCCACAGAGAAGTGCAAGTGTGCTGTCCTGTAACAGACCCCAGGGTGAAGAAATGGTTGTGAATTGGAGCTGTTGCTGCTTTCTGTTTGCTGATCTATAATCCATCCCTTATTTGTTTTCCTTTTCATTTAATGTGGCAATTTTTGTGTAGCTCCTGGAAATCAAATCATATTTTCAAATTCTAAAATATGGATTTACATCAATCTTCAGTCATTACTGGTGACCATTGGTGGATTTGTTCAGGTGCAAATTTTAAAAGTAATTAATCTGTCATGATCCCTGATAATTGTCCTGTACAACCTCTAAGACAGGATCTTGTTAGCAGGGCATTATTTTATTCTCTTATTTCAAAATATACACAAAAATAAGTCTTGGCACGTTTTGCTTTTGTACAAGACTTGGAATTTTCACTTCTTTTCCTAAGTGTCAGATGGATATGACATTAATTCCTAGTTTATTTAAATAATTCCTTTTTTTACTGTTAAGCCTCTATTAACATTCTTAGCTGCTGTTGGAACTTCTCTCCACTTGGTAACTGCTGTTTATAGTTTTGTTTCTTCTCATTAGAAGCATTTTAATTTGGGAAAATTTAGAGTTAGTGTATAGCTTGAAGAAGTCCAGCAGGGATGGATTTTGTTTAGTTGGAAGCCTCTCCTCAGCTGTAGTTTCCCTTGCAATGATAACCATGCAATGGTTTTCTTTAACACACACCTTGATTGTGAGTGGTGCAAGACATGATTAAGTTTATTTTAAACTGATGTTATAGTTTGGGGTGGATTACTTTTTGCTTTAGTAATTTAGCAATAAAGCAATCATTGGATGCTGCTTGAGTTGCCGAGTTGACTGGTCAAACTCTTCACCTTGTCCCATCAGAGCAGTGTGAAAGGCCCAGGGTTTAGCCTGGCTTGTCCTGCCATCCTTGACATTCATCCCCTGTTTCTTTTTCTTTCACTTCCCTTGGACAATGGACAGCTTTTAAATGAACTATTTACTATCAGATTTGTAGTTATGTTTCACTGTGCCAAAAGCATCCCTATCTGGATCCCATAAAATCTCCTTTGAAGAAGCTCATACAGATTGTTGAGGTTGAAAATGGAGCTGTATTTTCCCATTTTGAATGGGAATGAGGGTGTGTAACCAGTCCTTGTCCAAATACCCCCTTTTAGGTGCCATTTGTCTGATTCACTTCTCAGTGGGACAGAAGCCACAAGCTCTTCTGGCCAAGACCACGTTTAATTGATTCCAGTAAAAGTGAAGCTAATCTATTTCCAGAAAAGACAAATGTCCTCCAGGAAATTAGGAGGCAGGTAGAAGAACTCAGAGGAAATGTGGCAGGACCATCTTTGGGTAGTTTGTAATGTGTCTCCTGACAGCACAGCAGGAAATGCTTGCCATTTTGATAAAGGAGAATTCCCTTTGGAATCCTCGGAGGAGCACTGGAGAGACAAGCTGCTATTAATGCCTCCAACCCAAACGAGGCCCATGCCCAAGTCTCCACATTAATCAGTGTGCTACAGTTCCATAACACATTTTTCAGGAGCAAGAAAATCTAAAACCTAGTCATTGCAATTCCCAGAGAGCCAATTGTAAAAATCAATTTGAAGATGTGAATTATCAGGGAAAAAATGATATCCAAAAGCACAGCTATTCAGGTAAGGGGAAAATAGAGCTAAATCTTTGCAGTACTGAAAAAGAGATACCTTGAAGTACAAAACTTTACAGGAAGTGTAGCCTGAACTCCATGTTGTAAACTTAAATTTTAATCATGTTACAGAGTTATTATGAAGCAACAGGCATCAGTAATGAGGAATGTTTAATATGGTCATGTATTTATCTTCAAGAAAGCCAGAGAAATCTTACCTAATTCCCATGGAATGTCTGAACTGGGCAAGTCATACCATTATTTACTTTTGGTGAAACTGAACAAAGAGGTGAAGGGTTTTACTTGAGGCCATAGGGTGAGTTACCACTGAAACCACCAATAAAACCTTCCATTCCTTGGTAACATTAAAAAAATGTCATATTTGAATGGCATATTTCAATTTCTTAGTGGTTAAAGCAATAATTTTTTAAAATAATTGGTTTTTTTCCAAAAGCATTGAATAGACAGTAATATAAATACTTTGCTTTCTGTTTTCTGCTACTGGCCTTGAACTGCTCAGCAGTTTTTGATTAATGGAGATAGAACAAAAAAATCAAGTTACTATTTTATTTTTTTAAACTAAGTGGTGAATGGAGCTGCTTTCTAAAATGTATGAGTTCTGCAGATATTTCTAGTAGGCTTACCTGAACTCTGCAATAGTTACCTACAGAAGATTTCAATCTTCTTTTACAGAGAGATAGTGGAGAAAGTTGCTCTTGGTTTACATGAAAGGTTGTATCCCTTGCTTATCTCAGGAGTTTCTTTGTGTCCATAATTTCAGCATCCAATATGGCTTGGAAAATTGTATTAGCTGCAATTGGGGTTTTGTTGTGTTCTAGTTGTCCCCTGCCAGCCCAGGGATGCACACACAGATCACCCCAATTATGGGTAGTTGGCTGAGAGGTTCCTGTTGGACAGTGGCTGCTCTGTTGAACTGCTGAGGTGCTGGGAGCTGGAAGGTGGACAGTTTTCTCCTTGGTTTACTTGTTCAAACCCCTCCTGGATTCCCTGGCAGCTCGTTCAGGAGCAGGAGGACTGATGGGGGCAGTGCTTGGGCTCCCTCCTATGGAATCCCAACAGGGAAACTCCCTCCACTGCCACGGTGTGGGATGCAGGAGGCTCAGGGCTTGGGCTTCTCCCTCTTTGACAATGTGCAAGTTGAATCCCTCATCTCATCTGTGAGTGTGCAGGTGTTGTAACTGTGGCTTCTGCAGAGTGTTATTTACATGCTGACAAGGTGTTTCCACTGTCCCACATTCAGTATCCAAATGCAGGGGATCAGCACTGTAGACATTCAGCACAATTCATGGCATAGTTTTTCATTCCATATCCAGGCTCATTATCCTCTTTCTCCTTCGTGTTACATTCACCCATTACTGGCAGGCTTTTCTTTGCTTAACCTGTTTTCCTAGAAATGCTGTTATACAGTATCTCAACCAAACCAAAAATGAATTGTACCAACAGAGCCATTCACACAGCAGTGAAAGCTGTCAGATATTATTACAGAATTCAGGGAAGACAACAGTTCATTAAAATGATGTATTTCCATCATCACAACCATATCCTGTCAGTACCAGTTAGTGCAACTATTACCCATCCAGTCTGTAATCCATGTTAAAGGGCAGCAGTTGCCCAAAATCACAGAGTGCTGCAGCACAAGTAATTGCAGGTTGTTCCCCTGCTTGTATTCCCAGTGAATTAACAAGAACAGGAATACATCTTACTATTCATAAGCAGCACCACTCTGACAGGCATATCCACCTGAATGGTGAACTATTTTTAGCTGCTGATGTCTTCTGGTTTGAAATTAAATTAATTGGTCATTTGATTTCAAAATAAAAGTCTGCTGTAATGAATGTCTTGATAGTTGTTTGAATTCTTGTTCTTGAGCTCCAGGTCATCTTCAGAGACGTGTGTGAGAGAGAGATGCTTAGGGGGTTTGCTTTTATTTCCTTTTTTCTTCCTTTTCATAGGTTTTTAAGGGTTCAGACATTACACAAACCCTTGTATTGCAAGATTCTTCCCTCTCCCAGGTGCTGTAACTCCAGTTGTCTGTCTGTGTATCCTGTTAAAGCAAACTACATTCATCTTTGATTTCCCTCAGCTGGAAAGTCACATCTTAATCCTCAAACAATTACTTCTTACATATGAAAAATGTCTCTTACTGAAGTTGGAAGACACTGAATTGTGTTTGTACCTCCTTAAAATGTGAATGAATGCTGTTCACAGCCCAGTAGTGTTTTTTTTTTTCTCTGTGACAGTTTTCAGAAACCTGGGACTCATCTCTGTCCTAAACCTTAAGTTCCCCTAAATGGTTGGACCACATACATATGATACAATTTTTTGGTACCCTCTGTGGATTATTCCTTGAGACAGATCTCAGAATCTTCAGAGCAGACTTTGAGAGCTGTAGAGCCCATATCTACATGACACAAGTGGTTAAGTCTGTGAACTATTTACACAGCCAATCTAATACTTCTCATGAAAATAAGGGGATCTTCACCTTACTGGAGAAATCCAGATGAAGAAAACAAAACTGTTGGCAATTTCCCTTCTGCACTTCAATATTCAGCATAGGTTTTCTGCTGTGAATTGAGACACATCACACAAACCCCTTGTTCTAGGCTGACCAATATCTTTCCCAGCTAGGAATCAATTCACCATCTGCAGGACAATTTTTATGCATCTATTTACTGAACTCAGAGCCTGCAAAGGCATTTGTGTCTGTGGGAAACCTATTAAATATGTATTGGAATTATCCACTCGATGCAAAACCAATGAATTTCTTTATATTTCAGTGTCTCTTTCAAACCTATTTCTGTCACCAAAACAAACATTCTAGATAATGGAATCTTAATATTGAGACTGCAGTAAAATGTCAACAAAATTTGTGAATTATTTAATACAGAGCAGACGGTCATGGAGCGTTTCTGTTGCAGAAAGGCCATGTGAGTTGGCTGCACACTGTGAACATGGTTGAAGTTAAACTCCAATCCCTTCTCTGAAATCCAAAGAAAAACCTAAAAATACTGTATGTGGCATGCAATTTTAAAAGCTTTTTTTGTAGAGGTTTTTTTTTTTTTTGGTTTTTAATATCAGAATTTGTTTCATGGTGCTGCAGATCAGAACTGGCTGTGTTTGGGGGGTTAAGATGAAGATCAGGGTTCGAGGGCACTGTGCAACACTAGGAGTGAATTTAGCAGCTGGCACTGCAGGGTGATGAAAACCTAATTCTGAGTGTGTCAACCTTTTAAGGGATCCATATCAGGTTATCAGTTATGGCTTGACAATACTTTGATTGCATATTCAGCCCCTTCAGCAGCAGTGGAGAGTGAGCCTTGCTATGTGCAACTGAAGGTTTCAGCAGACTTGCTTGATGAATAGTTATCAACAAGATAAGATGTCACAACTTTGAGAATTACAATGCTGGTACTAAAATCTTGGCAAGTACTGATAGGTTGGTTATCAAATACACCAGTTGGGCTTTTGGGAATGGAGTTTGAGACCCTGATTCCCGAGGTTCTCTTCAATGTGCTGTTTGACATACAAACAGGAGGAACAGCCTCATGTGCCTTTGTGTGGAAAGGGAACAGCTTTTGCATTTGCAAGTTTGGGAAGAAAATGAGGATAAATCATCCCACCTCAATAGGTGGATCTCCTTCCCTCTGCTTCTCTCAAGTGTCCAGTCCTCAGGGAAGTTGTTGCATTTTCTAGTCCCCTTGTATCAAGCACTGAAAACTTGCCCACTGTTAGGAATTATATTTATGTCTCAAACTGGTCTGATTTTTCTATCAGGCTGAGGCCAGATTCATTTCCAAAGGATTGAGGTGTACACTTCTCAAATTCATTCTATTTATGTCTATTTATATTGCAAATGGTTGGGTATTGTTTCCATTAATGCTTAAGATTGAGTAATTTGCTGATGAAATGAGTCTTTTAAATTAATTACTAAATAAAGGACTCTCTCCTCCTGAGATATATGCTCAGATCTGTAAAAGGAGGGCAGTAAACCAGTACAGCATGTGTTTCAAGTTAATCTCTCCCTCCAGCAGTTGGCAAAGGGAAATCCAGCCCTTTTCCAGCTCTGCTTGGGGGGAGTGTGTGATATAAAAATAGGTGGTGTATAATATCAAAATGGGCTTACAAGAAAACAGCAGATCAGAGTGGTGGGAGGTATCCTTGGGAATTGTGCTCTTCAGAGTCTGTGTTTGAGTGGCTCTTCTGCTGAAAACACATTTGAGTCCCATGGTTTGCCACACTGGTCTCAGCAAACTTGCACCTGTAGCTCCAGTCAGCAGGTCAGGCTTTTTATTCCTCCAGCAGCTGCTTGTTAGAAACCCTCGACTGATATTGTTTTGGTTGTGGCTCCGTGTTTAAGGGCACAGCAAATCCATTATTCATAATACCTCCCCAAGTTCACAAAGCCATTGAATAGTGCTGCATAACTCCTTAAAGCTGCCACCCACTCAAATCCATTTTATTTGGACAAATAAAGAAACTCTGCACTGAAGAAAACCAATTTGAAAACACACTGAAATTCATTTTCCTCACTTAAATATTAAAGTGCTTATATTTATTGCATTTCAGCCTTGTTGTACTGTTTTCAAAAAGGATTTGCTCATTTAATAGGCCTAAAGAAGTTTCAGTAAATTTAAAAAGTGGAAGAAAATAAAATAACATATGACAAGGCTAACACTGCATTTTATGCAGTGAATCTGCATGCTGGAGATTAAACCCATGCATTAATATTCTGTGTAATTGCACACTAATTTACAATACACAGGCCTGGCTCTCTGCACTATTGCAACTGACTGTTCAGTCAAACAAAAAAAGAGTTTTATTTGAAAAATAGCAAGGACTGAATTCCTGCTTTGCCATGGAGCAATAAATAAATAGGGAGGGGCCTCCAACATTCACTTGCCATTCCAGTTTTGAATCTGAGGCTGTAGGTTTGTCTTCATCTGACTTCTTTGATAAAGGCATTTTCTGTATCAGAAAACAGAGGGACAGTTTCTGGTAGGATCCTTCATGGTGTGGGAGTGTTTTGGTGCCCTCTGCACTCGCAGAGGATGCTCAGGGGGCAGAGCTGGCACAACTCCCTTTCCAAGGGCACTGAGCAGTGTGAGCCGCTCCTGCTGCTCACAGGAGCCTTCCTGCAGAGGGGTCAGGACTAAAGATAGAGAAGAAAAATATTAAAAATACATTTTAAAGTACATATTAAAAATTAATCAAGAAGGTGGTGAAATTAAATTATGAAACGCTGGTACTGCTTTCACTATTCTATATAGAATGTTATCACTTTAAATCTAGGCCAGCAAATGGATTCTGAGGTAAACTAATGATGGAGTTTTTGTTTTTTTGGACTTTGGGGGGAAAGGGAGTTTATTTGGTTTGGTTTGTTTTTAAGGTTTATTTTGGGGGCTATTGGCTAAAACTATTTGCTAATAGCTAAAACTGACTTCGGTCAGTTTTATAAAAGCTGTGTGGGTGAAGTCTAGTTCTCTGCATTTGTTCTGCTGGTCTCAGTTCTTGCTCAGCTTTTCCCTTTTGTCTGTAATTTTCCAACAGCTGATTGATTTTTTTGAAGGAAGGAGAGAATTCTGTGTTAGAAACTGTGCAGCCCCAGGTCACCCCTGGTGCACTTAATGTGACTCCCAGCAGAGAGAACCTGAGAGAGCCACATCCTGTTCTTCCCTTGGCAGCTGCTCCCTGAGTGTGGCAAAGCCACCAAGTTCTCCCCTCAGCAGATGTTTGGGCCTCACTCTCTGCATTTAACACACACACAGAGTTGGAGCTTTAGAGGTGCCTGAAGGGTTGATTGAAAACCCAGGGGACTGGGCACATTGTCACTTCTGAAAATCCCAGTATTTAGGCACCCCAAAACTTTATGAGTCTCAGACTCTGCGTTGCCAGGGAAGGTTGGGAATCCCACCCTAAATATGCAAATTTCTAGAGAGTATGGTCTGATGGATCTCTACAGGATGAACCTGGTAGGCTTTGTGTGGGGTGATGATCTGATAAGGCCTGATGGGTTGAGGGAGACATCTCAGCCCCCTGGGGGGGTGCTCCCCGCAGAAGACAAGAGCAAGGCAAACTGATGAGATTAACAAAGGATGGAGTGTTAAGAAATAGCACGGCCTTCCTTTTCGATATCTTCTATGACTGCTCAAGGGCCCACCCCACCTCAGGCATCTGCATCACCCCCCCAGTAGACTGACTTTTAGCTACACAAAACCACATGAAAGAAAAAGAAAGATATAAAAAGTAGTGCAGTTTTAACTGCAACTTGGGGAGAAAAACTTTCCACCTCTGGGAGGACAACCTAAGAGCTACTCTGTCTTCCCCGTTCCATCAACATTGCAGGGGTAAGCAACTGAATTCTTACTTTGTTTTCTTACACCTTATTAATTATAATTTGCTATAGCTCACTGGGTGTATGCGTGTTAATGGGAGGTGGCTATATTTTTCCTGTTGCTTTTCTTTTGGATTATTGAGTGTGTTTACATGTGGTGTTGAACTGTTGTGTTTCTGTTTAGTAATCCTCTGTTAGTTAGGTTTGTCATGGGAATGGTATACTGCTGGGGTGGCCCTTGAAATGTGTGTTGTGCCGGTGTCTTTGGGGGTATTTTGTACAATCCTGCAGCTGAATGTTATCACCAACTAAGTAAGCCATATAGTCATTGTCACACACCTGTATTAATAAATGTTATTTCAGGAGCTATCATGAGAAAGGTTCTTTTCTTTTGTTGCTACTAAGTGTTGCCTCAATAGCAGGAGTTAGAAGTCCTTCTGACCTGTGTGCTGGCCATGTGATTAGGCAGTGTTGGTTTCATAAGGCTCTAATATTTCTGGAGGCACTTATAGCTAATAATTTCTCCCTGGCTTAAGTGTTGGCTTCGTATCAGAGGTCAGAAACCCTTCCAACCTGTGTGCTGTCAGTTAGAAGACAGACAGTGTTGGGGACATAAGGATCTGATTGTCTGGAAGAGCTTGTAGCTAATAATTTCTTATTAATACAGTTAAGACTAGGAATCTTTGTATTTTTGTCTCCCTCCTCCCTTTCACGTGACACCTTCCAATTCCATTGTAAGCCCAGGGCAGGGTTTTGCATTCTACAGCCAACTCATCACACATAATGATATGGGGCAATTATATGGTATATCTTGCTGCCCATAAAGAAAAAG
Organism: Myrmophylax atrothorax; assembly: GCA_026770055.1. NCBI lineage: Eukaryota > Metazoa > Chordata > Aves > Passeriformes > Thamnophilidae > Myrmophylax > Myrmophylax atrothorax. The sequence continues at coordinate 105,447,065 of JAOXXN010000446.1, read as the reverse complement.
GGACAATATTCACACTTTATTTTTAACTCTCAGGTTGTATTTAATTTCCTTCTGGTCTGATTCTTAACCAGCATAATTGCTTCTGGAATTCATGCCAGAGTACTTAAAGATGGTAAATTTGATTACATTATAAATATCTTCCTTGAATGTTTTTGCCCCTGCTATTTAAATATGCTTCTAATTTCACAGAAAATAATGCTTTGGGTTAGTGCTTTGAGGTACTCCTGAATTGTGTTCCGTCATTGTTGTTCAGTGATGTACTTGCATAGCGTGTAAACCCCAGAGAGACTGAGAGATGTGGTATTAAAAATTCAAAGTGATAAGTCCAGGTTCATGATCTACAGCGTATGAAGATTCCATCCCACCCTATTACTACTTGGTAGTACTGCAGGGCTTCAAAAGATGAGAGTATGAAGCTATTTGCAATATTCACATTACTAATGCAGGCATCCTTGGAAGGTGCACTTCATAAGCAAGACTCAGGATGAGTCTGCACCAGGAATTCTTATACTGCCCTTCTCTGAATTTTTGTATAGGGGAGGTTTATTCTGTCCACACAGAACAGAGTTTAGGGGCAGGTTAGGGATTTCAGGAATCTCACACTTTATGCTCACAGGCACTTCTGTCATTGTTACCCATGATGACCTTGTAGTGCCCAGAGATATGCATGTAACAAGGTTCCCACATGCCCCATCTCAGCTTTTGACAGCTGAATATGCAAGAAGGACCTCAATTTGTCTAATGCCTTCAGAGAATTCCAACTTTCATAGTGCCTGTGAGGCTACCATCTGTTACTCTGACACTGGACTACAGTCAGCCTTGCTTGCCAGCTCAGTAGTTTCATGCCTTGCTACATAAATAGCATTGAACCATTCTTGCTGAAAAATACTTCTCTGTGTGGTTTGAATGGGACATTGTTTCTCTCCTTTGGAGAGTATTTTCTTTTACTTCTCTGTTTGAAAGGGAACCAACCTCTTATGGGCATCTTTTAAGACATTCTGAGTACAAAAAAGGGACCTTCTTAAGTCCACATTCCTTGAATGCCGTTTTCCCTCTACCTAAGTCTGTCTGTGATATCACTTGGTATTTTAAAAGGGACAACTGTCTAGGGTTAAATCTTCTGTGTCCCTCTCCATTGCATCCTCAGGGATTCTTTGTATATGTATTAAATTGCACACCAAGCCTGCTTCCCCAGGCCTGTACAGTCTAAATCCTTCTCCAAATCTTTTGCTCACTTTACCTTTCCCGTGATTCCATAGCTAATTCATGCAATTTTACTAACTTTCATTTTACTAATCCTAATGTTATCTTTAACCCTAGATACCTGCTCCCTTAGAGGAGATATTGAGGTATGCAAGCAGCAGCAGATATTCTTTATCACTCAAGAGCTAGAGGGGACTTCAGCAATTTGGATTTGCATGCCAGCCATTGGCAAAGGAGTGAAGAAGGAAAGGATATGACTGAAAACAAAGATGACCCAGACCCTACTGAATTCCAAGTCACTTTGTCAAATGAATTTTTTTTTACTGGATTTAGAAGAGAGTAGTGTTTTTAAGATATGAGTTTCATAAGCAGGCCCAGAGTAATTCTGGAAAGAACTCAGGGATTCTTAGACTTCATGTTTCTTAAAGACTTTATGTTTCTATGTAAGCCTTATAGACATGGATTTGTGGGTGTAGCCTGAGTGTAGCCTAGTTCAGGCACAAATGGAGAGGCAAGTCTTGAAAGGAGTTGGCAGGGGGACTGATAAAGATAGTCATATCAAGAAAACATCCTTAATAAATAAATATCTTTTTACACAGAATCAATTTTTCGGTCATTTTAAACATACTTATCTGTCACAAAATTTCAAGCTTACTAAGAAGGCAGTAAAATTCACAGCAGTGACAACACTCCTGTCTGTTTGACTAAGACTGATTTATATTCCAGTTTCTGAATGGCGTTTTCTTTAGCTGTCAGGCAAACACAGGCTGTGTGTCAGCTGCATGGAATGTGGTCCTCCATACTTCTGTACAGTGACAGTTACAGCTGGATGGAACATGAAATGGAATTTGATCAAAACATTTTATATAAAAAGGGACACTACAAAAGACGTACTAAGTCACAAAAGCAGTTGAAGAAGGTTTCATGGGGACTTGACAGATTAAAAGCTGATGGCACAACTGATAGAACAACTGTCACAGTCTTAGCAGAAATCCAGTTTGATGTCATTAACAACAAATGGTGAGAGACACACAGGAAAAGTGATGAAAACAATGCAAGTATTTTTTATACACTCTTGTATGTACAGTACAGGTCATAGAGAAACCCAGAAGAGGAGAAAAAGCTATTATAATGTAAAAGATGAATGAGTTAATGTAACTTAGAGTTTAGCCTTTTTTTGAAGCATTTAAGAAACAGATTTCTGCAGTAAATCTATATCTATAAGGGAGTTTGTGTCATAATAAATTGTATCAAAATCATGGTAAATTTAAAGAAGAAAATCCCAAAAGACAGGATGGCAAAATTTAAAATGTTTTAAATTTTTAAAAGATTTTCACTCTTGTCTACCCAGCTGAGACTCAAAGTGAATGCATTTGTAACTTCTCCATGGTATAGTTGTGATAACTTCTTAATAAGCCAGCTACTAAAACCCTAAAAATATTTGGTAAAGGCATATGTTCATGCAAAATGTAAGGCTGTAAATTTTAACAACTTAATGTGAAACCAACTCTTTGTGTATGGATGATTTGCATTTTAGTTTAACAAATACTATTTGATGTTTTAGAAATAAAATATTGTAGATTAATTCAAATTTCCATGTTTGTGGGGACTTTGCATGTATAACATACCTCTGTTTTGTTCCCACTCCCTGACAACATAATAAGGATCATTGCATTTTATTTCATTTATCAGTCCTTAAATTAAATTTTAAAAAACAAATTACAAATCAGTATCTGCTAAATATTATTTGAGATAGGCAGCTCTCAAAGAGGTGTCCGGTTGTCTCATTTTGTCACATAGAAAAGGAAACTCTGACATGGTAATCCCAAGTAAAAGCGTTTCATATAAAAATTTGAGATTGAAAGTTGAACTGAGGGCCAAAGTGGCTTTTAGGATTTTTTTACTGTGAATAGTCCTCCTTTTGTGGTGCTTTAAGAGATCACGTATTTCCACCATTATCTTATAAAACTCTAATACGAGCTTTAAATAATAGCAATAATAGTTTTTATTCTTCTCATAAAAAGGTATTTCTGATGTTCCAAGAGTGACTCATGAAGCTTCTTAACTGATCATTTCCTCTTCCATGAATTTTTAAAACTAAATTTCACAGCTATGCAGCTGCTAATGCAATAAGATCATTGCCTCTGATCCTGCTATGTCCTGTCTTACCACTGCCCAAGTGGTGGTGTGTGTTTCATTAGAGTATAACTTCTTGAACAGAACTTTTGTGTTCTTGTGTTTTCAGTCACTTACTGAGTACTTTTATTGTGGAAAATAAAAATATGTCAAAACCACACAGACAGCTCTTCCTTGTGTAGGTGACAGAGAGGTGGGTTTTTCTTTTCACATACCTCTTGGCTTCCATAGCTCAGGTTTTTTTCCTAAATAAAGATGTGTAATGTCACCTTGGACCCTCTCACACATCTCAAAGGGTCTTTTAGCAGTGGCAAAAGATCTAGGAAAGACACGTTTAATGGACTGGAAAAATGCAATAAGACATCTGAAAATGTAATAAATTCTAACTTTTAGACAACTGGGCAGCATGTAGGTACCTGAATTCCTAATATCCTAAGTGGAACATGATATTTTCCAGCAGAGTTCACAAGAAGAAATTATTATATTCATTCCTCTAGAATGAATAGATTATTTTTTTTCCCCATCAATGGACATCAGCTTCTGTGGCTCAAAGTGCCAGTCTATATTCTTTCAGGAGTTACTACTTCACAGCTCATGGGCCATTGAAGGACTTATACAGACAATGAAGGATGACATGCTTGTTTTAATCAAGCCCAGAATCCACAGCAGGATGTCTGGGGAGTGTGCACCCAGGGAGTGACCAGGATTTCTGAGGAAAAGGCTGAATGCTCTGAGAATCACAGTAGCCTTTGTATAATGTCAAGTGTGTACCATTACTCACTACCACAATCACAAATGGAGGGGCTGGTCTATAGCCTGCCATAAAACTGTATTATATCATCACAACAGAGGTGCATGATGCGTTCCACAGAGCGTGCCGTGGAGGCACGGGTGTTGTGTATGCATCCAACAGGTTAAAAGAAGGCAAATTTAGTATTACCTCCGCCATGCCCCTTGTAGAAGTTGGCCTCTAAAGCCATCTTCTTCATTTGTCTCCCAAAAGAAACCTCATTTGACTCTTACAGCTACACCCATTTGACTGTAGCTGTAAATGGAGAGTGAGCACAGACTGAAACAGTTAACTGATTTGCTTCTTAACATATGTAAATGAGCTACATCAGCTCCCCATTCAACTGTTGTGACATTTAAAGCTAGAGCTAGTAAAACACAAGAAGATATCTGTAATAAGAACAATGATAAAAAGTAGCACAAGATAAGCAAGTATCTGCAAATCTTTACTGAATGTCAAAGCTATTCAGTAGCATCACCTGCAGGGCAAAAATCGAAAAAGGCATGCTCTTTATCTCCATAGCTATAATTTCCATAATGCTTAGAAGACTTTAGGTCAATTCTAAAAATAAAATGTGCCTGTAGTATTTAGCCAGGATCTGTGTTTAATTCAGTACAAACAGCAGTTGCAGAGGTGGAAGACATTGGATGGCTCTGCCCTCCCATGGCTAAGAATAAGGACCACCGAAAGTATTTCATTGAGCTGGTGACACCAGTGAGATAAAGGTCAGATCAATAAAAATCTTTAGTTCAAAATGTAAAGAAAAGTTTCAAAGTACCTCTTAGCAAGAAATGGCAAATCTCTTATATGCTGACACCAACAATAAAGTACAACATGTAAGACAATGATGCATTAATCGATCTCCAGTGCTATATTTTCAAGAATTAACAGTGTGTGATAACTACTGTACCATAAGTGACCTTGTTTCTAATGCTACTGGTTAGTTGATAGAATTGTTAATCCTGTTGTTTATATTCTGATTTATTTCTGCTGTACAGCAGAAATGTCATTGTGGGTAGATATGAAAAGAGAACTGAATTTACAGCATGTATGAAGGATTAGCACACAGCTTTACAAGTTTCCCTTATTTTGCATTAGCAATGATACATAATGATACTGTGCTGCTGTTGTAATTCAAAAGACCAATTTAAAGTACACTGCGTTGTTTGGGGTTTTTTTTGAATTTTCAGTTACTTACTGAATGAAAATGTTAAGGGTCAACAACCTGCTAGTATGCCTGTTACTGCAAAACCGTGGAATTTGCAATGGAAATATAACAGGCAATTGTAAAATGGGAAAATCATTTATGCTAAAGTGTAGCATTGAAAAATATACATTTCCTTTTTGTGGACTGATATTTTTTAAAACTTAAGAGTAATCAGAAAGATTGATTGTGAAATATTCATAGATTCTAACTGTCCATGACATAAAAAACCACCAACTTTTGTTAGATATTGTTACGTTGTGACTTTCCACTTAATTTCCTTTTTAAAACACTTCAAGTTATTATCATTTTAATGCATTTTTCTATTTGCTAATCATGACAGAATGTTAAAATTATTTTTTTATATAAATAAACAAGTTTCCTCCCTAATTTTGGTATACCTTTTCATGTTCTGTAGATTTTGGGTGAGATTTACCCCCTTGGCATGTAGAAGTGAACCATCATACACTGAAGGCCATTACTAAAAAGGCTGACATGGAATTGGTAAATGCAGTCTCTCCTAGGACACCTTAAGTTAAAGGTTCAAGTTAAATTGAGGTACCAGCAGTCTGTGCCAATTTCCTAGTCAGCAACACAAAATTTTGGATCCAGATTTATTAGACTTAATTTTGCTTCCAGCCCTCACAAGCCATGAACTCATAATTTTGCAGCTGCAGTTTTGCAGACAAAACTTATAGTACATGTGGGTTCAATTTCCTGTCCTTCAGGTTTTTGAAGGTCTGCCTGCTTTTACACATTTATCTTTCTGGTCCCACCTATAGGGAAAATTTCACAGCTTTAACCTGAGATGTTAACTTCCATGCATTTCAATAATCCAGAATACATAATTTCTAAATAAATTTATATATCACAATTTTGACTAGTTTAGAAAAAGCAGGGAGTAAGCTGGGGCAGAAAAAAAAAAGACAATCCAAAATCAAACTTGGGATGACTGAAATTAATTACGACAATTTCTCTTAGTCAGTTTAACAGTAAAGAGCTTATAAGTGTTTAATACTATATTAAATTATTAACGTATGACTTCCATATAATTGCTCATAAGATTGAAGTTGGGCATTCTCTCAAGTGTCTGTAGAATAAAGAAATAAGTGTTCAGAATGCAGCTCATAAATTCAAAGGCAAGGCTGGAGTCCAGAGCTTGAAAAGTTACCTCATCTAGCAGTAATAGAAATATATGTGCTTCATGTTTGTTTGTTTTTCTTTCTTATGTATGTGTGTATGAAATTGTCCCTTGTTACTAGTTATTTCACAGTATGAAGTGGTTTTAATTTGTCAAAATAATAAAAAAATATAAATCAGAAGAACTGCAGGTGGTGAAGAGGGTATGGGGAGTGGGAAAAGTCAAGAAAATGACAATCAATATTTCATCATCATATCTCTAGAGGCTTCTAAAGCACAGTTTACAAAGTATAAGACATTTTAAGACAGAAAAATGTTGCACATAAAAGGCATTAAAAAGTGAGCATTTGCCAATTTCTATTAAGAGAAAAGCATAGCATATATTTTCTGCTGAATAGCTTTATGTTTTAATAATTTAACACGCCCTCAGCACACAAAAACAGTGGCTACTTTTCCTACTTTTGTTCCTTAACACAGAGATATAGAAAAACAATATAGAAAAAAAATAAGAAAAATAGTCCTTGGAAAAATCAGCAGACTACATGATGTCAGCACGGGACTAGCACTTTCTTGCCCTTAGAGGTCAGGAGGTTGAACCAACAGATCTACTCATTGCAAGAAGCCTGGCCTAACTGCCCAACCCAGACTAGTGGAAGGTACCCTTTCCCACGGCAGGGGACTGGAACTAAGTGGTCTTTAAGGTCTGTTCCAATCCAAACATTTGTATGATTCTATGATTTTTGCCTGTAGAAAAGCTATAGTGAGGGGATACCTCAATGTGAGATGAAGGGGAGAAGATGAAGGGTAAATGTACTGGGATCCACTGGTGCTACTGTGACAGATTTATTTTATACATCATACATAAGAAAGGGTACATGTGTATGTTTTGGGCAACCCAAGCAAACCTTCTTTATATTCATGAGTAGATACTGCCACTGCTGTCTGCTGTGTGGTTGTAGGAGTGTGTGGATAATTCAGAAGGACACAATTTCATGTTTTCTTGCATTTAACTAGCCATCTGCAAACTGCTTCTTCACTAGGGAGATTTTTAGCTGACTAATTGTAGTGTCTTCTGGCTACATCTTTCACAGTAAAAATGGTAGCAGCAGTTTGTTCTCTGCCTTTTATGCCAGCTAACAGAGTCTGGCCACACATACTAATAAAATATTTTAGACCTCAGGCCAGGGCAATCACATCCAAACTGCTTACTGGGAATGGTATCTGTACCATGCTAACTGTTTAATCATAGCCAGAAATAGTTTGGGAGATTTGACCTTGACTGAAATTCTAAAAATCTAACACCGCAGGTAGTTATGTTCCTGTTACTTCAAGTACATCTCCTCATTGCTTAATTTTTTTAGTGTACAGGCCAATTTAGAAGGGAATTCCTTACACTGATTTTGGAAGTGAGATTCAGCTGGAGATTAGAAAACCTAAATTAATTTGTTGGCACATAAACATCCACATGAAGACTGATTATCTACATTTCAATTCTGGACAGGAAAAATCGAGTTGATAGAGTTATTGGAGTCTATCCATCATCTGGTGGAGAGTGATTTGGAGACAGTCATTGACCACAGACTGGGGGCAGTCAGTGCAGTTTTTGAATCTTAGTGTAAATCCACACAAGCACAGCAGATATGAAAGAAGCCCATGGGACACTGAGACCTTTCAGTAACAGCAGCTTGAGGCCAGATGAGATACACTGGGGTATTTCAAACAGCACTAGATGCCTTTTCAGGCAGCTGAATCTAGCTTGGACACTTCCAGAATGCAGCTCATATAATCTATTACAGACTCTTGTTTGAGAATGGTATAAAACAGTCTCTGGAAACTCTTAATTGTTTCAATAATTAAAAAGGGAACCTTACCATTTCTATCTGGTGGGTAACTTCAGCTGAATGGTTGTACAAGTAAATAAGATCAAGGATCTCTCCATACTTTTGAACCTCACTACCATATTAAAAACAAGTATATGCTTTAATAATCTGGATGGTAAGAAATGAAAGATTCTTTGTAATGATTCTGCTTTCATTCTAATATATAAGAAGATAAATGGTAATATTCAGGAAATGATGAGAAAACTGGACCTGGGCATGTACAAGGGTAAGAATTAATTTCTGACTTTTTTACAATAGGATCAGCTTATACTGTTCTACTTGCAAAGATCTCTGTTATCATCTCAGAAAGATCTGAGCTTCCCTCATCACCATTTACAAGAACATGAAAGGCAGACTTCTGAGCAGTATGGGTATGACTGCCTAGCTGATTAAATTCAGTTCTCATTATGCCTTTTTGGACAGATTCGCTGCTGAATTCAAATTACAAAGGGACTATTTGGATGTAAAGAATGCATTTTTGGTTTGGAGATTTTTCTGTTTTGCTTGGCTTCAGTACTGTGTATAGGTGTCAAGATTTTGGCAGTGGAGGGGCTGCAGAGGTTGCCTTTGTGGGAAGAGGTCAGGGGGGCTACTCCATACTGGGCACAGCTGGTTTGATCTGGTTCCAGCCGACTCTGCAATGGACTCATCATAGGACACAGCTGAGCACATCAGCAAAGCTGGTGGCACCTCTGTGAAACAGTATTTAAGAGGACAAAAAGTGATTCTCAGGCAAAAGAAGAGGGAAACAGAAACAGCGAGGAGCAGCAGAGGGAACAGCAGGTTACAGGAGGTGCTCCATGGAGCAGATGTCCATTGCAGCCTGTAGAGGAACCACAGCAGAGCAGATTAATATTTCCTGAAGGAATAGCAACCCTTGAAGAATTCATGCAAAAACTGACAGTGTTTTTGAACAAGGCTGCATTCCATGGGAAAGCCAGTGCTGGAGCAGGAGAAAGTGTGAAAGTGGTGTCAGAGGAACCATTATGGATTGACCCTAATCCCCACTCCCATTCCTCCTCTGCTCTGCCTGAGGCAGCACATGAGTCAGGAGTGAAGGAGTGAGGCTGCGCCTGGAAGAGGTTGGAAAGGTGCTGCTTTAATGTTTGTATTTGTTTCTCACAACCCAAATCTTTTAATTGACTGTAAATAAATTTTATCTGAGTCTGCTTTTCCTTCAACAGTACTTGGAAAGCAAACTCCCTGCCTTTACTTCATCTCATTATCTTTCTCATCTTACTTTCTTCCCTTTTCTCTTTGAAGAGGAGGAGTGAGTGAGCAGCTGAGAGGGCTTTGGGCTGTTTTCCAAGGCTAAACCTGCACTGTTCAAACATAGTTGAGATTAGCATAGAATAGAATGCAGTATGTACCCATTACTAACAATTTCTATAAAACATCCCTGAAAACATCACATAGGTACTGAATTTCCTCATGATATCATAATTAACACTTCTAATGTTTTAATGTTTCCTAAATTGGGGCATAAGCACAGGAGCAACCACAATGAGCTTGACTCACTTGTCCACGTGTAGGCATCTTACACCATATAAACAACTCTGGGGGCCACCTGGCACTTCAGAAGGGCAGTTTTCTGTATGTTCTGTGTCTACTGTGAGAGTTGCATGTACTTATCTTTCATATCTTATCCTATCTGAAATCACACCAGATGATAACTAGTTGGTATACTAAATACCTCTTTAGACTCTGCTAATTAAACTGACTACATTTTTCTGGACTAACCTAGGAAAACTTTAAACATCTAAATGTGGTCACTTGCATTTAAGTAATGATATCAAATGGAATTTTCCTGTTCTTATTCAACTCTGTGTTCTGGGTTTTTTTTCTGCGTGTTTTTTTGACAAGCTTGTTGGAGACTGAAACGGTCAATGATTTATGCATTCTAGGAGACTTTTTCAGGCTTTTGACTTTTGCGTTATACCTCTGATGGGCAGTTGGGGCCCACCCCTCCCTCCAGTGCTGAAGAGACAGGAAGAGCCGAGCTTACCATTCCCTCCACATGAACTCTGCAAAAGGCGGGAAAATTGGGGGTTCATGGCCTGGCTGGAGACACTACTCCATGGAAACAACTCCCCACCTTGGGAGAGATGCAAAAAGCATGCTGAGGATATATATTGACTGGTAACTTTGGGGGTTTGGTTCTACACCCCCACCGCCTGCGAATTGAGAAGATGCATCGCTGGATCCTGGGGGCGGTGACTATATAGCTTTTCATTCTCATCTTTTGTCTTTCTCCCTTTACTCTATCCTGTCTTTCTCTCCCCTATGCATTTTCTCCTCCCCCCACAAAGGTTATTGTTAAAATAAACCCTGCCTATATACGTTCTCAATGACCGATTATTCAGTGTTGTTTCACTCTAATCCACCCCAAGGGAATTATTGATAAGAACCTGGGTTACAATCCTCCCCTTTTCCTGGGGCAGGTCACAACAAAGCTTACTCATTGTAGATGTGAAAGATATGAAGTCAGTACTTTCTTTAGCTTGACAGTTAAATTTTTCATCTCCAAATTCACAAGTGGTATTTCCAAACTGAGTTTCATTTATTGAAATAACTAAAAAATATATTCATAATTGGTATGACTCTGTGTTCATTATACATCTCAGAAAACTTATTTTCTACATTAAAATCCATTCTGGCAAATTCACTAAACCTTAGGTAGAATATTATGTACACAGATGCTCTTTGTAGTTTAAAAGTCTGGGAAATATGCTTTAAGTAAGTTAGAA
>JAOXXN010000446.1:105420698-105434712 GCA_026770055.1 Myrmophylax atrothorax | reverse complement strand
GCCCTGGGCAGCTGCTGCAAATGGTCCATTGTTAACAGTTCTTGGGAAATGAATAGAGGGTGTGGAATACACAGCTTCAGTCACTACCACACAGTGATAAACTGGTCCCACCTGCTGAACTAGGACATAGAGGTAATTTTATGTGGAAAATATAGATGCAATCATCTTTGTCACACACACAAAATACGAGGTTATCTTATGATCCGTGTTATTTTGTCAGTTTGTTTTTGATTAAAGTATGATTAGGTGATAAAAATGAAGAGTGACCAATGATATTGCAGTGTAATAGTTAATCCCTTAAATATCTATTCATGTTCATGTTTTAATATCTCTTCTACAATGCAGTGACCAAGGTGGCAGACCAGGAACTGCCAGAAAAATTAGAGAGGAAAACATTAGTGAAATAAAAGCTAACACTCAAGCAGAAATTTTTTGTTTTGGAAAACCTCATCATTTTTAGAGTTAACCTGACACTGATTTTGACAAAGTCATATTAGAAATATAACACCCAACATCAACAGACTAAGACACAGCAGCAAGTTTTGCTTTTCAAAATGTTAGTTTTATATTGAAAAACTTAAGAGATAATATCATATTATGTGTGGGATCTCTAACTAAACCAACAGATTTTCTTGCAACAGTTAGCACTTTTTCACCTATTCCAGGTGAAATGCCAAAGCAGGGAAAAAAAATTAAAAGACGTGTGTGGCCTGTAAAATCACATCCAGAGTTTTAGTGGACTTTTAATTGAAACAACCTAGCAACAGGGAAAGGGATCCTTGTGAGTTTCTTCACTTCAGATTTGCTGTCCTGATTTCAAAGAAATCCTAAGGAATAAATAGATGAGAAACTTGTATGAATAGACCAATTCAGCAATTCAAGGCTGGATTTTTTTTTCACACATCGAAAAGTAGAAATAGCAACAGCTCCCTTGTAGAAAATTGGAGGAGAAAGGAATGCTTCTAACTCTAAAGATGTATCTGAAAAAATCCCTTCTGTTACGTCTTCCTAAAAGAGATGGAAACACAATACCAACATATCTGCATTGAAGACAAACAAGAAAAATGGAACTGAATGTAGTAAATTTACTGACTTCACCATTTAGGGAGAGGACCTTGCTCTGTGCATCATTTCTTTGTGCAGTCTTAACCTTATGAAAGTTTTAAATCTTTCAGCGCAGCTGGTCAGTGTGATGGTAGATTACAGAGGAAGCATTTCAAAGCTGCAGGAGCATGATTCTTTTTCACTTTTTTTTTTTTCAGAGAAATGCTAGAATTATTCCAGTCAGTTCAAATGGCAGAGAAAGAGGGAAATCAAAGTGTAATAGAAAGCACAAACAAAGCTTAATATCAGCTGGGCCTGATTTCCATACTTTGGCCCTTCCAAGTGTAAGAGGTTGACCCTGCTTGTGCTTTACATTTAAAGGCAAGTCCCTCCCCAGCCCCGCCATAGAAAAGAGTCAGAGGAGTCAGTAGAATACAAGTGTCTGCACTTTCCTCTTCCTAGGTTGTTCTTATCTTTGTCTCCTAATAGGTATGACTTTAGTGTTCTCTATCCTACTTTTTTGTAGAAAACTACATTTATGATCTGAGACCCTTTTCCAAAATAGACCCTAACCCCTCTAGCTGCTATTCCTTTTTTAACTGGGCTGCAGTATTCTATGTCAGCTGCTGCTAATTGGTCCCTTAGTTGCAGCTAGGGAAATAATTGGTTTATATTGGTCTCTTTGAGCTGTGTTAGGGATTTTTCATCTTTTCATATCCACAATACTCCTGAATACCCATCACACTGAAAGATTCAGAAGACCAGAGCTTTAAATATTCTGATGCATTTGATATTAAAAATTAGTCCTCAGAGTGTGTCTTTGAATTTAAGGTTGCCACTCTTAACTTCTGTGTTCTGAGATGATTACAGATGGAGAATGTGCGCAGAATCCTTTGAGTGGGTTCAGCAATCAAAGAATCTGCCGCTTTCTGACCTAGCAGAATGCAGTTAACTGCTTTCTCCATAGAAATATATGTACACCCTTCCCTGAAATCCTGCCAAATGAGCTAAAATTCATCTTTACAGTGGGCTGTGACCATACCAAGCAAATACTTAGAGATCACAGTCAAAGCTCTGAAAAAATATGCTGATAGATTATGATTCAGAAAGGTGACAGAATGTATTGTTTGTGGAAAAAAAGGACTTGTGGCAACTTGCCTGCTTCCCCAGGTCCTGGAGCACAGCCAGCTACATTGCTATTATGACACAAATGAGTTTGTAAGTGCGTTTAGTGGTGTATCAGCTTGTTTCATTCACCTGATAGCAGCTTTTTATCATTCTTAAGAGTTTGCAATTTATTCTGTTTGCTCTTCATTTTTCTTTGTAGTGCATCAGCCATCCAAATTTTTTGCATGAATTTCAGTGACATTAACATTACTAGACCAGCAAATGTATGAGGCTATTGCATCTCATGGAATCATTCTGATGTGTTGTTTGTTCAGCTTCTCTTTTTATCAGTGTCCAGTAACAATGTTCTTGAATTGTCCCACTTATTTTTTTTAAATACTCATCAACCATACATCTGAAGTAATCAGCTTTAGGAAAATGAATGTTTTTTGATGACTTTCACCCACATACTTCACTGCAGCTTGCAAGGTGTGACTTTAATGATGCATTTTTTGGCATACTTCCATTAAATTTCATGAGGCCATCTTAAATCAAAAATTATTTTAGAAATATAAAGGATGGGAATTCAAACAAGTGACCTGTTTTCTGAGCTCTCTTCCAGCTCTCTCTGTGCACATACACTTACATGGAGAGCTATGCAAATATGGGTTCTGATACTGAAGCAGTCTGTCCGTGTTCAGCTCTACGCATTGCACCTGAACTATTAAGGCCAGCAGAGAATTGACTTCTGGATTCATGTTGCTGCTTCTAGCTTCACTCTCAGAACAGGCTATGGCTTCAAAGTACTTTAGATTCTGTGTTTAGTTGGGGCAAAGTCCCTCAGGACTCCTGTGTTGATATTTCTCATGGAACCTTAAACTCTGTATTCCTATCTTTTGAAATGTGGAGCAGAGGACACGCTGGTGCCTGGGGCTCCAGGTTCTTTGTAAGGCTGGCCTGTCTCCTCATTCCACGAGTTGGTTCAACCACTTGTAGCTTATGACACGTCCTCTCTTCCCCTCAAGAGCACTGTTTTCCTCAGCTCAGGTTGATGAGGAAGCCCATGACTAATATTACCTGTCTGCTCTGATAAATCCACTCCTGCCATGGTGTTTGGCTCCATCTCTTAATCAAGCGGTGACTATGCAGGTGTGACAAATATTGGTTTTACCATTCTGGCAAACCTGAGAGACTGCAGAAAGACAAAGAAAAATAAAACATTACCTCATCTGGGCAAATTAATAGTTAACTGGCTACTTTCAAGGGGTATTTAAAAGAGTAAAATAAATATTTCATCCTTTGTTTATTCTTAGTTTAAATCTATCTATCTATTATTGGTATTTTAACACAGTGTGACAGAACTCCAAAAATTCAGTATAATTTCTGAAATTTGTGGTAAAGTCCAAGCATCCAAACAGTACGATAGTTGGATGACTGTAGGGAGAACTCTGTAATAAGATTTCTCAGAAGGGCACTTCAAGAAAAGCCATATTACCTATGGACAGCTACAACAAACTGTAATGAGATTTAAAGACTTGTCTACCTATTCTTTCACAGCTACAGAAAGATCATATCCTCAGCGACTTTACTACAAACCCAGGAATGCTACAACCAATTTAACAAGTGTATAAAAAAAGAGATATTAGTACTCTCTGTTAAGTTCCCTTCTATTCCTGAAGTATGACGATTTTAGGATTCACTGGCATGCATATTTTATCCTCGCATGAGGATATTGATCCTGAATGTAAACTGCAGCATTTGCACTATTCAGATCCTAAGTTATCAAGTCAGTTTGATCTGCACTTATTATAGGGGCTATTGTGAAGCTTATTTCAAATAATTCATTTTATTCAGCAAATGAATTGGAAAAAAGACAGAATTTTAGATGATGTGACCTGAAACCATGAGTACTGAATGTTGAACTCTCTATGGTTTATTGAAATATATTTTAAAGTGGATTTTATTTGTTTGGGTTTTCTCTATATGTTTTGCACAGCTTCATTCTACTAAATTACAAAATAATTACTGAGACCCCCCAAAAAGAAGATGGGAACATTAGTACAAGAACAGTATTTCAAGTAGTCTTTAATTCAGTGTAGCAGAACAACATAGTCAATAGGCAAAGCAACTACCCTAAGCTGAACTGAAAGCTGAGAACTCCCATGCAACAGATTAAATTTACCATTTAACACATAATGCAACACACGTGAATAAAGATGGCTCTAAAACATAAAAGAGGTTGAAAACACACAGATTGTATCTGCATTATTGCTTTATTATGACTGAAATTAAAAAATACTCCATGGTGAAAAGCGCTGCCACTAAAGAGACTAAAGTACTTTAGATGTTGATTCCTTGCAACCCAAAGTGAAGAAAATGAAAGTTTAACAAGCAAAAAATGTATCCAGTGAGAAAATATTTCATCATTCATGCACACATCCTTTCATGCTCTTTGAACAGAATTTCAGCGGGGAAATAAGCTGTCCTATATCTTTATAGCCACCTGGACAATTTAATGCACAGTCTTCAGTGCTGAGACCTATTTCAATCAGTTTGTCTCCCTAGGGAAGGGTTGCAGGGTTCTCTCTCTGCCCCCAACAGTACTATGATATAGGTCATTCTAGGATGTGTCATCCTGGGAGTTTCAGCACATGAGGAAAAAAGTTTTAGGATTGCAACAGATCTTGTGCTCATGGGGTGATCAAGTTAGGTGGAGACATAGGAATTTGGTTAAGAATTTCTTAACTGCAGATTTAACTCAGATAGATATAATTAGCATTGAAATAGCATGTAATTAGTTTTTTAGCATATACGAAATAATATGGTGACAATTTTTTTAGGTTGTTAATACTGGCTTAATTATTCTCCTGTGTGATCTTGGCAGTAAAATGGGAATGATATTTAGCGTCTAGTGGCAGAAATGGAGAACATAATCAATGATTTATTTCATATTCTTACCTTAAGGATATGAATAGCTTTTATTTTTATTTCTTTTTGTAGTAAGTTCTCTCTGTCCCCTGAAGTAATTAGTGCATTATAAGGTTTGACACTGTATTACTTAAACATACTTATTTTTAGAATGTAAGAAGGAATTGCAGATTTCTGTAGTTCAAAACACATGCTGATGAGTTTAAGTTACATGTACCAAAACCAATGTCTCTCTCAAACTAGTGTTTTCTGTAGGTGGTGTTATGGAATTCATGCCATATATTAGAAGATTAATTTGAAACATTTTTGCTCCCTGAGGTAAACTCAGAAGATCATCTACTGATAATTTGTTTTGCTAAAACAGCATTTCTAAGTTTGGTTCCTGAGAAAATTCTCACTTTATGCAGTGTTGGAAAAGTTAAAAAGAGTTTTGAGAAAATTCTCCTCAAGACTTTTTCAATTTTTTAATTCCCCAGCCTGAATCATTGCAGACAGGTTAATTTATTTTAAAAGACATGAAAGGATTTAATCTCTGTAGATTAATTAATCTTTTTTTTCTTTTTCTTTTGTCTCTGGGGTTTTAAATAAGAGCTGCTCCTACCACTTTTCCAACAATTTAAGATGGATCAAAGTGAATGAGCAGTTCATATAAGATTTCAGGTGCAAACAAACTCAGAGTATAATCTTTGTTCATTTTGGATTAGTATTTGTCCCACAGTTATAATTTTGGGTGATGTTGTTGCTGTTTTGTCATATTTTTGGAAGATTCAGCAGTTAAATCGCACTGATTTGCACAAGCTGAAGATCTGGTATTGAGGACGTTGGCCCACAGGTGCTATATGCAGACAGGGAATACACTTCATGAAATCTTGAATAGGAAAATTATTTCCTTCAAAATTATGCTATGAACATAAACAAACAACTTGAAGAGATCTTGAGGTAATTAAACCCCAATATAGCAAGTCATTCCAGACCCTTGAAGCTATTCTGACTCCCCATGTGCATGTGAGAACAGGAAACTCGAGGAGGTAGTAATGAAACAGAAAGAGATCAGATGGGAATTCAGTGTCTTTATTTCTTTTGTCACCTGAGCTGGCTGGTTGCATTCTAGTTTGGGTATTTGTGCATGGTGCAGCAATCTGTCATGTAAATATACCTTTCAGTCACTTTGTCCCTGATATTTGATGTTGTTCTGTATGATTACAGAGTTTCCAGAGAAGCTTATTGTATTTCTTGGCACTTTTTATATCCTTGAAAGAAAATTTTATCTTGACAAGGAAATGCACGCACAACTGATATTTTGATTGTTGTGGATACAGAACAAGAAACAGAGAGATCAAACCTTATCAAAAGTTTGAATTTAGTTTTTCTGACTGTTTTATTACTAGATTTTTTCCAACAGCAAATTTACACTACTTCAGTAGCACTTTCCTAGTAACATTTTCAAAGCATTTGTTGCAATTTTTAATGCGCTTGGTGGTGAGCAGACCCCCAAAATTAGATTCTTAATACAAATCTTCAAGTATTTCATGAAGCGTTGATTTCAGTAGAACTTCTACCATCTAGAGTCTTTAAATGACAAGTTCATGCCATCAAGTGGGAACCAAATAGTATGTCATCAAAGTCAATCTGATGTTGATTTGCCTGCAGAACTTAGAGTCCCATAAAAGAGAGTAGTTAAAATCCACAGACCGTAGCAGAAGACCATAAATGCAGGATTTACAAGGTCATAGACCTTGTAGATCAAAATATACACTCGGATCAACAAACAAATTAAATTAAATTAATGATAAACTCAGAGCCAGGGAGAGGACATATGAAGAACTGGGTAGTAAGGAGGAAACTCAGGTGGTACAGTGTTGCTGACACAAAGTTGAGATCCTGCAACTTAGGAAATATCCTCTACTTTAACTGGAGTGATACCAACACTGGGTGGGGGAGTGGAAGAAATGGCTTCTGCTTTCCTCTCCAGTACTTAAAAAGAGCTCTTTGATAAGAAATGTAGTTGAAAAAAGAACACTTCATTTTGGCAATTCCAGGTTGAGTAGGTCTGATAAAGTATTCACTTTGGGCCTTTAGTACTGTCACAAATAACCAATGAAATGCTAGAAAAACAACGCAAATATTTATCTAAATTATACAGGACAAAATTTCATGTGGCCTCCTTTTGCTGTCTGATCCTCTTATGAAAATCAAATGGAAAGTTTCCCATTGACTAACTGAATTTTTAATCAGCCCCTAATGTGTTTCAAAAATATAACTGCAAAATCAACCATGAAGTGTGTATGTGCAAATGTCCCTTTTGTGCAAAATTGGCAACTAAAGAAATTTTACCTAAATATCATAGGAGAAACAGATTAAAATGCTGGCACATGACACTTGGTTTGAGATTTTTTTCATACACTTGACATGATATCCCTTTTTATCTGATATTTCTCTCCTGAAGAAAAGAAAGAAAAAAAAAGAGGGGAAAAAAAACAAGAAAAAAAAAGAAAATGCCAAATAGAAAAATACCTACTTTCCCACAATGCTCTTCAGTATTGCCTCTGGTGGAAGGTTATATTTTGCAAAATAAACTACTATTTTTTGAATAATTTTTCTAGTTTTACTGAACTATATCTAGATATTTTTATTTTGCTTCATTACTAGTGGTTAAATAGAAAAAGAAAACATTGACATTTATGTTTTTTGTTCTACTTTCAACTTTTGCTTTTGCTTTTTTGTTAGCTCCAACTATCTTTCCATTTTCTCATGCAAAGGTCACTTGCATTAGTTTCTGTCGAGATTATAGATTATTTAGGATAGAAACAGAGCCTTATTGAACTGGTTTTGGATGAGCACACTGGGTCTGACTGAGTTCATTTCCCCATACAAGCCCTCACAGTGCTGTGCTTTGCACTGGTAGCCAGAAGGCTGTTGATAACACACCAGTGTTTTGGCTACTGCTGGGCAGGGCTGGCACAGCATCAGTGCTGTCTCTCAACATTTACTCCCATCAAGGGGCTGGGGGTGGGCAAGACTGGGAGGGGACACAACCAGATCTGCTGACCCAAATTAACCAAAGGTATATTCCACACTATATGATGTCAGCTCAGATATAAAAGGAGGAGGAAAGGGAGTCATTTGCTATTTACAATGTTTGCTTTCCAGAGCAACTGCTGTGGGTGCTGAAGCCCTGATCCTGGGAACTGGCTGGCCATTGCTGCTGATGAGAAGTAGAGAATAAACATTTTTGTCTTTTCTCTTTGCTTTTCTGCATGCAAACTTTCACTTTGCTTTAGTACACTGCCTTATCTCAATCTACGAGTCATTTTTCATCTTATTTTCTCTCCCCTGGCTGGAAAGGACAGTGGTAGAGTGGCTTAGTAGCCACCTGGCATCCAGCCAAATGCAACCCATCACAATGAGATAGAGTTAATATTCTTCATAGCAACACATATGGTGTTGTGTTTTGTATTTGTGACCAAAACAGTGTTGGTAACACACCTGAGTTTTAACTATTGATGAACTGCGTTTACACAGCATCAATGAATTCACCATCCCACCAGCAAGAAGGCTGAGAGTGAACAAGGAGTTGAGAGGGGACACAGCCAGGACAGCTGTCCCCAGCTGACCCAAGGGATATCCCAGATCATATGGCATCGTGCTCAGCATATAGAGCTGGGGGAACAAGGAGGAAGGGGAAGGAGTGATGCTGTTTGTCTTCCCAAATCAGTTATACGTAATAGAGCCCTGCTTTCCTGGGGATGGCTGAACTCCTTCCTGCCTATGGGAAGTGATGAATGAATTTCTTGTTCTTCTTTCCTTGTGCATGCAGCTTTTTACTTTACTTGCCACATGATCTTCATCTTAATCCTTCAGTTTTCTCTCTTTTTCCCTTCTAGTTCTCTCTCACATCCCTCTGGGGGAAGGTAGTAAGTGTCTGTGTGGGGCTGAGCTGCCTACCATGGTTAACCCACAGTGCCTTTGTATTTTAACGTTATTATCAGATAATTGAAACTCAAGCACACTTTGGTTTGTCAACAAAATTTAAATAATTACTAAGATCTTCAAGAGTAACTGTCAGTTCAGTTTTACATATGCATGAAACATGTAATTTTTCCATGCATTACTTTATGTTTACTTACACTGAACCTCATCTGCCACCTTTTTGACCATTTTGTTATTTTCATGAAGTCCTTCTAGAGTTCCTTAACCTAGGCATGACATCTGAACACTTAACGATTTTAGTATCATCCTAAAACTTGGATACTAACTTATTACTCTCTCTTTCAGTTCAGAGATAGAAAAGGTGTATAAAATGGGCCTCAAAAGCTGTCCTTGTTGGACTCACCGGTGACTCTTCCCCATTATGAAAAGTGTCCATAAAAACTTTCCCTATGCTTTCTGCATTTTCTGTTATTCTTTTCCCTAACATTTGAATCTCAAAAATATTTAGACCAGTATTTATCCATTCATTCAGCTTATGTTGACTATCTGAAATGGGATACATATGAGAAATTTCTGTTACTCATTTCTCAGTGTGGTTTAAAATGTGTTTGGAAAAAATCTCATTCTCAAGGATGACTCTCTAGTTTTCTAAAGTAATTTCTCTAGAATTTAAAAACATTACTATGGATCTCTTTTGTTTAATTCCCACTAAATATTTCCAGTACAAACAAAATGGCATAGATTGTTTCCTGCAAAGGGATACAAATGGAAGTTATATGAGTAATGTGCAGTCAGTGCTGTAGCTCCCTCAGTATTTTTCTTACATTTGTTTTGTGAATGTGTAATCTGAAAAGGAGAAATTATGTTCAGAGAACCTTTCTCTGTTGAGGTGGTTATATATGCAGAAACTCCATTACAGATGAAGGGGCTTACTTTGGAAGTGGGTAAGCAGGACAGTTTTCCAAATAACAGGTCTTGAATGGTGCTATTTAAATTTACATAAGAAAGCACTAAAAGATGCCCAGTGTAGTGAGAAAGAGGAGAGGACCATACTTTGTCCTTGCTTGCCAACTATTTCATTCTACTTACACCATTTTTCAACACCAGTATGAGAAAAAGCATTTAATTTATGTACATTTATCTAATAAGGCATTAAGATATCTCATTTGTTCATATTTCAACATACTAAGGCACTTCCTCACAACTCAAAGTGCATTATAAGAACTTGCCACCCTTTGCATAGATGATGCTCTTTCTCAAATACAAATGCTATAATTTCAACTGAAAGACTGTAATTAATCATAGTTTCTTAAAATATACTAATATTAATCACTTCCCACCATGCAAATTGAATAGAGTGCAATATTTTCCATACTGTAAATACTATTTTTTTAACAACAGTAATTGCCATTAGAAAACAGAGGCTACATCAGTTTTGATATTTTCTGAATAAAGGACTCCTACTGTTAATGTAATAATAAAAGACAAAGACTTAGCATTTATCTGAACCCACAATGTTCAAATGAAGTAGGTGAATCAGTTCTATTTTCTGATTATAATAACACATTTGCGTAGTCCTTTTTAAAATTAATCAATGATTCATCTCTTTCCTATTTCCTATAAATGCTAAAAATGAAGATTATAAAAATCTTTAGGGTTTCAAGTTTGCATTTAATAATAAAGGAAAACCTGACCAAAGAGCAAGAAAAAAAAGCACTTTATTTTTGTATATATGGGATTTTTTTTTGCAAATTATTTGTTCTATGCTATGTACTGGTGCTTATTTGAAATGCTTTGGGATAATTATCAGGTATTTATTAAATTTTCATAAATACTATGTGTGAGGAATCTAAAATTAATGGTTATTTCTCCAAAATATATATTAAAACTATTAGATATTCAATTTTTTTTCTCTAGAAAAAACAAATAATAAAAACTCACAGAAGTAGTAATACACTTAGAGCATATAGAAGAATGGGAAAGCAATATATGCAACAGAAATTACTATGGCATATATTTTTTACATTCTCCAAACTAAGTGCAGTTTCAGGAGTAAAGATTATGGAAAATTCTTTAGTACTGGATACAGGCTTGTACAGGCAATCCTACGGAAACTCAACCAAACCCCACTAAACAGCAGGGGCTTGATTCAGTTTTTGACTCAAGCATCAAGTGCCATTTGATATATCGTACCATGTGCTTCCTGGTATCCTGCTGCTATTGAAAAGGTCAGGTGTCTCCCACTGCTTTTGTGCCATATCTGCCAGCCCCATATGGACTATTTTGGGATCTTAGGATATTGCAAAGGGCCCAGTGAACTGAGCAGTAGGGGGTTACGTGCAAGTGTTTACAAAAATGCTGCAGGACTGAGGGTCCATGGTGGACAGGAGAGACCTAGAAGCCTGAATTCAACTTAAAGCTGACTCTAATATACAGATAATTGTCCTTACGTAGACACTTAGCACCATTTAAGATAAAATCTTTTGTACAGCTTTTAGCTGCAGATCCAAAAAGATTCATGTTTCCTATGGTGTTATATCATATGCACTAGGTTTGTGTAAACCATTCTTGCATACCCAAGAGCAACATGTCTCTGACTTAAACAGCAAGTATTTATTCACTGACAACTGAAAAAAACCCTAAATGTCAATATTTTATTCCTAAATTGAATCCCATCTCTACCACATAAAGATTACAATTTCAACTGAGAATTAAGGACCAGATTCATTTACTCTGTTTCCTAAATCAATCTGTTTTCTTCATTTTTTCTGCTATGGTAGATTTGGTACGTTTTTCACACCTCCAACCCTCAGCCTTCCATCTTGATTTTTCCCAGTTTGAAACTCCATTTTACTCAGAACACACTAGCTCAGTAAAACATGCAGAAATATATTCTCTATGTTCTCCAAAGTAACAGTTTAGCTCTGTGCTTTCTAAGCCATATCCATAATTCCTCAACACCCTTAATAAGGCATTTTCTGGTCTTCAACTTCTATTTAATTTCAACTAATTGGATATTAAGTTCACATAATTTATTTCATTACTGACTGGGGTTTCCAATAACTTAGATTTAGAACATTATGTAACATACAGGTCAGCTGAGAACTTGAAATTAGGTGATTTCTTTAAAATTAAAATACAAAATGGAAAAAATGGATACTAAACTAATGCAGTTCAATTTGAAATGCATAGGCTCTTTCATTTTCCTTATTACATAGCAAAGGTAATTCAGAAGTCTATAATCTTCCAGCTGATACTCTTGAAATGATAGTGAACCAGATTTTGCCATCCTTCTCATACAAGAGTAGAATTGTCCACCATGAGTAGTCTAGATGGTAACCACTGGAAGTTAATAAATTGACAAAACTGGAATATCTCAAATATTTTCATGGAGGAAGAGACAAATTGGCATAAAATGAACATGTTAAGAACAGGATGAATGCATAAAAGATATTCAAAGATAGCTTTCTTTTCAAGAAGAAATTACAAGTTCCTTCAACTAACTACATTAACAAGTTGCAATTGTTTTAGCCAATTAGATGTCTCAATGATCATGTCTTGTCATGGTGGTGCCCAGCACACTGTGTTTGATTTAGAGCAGGGATGAAATCCCTGCATTTGAACTGCGATAGGGTTCAAAGACAAGGAATTAACACTTTCCCCTTCTGAGCTGAAATTGTATATTGATGGAAGAGTAAGCTGTGTCACATATGATGAAAACCAGAAAAGTAACAAACAACATTCAAATGTAAACAGCCCATAAGAGAGAAATGATATTTGTAGGACTCCTTTACAGGTAACTTTAACAGTAAGATGCAGCATCTAATTCCTCTATATTTGCCCTTATTCTGGTGTCAAACTAATATTCCTGAGTATATGAGAACAGAGATCCCTTCCCTTGGGTAATTTGTTTCCCTTTAGGATATTCTCTCCAAAATTGGGAGCAATGGGTTCAGACTGAAGAATGCTGAGAATAGGTTACAGTTTATCCCAATCTCAGTTTTCTTCTTTTTTTAATCTCCAGAGTGCAGGTGTGTTTACCTCACTAGCAGGATTAACCTCAGAGATATCCAAAGTATTGCTTGCTTGAGAGAAAATGACACTGCCATATCAAAAAGGGAGAAATATACTTGAAAGCAATATGGGCTCTTTTTGCCTCATTTATACAACAGAATCATTATTATTTTTATTATGCTATAATTTCCATAATCCTGTTTGGCACTTTCTGATTGTATAAATATTCATTTAATATTTAAAAAAAAAACGTTAAAAGCTTTAAGGAGTTCAACTGTGCAATATAATGCTGTCAAATGTAATTGTGAAGGTTGCTTGCACCTTTGTATGTACAGTAGAGCACACCCTTCCTTGAGGGTTTGGTCTTGTTTCTTGTGCAGTTAATGAACAGAAATTGGTGTGATCCCAAGTTATTTTTATTACACTGAAGACAAGAGTGATAATATTCCCTACAGGTTTTCTGTAGGAGTCCTTAAAATTATATGGAAGAGCTTCACAAGCACTGATTTATTTATTGTTTTTTCTCAGCAGCTTCGTAATATGAAGAATTATTCTTCTTATTTGACATATGGGGAATCTGGACATAGAGACATGACAGACAGAAACATTCATTGTTTTTGGATGCCAGTTTTGAATATCTGGACCTAAATTATGTCAGCATATGTTGGGTCATACAGCACTCTCTATTTAAATATAGCACAGCTCTTCTAATTTCAATTGCAGCTGAAAATATTCAAAACAAAATTCACAGCCTTTAATTAAAAACACAGGAAATGAAGAACATGCAATTAATGATTACCTGTTAAATGTCTGAGTAATTTTTCCATTATATAGCCAGAACTCAATTCCCCAAAGCAACACTTATTTTACTTTTTGATAAAGACATTGCTTTTCTTTCCCCAAGTACCATATATTTCCAGCTTCTGTAGCACAGGACAGGATGTGTAAGTTTCCCTTTCTACATAGTTTTGCACAGTTCTACTTCATCTGC
>JAOXXN010000446.1:105400692-105411352 GCA_026770055.1 Myrmophylax atrothorax | reverse complement strand
AGTGTCAGACCCCAGTGGCTGAATAACATTAACACAGAGCTGAAAAAAGACATTTACTGCTCACATCACTTAGGTAGAGTATATTGTCCTGCAAATTAAAACCCACAATTTATGCAACTATTTCAGAATATTATCTATCTCTTGTCACTCCATAAATGTAGTGGGTTTTTAAAACAAAATGCTTGTCATTCTGAACAGTCTTAATATCAAGTCTGAGATATTCTGGTTTTGACTGTCTTAAAGACACATTAAAGATAATGTAATTTGTTAGTGTTTACTAAAATCCAGATGTATTCCCCAATGGGTTTTACATCTCACATAGCATCCGTCTATTAAATTTTACTGCTAGAGATGTTCTTACTTTTATGAGACCAATATTTTTGCAGGTGTAGAAACAAATTTCTAGATGCCTAAAGGAAATAATTTTCCAGCTTGCCTTTTATGAAGTTTTCTGTAAAATCCAAGTTGCTTCATTCGCATCTATATTTCTACTTCTTATTAAAATTACAAATGGATCAGTAATATTACAGGAGCATCTGCAAGTGGCAGAAGAACCTGCAAAAATCCAGTTTTAGTTTTTCCATCAAAGTTTTAGTTGGTTATAATTTTTCAAACCAGTCATTTCATACAGTGCACCAGTGTTAATTACATTATGTTGAATCACAAGAGCAAACCAGCTATTTAGAATTTTGTGCATGAAACTACTGTCCAACAAGCACAATAACTTATCCCCAGCTAATAACAGCCTCACAAACAATTTTGACAAAAAATCACATTCGAATGAGTATCTAGCAGTTAGCAACCCATAAAGATCTCAGCCTTCTGACAATTATGTGCAGCCATTTGTTTTTGCAACCCTTTGTTAGCTAGCCCTTATCTCTTTGTCTAGGTTTTAGTTTAAAAGTGAGATTCAAGGTAAAGCATTTTGTAACTTAAAAAGTTAAAGTAATCCCTTGGAGTACTTCAGAGAGCATCACTTCATCATGGAACTACTAAATTATATGGACATACCTATCAGTCCAGGTTGTTAAGCAACACCCACAGGCTGTTGGTTTATTGGTAATGCATTTGATGTTGATTCTAACTATCCCATGGTTGGTATAAAAACAAAAATGAAAAAGATTTTCCTTTTTTAGAGTTGGTAGTTTCTGACAAAATAATGCCAAAACAGGCATAAATTGGAAAGTTGATCTGAAGCCCATTAGGCCTAATGATAGGATGTCTGTATTTGTACTTCAGTAATAATGAGTTCCAGTTCTTTAATAATTCCCGTTACAATCCAAAAATGGCATGTCAGGTCCTGTGCCACAGTCATAAGGACTCACAGAATGAGTTTAATATTTATGGATACATGTGTGAGATGCCTCATTCAATTAATTTCATGTGGTTGATTGTAGATACATAATCATAGAATCATAGAATATGCTGAGTTGGAAGGCACCCACCAGGATCATCGAGTCCAACCATTAGCCCTGCACAGGACATCCCAAGAATCATACCATGTGCCTGAGGTATTGCCCAAATACTTCTTGAACTCAGAAAGGCTTGGTGCTGCGACCACTTCCCTGGGAAACCTGTTCCAGGGCCCAACCACCTTCTGGGCTGTAGTGGTTGACCTTGGCAAACTGCCAAGTATTTACACAGAAAAGGGAAAATTAAAAGCAAAATGCAATACAACACAAAGATAAGAGATAACAAACAATTCTCCACCTCCCCATCAGAAACAGGTAGCAAAACTGAACCCATCCAAACATTGCAAAAAGGCTAACTTCTCTGAGAGATGCCCGAACGGGGGAAAAAGGGAGCGGCTAATAATAAAATATTTAGTCTCTGAGATAACGTAGTGGTGAGGTGGCAGTGGGGCCCAGTTATCCCAGAACAGTCATAGCAGGTCTTCTCAGGACAGTGGCCATGAAGAGAAGAGCGAAGGCCACCTAATCCTCACTGGTTTTATATCCCAGTTTGCATAATATGGTATGAAATATGTCTTTGCTTAAGTCAGGTGACACCTGTTCCTTCTAATCTACGTAGCAGCTACCACAGCCTACTAAAATTGAGGCCTACTAAAACTAAGGCCTAACTAGGCCAAACTACTGCAAGAGTGAAAGAACTTTTCCTGGTATCCAACATAAACCTCTCCTGACTCATCTTCATGCCATTTCCTCTAGTCCAGTCACTAAACACCACAGAGAAGAGATCAGTGGACCCCACCACAAGGAAGTTGTAACTGCAATGAGGACTCCCCTCAGTCTCCTCTTCTCCAGTTGAACAGACCAAGTACCTTCAGCCGCTCCTCCTACGACTTCCCCTCCAGACCCTTCACCACCTTAATGGCCCTCCTTTGGACATTCTCTAAGAGCTTAATGTCTTTTTTACATTGTGGCACCCAAACCTGCACACAATATTCAAGGTGAGGCCACCCCAGTGCAGAGCAGAGCAGGACAATCCCCTCCCTTGACCAGCTGCCAATGCTTTCCCTGATGCCCCCCAGGACACAGTTGGCCCTCCTGGTTGCCAGGACACTGCTGATATATTCAACTGCCATTGTCCAGGACACTCAGGTCCCTTTTTGTGGCACTGCTTTCCTATTTCTCATTCCCCAGTCTATAGGAACATCTGGGATTGTCCAATCCCAGGTGCAGAATCTGGCACTTGCCCTTGTTCATATGGTTGGTGATGGCCTATCTCATATATATTTTTTATGGCCCTTGTTTTAGTCTTGCAAATTTTCAGTTCCCTCCTTGTTGTCTTTGTCATTTCATTCATAAATAAATTTCCTGTCTTCTCTTCAGTTTGATCTTAGCCCCCTGTAAAAATCCTTACATTTTCTCTGTTTTTCCTCTACCTGTGTCTTAAAAAATTGTTGGAATCAGAAAAAAACACATTTTATATAATTAAATACTGCACCAGTTTTAGCAGAAGTAATTAGGCAGATATGTAGTATATTACTGAACATTTTATTGCTCTTCACACTGCTAGCAGAAAGACTATAATCTCTCCTGCTCTCCATCAGCCCAGGAAATCCAAATCTACCTTTAGCTGCCACTTCAACACATGTTGGCAGAGTTTCAGTCAATGTTATTAGTTTCTTTAAAACTCTCTAAATGATTGAAATGGAAACTGATAAGCTATATGAGTGTTGATTCATTATTATGTTAACTTTTTGAAATATGAGATTAATTTAAGGATTAGTTTCAAAGTAGTCTAATGCTTGAGTTTGTGGATTCCATGTGAAGTGGGCAAAAAAATCTCCCTCCATTCACAATGCAATGCTCTTCTGGTCATTTGGGTAACTTTACAGGTAGAAGATAGAAATTAGGTATTTTTATCCCAACATGGGGTGAAACACTGACCTCCAGTTAAATTGTATAGGTGAATAATCCCACAGTCCTCATCACTTCTTAAGTGTAAAAAAGATATTTGACCCATTGATTTGCTCTATTAACTCCCACGAAACTGCTAAAAATCTGTGTAGTGAGTCACTGGAATGACACAGTTCAAACAGTGAGTAAGGAGAACAAGGAAACTTCCACACTTATTCCTTCTGGATTTTGGTTAAATAAGAGGATGGTCAAACAATTGGTAAGTGTAAAATGTAAGTGTAAAATTTGTAAGTACAATATGCTTTAAAATGGAAATACGTAATAATTGAAAAAAAAGGGCAGGAAATATGGAGAAAACTAGTCACAGTACATTACTTCTTTTCAAAAGGCCCCGTCATTTGTTCCATTATCTGCTCAATGTTCATTTTGCAATAAAATGCATTCTCCATATAGCTGTAGGTAAAGTTACTAACGATCTTTTCAATGTTACAAGAATTATTCTTGGCTGAAAAGGGGACTACTTATTCGTGAAATGTTTTTCCCCAGTCTTTGCATTTTTTTGTTTGTAGTTTTGAGTTTTCTACATTATATCATGTTTTCCTGTCTCTTCCCTGTTTTGGACCTTGTGCTTTATGCTGAAGAATTATTAACTCTATTTTGGAGCTCTACTGTCTTTCTCTGCATAGTCAGAGAAAGAATAGGAGAACAGTGAACTCTGATCTTTTCTTTCCTCAATGCAATAATGTGGAATTTCCTGTCTTACATTCAGTACTATTTTCATTTACATTATACTTTTTATTTTACAGCAGGGCAAGCACAAATGAAATACATTACTAGTTTCCGATTAACTTCCTGAACATGCTATTGGAAGAGTAAAATGTTGCCTTTATGTGAAAATGAAATCCTGAGCTTATCTCTTTTCAGCATTAATGGCAAACTTGCTGACCAATATATTAAAATTATGTACAAGGAAAACTGCTTCCTTGGCTGTTCATATTGAGTCAAACTCATTCATTATGATTCTATATCTGAAAGTACAGACTGCAAATCAAATAACATATAAATATTTACAGAAAATGTATGTCTTTTAATATTTGGAAGTAATGGTTTTCAAGATTCAGTCTTCACTGAATTCCACAGAAATCTTGCCCATGACTAATCGGAACAGAATGTTGTGGTCACGTCAGCTTCTGATCCATCTCCTGATTTGTCCTGACACCTTGAGAAGATTCTTCCCTAAGAACTAGTTTCTGTTACTATAAAATGAGCTTGTGAAAAGTTGCTTAGCTGCTTTTGCTGCAGTATGGTGAGACATAGAGCTAACTGATCTGACTACCACTTTTTACGTTAACCTTCTTAATGTTAAAGCCAGATATCTCAGTTACATATCATATATGTGAGATGAATTACGTTATAGAGAAGTAGCTCTACAATCACTGTAAAGGGAGCTTAGTCTGATTTGCTTCAAATTTGGTAATTAAATTCTATATGTCTGAAGTGTGATGTATTTTGCTTTCTATTTTAAGACATGATGCATCATATGACTGAACCTGAGCATAGAAATGAATGCAAAGGAGACGTGTCACAACAGGCTCAGGTACACCTAGCTGGAATTCTGTGCCAGCTGGTCATTTGTACTGACAGTTCTCATCTCTGCAAGCTCCTAGACATGAGTACCAAACATACTGCCTGGCAGGATGTTTGCTGACAGTCCTCCAGTCTGACCCTCTGCTTGTGCTAAAGATTCAGGTATGTCTGGAGACCTCTGATAGCTGTATACACATGAAAAGCAAGTTATCAAATCTGACAGAACAGCAAAGGAGACAGAACCCAATCAAACATAAACTGAAAGGTTGAGGCTGATGACTAGAAACCTCACCCAGGTTTGTAAATTATAGCAAAGAAGTGTCTGAAATCATACAGTCCCCATAAGCTTAGTACTTCTCAGTCTGTAATCAGAATAAGCCCCAGGCTTATAGGCTTGGACAGATATTTGTTGCCAGGACAGTCATTACAGTGTGTCTTTAATTACCTGCACCTGATTCAATTGTTTCTTCAGTTATCATTGTGCATCATTCATCACTGCCTCACTGCCTCAAAAAAAAATCACCTCCAGCAACAGGGAGATGAATAGTTTCCAAACAGAAAGTTTCTCTGTACATTTAAACAACTGAAAGTTTTTCAGCGTTTTATTTGCAGTCTATCTATGACAATTACCTTCATTTTGATCTAGAGTGTTACTGCAGATAATTATGCTTTAAAAAAAGCAAAACAGGATGAAATTTAATATGAGTGTTCAATAAACAAGTCTTCCACTTCATGTCCTTGTTTTACCAAAGATAACTGGATCAACACTTCCACAAGTTGCATGCTCAGGTACCCTCTAGAGAGATTATCTTATTTTGCATATGTATACATGTATATCAAGACTCTATGAGACATTTTCCCATGGACTAGGTTTGACTTCTGCAGTAGGCAAGTAAGTACATGCTGTACAACATTAATAGTAATGCTTTGTAACTCAGGAAAACATAAAAAGCCATAGCAAAAATCAGCATCTTATTTTGCTAAGTGCAAGACAAAAACTATAATAAAGCAGTTTCAGTGCAGAAGTTTATAAATTAACTCACTGCATGTAAATCTGTTATTCAGAAGGTATGAAATGATTTGTAGGATCAAACAAGGCAGAGGCCCTGTTTGTAAACAGAACTTCAGTTCTATTAAATGAATAATCAAACCAAAGTGGAATCCTTTATCTTGTTTCAATTTGGTTTATAGTTCTACATCATGAACTTTGCAGTCCAGGTAGGACTTTCTCCCTCTTATTTGCTGAGCTGTCAAGGAGAAAACCTTCCCAACCACGGATAAATCCTAGGCTCTGTGAAAGAATACACTGCAGAACATGAACCATGCAAGGTAGTACAGCAACCTGGCATAATCTTAAAAAGTTCATGAACTCCTAACTCAGTGACTTTCATTGACTTTACCTGCAACCACACATTTCAGGTATTTGGCCAAAACTGTTAATGAAACCAAGACTGGGTTTCTCAGGTGATGTAAAGGTAGATAACAAGTCAAACCATGGAATCATAGAATTGTTTAGGTTGGAAAAGACTTCAGATCATCTGGTCCAACCACTAACCTGACACTGCCAAGTCCACCACTTAACCATGTCTCTAAGTGCTACTCTACACTTCTTTTAAATACCTCCTGGGATGGTGAGTACACCTCTTCCCTGGGCAGCCTGTCCTAATGCTTGACAACACTTTTGGTGAAGAAATTTTCCTAGTATCCAAACTAAACTTCCTCTGGTGCAACTTCAGGCCTTTTCCTGTTGTCCTATTGTTTGTTAACTAGGAGAAGAGACTGAACCCCTGCCTGGATGCAACCTCTTTTGGGTAGTTGTAGAGAGTAATAAGGTCCCTCAGCTGCTTCTCATCAGACTTGTACTCCAGACCCTTCACCAGTTTCATTGCCCTTCTCTGGACATGCTCCAGCACCTCAATGTCTTTTGTGTCATGAGTGGCCCAAAATTGAACACAGGATTCGACATGTGGCCTGGCCTCACCAGTGCCAAGTATAGCTGATACAAGCCAGGATGCCATTGGCCTTCTGGGCCAGCTGGGCACATTTCTGGCTCATGTTCAGCTGGCTGTTGACGAACATTCACAGTCCTTTTCTCACAAGCAACTTTCCAGCTACTCTGCCCCAAGCTACACTGCATGGGGTTGTTGTGACCCAAGAACAGGACCCAGAACTTTGCCTTGTTGCACCTCATACAATTGACCTAGGCCCACAGATCCAGCCTGTCCATATCTCTCTGCAGAGCCTTCCTACCCTCAAGCACGTCTACGCTAGCTCCAAACTTAGTGTCATCCATAAACTGAGTGAGGGTGCACCGAGGAATCCCCTTGTCCAGATCAATGACAGAGATGTTAAACAGAACTGGTCCCAGTACTGAGCCCTGGGGAACAGCACTTGTGTCCAGCACCAGCTGGATGTAACTCCATTCACCACTTTCTCTGGCCATCCAGCCAGTTTTTACCCAGTGAACAGTGCAACCATCCCGGCAATGAACAGCCAGTTTCTCCATGAGAATGCAGTGGGAAATGGTGTCAAAAGCTTTACTAAAGTCCAGGTAGACACACCACAGGCTTTTCCTCATCGACTAAGCAAGCCGCCTTGTCATAGGAGGTGATCAGATTTTTCAAGCAGTACTTATCTTCCATGAACCCAGGCTGGCTGAACCTGATACCCTGGTTGTCCTGCATGTGCCATGTGATCACAGACAAGATGATCTGATCCATAGACTTCCCCAGCACTAAGGTCAGGATGACAGGCCTGTAGCTCCCCAGAACCTCCTTCTAGTCATTCTGTAGATGGGCATCACAGTGTCCAGTGATCAACTATGAGCATCCTGAGCCCAGCCTTCATCCTGGAAGAGGATAGCCAAGTCAATGATATTGTTTTGGGACTGTCAGTAATGCTATATACAGTCCACATAAATAATTAATCATTTATTAGCCATGCACTGGATACTCCCTGTTTGTGCAGTCTACATCAGATCTCAGTTGATGGTGGGTGTGTATCACAGCAGGAGGTTGCAGGGAGAACTTTTGGGATTCTGAGTTGGGCCTGAAGAGCATCCTGCAGTGAGGAGCCTCCCTACAGTAAGCTGGAATAAGTGCTAGCTTGGCACTGACTTCATGTTGAAAATACATTTCTCTACCCTCACCATAATTACATTTTGCTACCCTCACAGTAATTATTACTGAATTCAGATGGCAGCTATCTCATCCCACTTTGATGGTTCCCTACTTAGAAGAACAGTCTTGCTGAAATATTGTCATTTGCCTACTGAGGCAGAGGACACTTATTCATATGCAGCTCTGTAATCTTTCCTCTACCAGCCACTTTTGTTAGGCCATCTATCAACATGTACAAAAAGCCTCTACAAACAAGAATCATGTAACTTACTAGTGCATGGTAATTTTTTTTTTTTGTTAATAACAGATGGAAAAGGTTGTCATCTTACTGATATTAATATGTCCCCCAGTCCCACTGAGCCACCCAATGAGTCGCAATTAGCTGGCAGGCATCAGCCAGTTGAAGTAGACCCAAGAAGACTCAACCTCCATTGTTCCTTGGGCAATTCCTCCCTGGATTTGTTTTGGTTTTGGTTGGTTGGTTGGTTGGTTTTGTTTGTTTCCATTCATCATGATTTCCTGTCCTTGTGTTTTATATCTTCTTTATATTCTAATTTTGAATCCTCCAGTTGATAACCAT
Source organism: Myrmophylax atrothorax (assembly GCA_026770055.1). NCBI lineage: Eukaryota > Metazoa > Chordata > Aves > Passeriformes > Thamnophilidae > Myrmophylax > Myrmophylax atrothorax. The sequence goes on along the minus strand of JAOXXN010000446.1, from coordinate 105,402,743 downwards.
AAGCCTTTCAGCACTTCTGTATTTACTTTTCTTCTCTTGCATAACTTTACCTTACATTCTGTCTGATAGCTTAAGCAACAGATTTCTTTGTAAAATCAAGACAATGAGACACAGCTGTGACTGACAAAACTGAGTCTTTGGTCACAGAGAGGTGAACCTTAAGGCTGTGGGTTAGCAGCCTATTCAGAAAGCCTCTGTGTAGCAGTTTCTCTACTACAGTCCTGACATTTGAAGAGGGTGAATGTGGAAGAATGTTTTGAAAATATACAGGTTACTTCCAGAATTGCAGTTTGTGTGTGCGGAATCATTTTGAGAGAAAGCAGCACTGAGAAATGCACTTGAATCCCTAATGTTTGGAGCGTGTCACTGTACTTGTAGATGTCTGATAAAAAGAGCCATGGGGCTCGAAAGACAGAAAAGCATGTAAACCTATTGAGGGACTACAGAGTTTCACAGGTTGCTAATCTGTCTTGAGATTTCCTGGATCTCCCCAAATCCCTTTCCCTTTGCTTGTTTGTTTCAAGCAGGTAGCTGGCTCATATTCCTAAGTCTGCTGAAGCTGCCATTTCAGCTCCCTGGTCAGGTTTGCACTAAAGCTAACAATTCCTCAACCACTGAAATGGACAAAGGAAGTTGGAACCTTGAATTCAACTTATGTGTTTCATTGCCTTTCATAGTCATGACTACAGGATGAAAGGGGGCACCTCACTGAGAAACTCTCCTTGCTGTCAGAGCAATTTACATTTTGCATCCCTTTTTTTATCACTGGTTGTTCAAAGGATTTGGTAATAACAGCACTTGTTCTCTTCAGGAACTTTTCATGAACACCTGAACAGACTGTCCTTCCAGTTAACAGGCTGATGTGGAAGACACAGGAGGCGTTTGCACTTCTTTAGTCGAGCTATCCTTAGGATAGGAATACTGGGGGGCAGTGGGGAGGGCTGAGAGTGGGGTCTTTGCAGCATGAGCATGGCCTGACAGAGGCAAAACGACCACCTTTGTTATTTTCTTCCTTTTTTTAATTTCACAGAGTCCCAGAGACCAGTGGACACCTTAGGCTCAGCTCCCTGGCATGTACTGTAAACTGATGGTTTGGAGTACTTTTAAATACCTAGTCCTGGGTGAGTATTCTGGCCACTTCCAATCCTACAGTGGAGCTATTTCATGTGAAGTGGAAATGTAGGTCTAGAAACTGAAACTGTACCTGAAAATCCACCAGTCTCTCCTCCTCTTCAACCTTACTCATATATCTTACTTTCTGCAAGAAGAAATCTTGGAATTGTGGACTATAATGTGCTTGCAGAATGACCAGAGCTGTCTAGCCTTTTCCAGGACACACAGGTTAATTTTTTTTCTTACTTTTCCTCTTTGTGTGGCTGCTAGATGACTAAATGATGTCCAATTCATGAAGGCAGTATTCAACAAAGTAAGCAGCTCAGCAGTGTATTCTATGCACAGATCTCGTGTGAAAGGGGAGAATTAGTTCTTTAAGAGGTGCCACATTAGCATTTATTTTTGTCTCCTCTGTGTGTGTGTGTGTTGCATGATTTCTGACTCAACATTTTGTCTAATAAAATATCTGGTCTCATATTCTCTCTGTTCTAGGAAAAGGAACTACTTGAAAAGTTAAAATAATTTTTATATGTCATAAAATTTCTAGCTCTCAGAAGGCTTTACCCTGTTAGATTTAGAATATAACTTTGATCTGTTTATAGAATCATTCACTTAGATGAATATATTTTGTACTGGTTGCAAAAATGTGTATTTTATGTTTAATTTTTTGAACATCTGACCAAAACAGATTCATTAATATTATGAGCAGAGAAAACTTTCCCATGGTCTTCTAAGATTAAAAAAAAAAAAAGGTTAAATATAATATCACTAAATACATGTTATTCTTGAGATGACAATGAGTTGGGTTTTTTTATTTATTTAGAATTCAGCCACCCATCATCTTTGTATGGAATTGGAGTTGTAAAGAACTTTTGGAAATCAAGCTCTGCTTTTCTCTTTAAAACAGTCTGCGGGTTTGCTGGTTTGATGTTTGGGTA
>JAOXXN010000446.1:105389608-105400686 GCA_026770055.1 Myrmophylax atrothorax | reverse complement strand
TCTGCCTGTTTGCAGGTTTGATGTTTTGGTATAGAGTCTGTATTCCTCTACTCTGCTGAGTATTAACTCTCCAGGAATATAACAAATAAAAGAGGAATATCTGGACTGGTACATTTGCAAAACTGCTGTTATTATCACTGCTAGGTTGAATACTAGTAGAGGCTCAGTAGTTCCTGAACTGAGGAATAAAATATTTCATAATCCATAGTTTTCACAGTAGGTGATATATATTTACAGTGTGCTGAATGTTACAGCTGTGCTCTGGGCCTTGCTGGTAGTTTGTTGTATTTTTTGGTGCCTTTTTTTTCCCCACATTACTGTTCTGTCCTCTTTAGGATGGTGACATCCATTTCACAGTCTGACTGAAGTTACTTCTCATCTCCTGGTCTCAAAATTCTTCTCTTTATGGGAGAGCTTTACTTCTTGCTCTCTTACATTAACACTGGGAACATTGTAGTTTTATTGGTCAATCTGTTTCCTAGTGTTCATTTTTTATGTAGGCTATTCCAAATGAAATTCAAAGATAAGTCCAGAAACTGAATGACTTTTTCACAGTTCCACCAAATTTCAGCAGCTCATAGCTATTTAGCTTATTTATAACTGTCTGGTAGACTGTTTTATGTAACTTTTAGTACAGGCTCTCATAGTTCCCAAGACAAATACTGCTGTTTATTGAAATGACCAGCAGAAGCACAGTGCAACTTTAAAGATATTAATTTATTTATTGTATTTTTTTTGTGTGAACTGGGGCCCCTTTCCAAATTGTTATTCGTGTAAAACCTTGATATTATTCCTGAGAGAACTTTTTGAAGGTCAACTAAGAAAACCTGAAGAACTAAAAGGAAAGTTTCACTTTTTGGTCCCTTTTAGCAAATGAGCTTCTAGAGAAGGTGATGTTGTCAACATATGCTTAACAATACAACTAACTTTTTGACGGATTTTACTTTCCCTTAAGAGGAGACATTCTTAAGGAACCTCCAAAATAAATTTTCCCTGCTATGTCCATGATAATTTTTTCCTATATTGCCCTGTGTGATAGGCCATGAAAAATGCCCGTCAGGAAACATGGTGATTTATCAGTTGAGATAGGGGAATGTCGGTGACTTATGAATCAGTTTAAAGTATGGGTAGGAGACTAAAAAAGTAGTTTGGCTCCTAGAGTGAAATCTCACTGATAAAGGGAATAGAAATGGCTCCAAGATTATCAGAGATACAACAGAACATATCAATATATCTTGTTGAAATCTTAGTTATCTGTGCAATGTTATAGGAAAAAGACAAAGAGAAATCTTAATGTTGGTATTTACAAACTGAAAATGAAAAAAAAACCAGCTCTCTTGAACCACTTAGATTTAGGGAGACAAGGTCAGGACTGGAATGTTAGTGCAGAGCCTGATCAGGAAAGATGTCAAAAAGAAAACAGTGTACGTAGATGTCCTGGTTTTGACCAGGACAGAGTTAATTTTTTTGCAGTAGCCATGAGAAGGTGGAGCCTGGAGTTAAGTGGGCATATCTAAGTTGTTCGATACCACCTCATGTCAGGCCGGAGGGGGGAAGTAAGGGACTCCCTGGCTTCTGTGGAGATTGCCATGGCTTGAGGTCTAGAAGAAGCATGGTGGGGTAAGGAACCTGTGTGCCATTGTTTTTCCTTGTCTCACACTTGGTGAGGGTTTTGCATATCAATCACCCTCTCCTTTTACAATTTTGTTATTAATATTGTTATCGTTACTGTTAGTTTTCTTATCTCATTGCTGTTTCCAGTAACTTGTTCTTATCTCAACCCATGATCTTTGCCTTTTGTGCTTGCACCTCGAGGGGGAAGGGAAGTAAGTGCTGACCTGGTTTTGGTGGGAGCCCTAAAAGGGAAATACCATTCCTAAATCACGACAATAGAGGACTCCAGAGAGATGAGATGGTAAGAACAGTCAGATTTGCTTGAAAGGGAACTGAGGAATGTTGCAGGATAAGTTTATCCTAGATCCTTGCACTAGTGGTGTAACACCCCAGTCACAGAGCCACAAGCTCAACTGGGAGCTTTACTTTACAAAATATTCAAGACTTCCAAAGTTTTTGCCCATCGAACTTTTGCAGAGCCTTTGGTTTTTTAATACCTTGAGACTGTGTAAAGAGAAAATGCTGTACATGGCTTTCCAGAAGATACTTTTAATTTTAGATGAAATATGGGATAAAATAAGACAACTTAACAAAAGTTTAAAGGGTAACATACAAGCAAGTAGAGCATTCCACAAAGCACAGACCCAGCCCATACCAACCTACACAACTCAGCAGAATCCATTCCACTGGTTTTAAGTTACCTAAAATATTAAGGAAAAATATTAAAAGAGTAAAGAAAGAAAGAGTTTAAGAGAAGAAAAAAGGAGTAAATAGCTACCACCAAAGAGTCCAGCTGCCACCAAAGAAGTCCAGCTGCACAAGGCAGGTGGCACGTTCCAAGAGAAAAGGCAAGATGGAGACCACATGCTGCTGTATTTATGTGCTTTGGTCTTCTGTGGCTGCTCTTGCCAGGAGGGAAACCTGGCACTGACCCCTCCATGCCTGCCAGGCAGGGGTGAGGGGTGTAGCCAGTCAGAGGCTGAGGTAGGAGTTCCAGGGAGCGTGATGTGGGTGGAGTCCCAGCCTGCCCTTTTGACTGACAGATGTGATGCAGAGCCTGCCACATGGGCTCCTGAGCCCCTGCCATAAGGAATACGGAGTGGCCCTTCCCACACACGCACCTGAGCTGGTTCTGACTCAATAATAATATAATAATCCAGTGCCTCAAAAGTGGGTATATTTATGTTTTTCTTTGAACACAGAATAAATACGGGAAGGTGGGATTGGTAACAGCAATAAACTTTCATTCCTTGATTAGTTTGGAGAAACATTAACCTGATCACATTTTTTTTTTAAAAGAGACACTTTCAAAGTTTTTGTAAAGTGCAGAAGTAATAAAGGAAATACCAAGTGTTGGTAACAAAGATCAGTTATTTTACATTTGATTCTAATTTGATTTTGACTAAGTCCCAAAGACTGATAGAAATGTGAAAATGGGGGAAGAAAATACATGTGAAAGTGGAATTACAGCATTCATGCTATTGAAGTGAAGAAAAAACAGATTTAAAAAAACCCAACAAAACAAAGCTGGCCTCAGACTTGAGTTCTGTACATCTATCATAATAAGAGAGAATTTTCATGAGGAAAGTTTAGAACAGTTGGCATTTTCTAAAAGAGAGAGTATTAAAAAGTGTTCTGAATACATAAAGGTGCAAATACCTTGAACCACCTCTTCAAAAAGACTTACTGAAACTGCAGAGTAGACATTGTTTCTCAGTGCCTCTACCACTGTCTATTATGAGATGAATCTTTCCTCTGAGCCAGTGAGACAATTCTTATAATGTCCTCATGATGGTTGTGATTTACTTACCTCAAAAAAAGTGAAGAATAATGTAGACCATAATCTATCTGCCTGTTCGAAGTACATAATCTGGATATTGTGACATTTAAAAAGGGCACATGGCCAGCAAAGAATGATTAAAATCAACTGACACTTTTTTTCACTTTGTCATAGGTCCCTAAATTCTATGATCATGCAAAAGCCCTTTTTTTTTAGCTTCCCCCTGAACAGACCATGCAATCCATTAAGCCTAAAAGAAATTGCAGGGTCGGGGGCATCAAGCCCCTTTCTCTAATGGCAGGTATGGTTTTACCTCTCTTTTCTCTTTCCATGATAAGAAAACAAACTTGCTAAGAAAACCACTAGAATAGTTTTATTTATCATTCTAATTTTCTTTTTAGTGCTAATTTTAGTACATTTTTTCAATGTAATGTTCCTTTTATTTTTCTTACATCCAAACATTTTTACACTGTATTTCTCCTTTATTTCTTATGTAGTTAATATGAATAATTGAATCCTGTCCTCTTCATATTGGTACAATTCTTTGCGGAAAGCTATTATGTCTTCTCTTGACGTGTTTCTCTCATAAAAACTTCTCTGGTTCTCTCTTTTTTCTTTTTTTTTTTTTTTTAATTGTCTCCCCCCACTGTAGTTCTGCATTTTCCATGACATTTACTATCATGCAGCTATGCTCTGAATTCTGTCTTTTTACTACTTTGTGTGAACCACTGCAGAGAAGTACAAGATTACTTAAATCCATCCTGACACCTTGAGAGCATGAACATAGTTTTGGTTGTTCTGGCAGTTCTCTTGAGATTATGGTGGGGGTTTCTTCCAGAAATAGGGTAATTTCCAAAATCAAGACTGCTTCCTTTCTCTCACTCTGTTGGTTCAGTATGATCTGGTAGATCTCCTTTTCAAGATATACAGTTCAGCAGCTCAGTACAACTATTTGAGTGGTTAAAGCTAAACAGCCTTATTTCTGAGAGCAAAAAATTCAAAGTATCCAGAGATACAAAATTATCCACTGAGGGCAAAATCCACTAATGCACTGTTGTACCTAAACCTTTCAATTTCATAGGTATTGCATGAGATAGATAATTATAGTGGCCTTTACAATGGGAAGGGAATCTTCAATACCAAATTTCAAGACAGTTCTAAAAATGAAGTGTTTGAAGATTTTGTCATTTTTATAGTATGTTTTTTTCTGACTGTGGTTCTCACATAACATCTGATTTGATGAAACATCATTAATATTCCTTCAGTAAAGTTAAAAAGACACTCTACCAATACTTTAACCCCTTTTTCATTAGCCATTTTCATTAACCTGTAACACTATCAACTTTCTAGATGGACATATCAGAAACAGAGCACTAATTAATAAAACATTAATATTCAGAAGAAATAAAATTCACAGAGTACTGAACAAAAGCATGAGGTGCCATCACTTGCAGACTCAGAATGTGGTCATCAGACTCTATTGACCACAAGGGCTGCTAGGAAGGATACTATTACTGGGTTTTGCATATCAGCACTTCAAAATATCAACACTAATTGTCTGAAGTGTGGTCCGATGTCTTGATGCACACCTCAAGTAGTTCTGATAACATATTCTTATCAGAGATTTACTGAACTCTTTATATTGCTCAGAGTTTAAGCAGGTGTCAAGGGAAGTAATAATTTGAGGTCTTAGCCCATATGAGAAGGCAGAAGGTTTTGTGACTGGCACAAGGAGGTGTGCTTCTCCACGAGACATAAATAAGGTTGGGCTTCTTATCAGAGGGTGGGCAAAGGGCAAATGATGTTTATTTGAACATGTCAGTAAAACCATGTCTGTAGGGAAAAGAACAAACCAAATGATGCTTAAGTGGAGGAAAGTCGTGATCACCAGACAGCTCTGCAATCAGCTGGAGTGGGAACCCCTGAGCGAGCAGCCATTTCTGTCTATTACCTGAATGTAAGCGCAGCATGCAAGTCATTTGTTTTTCATCTGTGCTTCTAGACTGGAAAACCTCTACCCAATAATTCTATTACAGCATTTCTGTTAAATCGTGCAGTCTGAGTGCCAGTCAGTGAATTGTGTGCAAATACTCTATTGTATTTTTACTATTTTATTTTAATGCCCAGATGCAGATTTTCAGGGATTTCCATGTTAGATATGAATACACTAAATCTGAACAGACTTTTTAATTGTTATTATTTTATGGGAATTTTTTTTTTGTTTCTGAAAATTTACTCTGAATGCATCGAATACTGACAAAAAAAGGTAACCAAGTATATATATAGTATCTACATTTAATTATTTTAAAGGTTTTATAGCTAATTGGTTATTTTCCAAATTATTACATTAAATTATTATTTACAGATAAATTTAACCGCCATTTTGATATATGGACAGAGTATAAGATGAGCTGTTAGGACAATAAAGAAATTTAATGTTACTATAAAATATAGTTTACATTTTTTTCCTCATTCCTTTCTTCTTGTGGAACAAGGTGGGGAGAGGAATCTCAAACTAAAGCTTAATATTAGGCATTGTCAGTACAGCTGTAAAATTACTGCCAGTTTAAGAGATTATAAATATTAAAAGTCCATATCAATGACAAGTTTTACAGTATGCTGTAAATGCATTATACAGTAATGCCCCTTTTGCCTGAGGTATAATTACAACAGAAGTAGTCCACACTACCCTTCAAAAGTTAAAGCTGTGCAAGCTGCAGTCTGGGCTGCCTTTCACACTGGAGCTAGCTAGTTAATCATAGAAGGTTGTCTCTTTCCTAAATGTTCATCAGGTTAATAGGATGGAAGGGACAGAGTAGGAACCCTACTGTATTATGTACAAGAAAAGAGCACTTCTGGTTGCCAAGGCAGTGCTGTCTACCTCCTACCAGTAGAGTGAGTTTGAAAGGAAATGCACTATAAGATTACCTATTAATTATAGTTGCTATGTGGCACTTTATTAAATTAATAACTTCACCAAGAACAGCTTTCCTGAAGACTCAGAACAATTAAAACCGAGCCTTATTTCCAGCCTTACAGTTTTATTTCTTCCATTTGCTTTATCAAAGGCCTCCTGCAACAAATTACGTCGCAATCCATCACTGACTCTACACAAGAATGGCTTTTGATCCAAATGCTCACACTACACAACTTTACATGTATGTTGGAAACTACTCTTGAGGTGTGAGAAAGAGGAGGAGGAGGAGAAGAGGGCTTCTGCTGTTTCACTGGTTGGAGTTGGCTTTTCTTTCCTATACCCTTTGGGCTTAATCTTTACTTTTGTATCTTGAAAAAGAGTGAAGCTGAACACCATTGCAAAGCAATCATCCTTGATGTTCCCATTTCCTGCCATTCTTTCAAGGGAATGTCACAGTACAGAGCTATGAATCAAGTATCACTTACCTTGAAGCCAGCCGTTCATCTATTTAGATGAGTTAAATATCAACATTTGAGAAAAGTGGTCTAACTGCAAATGGCAATAGAAACTAAACTGTTTTCAAAGCATTCAAAACTAACTGCAGTTAAGCAAGCTAATGAACTGATGACCCAGCACTGCAATGTCAGGGATCAGAAACTGGGAAAAGCCATCCCATTTGATAGGGTTCAGTCTTGAAGTGCATGAAGGGTGTAAGGGTCTTATTCTAGTTCATATGTGTGCACAGCAAGTGTTCCTGCACCTCAGGGATTTTAAGCAATTTTTTTTCCTACATTGATAAGCTGCTGGAATTTGAGTGCTGGAACCTATTACAACAAAATTGTCCTGTCTGTTCTGGCTGCTTTACTATTCTTCCAGGGAGCTCAGGTTCCTGCACAAAACATTATATTGCTCATTAGGATGGCTTTCCTAATAGATGTATTTAAACAAAACCAACTCTGACCTTAAATATTCATGGAATTCCCCTTTCAAGAGCATACGATAAATATTAACAGGATGAAACTGATATTCCTGTAACAATATGACACAGTGCACTTTAGTAAAATTATTAAAGTCTTTAAGCTCTAAGGAGGGGCAATTTGTGCCTTTTGATTAAAAGCATGCCTCTTTAAAGTAGTTATATGGTGTCTGAAAATTATGAAAATGAGCTTCTCATTAGGCAGTAACCAGATCCTTGAAATAATAATAACAATATCTTGACCTTCTCTAAAATCCTGCATCCATAGATCACAGATACAATCTCCTAATGTCTAGATCTTGCCATTGTTAATCTTGTGTGTACGTACATTACATGTGGAATGTCAGTATGCTCAGTTGAACTTCCTGTCTGAATGAGGACATGTCACAGAAAAACCCAGTTTATGTAAGACTTCCAAAATGCTATTTTAGATAATAACTGAAGTTGCACAGTTTTGAGAGAAGCAAAAGTGAAAGTTCATTGGTTTGAAGATACTTACATTTCACAAGAAGAAGCATGGCTGGAAATAAAATACAGTGTTTTGTTTAGATTTCAGATTTAGAAAATACCTTTTCTTCAAGTATTGATGCAGCCATTCGACAAGATTTTATGAATTATGGGGTTTTTAAATGTCAGCAAATCAACTATCTTTCTTATGTGTTTGAGGAAGGATGAAACAAGGTAGCTTGGCAAACACATACTTGCAGAGTTTCTGCAATGATGAAAGGAGAAGCCACTTGTAAGGATGGGGACAATAGGAATACAGTGAAAATATCTTAACTAGATAATAACCTTGCCTGTTCTATGTGTGGAGGGTTGGGATTTTTTCTTTTCCTTTTTTAACTTTTCTTTTTTCTTCTTCTTCCTTGAGGATTAACTCCTGCCAGGAGAACAATACCTGGACAAGGATAGCAGGTTACCTTGTTTAATCCTCACTTTGTTACCATATGAGTGAAAAGAAGGGTAATGTCTGGTGGTTAGATTACGTTAGAGGCATTCTCAATGGCAATGATTATGAAAAGGCATCAGTAATCTTTTTTTTTTTTTTAGCAAAGAAAATCCTTAAACAATAATTTCTACTTCTTTTTTATGAAACCTATTTCTTCTGAAATATATTCTCTGTGGTTACACACAAACTCTGTTCTTTACTGTGGAACTAGAATATTGTATCCCACTACTGACTTTACTAAAGCTGCAAGATATTTACAATACTAATTAAAAGTATTGAGGGAAAACAGATCTCAAGTAATATGCAAGAACACTACTAGGGTAGGAACAATTAGGAGGAAGGTTTAACATTGTCCAGCTGTAAATACAGAAGAGTGCCACAGTTTAGAAAGTACATTCTTTACAGTTTTACGTGATATTTTTCTGTAACTGATAGATTCTAATCTCTAGAAGTTACCAAACCACTATAATTATATCTGTGTTTTCCAATGGACTAATATATCTGTAGAATGAAACAGTCAGTTAATTTAGGACAAAGGTCATTAATGTTTACACTGTGCTAGCTGTTATCCCCAAAAGTTCCAAACATACACACAAATGAAACAGATGTGTTGGCATCTGCTTCAGAACTAGGGATGCAGAATTATTGCTATGACATTCTCTCTGTGTGTGCATCTGTGTGCATCTTATTTTAGTATCATAGAAAGAGAAGCACACACTTATAGCTTTTTGGTCTTATAGCCTGTTCCTTATTCTGTTGGTCATGTTCTGTTCAGCACTCTACCCTTGAGCTTTTAATATAACTTGGATGCCAAACCACTCTTTTTGAGCTCATGGGCACACACAAAGGTAAAATAATACCATTACTGCTTTATTGTCTACATAAATAATGAATTTCTTTTGAAGAGCTAGCAGAAATCTGGAGAAAAGCTCTCCCTCCTTTTAATGTATCAAAGCCAAATGATGCTACAACTCTTTTATACTACTAAAGTGAGTGCAACTGTATTTTCCAAGGACCATTTACACATCTAGAGTAGAGAATTATGTAGACTGCTGTGGGAACTTTTCAGACTTGCAACATTTAAAAAAAGATGACAGTTACCAGTGAAAACAGTGGTGTTATAGCTTACAAGTGCTTTGTCATAAAATGTGTTTCTGACAACAGCTGTGTAGCACAAGGAACTGATGTAAGAAGGAAAACAGATAATTTGTCCTATAAAGGAACTGCTTTTTCTAGACAGAAAGGCATATATTTTTAAGTGAAAATTAGTGTTATGTTGACCAAGACCACATCAGCTGTCTGTAATTGTGTGGGAAAAACCTTCTTGCAAAAATGCAGGAAAAATTTGCTGTGTCAAAAAAAGGGAAAGTTTAAAACAACTTTCAAAAATACAACCATGTAAAAGATTTTCTTTACTGTCTGGTACATTGCGCCACGTTGGAAGGAAGGGAGAGGTCTCTGCCTGCCTCTAGATCCAAGGGAGTGCAGAGAAGGTACACAAGTCACCAGTCTGGCAAGTCCAGGCAAAGAGAGGGTTTATAGGTAAAATGCCAGAGGTTTTATAAGATCTCCAGGGGAAGGTGCCAGATCTGGGACTGGATTGGGTGAAAACTCAGGAAGGGGAAGAGTCTTAGGCACCCAGGCTAGCCAATAGGAGAAACAAGGAGTAACAACCAATAGAAAACCAGGGATTGGGGATAGACAGGGGCGGTAACCAGTGGAATTGGGACGGGGATGGGGCTGGCTGCAGCCCTGGCCATGCTTCTGCAGCCAGGAGGCATAGGGATCTCAGACACGGGGCTTCCTGGTTTGGACTGGCAGGGCAGAGAGGGGAGGAGATCTGGGGGCCCTCTGATTCCCAGGGCTCCCTGTGGGGGTGGGGGCACCGCCCGGCCCTGTACCAGACAAACCAGTTTAATGGGGATGAGTCATCTGGAGAACAAAGCAAGCTTGAGAGATACAATGGACAGGGTGTGGGGGTTGTAACAGCCCAGCAGGGTAAGAGATACAGGGAGGTGATAGATAAACTTTGCAACTAAAAAAACCCTATTACAAGTAAAACTACAATTTCAAAACTTCAGCAACAAGTCTCTAAGTAGGTCAGGGTATTTCTCCAGCGGTGCCTTTGAGATCCAGAATTAAAACCCATTCTTTCCACTCTTCATAATTTGGTGTGTTACCTACAGTACATAACTTTCTAAATGAAGAAGTTCAGCTGTGATTCATGTCTCATTCTGACAATTTATTATCAGTATTGAAGACCAAGTATTTCTGTTGTGTTTGACAACTTCGAATAAGTGGATAATGTTTATGAGACCAGTAATAATGTTAATTGTCAGCAAAAACACATATGTGCTCCTTTACTTTTTCTGGTTGAGTCTCTTTGTGCTAAAAGCTCATTTGCGTATGAATCCTGGAACGATATCTAATAGTGTAAATTGCATGCAATAATGCTACTGCTTTTTTTCTAGAATAAGCATTCATGCTTTCATATCACAGTGCATGTATTTTAACCATCACAAGTCCATTGAGAACATGGAAAGCTTCTAGAAATTATTCAAGTTTCCTGATGTGATGAATATAGACTTAATTCATGTCAAGAACATAATGAGACATTCTGTGTAGCTTGATGCAGTAAAGATTTAGCAACAGAATGTCTATGAGCTTATCAAATAATGTATAAAAGGTAGAAAAAGAAAAGAACTAAAGTTAATAACTAAGCAGCCTTTTGAAGTAAAATAAATACAGTGCAGACCAAAGATAATCTGAGAATACCTAAATATAATAGAGGGGTAAACACAATTAAGATAAAGCAGAAGTACCTCAAGACAACAGATAAGTC
>JAOXXN010000446.1:105369082-105385255 GCA_026770055.1 Myrmophylax atrothorax | reverse complement strand
AGAGGCCACTCTCAATTCAGATGGTTCTGCCTTTGAAAATATTTAGGAAATCAGTTTTCCTGCAATGAAGAGATCCACTTTAAAAGCTTATACATACATCAATGGAAACTGGAACTAATACTCAGCAAGGTACTTTGGATGTCTACTGTTGAATGAATGAATAGATAATACTCCCTAAAAGTGTAACTTTTCCTACATAAACTGTTAGTTGCTTTATAGTAATATTTGCAGTCATTAAAATTATAATGTCAATCACATGCTCTTCAGTTGTAATGACAATTATAAATTGATGTGAATTCATTTCCTGTGAGTTCATGCCTCTTTGTTGATAGACCTTTAAATCAAATGATGCTAATATCTTTGACTGACTGTGCCTATATCTAAAAGTGTCCTCACAGAGAATTTTGGAAGACAAGATGCTTTATTTTGTTTTCAATACTGTGTTTTACAAACAGAATCGAGAATTATTGGGAGAAAACTTGTGAATTTTCAATTTTTATATCTCCTTTACCCAGTTTACGGTTTTTAGGAGATGTTTCATGGGAACTCTAGTCTTGATTGAAATTAGACAGCAGGTTCAAAAGTTGCCAGAGGGATACACAGACATACACAATGACTGCGTGATTACATGGACTGTTATCAGCAGAGACAAATGATAAAAGAATCGCAAACAATTCCTTTCAGTATTGTTCAAGGTGATGTGAGAATGACTGGGAATGAGACATCTGTTCTCAAGGGGGTAACTTAGAGATTGCTAAAAAAGAACACAAGCACACACAAACAGTCTTTAGATTTGTTTAGAGGTGGAAAACTTTGGAGGTCAGACCAATGAATATAGATAACAACAGCACCTGAACTGCTCCAATTCTTTTATTCCTCCAACTTAAGAAGGCTGCTAAAACCCACTTCTATTGTAGGCTTCCTAGCTTATCTGAGCCCCTGACAATAGGGACCTTATAAAATCACTTTTGACCAATGTTGTTTTCTAGAGGAGATGACTAACAAGGTGGGAACATCTATTCACTTTCTGACCTCTTGTCTTTATACTGTAGCCACTTGTTAGGTGCCTTTATTTGGGCTGCTAACAACTAAGACTAAACCCATCTAAACTGGCCAATCATTACATTAAATATTTTAAGTTTAATAACTGTCTGGGCTCCACTGAGTAGATCTAAGGCTGAGAGAACTGGGATTGTTCAGCCTGGAGAAAAGAAGGCTTTGAAGTGACCTCCTTGTGGCCTTCCCGTGTCTGAAGGGAGCCTACAAGAAAAAATGGAAAGAGGCTTTTTACCGGGCCATGTAGGGACAGGACAGGGGGTAATGGCTTCAAACTGAGAGCAGTTTCAGATTAAATGTTAGGAAGAAATTCTTTATTGTGAAGGTGGTGAGGCACTGAAACAGGTTTACTAGAGAAGTTGTGGGAGTAGGTGAGATGGGGCTTTGAGCAACCTGGTCTAGTGGAGGGGGGATTGGAATAAGATGATCTTTAAGGTCCAACCCGAGATCCAACCCAAGACATTCTATGATTCTGTGGTTCTGTGATCTGCTTTAACTATAATAAATATTTAAATGCCTGCTATGTATGTTGACAGCTAGATGTAGAATATTTATGTATATTAATGGATGCCACCGCAAGGGTTTGATTCAGTTCCCTAAATTCAGGTCACAGCGTAGAATACATGAAAAAATTTCTAATGAAATTTCTACTTACTGTTGTACTAGGCTATCTAGGGTATGCCCATTAAACTGAGTGATGGAGGATATTTTTACCCTGTGGAAAGGCAGTTGAAGCTGTAGACATATGATAGTGCAATTCTGTTTCAATAAAAAAATTTCCCCTCTCAGGTCGTAAGAACATCTGCCACTGTCCAAATACAGAATTGTCTGGATATTTTGCACAGATCTGAAGTCCAGCTCTTGACTCTGACTCAGATGTTTTCTGAGAGCTATCACTGTACTACTTCTGAATGTTGCTTCACAGAGAGTCGGTGACCTTTGAAGGTGACAAAGTATGTTGTGGGCATCCATTAGTCCAGGATGAAGATACTGGATGCCTGTGAAGCATCTTGCCCTTCTCCCTCCCTACAGTGTGTGATTTGAAGTAAGAACTTCAGATTACTTCTTTCTTTTGCACAAGCCTTCCTTCACAAGGGTCATAATCAGCTACCAGGCAGGTAATTAGTTTTGCACAATGAAACTTTTTAAAGTCTCTTTTTCTATGGGTATTTCATTTGGAACTAGAAAGTAAAAATTAACTGCAGAAAAGACTTCAATTAAAGTCTTCTGGCACACAGCTGATCAGTCTTCATACTAGACTTTTTCAGTTAGGCTTTTTCTTATTTTGCTTTTATATAGAAAATTATTACCTCATTTTAGATATTAAAATCTGCTTGAGAGCCTGGATCAGATCCATCTTTCCAAACAGGTATATTTACATTCCAGGTATTTGCATATGAATATTTTTTCCCAAGGATATCCTTATAGTCAATCATAAATAAATGACTGTGCGACCGTATGAATAATTCTATTCTCAAACAAATATTTCATAACAGTGTGATATTCCTTGCTTATTTACTTGATTATCGCAGTTCCAGGCATTGAAAGTAGGTGAGATAGGCCTCTGTGGTAGTTTGGCCTAGG
This sequence comes from Myrmophylax atrothorax, assembly GCA_026770055.1. NCBI lineage: Eukaryota > Metazoa > Chordata > Aves > Passeriformes > Thamnophilidae > Myrmophylax > Myrmophylax atrothorax. Next base: position 105,382,615 of record JAOXXN010000446.1, on the reverse strand, counting down.
TAGGCCTTAGTTTTAGTAGGCCGTGGTAGGTGCTACGTAGATTAGAAGGGACAGATGTCACCTGACTTAAGCAACCAAAGAAATATTTCATACCAAATGATGCAAACCAGGATATAAAAGCAATGAGGAGGAGGTGCTTCTCTCTCTTTACTTCATGGGCACTGTCCTGAGAGGACGTGCTGTGACTGTTCTGGGATAACTGGGCCTCGCTGCCACCTCACCACTAGGTTATCTCTGGGAAGTAAATACTTTATTGTTGCCTGCTCCCTTTTCCCCTGTTTGGGTATCTCTTGAGAGGTTAGCCTTTGCTGGGGCGGTTGGAGTTGTGGAGTTTGCTATTTGGTGGAGAGATGGAGAATTGTTTGTTATCTCTTACTTTTGTGTGGATGTGTTATACTGCATTTTCCTCCTGATTTTCCCTTTTCTGTGTAAATACATAAACTCTTTCTGTTTTAAGTTTCAGTTTCAGGGTTTTTTTCCTTTACCTCTTTCCCTTGGGAGGGGGACTGCATTGCTGCAGTGAATACTTGGCTTTTTGCCAAGGTAAACCACGACAGCCTCACTCTCTGGAAATCCTAGGAGGCAGAGAGGTCTTCCTTTCAAGTTCATGAGTGCTAGGACTTAACCCTCCAGCCTGTATTCTTAGCAATTTCCTGAGCTAGAAGAGTTGACTTAAGCAATTCAAAGTACCTAAAATTGTGAGCAACATGGAACCCATAATTAATTTCGTAATGAAACCTGAACATGAGATCACTTTTTCCTCTCTTTATGTGCTTATTTTAGAAGATCAATTATCAAATACTATAGATTAAATTCTCCGAATATATAATTTTTAAGGAAATTTTGTAGTGTTATGGTTGAAGCACAAATGGAACAATTGCTCTCATGTAGTTCTTTGTATTTAGGACTGACACAGCTACCCAGTTCTTCCAGGTTGATTGAAAGTACATTGATATAAAAAATGTCAAAGTTCAGCTTCAGAAAAACCAGTCATTCATGACATTGTAATTGAAACCTTCAGTGTTGAACTAACGAGAGAAAATTCTGCAAAAATACAGTGTGGTTCAAGAAGACGATGTGATTATTTTCAAATTTAAGGTGACAGATAATCAGGAGGCAATTGTTATCCTGAGCACATTCTTAAGGTATATGTTGTTTTTAGCTGCCTTGTTCTGGTATTTTTAACTTTAGTTTTCAGCAGAGAGCTTAAAATTTATTTCCTTGACACATGGTCCTTCTAACTCAGATGTAATCACATTTGCAGGCAGTAGGGGAAGCTAGCCCAGCTGCTGCTCCTCTTAAACTCATTTTGGACAAAAGGAAGAGTTTTGGGATTTGTTTGTTGTTTCCAATGTCTCAGTGTTTGTAAGAATTAATGCATTACTATTTTTATGTTAATGTAACAGTGTTTAGCTTCTGATGCAATATTTTGATTGGATGAACGTCAGGTACTAAAACATGCTAACATCACTTAATTTGAAATCTAATTATGTCTGTAAATTAAATCAGTTTGACAATGATTCTAGCCAGACATAACAGTTTATATGGAGGGAAGGGTTTTCACACTTTTATTTAAAAATAAAAAAGTAAAAGAGAAGTCAATATGACTTTAAATACACTTTTCATCTGCTAAGGAGTAAAAAAATTTGTTAATTAACAGTTACAGTAGGAATGCAGACTTCTGTGACTGTAATTAATAAAAATATTAGAAGAGCTATGTCACCATGAACAAGGGGAGAAAAAAACAGCAATAGAAGGATAGCAGAAGCAAAACCAGCTGACATCTTTGAGTACCTCCTCCATGGCGACTAGAAATATGGCAGTCAATCAACACATCATTGTCATCTTGGTGGCAGAAGACATCCCAAAATGAGTGATTGAACTATACAAACAATACTGGCAGTGGTGACAACAATGCAATACATAGCTTTGGGGCTGAAAACAGCTTAGCTTAAAGATTTTCAGAGTCATAAAGGGTACATGCACACAGAAAACTGTAAAGCTTTGCTTCACCCCATATATCTTGTTAATAAGTATATGTTAATTATATTTTGATAAGAGAGATGCTACTCCTTTGTATGCACATATTTTTACATAGTTTCAACCAAAGAAAGGAAGTCAGTGAACCCTCCAGTCCACACTTCAGGCCTCTGCTTATCAGTGTCAGGGAGGAAAAACCTATTTAATTTGCTTACTGTAATAGCAACAACAGAAGGCAACAATACTGATATAGAATGAAGACAAGAAAACAGGATTAGTTCTGAGATCTGATATCTTTCAGCTCCTCAGGCCTGGCTTTAATTCCAAGAGCCATGGCAAGTAATGAGATACCAGAACTTAAAACTACATTATCCCAATTTATCAGATATTTTCCTCTCAGCACTTTGCTCCGCTTAAGGACCCCTGAAGCCAGAGATTACTCCCATAATACATCTACAAAAAGCTTGGTATCACAGTTTTGAAGCTCTGCAAATCAGTTCCTAACTCAGACAGTATCAGACTTAAAACTTCCATTAGTTCCTCACACATACAGCATATTGGTCTTTTTTTTTTCTTGCTACTACACTGTAAGCAGAAAATGTGCTTCTGAATCCAGCCATAAGCAATAGTTTTGAGTGCAAGGTTATACCATGAACCATGCAAAAATAATACAGAGACTGTTTCTGCTCGATGCAACCTGCAGATGCCCGGATCTATACAATGAAAACACTCCCCAAATTTCAGCAGATTTTTGCCTGAGGCTGGATAAACATGTATTTTTTTGTAAATTCACATTAGCAGTGACTTCATCATGGAAGAGCCTGGAAGAGGACTTCTGGCTACCAGTGAAATGACAACTGCAGACATAAAAATAGTTAGAAACCTGAAGGAAAACAAAAATGCAAACCTACCATTGCTTTTGATTGGTGCAAGTCTATCAATGTAAAAGGAATACTGCCTTCTTCATGTATGAAGTAAATTTGTTTCCAAGTATCTAATATCCTGATCTGCAATGACTTGATTCAACTTTAGTAAGAAGAAAACAGAGTCTGCTGAAGAAGGTATTAGGTATGTATGCTTCACCAATTCAAAGAGGAATACTACTGAAAATGTTGGGGTGTTGCAAAGAACTGCTGCCTGATTAAGAAAACTGCTTGACATACAATGTCCTCAGGACACTTTAGAGCATCATAAAAGTTGTTGGGAAATGCACAGCACATGAATCATCTGTAAACAGATACTAATAAGATTATTGTTTTCATTTCACTTTTCAGTAGGTGTTAACTTCTATGAATGAATGACATCTGGACCTTATTTATATGAAGTAGTTTTATGAGTTAAATGAGGTGTCAAATTAACTTCCCTTGGAATTATTTAATGTCTTACAACATAAATAAACAACTTGGAAAGAACAGAAATTAAACTATTTGGATGACTGGGAAAGTCACATGGCTTATTATTAATAATTTCTGAGAAAGCCTAAAAATTAACTGTTATAAAGTTTTTCATGTATATTTACATATCTCTTCTGTTTTATGTTTTGTTGCCATTATTGGATTGCATCTGTGTGTGCAATTACATTTGTTCATACAGCTGGCAGATGAAATGCAACAACAAACTCTTCTCATAATAAAAAAAGGGCAAGAAGAAGACTGTTTCTGTGAATTGCTGTATATTTATTATGTATTGCATCTTCCTGCCTTTTGTTTCCAACTGGATTATGAGAGTTCTTCTATGCATAACATTAGTGACAAAGCTGAAGAATCACTGTTTGGTCTTTGAGGGCTTCCTGACCACATTTATGAAGAAGTCTTTTCTTTGTGGTGAACCTACATTTTCCTAGGCCAAACTGAAGCTAAAATACATCACAGATTCATTATTGTCAAGTAGTTTTGCAGACTGAGGTTCCTTTTACTTGAGGTAGAGCAGGGATGATCTGGGGTCTTTTTTTCTTTAAATAAAAGACCTTTTTGAACCACTGCACTTTATCTTTTAGCTGTAAAGAAAATCACATTAGGGATAGTCTAAGAATAATCAGACTAGGGGAGATACTATTTCCTAGAAAAGTACCCAAGTTACTCCCCTGAAAATGGTGGTGCATATGAAAATGTATTTTATTAATTGTCCTTGCTGTGAGATGTAATCTATCCCTCCCATGAGGCACCAAGAGGCAAAAGGAATTGAATCAATCAGGAGAAGATACACATTTGTCAGCAAATGGGGAACTGTTCTGAGCAACAGCATGCAGTAATAAGCAGCACAAGCCAAAATTGGAACTATAAGTATTCAGTAGATTTAGAATTAGAAATATTAAGCAAAAAGGAGGGTTTGATAACAGATGGATCTCTCTGGGAATGGAGCCCTGTGAGATATAAACCAGAGTGAGTGTGTGGAAAGCAAAGAGATGCTTCAGCTTTCAGTTCAGATGCAGGGCATATGCAGAGCTTTGCAGCAGTTCATAAACTTGTTCATTGTGATATTTGCATATGGGAGTTCTAATTTTCTCCCTACTCTCATCGTATTTTCAGAGCTGTCTGCTGTATGCTACTTCTTTTCCTTCTTGACCACCCTTTTCTTAGGAGTGTTAATTGCAAGGTTCAGTAAGTCAACAAGTATCTATTTTTCTGTGTTCACTGTTAACAACACACCACAAGCGTCTATGCTCATTTAACCAGATGGATCCAAATTTTACTGTCATACCATAGTGGTAAAGCATAAGTGTTGAACAAGCAAAGTGTGGGTTCCTTGCTGAATGGGGTAGGTATTTTTGTGATGGACGACACACTGCTTCAGTCTCCCAGGCCTCTGTGCTTGAAGACGTGGTTCAAGGAATCTCATGATTCTATAAGTGTCATTAAATCTGACTGATTTTTGTAGCTTTAGAGCTAAGCTACCATTAAAGCTGTCTAAAAGTCTTTCCCTGTGCAGTTCCAGCAAAGGAGATTAAACTCTGTGTTGTACTGTGTTGGTTCTGCAATTGGTACCATGGTAATGCAAATTCACTTAAGCTGCTCTCCATAAACTCTATAGGAACCATGAAATATCAATGTGACATTTATTAGGAAAAAAATTAGTGTTTTTAAAGCTTCTGAGCTGGCATAGATGTGTAACTCTCTATCTAATTGTATTTTAAAATATTTACTTTTAATACTTTCTTATTCCCTAGGCTCATAGATTACAAGGGAAATTTTGCACAGCCATACTGATATTAGTCACAAACATGACACTCATTAATATTTTTTCTCCAGTTAATTATGTACTGAAATCGTATGAAATTGTAAAAGCTTGAGACAAGGTCAATCTAAGTTCTTAGTGATGTAGAAAATACTCATTCCTCGTAAAGTTTTCTGGGTTTGAGATCTCAGAGTTTGATCATTTTGCTAATTATGCTGTTAATTTACATGCAACAATTCCTTGTCAAGGCCTGTCTGATGTTAGATTTTTTATGTTGATACTTCATGTATTATGTTTAATCCTACTGTCACACTATTTAAAATCAGGATCAAATTTTGTACCACGTGACAGGGAAAAAGATACATTTTTGTATGAACTAATTTCCATTCTGTGAGCTCACATTCAATATTTCCTTTTCCTTCCATATGCACAGATACTACAATAGCTTATTTACAGTGTTAAGTACCACTGAAAGCAATCAGCTGTGATTTTTTTTTTCCCATGCCTACTAAGGGTATTTGAAAAGCTCTTATTTCTGTTGTGTTCATAAAATAGATTTTTAAGATAGGAAATTAGTAATATCTTTACTGCTATTATGGTAATAAAATTTGAAATTTATGCTGTAATATCATGTTCAGACACTGGTGGAAACCTCTGTAACAACTGCCAATGCATGCTCTTAATTCTTTCATTATTCATTAAACATGGGAGGATGAGGGGGGAAGGAAAGAAAATAGGTTAAGTATTTGTAAGCCCAACCTTTTTTGCTGTAATCAAAATATATTTTGAATAATGTATTCGTTATTCAATTTCCACTGAGGAGGACAAAAGTTTCTTCTATTGTGTGGCGGGTTTAGTTTCATATTGAACTTTTTCTTCGGATGAAGGCAGAGCCAATCTTGCTTTAATGTCAAAATTCCCTCCAAAAGTAAGCAGGATAATCTTCAATAAAATGCTATGAAGAACAGTAGAAGAGACAGAAAATGGATATTTTTTAAATTTGAACCTTACTGAAGGATATTACTGACATAGCACAAGGTCTTAGCAGCCAGTCTGAGGCCTGAAAAACTTCTTCCAGTGTCAATCTATTTAAGTCATTGCTTTGTGTTTGCTTTTCTAGTCATACATTGCCATCAGTAATAGAAGAAATAGAATTGACTTGTCAGTCTGAGCCAGGCTATTAAGCTGGAATCAGAAGGAAAAAGACTAGGAAAGAAGAAGAATAAGCTCAGAGGAAAATGATGCATCAGTGAAGGGAAAACAGCAGAGCACTGAGCATCATATCCTAAATGAAATTTAGAACTCAGCCAAAGCTGAATTTTTGTACCCTCTAAAAAACATGTATAGTAAGACCTAGAAGAGTGAGTAGATAGCTAATTCTTTTTCAGGTTTAAAGCTTAAACATTTAGTTTCATTGCTATTCAGAGAACAAACTTCAGAACCCAAAACTCACTAGAAAAAAGTTTAACCCTGATTATGTGGCAGTTCACACACCTGCTGCCTCAGTCCCACGCGCAGTGGTGGTGCCCCCCTCCTGATGTAGCCCAAATGCCAGGAGTGGAGATAGGGAAGTCTGTAAGATCAGACTTCTGATGAGCTGTGAGGGAACCTGAAGCTCTTGGTTCCTTCCTAGTCAACCAGGCAGGAAGCCAAATGGAGATAAACTTAGTAGCACCACTCTTCCTTCAGTCTTTTGGACAGTCTGCTTGAAGAGAAGAGTGAAAGAGATGAAGAAATCTGGGTAAGCTCTGATGCATATGTTTGATGTGAGCACACTTGAAAGATGACCAGAATTAAACTATCTCTGTTTTTGATTTTGAAGGTAACAAAACCAACCAAACAAAAAGGGTATATATTTCACTGTTAATCTCAATAGGGATGATGAAGCTGCCTAATATTAGAATAGATACTAAACAGGAAGCCTGAGATACTGCAACACAAAAGCTGCAGATCTCAGTTCCCAACATTGCCTTGGTCTTTGAGAGATTAACAAAATTCAGCAGATCTAGGTTTTTATAACTAAACATATTTACAGTTTATTGTTATTAATTATTCATATTTTTAAAACTTCCAGTAGGTGTGGAAACAAATAATGTTCCAAAATTTGAATTGTTCATTCTAACACAGAGGAATAATTACTGAAATAAATGACACTGAAATGACAGTGGGGAGTCAGGCATTCCTAAAAATATTCTCTGAGTGACTAGTTGTTTGGCAATTATGAAAAGCACTGTCATATGGTGCTGCAATTGGGCATTGGATAACGGTGTCAAAATATTTCTTAAGGAGTTAAACACTCTTCCTGTGAGAAAGACTCAGCATAACCTGTGTATGAAAGATAATTGACAGAATTGCTCCTGAAAAGGCTGGAGAGGAAGGACGATGTGGATTGTTAGGAGCTCTGGAATTTTAATCCTGCATACCTCATGTAGTGGATGCTCCAGCTGATGAGATTCACCTCCCTATCTTTAAACAAATTATCTTTAAAAGTTTATCCTTACACTTAGTGCATATAAATGAGAAGTCTATATATCCTTGATTCCTGCTATAGCCTAGAGAGAAATATGTTATATCCAGAAAGGCAATTCCTATTTTTGGTCAGATAACACCTCCTGGAAATACCTTCTTACGGCACTGCTTGTAGAAAAGACCTGGAGCAATGGTGTTCCTACATAGGGGACTTGATTAAATGGCTAACCCTAGCTGGGATGAGCATGTTTCTCCAAACATGGGTCTGTAACCTGTGTATAAGCCTGAGGTGGCTGAAACAAAGATAAACACACGGCCCTGCCCTCACCCCTCTCGCCATGGATATTTTCCACCATAACCCTGTGTAAGAAGTTACTCCATATGTAGCTAATCTGCTTTTGGGGCAGGGAACTAACATTTCCTCATATAGTTTAATTATAATGAGTTGAGTTACTCAAAGAAGTCTTCAACAGCTGAAAATCAGCAATTTTTGTTCCACATATTAAACAGTGATAAGGAGATATCTGAAAAGAAATCAGTATCTGGAGCAGCACTCAACTCCTCATGTCTGAAAAGTCCAATCCATGTGGTAGAAGGAGCAGTGCAGACAGCTCAGCCATCTGCCAGCTTAGTTCGTCTTTAAAGATCTATAGAGAGTCAGTGATCAACTATATTTCTGAATATTTTTAATGTAAAATTTCAATTCATTCTCTAGGTTTGATAGTTTTGAATAATGGGAACCTAAGTAGAATTGAATCTCTTTCTGGATGGCTTTTTTTTGTTTTGGTGGGGGAGGGATTGCGTGTTTGTTGTTATTTTTGGTTGCTTTTTGGGGGGTTGTGGGTCTTTCTTTTTTAGCTAAGTTTGTGGTGCAAAGAGTGGAAAACATTAAAGATATATAAATCAGTCCTACGCTTGATCAGACATAAATCTGCATTTTTTAAGCAGGTTTCTGTTCTGCAACAGGGAAGAAGAGAGATGGTGCAGGGTCATTTCTGGAGCTCAGTAAGAAAGGCCCAACAACAAACAGCTTAATAAAAGAGTTGTTTCAATAAGAGAGACTAAAAAGAGGAATACAGGTAGCACTTAAATTTTCTGTCCCTTAAGATGCTGGGCACCCTGCACTCACGCAGTGTCAAAAGGACCCTAGGTAGATTTTCCCACAGCACACTGTGGCAGAAATTCCCCATTTTTGGTTCCTTGAGCTATATATAGTTTTCTTACAAGAAAACATCTCTTTTCAATTAAAGACACTCGCATGAGACCTTCTTGCTTCACTTTTAGATCAAGGCAAAGCACAGAGGTAGCAGAACTGCAGATGCCAAGTGGAAGCTGCCTGCAGCCTCCTCTGTTGCAATGAGTTGGCTCCTATGTCCAAGGGATTTGTGCAGCACAGCAAGTCCTGAAGGTCATGCTGAACGTGCAACACAGTGCAGCACAGAACAGACCCAGACCTACTACGGTTAACTGGTATGTGGATCACTCACACCTTGATATTCACTGGTGTCCTTGTCAGGATCACTACATTTCACCCCTTGTCCATCTACAGTTCACCTTTCTCAAAGATGTTTTAAGTTACAGGTTACATTAGGAAACTGTTTGTCTAAGAGAAAATTTATTGATAGGTTGGTCTGTTATCTCTGTTACAACACCAATGTCTGTGCAGCATAGCCTGGCATGGGACACTCAGCATGTTCTCATACAGTGGCTATTCCTGATAATTTAGGGACTTCTCAAGCCCTAAAAAGGCTCAGTAAAGTAGACCCAACCTGCTCAAAATATTTAACTTCTCAAATACAATATCTTCTCCAAGGCTCCCAATATAGGTTCTAACTTTATTGAGACAGAGTCATCCAGCCTTAATTTTCTGTAAAAGAATTTCATGGCAAAGTAACTATGATCAGACAAATCCCATCTCACATAACCTCTGTGGCCTCAAATTCAGCAGAACCAATGTAAGCCACAGCAAGGTAAAGTGAACAACATGGTGTCAATGATCCATAACCACTATATATCACCAAGATGTAACATTTATTCTACTGTGTTAATGACGGGGGGAAAGCTATGGAACATGGATCTTCAACTATATGTATCAGCTGACTGATCTCCTCAGTCTTTTAGGAGTGCATAAAATCCTGGGTATCTATGGCAACCTCAAAACTGCCTAGGTCATGATTGAGGAGTGGGAGTTTAAATGTCTTGAGTGTTTCCAGCAGAAGGAAGTATCAGCAGAATGAAATGTAAAATTCACATTATCATTAATGAATATAGTAGAAAATGTAAAAAAAAAAAAAGCTTTTGAAAGTAATATATGGAATTTGATGTTATAAATCACTCAAGGTCTAAAAGTTTTATGAGAATGAATGCTATGAAAAGCCACCACTTATTTCCAATCTGTACACTTATTTTCTATTTTGAAATTTCCTCACTGTTCTTGGAAATGCTGTGTCATAAGAAGCACAGTCAGCTTGTTGAAGATCTCAGAATGAATATTTTTCCCTTATCAGGTATTTTCTCTGATCTACGCAATCTCTGAGAGATGAGAGAGGGTAGTCCCCATAATGATGTTGATCTCATCACTCTTAGATGCATCCTGCCTGGTCCTACGGACTTGTTCTTACGTTCAGTTTAAGTAACTGGTCCCTAACCCAATAATCCTCTATAATGAGTAATATATTTGTCTCCTAAACTTTTCTAATAGTCATAAAGTTCTGGGAGGTGAGGGAAGACAGAGGGAAAATGCCTCTCAGTGTTTTCTGTCCTTTGCCACTGCTTTACTTGACCCACTCAGGAGTAAGTGTCATCAGTATTTTTCTTGATCATTTTGTTGCTGATATAACTTTAGGTAGTTTTTGTGTTGCATTTGATATCTATATCCACCTTTGAATGCATCTAACCTTTATATTTCCTAATTTCATCCTTGAGTGTCCAGGCGATTCTCCTGGATAGCTCCTCCCACTTTCACTTTCCAAATATTTATTTGCATTTGCGCTCAATCTACTTTCTACTCTACCTTCTGCAATCAAACCATTCTTGTTCTATCAGGAGGCTGCCTGTGAAGAACACATGGCTCATCTGGGCTCCCTCAGAGCCAGCTTGCATGGGATCCTGTCCATCAGAGCACTGACAAAAAAGAAAATATGTTTTCCTGCCTTTCAAGTCCTACAACTTGCCTTCTTTAAGGATCTGGAACACCAATCTAACAGTCACTCCAATCCAACCTGTCACTGACTTTCACATTCCAACCAGTTCTTTATCTGTGAGTTACAGTTACAGCTGAGCACGTCCCCTGGAGTCTGAAGCAGATGTCCATTATGATGTGCCCCTTACCATCCCCCGCCTAAAAATCTTGAGCAGTTTTTTTCCCATTCTGTATCAGATCTCCATATATTTAAAGTATTTCTTCCTGTAGAAAACACCCTCATCCTCTTGGCTTCCCTTCCTGTCTTTTCCTAAGATTCTGCATACATGGAAAAACTCTAGCCACACAAACAATCCCACCTCACCTGTATAATCTCCATGGTGTCAGGTCTGTGACTGCACAGGGACGTGCAGTTCTTTCCATGTGTTTCTCAGGCTGGATTAATTTTTATACAAACTGCTTAAAAGGATGCGCTATTGCTCACTTTCTCTAGAAAATTGTGAAAACCGCCTTTGCACCATCTGTGCTCCTCCTTTAGTCCAATTTCTCTATTTCTCTTTGACCTTTGGCCTTCATCCCCTGCAAAACCTAATTTAAAGCTTTCCTAAGGCCTGGGAAAGCTTGCTCAAAAAGATGTTCCCAGTCCACTTTGACATCTACTTCTTGTCTCTCAACAGTTGGTCTTTGGATCATAGTAACTAAAGGCTTGCTGGTGAAAGCAGCCACGTGGCAGGTGTTCCTCTGCAATATGCATCTGCTCCTGCCCTAGTCAATCTGGTGGACTAGGAGGATGGGCAAGAACCATAGCTGGACTCCTGCTCCTTTCAACCTAGATGCCAGTGTCATACTGGATCTGCTCAGTGCTCCTTAAATGTGCAGAATCATTGGTGTACCCACAGATGAACAACAGAAGGTAGTACTCTGCAGATTGAAACAGCCACTGCACTCTCTCCGTGATGTCTTTGGTTGCAGACAACCCTTGGAACAACATGTCTGATTTGCAGAGAAGTGTCTATATTGTGTGCAGAAGGATTGCCACACCTCCATGATGTGGTACATTCTGTTGGTGGCACTAACGTGAATCTGTTGTTCATGTCCTGCTCAGACCTTGTTTTCATCTTCTGTATGGAGCCTTGTATCTATTCTCCAACTCAGTGTCTGCAGATGGAGAGCCATTCTTGCTTCTGAAATTCACAAGCTTCTGTTTCCTGTATTGACTGTGTTCAATTGCTGTGTCAGGGCATCCCCCCTTATGTGCACTGTCAGAGTTGCATTCTTGCCTCTGTTGAGTTTTCACAAAGATCCTGTTAAGCTGCCACACCTCTTCCTCTTTGCTTCCTTTCTTGTCTCCTACCTGCTCAACAACTCCACAGTTGCTGCAGGATGGTCACAGTCATCCTCAATTTCCATCAAAGGAGGGAGCACTGGACATAATCTGTAGATCATAAGATGAATGGAGTAGTCCATAGTTCAGTCTGGCCTGCAGGTGCTGGTGCATCAGAGGTGCTTGCATCAAGCAGGGCATGATATCTTGGCATGTCACTACTGTAGTATCGAGCCTGGCAGCCTCCCTTAGTCTCCAGCAGTGCCCCTGGACGCCTCCTGCACCAGCTGCCACATTAACTGCCAGGTTTCTTGCTGCACATCCTCGCCACTGATGCTCCCTCAGGCATCATTTAATCAAGGAGCCAAAGATGAGTATGCTCTGCTCCCAGTGAGACTTCCTGCTCCGCTTGTGCTGTCTTGGTTCTGATTTGCTATCCCTCACTCAGGAATGTGTGGTTCATCACAAGCACTTTCCTTCCATACTGTGTTCCCCACAGGCAATAGAAGCCTGAGAGTAAATTGCTTCTTTTTAATCCTAGGCACCAGGGCCTAGATGGTTGTTTTGGTGATATAAAAAATTTCCAAATCATGGTCTCCAATACTATTGCTTTCACACTCATTTGAGTACTTATTCTGTAAACCGTTCATACTACTACCACTTGTTTCACTCTCAAAATCTAACTTAAATCACAGTCTGCAGAGAATTCATTACTTACTTTTTGAAGCTGGAAGAAGTTCCAACAGAACTGATGTTTCCTTAGCATTGAATTGTTATTGTTTAATGTTTACAGTTCTGTTTCAGGAAATACAACCACCTATCCATATGAAAGCAGTTTCAGGTGTGATCCAACTTCCACTGAAGCTGACAAGACACTTTCTTACTAAGTCTAAAACATGGAATTTTGTGAGCAACTTACAGCTTTTTCACTAAGGAGAAAAAGGTGCCAAACATTTCCCCTGTTTATGTGCAGATACAATATCTCTGTTATGAGTCTACCCTGAACTTTAATTTGCATTAAATATCCACCCCCAGTTTCATTAGACAGTTTAGTCATCCAGAAAACATCAGAATCAACATAAATTATTTACTTTTGAAACAATAAAAAGATTTTTTCTGAAAGAAAAATAGTATGTATTATATTATAGTAATTAAAAAACTAGAAGAAATTGATATCTTCAAACTATAGTATGATTTTCTATTTTCTAGTTTATATTGTTTAAAAATTGTCAAATTGCCAATTACCAAATGTTAAGAAAACAATAGATACAAAAATGCCCGGAAGCAGGAAATCCCTGAAAACTATCATTCCATAACGTGAACAAAATACATTCATTTATGCACTGCTGTGCAAATAATACTTTGCTTTACTGAAAAAAAAATGAATTTTGCACATTTAAAATTCAAAGCTGGTTATATTTTTTCTTGTTGTCAAAATAGCCTT